>JAQMCX010000045.1:6862190-6940761 GCA_029814765.1 Acanthurus leucopareius | reverse complement strand
AATGAAGCCAAGCTCATCACCTTCAGCATGCTGATATTCTGTGCAGTCTGGATCACCTTTATCCCAGCATATGTCAGCTCTCCTGGGAAATTTACTGTGGCTGTAGAGATATTTGCCATTCTAGCCTCCAGTTTTGGACTAGTGCTGTGTATATTTGCTCCAAAGTGTTTCATCATTTTGTTTAAGCCAGAAAAGAACACGAAGAAACATTTGATGAACAAAAATTGATCCCAGGACACCAAGGTCTGAAGTTGTTAAAGTGCAGTATCACATAGAGAGCTTGTGTTATGCACATTGACACAGTCTTGCTCCAGAAGATATCATGAACAAGTATTGTTAGGAATTTTTTTTAAATACCCTTTAATAATTTTTCATGTAATTTTGAATAATTGTGCAATGTGCTGAATAAAGTCTAAATTCATTATTTATACACTGACTCTTTAAGCTTGTGTCAATATTTTGTTAGTTGGAATTTCATTCACATCGGGACTCTGATGAAAAAGTTTACCAGGAGGCAGGGAAGTTGACCTGCTAACATTATCTAGAGGGGCTGAAGTGAATTTACAAATGTGTTTGAAGGTCTCTGTGGAATTAATAAAATTCTAAAACTATACTGTAAATTGTGCAATACGTAAACTTTTGACAAAGACTGATACAAAGAAGTACCTTGGAAGAGAAATTGTACAGTTGACTGATGAGTTTTAATGCACTCCACCAGCACATTAAATCCAAATATTTGTATTTAAAGAACTTGTCGTTATATTAAAGCTAAGTAGGCTTTGAAGCCAAACACATATTTCTTCGATCACACATACAATTGTATCATAATGGCCATGTGATGATTAGGCCAATGCACAGGCAGCAGCTCCTGCTGATGATCAAATAGCTTTAATGATCAACATAGTGGGATTTTGGAAGAATGTAGTCTGAAGGTTCTATGGGAATTTAACACATTCTTATACAACAGTTTGGTACTTAGACTTGTTAGTTATTTTTTTTCCAGATAAAGTAGAAACTAATTTGTAAATTATTTCAGACAGGATTAAATCCATAAAAGGTCATGAGAGGTGTGCATTTGTTATACTGAACTTTGACATACAAACTTCTCTCAGTGAAAAAGGAAAAAGTGGGAAGATATCTAGTGTTTATGATTACACACATAAAAAATTACATAGGGGACAGGGACACACCATAGATCAATTTTGTGAAACAGTAAATCAAAGTCATAAAAAAAGTTCATCCTCCCCCTCTTATATAGGAAGCTGATGTACAAAAGGAGGAGAGAGACTTTGCACTGAAAATCTACATCAAGCAGTATGCACCAAAGTATGCGTCAAAGTACGCAAAAATCACTGCGGTTACACCCTCTAAGAGGCAGAAAGCTGAGTGGCAGCATTAGCTTGAGTGCAGTGAAAACACAAACACCACATATAAAATGTGGAAGAGATGTAGTATATGATTGACTGTACACATTAATTCAAAAAGAAGTCGGACCTAGCTTCTTACTGACTGCTGAAAGCTAAAGAAAAGAGAAGCCACTGGATCACTGCCAGAAACAAACAAAAAGCATCCATGATCATGAGCCTTGCATTTTTAAAAGAGGGGAATGATTTTTTAGCTAACGTTAGCTAAGACAAACCAGTTTTACTAATCTACAAAGCAATTTTAGACAGCCAGAAAACTTTAAAATTTTCTACAAAATGTTGAAATTTTTTTAATCATTATCATCTGTATTGGTGGCTGAATCACTCTCAAAGGCTACCTTTGAAATTCTGCTTTGTGAAATACTCCCTCTAGTTACATGAGACAAGTGTTCTAAGCATTAGCCTAATTTACCAGCCAAATGCTCATAAATATGCAAGTGGCTGGCAAATTTGCCTCACTCACCAGCCGAAAAACAAACAATAATCTATTAAGTAGCCGGTAAAATTTTAACTAGTGGTGGGACTCGATTAAAAAAAATAATCTAATTAATTAGAGGCTTTGTAATTAATTAATCTCAATTAATCGCATATATATTTATATATTTGACATGAGAAGCAACATTTTTTAGCTGCAACATGTATGACATTGAGATAGTAGCAGAGACTGGAAGAGCTCTGGTGATAGGCAAATTCTTTCCTACACAATATGTGCACACATCCAGATTTCCACCCGGTAGTTTTATTCCACACTACAAACCCAGCAACGACTACTTATCCCTTTTTAAAAAATTCTTATTTTATTTTACATACACGCAGCAAATGGTTGCAGCCAGATTCAAACTCGCGTGGAGAATGAAGCTTTCGCAAAATGGGATGCCCGCCCTACCAACTGAGCTACGCCGGGAACCCATGCAAACGTTCCGTGCTGTTTGGAGTGCAAAAATAAATTGCGATTAAATGCGTTATTTTTTTGGTGTGTTATTTTTTCTGTAATTAATTAATCGTAATTAACGTGATAAAGTCCCAGCCCTAATATAAACCTATTTCACTCAGACTCAACACTCCTGTCTGCCCACTATGCTCAGTGAGATACACATAAAAGCAAGCCATCAAATCTTGGTCAGTTTTCTAGAGTTAGAATACACCTTCTGGTGCTACTTGGACACATCATCAATGAAGTACTTGGGGTCATAGGGGGTTTCGGGTCTTTAATCTTCATATCCTCACCAGGGCGACCCAGCTGGGGATGATAAGTCCCTGGCTTGTATCCAAGTGGCGTGATGTTCCATAGATCCACCCTATGGATCCACAGCCACCGTGAGGCCCTCTCAGCGGCCTCTAGGATGTTTCTGATGGCTCTCTTCCATTGCAGTTCTTTCACTCCAAGGAGTTTGAGGGTTCACAGAAGTGAATGGCCAGCGAAGCCTTGGCACCCGACCTCGACTGACTCACAGCAGGCTTTCCAGCTGTTGTTCCAGCACTCTGTGCTGAGCTCTGCATACTTGGCCCTCTTGCGTTTGTGGGCCTCTTCAATCGAGTCTTCCCAGGGGAAAGTCAGTTCCAGGATAACCACTTGTTTGGTGGACTTCGATGTTAGTACCGTGTCTGGGTGGAGAGAAGTGGTTGTGATGTTGGCTGGGAACTTGAGCTGTCTTCCAAGGTCGATTTGAAACTGCCAGTCACGAGCGGTGGTGAGGAGCCCTCCTGTAGAGTTAGGCTGGTGATATTGTGCCTTCTGCCCCGCTCTAATAAAGGTGATTGACTGTTTGGGGGCTGCCTGGGTCTTGCTGTGCTGGATTGCTGTGCAGATGGCTTCTGACAAAGCTTTAACAATTGGTCGTGGCGCCAGCAGTACCGCCCCTCCCCTAGCGCTTTTGAGCAGCAGCTCAAGATGTGCTCCAGGGTGCCCCTCTTCTGGCACAGCTTGCACTCGGGAGTGTCTACCAGTCCCCAGGTATGTGGGTTGGCCAGGAGGACATCATAAACCGATTGGACGAGAAACTTAATGCGAGATGGTTCTGCTTTCCAGAGCTCTGCCCAGGTGATCTGCCTGCTCCCACCTGGTCCTGGTCTTGTTTGGACATGGTGGCGATCTTGCTGCAGCGTTCTTCCTCCACCTATGCTCGTATCTCATTCTGTATCAGTCGGTGCTTCTCCTCTCCGCAGGCCAGATCGTAATGCGGCTTCGGAAAGGAACCAAGACCTGCTTGTCCCGTTGCCACGGAGCCCACCAGCATTTTATGCCTTAGTCGCGCCTCAGCTTTAGTGACGGCTTCTTGCGCCCGCCACTTCCTCCCGGTCTTCACAAGGATCCCTGCTGCTGCAACTTTGGTGTCTGCGGAGTCCCTGTACATCATCACCTCTCTGGAACATGCCATCTCCTCAGAAACTGGCTGATGGACTTCTCTAGAGCCTCTACCATTGTTATCGGTACTTCGTAGACTAACAGGGGCCAGAGTATTTTTGGCAGGACTCCATGCTGGTAGATCCGGGCTTTGAATTTTCCAGGGAGGCCAGATTTGTCAATCGCTGTGAGCCAAGTGGGCAGTCCGCTGTATGGCAGCTGAATCCTTCAGGGAGCTGTCAAAGATCTTGTCAAAGATCTTGCCCAGGTTCTTGACTGGTTTCTCGGCATACTTCTCGGCAAGATGCATACTTCTCAGTCTCTCCCAGGGCAAAGCGGAACCGGAACAAATCGGAACACTTTACCCCTTTTCAGGACCAGAGACCTGGACTTAGTGGGCTTGAAGCTCATCCTTGCCCAGGATATGAGCCTTTCAAGCCCCTGAAAGAGCCACCTGCACCCTGGAACAGATGTTGTTGTCACTGTTAAGTCGTACATAAAGGCTCTTATGGGGGGCTGCCGAGTCCCGGATCTTGACTTGGGCCCTCTGGATTCCACTTCGGCAGACTTAACAATCCAGTTCATGGCCAGTGAGAAGAGGGTTACAGAGATGGTGCAGCCGGTAATTATTCCCTTCTCAAGGCGATGCCAGGCAGATGTCACTTGGCCTGAAGAGACTCGTGCGCTGAAGTTGTTGTAATAGTCCATGATGAGGTTGCGGATTTTGTCCGGAACATGTTATCTTGCCAGTGCGGTTTCGACGAGCTTGTATGGAATAGATCCATAGGCATTGGCCAAGTCAAGCCAGAGAGCTGCCAGGTCTCCTTTGCTCTATCTTGCCTCCCAGATCAGCTGTGTCACCACACATATGTGCTCCATACATCCAGGCACTCCTCCCTTCTGGACTAAGATATCAATGTAGGTGTTCTTCAAGAGGAAGTTTGTCAGACGTTGGGACACGATCTTGAAAAAGATCTTGCTCTCGACATTGGGTGGCAAGATGATGCGAAACTGCTCAATGTTGCAAGAGCCCTCCTCCTTCAGGATCCAGACTCCCTCAGCATACCTCCACTGTACAGTGACCTTTCCTCTGCGCTAGATCACCCTCTGGATCTTCCAGAGATGTTTGAGGAGCCGTGGGCACTGCTAGTAGACTTTGTAAGGAACACTGCTGGGGCTGGGAACAGACCTGGATCTCGCAGCTCTGACAGCATCTTCCACCTCCTTCAGGGTGGGTTCAGCACTGTTGAATTGGGTCCCTGGTTCTGGCGGTGCCACCAGTTCCCTACGTGGTCCGAGCTCGTGGTCCCTCAGGGTGTTGCTGAAGGTGGCGTGGAGATGATGGTCGATCTCCTCTACAGGGCAAGCGAGGTGGCCGCTTCGCTTCTGGCCCAGTAGTTTCTTGGTAAAGCCGAAGGGATCGCCAATGAAAGTGTTACATTTCCGAGCCCTTTCCTTTCCCTTCCTTCGGTGTGTTTCCACCCTCCGCAATGAGATGAGTCTCTTTCTTATGATGATTGTGAGTTCTGATAGGGCAGTCCTTTCATCTTCCTTGGCCATCTTGAACTGACGTCTCAGGGATTTTAGCTCTCGTCTCAGCCAAACCGCTCTGCTCCCATGTTCATTATGATGGTGCACATGGTCCAGAGTTTCTGGTCGACACTGGCCTTGGAGATGGATTCCAGGCACTTATCGATATCCTCATCCAGCTTTAGCCACTCCTTGTTGTTAGCAGCAGGCCCCTTCACCCTACGGTGTTCCAACTTTCTAACTTTACCACACAATCATACCTTAAATACCAACATCCTGTCCTGAAGAAATACACATGTAAATCACAGTTAAAAAATAAATTAGTTCTATGATGTAGCAACACTACAGTCAGGGTTAGTTTGGGTTTTGGCCCAAAAACAACTTTCTCCTGTAAAAATGGCTGCTAGAGTTTGTTTGTTTTTTTTTTAACGTTAACATGTAATTTTGTGGCCCTTGCTGAAATGATTCATGCTATCGTTCCTTAATTTTGGTTAAAGTATTTCCTTATAAAGACCAATTTTGTATTTGTGCCATTTCATAATAGTAATAACGGTAATTCCAAGCTTTCATCCTTTTGATTGTTTTATCATTTGCATGAGGAAATGCTGCTGTTATGATCAACTTCTCTTAGAATCTCAGTCATATCAAACAGAGCATCAGCTTTCTATGAAAATTAGGTCACTGATGTCATAAAGCTTTACTCTTCCCCCTAATAACTTGTAGCAACATGAGTAAACTGATGCTGAGTGGTGATAAACTCTCTCAAGCAGATATAGGAAATGCAGGGTCTTGAAATGGAAAATTAAATAGAAGCGATTATAAAAGTCTTTGATGACTACAAAGAAATTCCTTGTAATGTGAGTCTTGTTCTGCATAGAAAATTACAAAAGAGTTATAACATTTTCACTACCTTGACATGGTCAACACACAGTCTTTGTTCAAAGGCTTTGCATCCCCTTAAAGTAAATGTCAAGTGTGTAGGAAGTAGTTTTATTTAGTGCTAACATTGTACATTGCACCCTTCTGAATTTCCTTCAGACACAAAGATTCATATTCAAAGGTGATTATACACTAATGAAAACATATGTAAACATACTTAATATTGCTGATGCTAAATACTAACAACACACTGAATATCAAATTCTGTTTTGCCCTATTCCACAAATAGGTGCCTCTGAATCCTTTGAACTGGGCTTTTGAGAACTAGCCTAAGAAAGCTTGAGCAAGTCCCAACAAGTAGAAAGAGGAAGTTGGATGACTAAAAACATTAACACTCACATACACACACACATTCATCAGCTGACGCTGAACTTACGTGCTGGTTCTCGACTCCAATTAAGCATCGCTTTACTGAATGTGTTCCCAATCAGTCTCTGGGTGCCCTGTGCCTGTCCTGCCAAATTCTGGATCCCTGTGGAGCCTGATTTGCTTTCCAACAAAAACTAACACGTCATTTCACTTTGACGGCCTAGAAGAGATGAAAAGAGGAACATGTTGTATTCATTGAAAGGGAAAGTTGCTGGGAGAGTGGCTCATCAAGGACATCTGCTGTTGTTATAAATCATTTGTGTTGTTTATGTGTATTAATTGCCTGTGTTTTTTTATATAATTTACAATGTTGATGTTTTTGTGTTTATAGCTGTTCTATTTGCATCCACCTATGCTAGCTACAGAGATTTGATTCATTTCATTGATATGAATAAATAAACCATGAATCATTATTCTAACATTCGTTTGTTTGTTATTGGAAAAATGTCTCCCAAGTAACATATTGTTACCTCAGTTAGAGTAAGGGCTATGCAAACAGATATGACAGATATGTGAGGTGTGTCAAGGTATGAGACCTGGAGACACTATTACTAACATGGGAAAGGTTTCAAGACACCAGATCGAATAACTGACATTTTACAAGTCACTTCAAACATGTTAGTCACTGAAGTGATTCGAAAGAGAGGGACTGAGCAACAATGACACCAAAGTCTGTTTGTGACAAGAGGTAATGATGCAGTTTTGTGTTTTGACAGAGAAATGGATGGTATCAGTGTGAACGTGTGTGTGAATGGGAGGGATTCATTTCTGGTGAACTCTGAAAAATTTCCCCACCTATTCAGAGAAAAATAAATGTTGCAATATCCTTATTGGAACATGATCTTTTTAGAAAATTCATTTAATTATTTTATTTTGTGCTCCACATAAAAATCTGGTTCTGCAAAGTAGAAACTAAACAAATGAAAAGGAAGATCAGAAATATTCATAATTGAGAAAATGAGACGACTGAATATAAGAAGGGAAGCCTGGCTGGATTGTGAGAAGACTAATATTAATCTCATGTCTGTGTCTTTAAGAGGTAAAGATCAGGTTGTCATTAGCTTAGCTTAGCATAAAGGAGTGGAAGCAGGGAATCTGTCCAAAGACTTAACTCCTCCTTGTGTTACTGCTCCTTTGCCTTTTAGAAAGGTCACACCGTGAAAGGAAAAACAAAGAATTTCATGTTATTAAGACTTCAACTATTTGCTTATCCCCGACTGCTGAGGCTTCATCATCGTTTCAGTCAAACTTAAAATGAATTTGTCACCCAAAGCTCAGGATTTGTCTCCATCACTTGTATTAAAGCTTCTTTATTATTTTACCAACAGTTACAGTCCCTAACCAAAAACTCATATGACTGTAATTTGGCGGAAAATGTGTGTTTAAAGCCAAATTTCAGTGGTCTAGCTGTTAAGAATTGTTAAATTGCTGTTTTGTTAAATAATAGTAATAGTCTAGAACTCCTGGTTTAACCCAGGCAGCCCAGGTTTAACCCCTGGTATGAAGACAGTTAAATGTTTTTCTGTCAACATTCATTAAGCCACCATACACTTTTTCCCTGTATATATGGTTCAACTGTCCATCATCCCTGTAAATAAAGTACACATTCTTATTCTAAGCCCTGTTTAGGAATGTGTGCTGAAATGGTGGTTGATTTGATTCATGTTTCACTTAGATTGGGACCCTTTGTGACCAGTATGGACAGAGGGAAGGAAAAGCACCTCTAATGTACATACTGACAATTTAGACAAAGATTGCCTTCAAAATTGTGAGACTATAATTTAACATGCATGATGTGATTACTTTTAGGCATATTATTACAATTCTTAAACCTCTCTGTTTCAGGTTTCATAAACAGATTCTTATCAGGTTAATGATGAATGATGATTAGAAGATTATTAAGATCACTCTTACATCTTTGGTATGTGATGTCATCGGCTGCGTCTGCTTCTCAAGGCCCTAAAATGGTTTTGTATAATGTATAAAGGTGATGCATGTGTATGTCTGAGAGATGAGTCAGCACGTGCTATTAGTGAGTATGTGTTGATGATATGATATGACTGAATTTTTACGTGATCCCTGACAGTTCAACAGCTGTTTTGTGTTGTCATTTTGTTGTTTTGTCATCCTGTGGTGTAGTGTTGTAGAAGAAGAAGGCCTCCTCACCTCCGTGTGACCGTAAAAGGCTCTGTTAAGAATACTGTAGATAGTAGCTGTGAGTGGGACTGTTGTGATGTACATGTAGGATTAACACATGAAGGTTGTTTAGTAATGGAAGGAATCATGTGCCATGCATTTGTTCTCAACAAATGTGACAGAAACACACACAGCATAAGGGTCAGACATTGGTGACAGCAAAATCAAGAGAGCTAGAAAGGTTTTCTTTATGTTTCACTGCCTTTAGACTAATCTATATTGGCTTCCTTTTTTCTTTTTCTTTTAATTTTTCCTCACTTCAACCTGTTTTTTCTTTTACAGCCCATTACATTATCATTAATGTTTAATTTTGTGGTTATTTGTTTTGGTAACTCATTAGTTCCTGAAAAGAAAAAAAAAGAAACTATCAATGCTTCTTTGTTGTCCAAGGATGAACCTTAGCTGTCCTTAACCACAGGTTTTAAGGTAGTATTTTTAAGTTAGAATCAGTGGTACATTTCCGTGATTTATTGTTGATTGATCTGAATTCAGTATAATTTAAATTTCCCCTTATGTTGCCAAGAATGTTATCTTGTGGGAACCAAAAGCAGATGGGTGTAAACAAAAAGATTAAGATGAATCATCAGTCTTTGCTTCCTCTTACAGGCTTTCCTTGTTTGTTGACTTTGTAGTGTTCTCGTGCAGTGTGTAGAAACTCTGATTAAACACCAAGTTAAACCAACGCCAATGAAGACAGAGTTGTAGTAAGATCAACCATTTACTGTCACACCTCTTCATTTGCATGCTGGTGAAAACTATGAACAAAATCATACAAAATATTCAGAAACTGCGTTTCTAACTAAATGACATTGTACATGACCATACACATGAATTTACATCACTGTATGCACTTTAAGTAGAAATTAAATAGTCTTCTACAATGTTTCTTAGCTTGTAAATAAACTCTTGTTTTTAATTACTTATCAAATATATTTTTATCAACATATTACTATTTATCTCATTTTAACATCCTCAACATCAAATAAATGAACTTATGGCATTGCTTCTATGATGCTTTTTAGCAGATGAAGGCGGATTTCATTCAGAACATGCAAACGTGTCTGCCTTGTCTGCTCACAGAAAACGACTTGACAGGATGTGTATGTGATGTGTATATCAATACATCATTTTAACTAAAACAAGTTGCAAATAATTATTTAAGGAAGAAATTTGTAAAAAATAAAGAATGCCTTAAAGGCAGCACAGACGTCTTGCCCTTCTCTGTCTACCTTCCACTGACTTCTGTTCAAGGTTATAACCTCAATTATACATTTACTGCTTGGACATGGGGTTTCTGACTTATCTTCCTAAATGTTTTATCAAGGAAAAACCAAGAAACTCACAGAAATACACTCAAGACAGAGTGGGCTAACTTGTTAGCTCTGTGGGTTTGAATGGAAAGCTCACCTGACCAACATCTCCTGCGCATGGGTTTTTCCTCACACTTCCTGACCTCAATGTGACACCCTCATGAAATTAAAAAGAAAATGTTATTAGTCTGAGTGTGTCAAGTGTTCAGTGAAACCACAATCATTTCGAAAGAATGACATCATGGACAATGTCATGCGAAGATCTTCCCAGTGGAAGTTTAGTTGCCTCAACAGCAGAAAAACACTTTGTGTCATTATGAAAAAAAACCCACCAGAGGTCAGATACAAAGCGTAGTGGGAACCCTTTTCAGCATGCGGGTGGAAACAGGCTAAGCCACTTGTACAAGGGCTTTAATTATCAGTGTGTTCTCAATTGCTTAAGCACATTGAATCACTGTTTCAGTTCCCTGCCCACTAATGTCCCATTTAGATTAATTCAGGCATTGCAGTGAAAATGCTGGTACTCCTATTTATTTTAATCTAGGCAAGTGGCTGAAAAAATACAGCAGCCAAGTGGTGGAAAGTTGGAGCATAAATAACTTTTAGAAAATCTGATGTCACGCTGCAGTGGCATATGGGCTGATTGACTGATTAGTTAGATCAGAATGAACAGAGTTAAACAACCCCAAAATGAGGGAGAACAAAACAATTAATTTTTGTTTGCAAAATGGACGAAACTCTTACACCACAGCACGAACCTGTGGCCATGCCATACCGCCTGATTTGGTGTGCATACCACCTAAGATCAATCATAATAATTTGTACAAACAGCTTAACACTCTTCTTGTCAACTCTTGCTTGCTTCTTGCTTGCTTGCTCTTGATGCTTCTGCTGTGCATGATTGACAGATCAGTTGAATTACTCCTAAATCAAATTTAAATCAATGTAAATGACAAGTGGCCTCCAATGGGTCGGTGCCAGTGTGATCTCGTGTGCAGGTTGCTGGCTGTGGTTCCCGGTTGACCCTAGTTCCTGTCGCCTGCAAGGCATCACGTAACTCGAGTCTCAGATCACGACCTCCACACCGGGTCCAGTTCCAGAGAGGTCCAGAAGCGGTCAGAGGGAAAACACACACTGAAGTCTCCTGATCTTCTCCCACACCAAGGCCCACGGCCTGCTCATGCTCATTACACCCCAACAAAGGAAGATGTGCTCCCCTGCTCAATCTCTTAGACCAGGACCAGAGCATCCCACACATTGATGTACAATGGAATAATAATACTCACCCTCGGGCAGCTGACAGTGGCGAAACAAATAATGTCCACACACAATTAGGTCATTTTCATGCGTGGTGGGCCGAGTCCCTTTGACGGGGAATCCCATGCCTGGTGCTTTGAAGAACTAGACAAAGATTATGTGATGGAGAAGGAACAGGTTCTGTTGAGATGACAATTAATGCACATGACTTAATTAATGTAATTTCCTCGCTTCTGTGTGTGTGTTTAAAACTTGAATCGTCCAGTGTGTTGGAAGAGAGTAAATGTGCTCTCTGTATAGGTTGTGGGAAATGTGTGAATGGATGGGAAAATTTAGCTCGTCATTGTCTGTGTTTGGAAGGGATGATGCCCGGCGGCTTGACTAACTACTTTGTGCCGCCGGTCACGTCAACATTCTTTCCACAATGTTTGTTTTAAAATGGGCATTAGAGAAAAATAACATCACTCCTCTTATGCGCTGCCAGCTTTCTGCTGAAGCAAGGGGTTCCTGTATGCTCCTGGACCGGGCGCCAATCTTCACACCTCATATACTGTATAGTATGAAGTCTCTTTCGGCATAATTTCCCGACAGCGCTTACGCTAACTGATGGAAAGTTTTAGGGACAGGCATTAAAACATAACCTCCTTAATGGTCCTTTTCTCTTTCATACACCCCATGTCAATTATTTTATGTTATTTGTCTATAATCAACAAAAATATTATCAAAACAAACAGTACACAGAAACTGTTGCTGGGAACATGGTATTACTCAACACACTCTTACTCACTTTTTTCCAATGGATATATCCTGATACAATTCCTTTGTCTAATTAACAGACATACCCGCAAGGGGAAAGGTAATTGGTTTAAGTGAGAAGTTCCTAATTTTTCCCTCCACAATTGATTTATTTCACCACAGCTTATCTGAGAAAATGGAGATCTTGCCATGTTGCCTCTCAGTATGCAGATGTCCTCAAGCCTGGCAAGTGTCTGCATGTTTGATCTGATGTGCTTAAAAGTGAAAGCTCCTCAGCCTCCAAAAAACGGTGCAGTGTGTTTTTATGGGTTTGTGTTGATGCAGGTGAGGAAAAACACGACCCCTCAAACTCCTCCTCCCCCAGATGAGTTATGTTTTATGGTTTTTCATGACACTAAGCGTGATTTTATTTCATGCCTGCAGCACATTTTATGACCGAATTATGAACTTTATTAAAAGTGCTGGACTGCAGGGGACACATTGGGGTGGATGTCATGAATACAATACCATCTAGTTCCATTAAAAAAAACCAGAGTTTGACTCCCATCTTTGGTTGGATTTAGGTGACAAAAGGACTTTGGTTAAGGTCAGGGAAGATTATTTACTGGATAAGATTTAAATCAGACCTTTGTGAACTTGTCATGAAATTTTATCAACAGAATTCATGCACACAGACCCAAAGTCTTCAATTGAAAGTCATGCTCTGACTGACTGATATTAGGTTATTGTTTTTGTGTCCATGCATACAAATCATATAGGTTAAATGTGACTATTTTACGTATTGCTGTGGTGCTGTGTTCTATTTTCTGTCCCCATACAAATAAAGAAATCAAACTGACTTAAACAGACATAGAGGTGCCATTGCATATGACACCTACATTAAAGTATCTATGAGATATCCCACATCAAAAGCTTATTTGTTCTCTCAGTATTGATCAGAGAGTTTATATAAGGGCACAATCAGAGGCACAAAGAAAAATGGCAACAATGTCGACTGTTTCTGAAAAAAGTGCTCCATTTCCTGGTAGCATTTATTATTCTCAACCTTGCAAGTCAATATGTAAAAAGAACAAATCAAATACAGTTCAAATCAACAGTGCAGCTTAGACTCAGAGTTAATAACTAGGTTAAAAATTAATTTATACCCGGGTTAATACACAGACTGAAGTTAAACATCAGCAAAACAATACTGAAGGAATGCACCTTACTGTTTATTACATGAGTTCAGGAAAGTCAAGATCAGCCACAAAGTTAACTGTGAATGTCTCTGCTATATTCTGCTACAGATCAAAGAGAATTAAGTAACATCAGAAGTTTAATGAACACCGCGTAGCTAAAACTGTAAACTAACCTTCAAGTATCAAGTATAGTGGCTGAGGTCATTATTTAAACAATAAGTTATCATACAACATATTTGTCAATAAATAAACATATCCACAGACTTTGTTCTTGATAACTGCACAAAAATATACAAAAGTACATATAAAAAAAATCTTTCTTGCACTTTGTTATCTTATATCATAAATATAGTACAATAAATATAAAAAATAAATAATAAATAAATATGCCTATTTAAAAAAAGACCTTAAAAAGTTAGAGAAATTAATGCAATTTAGAGCTCAGTAGTCCTTTCTTTCAAAATGACAGTGGGATTGATGTCACTTCTGCGTGAGTGGGATGTGCTGGAGTTGATGATTATGGACCCCGTGTCTTTAATGTCAGGCACATGAAAAGACGCCACGGGACAGGGGCCCTGGACATTATTGCAGACGAGCCTCTGCAGGGAGGCGGTGTTGATGATGTCGAAGCCCACGTTGCCTCCGAATGTGCTGGGCTTCCAGTACTCTGGGGAGCAGATGGGGTTTCCCATTAAACCTTTGAGGGAGTAAGGGGCCCCCATCTCCACCATGGTCTCTCCAAAGATGGCGTTAGATCTGGGTTTCTCCACCAGCAGGCCCGGGTAGAGCTCTACAGCGTCGACGTGTCCATACAGCTCCTCAAGCACTGCGGCCATTTCTTTCTCTCCTGAGTGACAAAAAAGAGGACACAGTTTTATTGATCGCCTCAGTGTGGCTCCTCTCACTCCCCTCAGCAGCTGCAAAGCTTTAAATATGAGATCTGTGTTTGACTCATTCAAACCCAGCATATAGTAGATAAACATCTCTTCCTGTCTTCACTTCCTCCTGCCCCTCTTTTTTCTTACAAACATATGCATACAGATATTTTTCTGTCCTCATGCATCACAGCCAGTTTTCTGGTCAACATTAAATCCTGTTTTCTTGCAAACTTCAAATCTTCTCCTCTGAAGCAGGAGGCCTCTCTTGGCTGTTTATACCTTACTCTCTTGTGGTGACAGTCTGCTTATACTATCCCAAGATGAAATGAACATCTGGCTCTTACAGTCACGCAAATAAATTCCTAACCTCCAAAGCTGTTAGGGACTAGAGCTGAGTCCCAACCATTTCCTTAATAATAAGTCATCCCTCTGCATCTGGGTGTGTTTCTTCAGTATGCATTTCATTTCTGCAGTCCTTTAAGGACAATACTATTAATAGTAAAATAATCTGGACTGAGGCAACACTCTCTTCCACTTAATGGTGACAATAGCCACTTCACTAATCTTCTGACGTCAGCCTTTCCACCTGCATGTGTTAGGCTTTGTAAGAGATCCTGACTTTGTCTCACCTGTAATGTCTTCAAAAGAGGTGTAGGGCTTCATGGAGAATCGTTTTCTGTAGGCGTTCAGAGACTGGTAACGCATTTGCCGGCTGTTTTCAATGGACTTAATGGCAACATACATGATAGGCCCTGCAACATTTCGGCCACCCGCAACCTAAAAAGTATAAAGGGAAAGTCAGTTAATCAGCTTTAGAGCAGTAAAAGTAAGAGTTGTGTTTCAGTCTCAATAGAAACACTGCCTTTACAGCTCAAATAGTTCTTACCCGTCCGGCAATCTGTTTGGAAAACGACTCCACAAGGGCGCTGATGCCGTGCTCAGTCACTACAGAGGTGTTGAAGACAAACTGTTTGTAGCTGTAATCCTTCTCCTCAATGTGGAAAGTATCAGGCATCAGAGGATGCCAGTGGTACAAGGTGTTGAACTCAGATGCAATGCGGTTCTGGTACTGGAAGCGCTGGTTAAAGAGCAGCTCGGGGTCAAACTTAAGCTTGAAGTTATAGCCGCTCAGATGCTGCACGTAGTCCTCAATCACAATCTTGATGGTCTCTCCTACAGGATGAATAAAGATTTTTAATGTAATGCAGACAAAGATTTTTAAAGTCCTCTGGAAAATGAGAATGTGTTTTCCTTGTTAAGTCTCCTGGACGTTACAGCTTCACTGTGCAGAATGATTTACAGGGTTTGACACAGGAAGGCTATTTTCACATTCATCTGCTAGAGGCTGAAAGTTTTTCTGAGCTCAACTTACTCTGAGTATTCATGAAATACTATTTTGGGAGCCATTTCGGGTTCAATATGAAATTTACAGAGGTGTGATTCTGTATTTTTAAACGCCAGAGAGGAAGTAAATGCTTGCTTTGCTTTAATGATTTCAGACTGAAATGATCGTTTTTTTTTTTTTTAGATATAATCAGGTATACAGTAAATCAGACACTCTAAATGTCATTGTTTTGCTGCACTTGTTCCTTAAATAAAAACTGTAAACCAAACTTAACTGTTACTTTGACTGGTTTCAATTATTTGTAAATCAGTGCTGCAATTAAAAAAAACTACATTTCCTCTTTTTTCGTTGGAGTTTGCTGGAAAAAGTACAACTTCCTCTTTTCATTACTCCCATAGTAACTATATTAGTAAGATGCTGAGTTCCTCACATGGGTTTCATGTTGTTAGTCTGACTTTCTTTTTCCCGGTAAAATATTTCTTTCTCATAAACTCACCAATCAGGATGAGCCGTGTGGTCTGGAAGAGCCTCTCGTCGTCCCAGTCGGGGTGAACCTCCTTCAACACATCACACACCCGGTTGTGTTCCCGTAGCCAGATGGTGGCGTACATCATCAGCCCGGGGACCAGGCCGAACGCCTCGTGGCCCACAGCGAAGCGGTGAGATTCAGGAACATGAGGAGGATAATGCATGTCAACGCCCACCTCCTTTACTGTTGGAGGGTACATCTCTCCATTCAGGATCTGCAGGGTTACACAAGAGAGGAAGCTGTTACACACTGGTGCGGTCTGGAGCATTTGACTCTTTGAACTGCAGCTCAGCTGTTTCTTCTCTTAGGTTACCTGATGTTTAAGCTTTCCATCCTTGAAGAGTCTGAGCTTGTGTTGCCTGTCCAGGTTGTCTCCATAAATGTGGTTGAGGTCCACCTGAAGAATATAAAATAACATAATCAGCACATGTTCTAATATTATTAAATCAATCTCTTTCCTGACTAAAACCTTATGTAGTTAGATATCTGCTGTGCTTACCCCGTGGCCTTTAGCTACAGTAAAAGCAGGTCCTTTCTTCATATCAGATTTGAAGAACTGGTGGGTAAAATGCTGTGCGAAGAAAGCAAACATCAGGCTGGTGCCCTGTGGGTCCGGGATGAACTGGCGCCTCAGCAGAAGCTTCTCAGCCAGTACTTTAGCATCAGGCAGCTCCTTTTTACCTGGAAAAATTATTAAAAACATTACAATTAGCATTCAAGACTGTAATCCAAAACCAAGCCAGTTTCATTTGTGTAAAACATAAATGTGGCATAAAAGTGCTGATTCACTCTTTTTGCGGGATAAAAAACTTTGAGGTTTTACTTTCATTCTAAATGCCTGAGATGTTCTCAGTGTGTGAAATGAAAAAAAATGGTTTCATTGTCAGCTTTTGCTTGTGGTCAAAGGAATTTTCCATTTTCCCCTCAGCACATTTGCACACTGTCAAATCCAGCAGAAAGTATACTTTCAATCTGTGCACTTGGTGTGATGTCATGGAGCCAAGTATTGTTGCTCAGTATTCAAGAATCCAAGAAAACTGGTTCTCCTCAGGCTAAGAGAGAGTACTCACCTGCTACTCCCATTGGGGTTGGGCAGTCCTCTGACACTGGGGGGAGGGTGCGTGTATAGTAGGAGAGGTTGGAATACGCTTCCCAGCTTTTGTACTCATAATCCGCATTGAAAGTGGGAGGACTATCGATCATGTGGGATCGGGCTGGAGAGAAAAGAAAAGCATTTAAATATTAGTAAACTGTGTCTCACCTCTTTCTCCTCTGCTTTACTAACTATGTGGTTTGTTATGCAGCACTTGGAAATCCACCTTTTCATTTTGCCTTCAGGTAGAAACACTTACATGTCAGTACATATCTCATGATGGCATCCCTGAGAAATGAGATGTTGTTGATAATGTTCCAAAAACCCTTAAAGTGAGTGAGAAGGTAGTGGACCGTGTTGGGCGACGGCTTCAGGGTAAGTTTGAGCCAGGTGAGGAACTCAGCTGTAAAGAGCAAGAAGGGAAATTAGTTATTACAAACATCACATGTACATCCTAATTTTTTTAGATCCACCTAGACGTGTGCCATTCATGCTTACGTGTTGTGCAATTTTTCCCAATGTATCCTGTGCGTGTGCAGTCACACTCATAATCATCTGTTCCCAGCGCTGTGCAAACTCCTCTGTTCTGACATGGGTCCGAGCAACATGGGTTACCTGAAACAATTCATAGTGGATGGTTAAAAGAATACATTTAAACTCAGATACCAACAAAAAATATGTCCAAAAAAGAGCCTAAAAATATTGCATCCTCTAAATAACTTGTGTTACATTTTAAATCTAAGAGGTAATAAAGACAATTTATTGGTCCATTTAAACTTTTGGTGATATTATATTCTTATAAAATCACTATCTACATAATAAGGGTTTTTTTCTTGTAAAATTCCAAAAAGGATGCAAAACATCCCCCCCAAAAAAATCGCACTTCTGGCTTCTGGTTAAGCAGTCAGGTATCATTTTCTGTTTCTCTGTACTTACTGGCTTCGCAGACAAGAAAACCCAGTGCCAAAAGAAAAACCGCAGATGTGAGTTTGTTCATAGTCCAAAGACGTGGTCAGATTTCTTTTTTTTGCTTTGCTTCTGTCTCCTCTCCTCCGTGCTTCAGCCGCTCTTCTGTGGCTGCGTTAGTGAAATGTCTGAAGCTGCTCCACCTTATATAGTCGCAGGGCTGACGTCAGCATCACTCCACGCTCACGGAGTTCAGTCGGTGACACAGAGAGTGAAATCTGCCTCTTTCACAAGCCCCACTTTTTTTTTTTTTTTTATTTATAAAGAAGGTAGCCTATTACGTGTATTTGTGACCGTTTAATCACGTCCCTCATCATAATCCCCCCTTCCTTTAACAGCTTTCCCAACGGAATTTCCAATGAAAATTTATGAAATAAATTTGTCACAAAAACGTAACAAAAACTTTACAACTTTTATGTATTAAACTGAATTTATGCTGTGAGGAGCATTATAGTAATGCTAGTATGATCTTTTTACTGTCCAATTAAAACACAATGTTGCCTTAATCTTTAGATTTTAAAAACAAGAGGACGACTATTATTCAACTTAACACTAAAAGGGTTATTGATTCAAAAAAAGGGGAAAAAAGATCTGTTGCCTATGTGACTTATCGAGGTACATAAAAAATAGAAATATGCAATCATTTTTACTAGTTTTTTCGTAAAAAAAACAAAAACAAAAACAAAAAAAACTTTACTTGATCTCATAGATTGTTTTTTAAAATTTAATTTCATTAAATTCACTTAACAAATGAACTATAGTGGCACAGATCTCTAGTGGAAGCCCAAGCAGACCCCCCCCCCCCATTGTCTAAATGGATTGTTACAGAAAGTGATGGGGCTTTATGAGAACATTTAATGTCACTATGGCATGGGAAATTACACTATTATAATTGTATAAGGTCCCCCAATCGACGTTTGGTCTTTGACGTGCTGGAAATAACCAGCAGATCGACTAACAGGAGAATATTACAACTCTACACCTAACTTGGGGTTTCTGCGCCCTCCTGTGGAGGTGGTTGCAGAGTGGTGGCGCACATTTGGAGAGGTGGAGAGGAGTCGTCCGCTGCAGCTTCACACGCTGAGCCCAAACTGCCTCTCGCTGGCAGTTTCCTTCATCTCTGTCGCGCCTGTCATGTTCTTCAACAAATATTTCTTGATTATTTCGACGGTTGTTTGACGTCTAGTTCATGTTTGTTAGACTTTCCCACTTTCCCACTTTACGGGTGAAGTTGGGCACCGAAAGCTGACTGCCGGGTGTGTGTGTTATACATCTGCCGAGAAGCACCTCCTCTCTGTTGGAACGATATTTTTCACTGTTCAGCATGACACATTTTTCAGGATTTGTGAGTTAAACAGCGCTTTCCGGCCAAGGTATGTTGCCATTTTTCTTTGCTTTCAAGATAAAGCGTAATGTGTGTGTATGTGTGTGTGTGTGTGTGTTTTTTTTCTGCAAAGAAGGTTGAACAAGAACTTGGAGTGCAAAGTCAGTGGCAGTAGCCGAACCAGCCTCTTTGTGAACAGTTGACTTTTACGCAACTGAGAGGATAAGGAAACTAAAAAAATACACTAATGTAAACCCTTACAGAATAATAACACTTTGTTAATTCAATCAGCAGAAGCTTGTATTAAGCGCTAAACGTGACAGATCTCAAGGAGCCACCTCTCTGAGAGTGAAGTCTTTAAATTCATGAATAGAACTTTTATCTCGCGTCTTGAAAAACTGTAGGCCCGTCATTAGTGGACAATAATGTACATCACTGCCATCAAATAGCTTTGCACTATCAGTTCTATTGTCTCAGATTACCTGAGGCAGTTCTATTATCAGTCACTGCATGTGGCGAACTCACACCGTCAGGCCTTGTCAGATCTGACCTTATTCTGCCCAGCTAGTAGGAATCACACAAAACCTGTTTATAGTTGCTATAATAACAAGTTTTGAAATCTATAATACAGATAACAGTTGTATTGTAATGATTATTGTTTGGAATGTTTTTTTTTTTTTTTGGTGATTCACATAAGTACTCCTGTGATATTATTGAGCATTCCTCTCTATGTCTCAGGCAGGACTACACATGTACAGGAGACTTAAATGCCTCAAAATCTATAATTTTCGCAACTGTTTTGCATCATGGCTGATTGCTGTGTTTGGCTTTTACATGTTGCTTCCTCATATGAAAATGTAGTTGCTGTGAAGTCTCTGGGTTTGTGTTGGCACACACACACACACACACACAGACAGGACCAAGCAGCCTGCATGCACTCTTTGTACATAACAGAACAAGGGCAGAGTGAACTGGCACACAAAAGTTGGACCACTGATGCAAACTACGTGACCAGTGCTGTGAACTTACAGACTCTCTACGTGCTCCCAGTCCTCTCAGTAATGATACGCTTTGATGAACAGCTGAGAAAAGACTCGCTGACCTTGATATGCTATCATCCACACACACACACCCACAAACACACACACAAACACGCACACAAACACGCACGCACGCACACTGCATGCAAATTTTCTAACAATATATGTGTCCAGCCATCAGAGAGGAGTCTAAATGTTGTTAAAAATAACATCTCCTCTGCAAATGCAAACACAAAAGTACAATACAAAGACGGTACATAGAACTGTACACTTTGTTCCACACATGGTTTTTGCTCAATCATATAAGTCACTTTGCCATCAAGAATACATCTCTTTTAACTGGCATCTCTCTCTCTCTCATTATCTCCTCATATGCATGTTGTGTACTTGCAATCACACAAACATATTGGCCAAGTCGTCCTATCGTGTTTGCGGCTCAGCACACTTCCTCTCGCCCCTATCAAGACCTCCCATCTGAAGCAGCTTTGGCTTTTGCAAGAGGGCATCTTACAAAAACCAAAGGTGTTAAGTTGCAGTACAATTTCTGGTTTTTAATGCTGTGGCGATATTGTTGACTGAAAACTCTATGAAAAAAAAAGGCAGGGTTTCATGTCATAGGATCGCCCATTTATTCATGTGTCTTTCTCACAATAATTTGTCTCTTAATGTACTTCTGCATTTACAGACAGATCAAACTTTTTTTAATTTCCTCTCCAGGCTCTGAATGCTCCAGTTCTTGACTGAGATGTTCCCCTGAGTTTAAATTCACGGATTGACGAAGGCTTTTCAAAAAAAATTACTCACCTGTCAACACACAATGGCTTCCAATATAATTGTAAGTATTACTGTTACATCCTGTATGTGCATTTAAACTGCAATAGAAACAAAGACATTTCAGCGGATTCAGTCATGCACAAGTTGTTTTTTTTAGCAGATTTTAGCTATGTTTTTTTTAATACTGTTGTAGAATGAATTTAATTCCCTTTTTAACCTCAAAGACTTTTTGTGCAGATATTGCAAAAACTTCTCAACAGCAAGATCCTTTTCATTATTAGTGCAGCAGGTGATCAGGGGTTAACATGAGTTGTTGTAGGCAGCAAAGACTAACATGAGATAATCTTTGTGATAGCTGCATTCACAGGCCTGTAGGGCTGTTTTACATGTGGTAAAGTCTCACAACACTTCATGTGCTAAAGACTTTTTGACGGTCTCTCCTGTATAACTCAGGGTTTGCAACAGTCCCATCAGAAAAAAGCGGCCCTCAAAGGACACTTGGTCACACCTTAAAACTATAGTAATTATTAACAGATGTCAAATTTAAACTGATAGTTTTGACCGACACACAAAACAGCACAACAACAAAATGCAAAACAACTTCTGCTCTTACTAAAACATGCGGGTTGAGCGATGGATATCTAGGAAGGACAAAAAGAGCATTGTTTAGAAATGAATGACCTCCGAACATCACTGTGTTTAAGAATTATCTGTACAACCAAATAACACTGTATGAATGGATGGATACATAATTTACTTTCATGTCTAGCCTTTACATGACTTATCCCTCATTCCATTATTTAGACCCTCTGATCAAAAACAAACCAAATGTCCCAGCATGTTGACACAACAGTAATTAGCAGCTCAGTACACTTAACAACTTTTAAATTTACATGTAAACATGACTGTTGTTTTGTCACAAACAAAAACATACAAACCAAAAAAACCTCCCTCGAATAAGTTTTCCCACAATGGGATCACAGCAGATATTTAAAACACATAAACAGCCCTTAGCAAAAGATTGGCCTCTAATTCATGAATTCAAACATGACAATATTTACATTTGTATCCAATAGTGCATCCATTAGTTTAAAATGTTGTGCATCTGATCAACTTCATAAATCAATTTGTTCAAAACGGAAAGGAATTCTATTCAGAACAGCGTTGAATTCCTTTAATATATGTCAGTTTTCTCCTCCTATTCCTTTTCCAACAATATTTGTTGTAAAATTAATGTTAAAAAGAACGGTTTAAAATAAATTTTGCTCTTGGACTCATTTAGCTCAGAATATTCTCAGATTCTGTCCTCTTCAGTCACGCCTCTGCATCTTCCTGTTTCAAAATGTGGGTGTAATAAAACACCTCCTTACTGTCCACGGTTAAGTCCCAGGTTGTGTTATGACATGTTTGAAAAATGAGCATTTTCTGTCCAAATGCAAAGAGAAAATGATAATTAATGAGCGTGAACACAGCTGGAAAGTGATCCATGAGAAGAAGTATTTCACAGCAAAAGAGCCAAAAAACCCCAGATGTTTTTACTTAACCCTTATATTTACTCATCATATCCATATTTCTCATGGCGTATGGGCTTACCTGTCCTCTCAGTTATGTGATATGTATTTATAGTCTCTGTTATCATCATGGTTGAATGATTTTTCCACATGAGGTGATGAAGCTGAATGAATGAATGTTGCGTTACAGGTGGAACAGCAGTTTTCTCACAAATTCACAGTGATTGTCGTTCGAGCAGAGAGCGTCACCAAGGGAGCTCTGGGTGACCTGTGTGAGTCTCAGTACCTCTTTTTTGCCCCTATTAATGTGACTCTTACGTACTTAAATAACATGCCACATGTTCATTGTAGCTACGTGTATGTTTGTGTTATTTTCACTTGAATTGAATCCATGTTGAGAAGACGCACACAAAATCACTTTAGCTCAGCATGAACTTTTCATAAAAAACAAATATTCTTGTGCAAAAAAATTTGACTTTGGAATTCTGTTTATAAGTAACACAACCGAATGTGTGTTGCTCTGTGTGTGTGTGTGTGTGTGTCTGTGTGTGTGTGTGTGCAGTGGATACCCCAGACCCATATGTGGAGCTGTTCATCCCAACAGCCCCAGAGAGCAGAAGGAGGACCAAGCACATAGACAACGACATCAACCCAAAATGGAATGAGACCTTTACCTTCATATTAGATCCCAACCAGCAGAACGTCCTGGAGGTGAGACCTGCATTTGACTATGTCACACACACTTTGTGCCAGTGCAAGATGACAAGCAGCGATGTAATGGAGCATAAACCCACACAAACACATTGTACCCTTTTTAGCCTGAAATTAGATAAGTCGTGTCATATTACAAGATAGCATCAGAATGATTCATTAGTTTATGGTCGTGGAATAAATAAACCAAAGTTTGGGTTTTTTTTAACAGTTTTGTTTTTGTTAATCATTGTAGTACATATAAGAAAAATTAATGTAAATATGTTGTTTGCATTTAATGTATTGATTTAAATGCTGCTGATGTTTATTTCCACTCAGTTGACATTAATGGACGCTAATTATGTGATGGACGAGACACTTGGAACTGCGTCCTATGACATCACCAAGCTCACAGTGGGCCAGACAAAGATGGAGTCTTTCCTCATTGGCAAAGTAAGACATTCAACCGCAGCAGATTGATTTTGGCAATTCATTGTTATAAACTTGTGTTACTCTGGCAAGCATTGTTGAAACTTACAGTAATTCCTTTGACTCTAGTTCATCTACAGAAATTAAATATGGGAAGAATATAACAAGGAAATGCACGACACCTTCCAATAAGCACTTGATATCATTTACATATGATAGAGCACGCTGTGTCAGAGTGTGTCAACAAAATAACTCTTGGATTATGTGACATTCTGACAAAGTATAATACAAACTACTTTCAGAGAACTTTTAAAGGAATCACTCCTCCTTCTTTTCCTCTTATTTTCTTCAGAATCTCTCCTCACACAATTGGCTGCTTGTTTACTGGCCAATAACCCAGCATTTCGTTGTTTTCGCAGGCAACCAAAGTATACTTGGAGATGTCGCTGGAAATCTGGTACGTGTTTCTGCCAAAGCCAAAAACTTTCTCAGTAATTTTTAGTCACCAAAAAAACGGAATTTGTTTTTTTTGTTTGTTTATTTTTTTTTACCACAGATTCAAGAATAAACTGAAATTCAACAATACACAGAAACTCAGGGCAGAATCTAAAATTAGAACTTTAAATTGTGTCTTAAAGTAGAACAAGTTTCTGAGTCAGTAACAACAGGATACTTGTCTAGACTAATATAGGGTTATAATGGATTATAATTCCTAGGTATCAGTGTATAGAGGTTAGGGAGGGTTTTGAAATGCCTTACATGTTTGAAGGGTTAGTAATTACGAGAAGGTGAGTCGTAAAGGGTGAGAGGCAACGACCGTTTGTCTGTGGATGTGCATTTCACGTCAAATCACCCCAAGGCGGACTTGTCTCACCCAAAAAACAGTGTCAGCTTCATCAATCATGTAACATATGCAGAGAGAGCAAATTCTTTATGGGCCTTTCAGTAGAAAATGTAAACACGAGTAAGTGTTCGCTTCCCACCATCAGATTTTAATGAACCTTATTTCTGTCATTTGTTTTTGCAGCACCAACCTGGACCTGCGGTTCAGCTTGGCTCTGTGTGACAAAGAGAAGCAGTTCAGACAGACCCGCAGAGAAAGAGTGATGCTGGGCATCAAGAAGCTGCTGGACATGGAGAAGCCTCGTTTCCTCCCCAGCTCCCCAGAGGAGGTGCGAACAAAAAAACAAAACTGTTTCCACTCATTTGTATCAAACTGTGAAGTGATAGCTTAATTTACTCAATGTAACCATCCATTTTCACTACATACGGTGTAATGCAGGAGTATCACACATGGTTAGGTGTGTCACTGTTAATGAGACATTAAGGCATTCAGGATTTTGTAGTTGCAAGATTTTTAAGTATTGAACTGACTGATTTCTAAATGAATAGTTTGACACTTTGGAAAATATGCTTCTTTGCTTCATGCTGAGAGTTGGATGGGATGATCAATAGCAGTGTAATATCTGTCCGTTAAATTTGAAGTTAAAAATTGCAGCCTTAAGCTTGGAGTTTTTTTTGTGTTTATTTAAATGGACAGAAGAAGGCAGTGACAATGGTTACAATGCTCCTTCAACCCAAACACAAAAGTTTGCTGACAGTTAAGGCATTGAGTGTGCTCTTAGGTGTTTGGTTAGAGGACTTGAGCTCAAAGGTAGAACATGTTGTTATTTTATTATTATTAAAACTTTATTTAATGCCACATTATGAAGGAATGTTGGTTGCTCTTGCCTCTGAGTTTCCTCTGTGACCAGCTGTCTATTATCTGTGTGTGCTCAATGATGAACATGCTATATTGTGTTTGTGTAATACTGTCTAAAACAAAGTCTAAGCAAATTGAAATGCAGCCAGTGAGTGTTAGCATACTGTAGTTTAGCACAAAAACCAGAAACATGGAGAAACAGCTTGCCTCGATTTGGACAAAGTAACAGTTGTGTTTTTTCAGTTGTGTTAGTAGGGATCCCACTGTTTTTTTTGCTTTTTTTTTTCTCAAAAAGGACATGGCCTGCATCCCTACCTTTGACTGGCTCACCTTAAAATAATTAAGCTGACCCATTTCAGATAAAACTGTGGAAAAGTTTTGTATTATTGGGAGATGTTAACTCTGGCCTGTGAGTGAAGAGTTTGACACAAGCACAGAGACTGTATTATCTGTTTGGATCTGTGTTTGCCTTTAGATTGGTTTGTTAAAAAAAAAAAGAAAAGCTAGTGGCACTGCTGATTCAGCTGATTGTTAGCCATAGTTTATCTGCTTATTTTTTTTTTGTTGCAAAGATTAGCAATGCTCTGCCTCCACATGGCTTAAATATCCTCATGCCAGTCGAGTTTAGATGAAACAACAATGAATTAATCATTACTGGTAACCGTTAATTCTGACGGACTCTGCATTATCAGTTTGAGTCAAGCAGAAAGGCCGTGTTCTCTGGTAATGTCTGTGTTTTCCTTCCCGTCGGTTTGTAAAAGAAACAGCCCGAGGCTGTGCTGATTCAGCAGATTGTCAACTGCAGATCTACCTCTTACACTGTTTTGGCGAGGGGGTTGCCACAGCAGCAGCCCCCTGCAGAAATGGGCCTAAGGGCAAAGAGCCCTTGAAGCCTGCGGTCATGGCCTCATTTGTGTAGAGCAGTCAGGAAGTTAGCATCATCAGGATGTCACCATCACTAAACTTCCTACTGCACTTGATCAAGTACACAAAATAAATTGAAAGTCCGACAAGGTGAAAAGAAGTTTGCAGGGCCATTGAGTATAAACACTGCAAGGCTGTAAAGGTGGACTAGCAAGATTAGCAGGATTCCCACAGTACCTAGCAACCTTGAGAAACCTGGAAAAGTCAACAAATTTTTAACAAAAGGTATTTAGGTCCCACGTTGATGATAGCAGTAATTTTATATTGAATTTAATATGATACAATGACACCATCATGTAAAGAATTTTCTGACAACATTAAATGATAAATATTTTAGTGTTTGGTGTAGTCTCTGGTTGTTGTAACAGCCAGTTCTTCACTGAAGATGTTTTGGAAAAGTCCTGGAAAGTTATATGAAACAGTTGGAAACAGATGATACTTAACTTCCCCCACCACCCATGTAAAAATTCTCTGTTGTCTTTTTTAGCTACATGTTAGCAACCGCTAACATAAAGATGCTGTAGAAAATCATGAATGTAGTGTTAACTCACATTTTACGTTAGAGAACAAAACGTGAAGATATATCAAGCTTTAGCCTTGTTTCAAGCATTGAACCAAAAAACTACAAAATAACTAATTGCCTTTGAGACATTGGAACTGAAGTACAAATATGCTAACTCATTTCCGGGTTTAAGGACTCATTCTTGCAGCACTCTATTTTTAGAGCATTTTAAGAGCCCCACCCCCACCCCAGCACCCTGTCGAAATTCCTCACGTAGAGGAAGTTAATATCATTGATCCCCACTCCCTGCTTTACTCGGCTGTTTTCATGTGGGTAGTGTTTAGGTCAGAGCCTAGATGCCAAATACCTACACACTCACACACACACTCACACTCACACCTGTACATATTTTACACTTGCATAATAATCAATTCCACACGAGTTAGCTGACTGAGCCATAGCTGCTGTGGCCTCTTTACACTGTAAATGCTTACAGGATACATGGGTGTGACATGTGCGCTCACTGTGGCATCTCACATTCCATTACACATTTACCTTCATGATACAGTATGTGGCATTTGCTTGCAGCTACTTAGGTAATATTACCAAACTCATCTTTACCTGCTATATGCTGTATACCTGCTAACTGTGATGCACTTTTTCAAAAATCATGTTATCCTCTTATGATAACCCTCAAAATTTCTCCTTCTGATGACATCACACAGTAAGCCACACGAAAGCACCAAATTCCGCTCGTCTGCTCTCAGCTGAGCTAAGTTTTATTTTCTCACTGGTTTGGTTTCGACTAGAAGTCCTCAGGAATGGCTGTAATCGCCAGCCAGGCCTGCCCATGTCTTCAGCATGTACAGGAAGCCCTGAAGGAATGAGATAAGCAGCAACAACATCCCTTATTTCTCTGTCCAGGATGACTTTCATAGAAATATATCAGAATATTCAGAACTGACCATGAGATAAACACACATTTTTTGCAGAAAGGACGCAATGTTGTGCAATGAGAATTATGGAATAGTTGAAAATCCAAAGACACAAGTTGAAAAAATGTTTCAGAGGTGTGATGCAACTAGTATGGCACCCTAACCGAATGGAGGGAAGTTACTCAAACTAAAGGAATGAGAAAGAATGAATGTGAGGCTCATGCCCAAGATGTGTAGTAATTATGAGATTAAGCATGACTCTATCCTTGTGTGTGTGGGTGTGTGTATGTGTGTGTGTGTGTGTGTGTAAAGGTTCCAGTGATCGCCATAGCGGGCTCTGGAGGGGGTTTCCGCGCCATGGTTGGCTTTTCCGGTGTGATGAAAGCCCTTTTTGAGTCTGGGGTCCTGGATTGTGCCACATACATCGCCGGTCTCTCCGGCTCCACATGGTCAGCTTTTATTTCTTCTTCTCTCATCTCTTTTTACACCTTCTCTTGTCCTTTTTCTAAAGTATTTTTCTTGCCTTCTCCCTTCTCTGACAAACTTTCCTGCCTTCCTCTGCTGGTTTGAGGCTGTCATCAAGTGAGCATCTCTGGCTTATTTCAGTCTCCATCTTTACATTTTATGAAGGGCCTCATTGGATTTCACTGCCTCACAAGTACACCACCTCCTGTATAAGAGCAGACTGATATTTTCTAAGCATGTATGGACTAACTTAACAAAATTATATATTGCATTCTCTCCTTATCCCCATAGGTACATGTCCACACTCTACTCGCACCCAGACTTTCCAAATAAAGGCCCAAAGGATATCAACAAAGAGCTTATGAATAGAGTTAGCAGTAACCCGTTGAGGCTGTTGCTTCCCCAACACATCACCAACTACATCCAGGCCCTGTGGACTAAGAAGGCCACAGGACAGCCTGTCACCTTTACAGATATCTTCGGCATGCTCATAGGAGAGACGCTTATTCCCGCGGTAAGAGCCACCTGACAGCTGTTGTTTGTTTCAGCTCTGATGGAATTCCTTATCTTCCATCTTTTTGCTCAGCAGTGCATCAGTCTTTCTCTCCCAAGTTCTTGTTTCATTTCCTCTCCCTACTTTTGAACTGAGATCCCATCCAAGGCTTATTCATGTTTTTGTTTCATTCTGTGCTGTCTCTTCCCCAAACATTTTCATTTTTGCTTTCTCATTTTACTTCCACACAACCATGACAATCTTAATAAGATGAAACTCCAACTCCTACTACAACTATGTGCAGTGTGTGACTGCAAATGATTCAAAGACTGTCTTCTCCCCCTACCAGAGGATGGACATCAAGCTAAGTAGCATTCAGGAGAAAATAAACCAGTCCCAGAGTCCTCTTCCTCTTTTCACATGTCTGCACGTCAAGCCAGATGTTTCTGAGCTCATGTTTGCAGGTAAATATCCGTCTTTTTTGTGAGTATCTGGTTGTGTATTTATGTTCAATTGTGGGTTTCTTGCAGGATATATCTCTCAAAGAACTATTTTGCATATGTAATGAATAACTAGAAATAGTCACATGAGATTTGCCAGTCTGATGTCAACTGTTCTCGGTTACTTCCCTGTAGTACAGTACTTCCCCATTGTTGGTGCGGCCTGTGCAACAACTGTTGACTATGCTTCAATGAATCAGTCATTTTAAGAGAAGAGTAATGTCAAAAGTTCACCAGTGATGTGATGAGTAAACCAAAAACAGTATTTTAGAGTCTGTGCATGTTTTAGTCTCAAGCTGCACTTATAATTTAATCTCACTCCCCTCATTCATTGGACAGAATTACCCACATGACTTGTTTCTGTTGTTTAACTTGGGCAATGTTTATGTCGATGAGTCAAAGTGTAATTGTTTTCTTTATGACTAAGTTTTGCTGTTAACAGAATTGAAGTGTTTAAATTTTTATGTTGGAAGAAGGACAAAACATGTTTTAAACTGTGTCTGTATGGGTTTGTGGACAGATAGTACAAAAATGTCAACAAACACACTGACATAAGCTCATAAAGTCAAAGAAAAACAGTCATAACAGTGATGTACTCAACATTTCTTATTATCTCCGAGGGTTTAGCAGACATAATATGAAACTTGCCTCTCGCACAGATGTACCGACTGTCACAACACAAAGAAGAGTAGAAAGCATCATTTTTTTCACATTGGCTGATGAAACTGAAATTGTGCATGACTCTACTGTAATAGGCATCAAGTTGGAGTATGAGCTACTATTTTATAGTGATCAGCTACTTGCATAAGTCCTTTTTTAGTTGAAAAAATAGCGATCAGTCTCATCAGATAGGTCAAATGAAATCAGTAACTAATGTAGGTTGGTAGGTGAAAAAGCAGACTTCTTGTTTGACTCAAAGGGGCTGTTTGCGTTATCTGATTTTGAAAAATTACTTAATAAGTTTGTCTGTGCTAGAGATACTTTGTGGTTTGATGACAGTAATGACACACTATCAAAGGGATACCAGAGTCCTTTTTTGCCCGTTTTCTTGCAAAAGTACAGATGAACAATTAGTCTACAGTGATCCACAGGATCGACAAAACTTTTAACAGTAGACTATTCAGTAAGTCAACCTCTATAAAACCTTTACACCAGGATGAGATGGCACTCGTTCCTGATCTAGAATTACATGTTTTATTTCCTGTTGTTAGTTCTCGCAACTAAACTTCAAAGCTGACCTTCAGAAAGTGGACACTCAAGTGCTAAGTCACTAAACGTGTTCCTCTGTATTTCTTGGCTTCCATTTTCCTTATATCTCTTACTTCTTTAGAACTATGTCAAAACGAAAATCACTTATAGTAAAAATGAGATTTACCTGGAAAAACATAGCATTAGTTTCCACTAATTAATCATCCAGCAGTATATATATGACTTGATTGATGACTGTGAAGACCAGAAATAAACAAGAAGCAGAAGCCGTGATCACGCCACACACTGTTTCGTCAAATCACAGATTGAGTTAAGTTAAGCTGTAAAATAGTATTTACATTAAAGGGATACTTATTGTCTAAATTATTGTCTGTAGGCTCCAGAAGTTTAGGTTACAGAGGTTTAAATATTCCCATGTATGTTCATGTGTCTCCTTCTTATGTCTGTGTGTGTTTGTGATCGCATGCTTGAGTTTTTGTGTGACAGCTTATTGCTGAATTATAGTGCGCAGTTGGTAGAGAGAGAAACCATACGCAGGGCGAGAATGACCCTTTTTGTGGCTCCTTGGACATATTGCAGTCTGAGCCTTTGTTGACTCCCATGATTCCTCCCACTCTCTGTGAATCCTGTCATGCTTAAATACCCCTTCAAGTACCCTTTTGCAAACTGCAAATATCGTTTTTGCAGTTTCCGTCTGGGTGTCTTAAGTGAGATTTAACCTGACAGAAAAGCATTTGTGGGAATGAACGGACTGTTACACCATTAATGCAGAAATGAAAGTAGCCATACTGTCTAAGGCAGCTGACAGCACTTTTTTTTTATATTCAGTGCATCGCTGTCAAAGTTATTATAGTTTACCATGTTAAAATTAAAACTAAACCTGAACTAAACTTACACATCAAAAACTAATTATTCAACTGAAACCAAACATTTTAAACAACAAAAAAATACACCCAACCTTGGCTCTAACTAACACAAAGTAAAATGAATTAAAAACTAAAATTTAAAACAAAACTGTAAAATAACATGAAAAATACAAAAGCACAATAACTCTGCTCCAATGTTTTTAAGTATTTGCAATTTCAATGCAAAAGCTGCATTTACTGACTGTATTCTTTCTATCATTAGTGCATAAGTTGGCACTCAGCACACAGTGACATTGCTATATGCCGTAGTTGATCGTGTTGTTTCCTAAAATGTGTCACATTTCTGTTACATTAACATTTTCAACCTGCAGACTGGGTGGAGTTCAGCCCATATGAAATTGGGATGGCCAAGTACGGCACCTTCATGACCCCTGACTTGTTTGGAAGCAAGTTCTTCATGGGAACTGTTGTGAAGAAATATGAGGAAAACCCTCTTCATTTTCTGATGGGTGAGTAAACTCTGTTCATTCCACTGTGTTCACACCACCAAACTCAACAATCAGACCTTTTACACTCACTGAAGGTATGTTTACACTCTATCAGGTGTGTGGGGAAGTGCCTTCTCCATTCTGTTCAACAGAGTGCTTGGAGTCAAGGACACGGTTGGTGGCAGCACCATGGAGGAGGAGTTAGGTAATCTCATTTCTTTGTGTTTTGTCCTGAGTCCGTCTGTACTGATTTAAAGTAGTTCAGCTCTTTGCAGGTTAAATGAAAATCATTAAACTATTTGCATTTGTTTGTTTTACCCAAACAGCACCCAATAATTGACAAAATAATCAAACCCCAAGGTGGCTCAAGGTCATATCACATGACCTTCTTCAGCATGTGGAGTTTGCTCAGTTGAGGTTAAGGATTACTTATTACTTACTTATTATACATCTGTAATTACTTATTAATTATTTATAGATTAATTATAGACGTATTGAATTTCAAATTTCCAGTTTTTTCACGCACTTAAGGGATTTGTCATCCACGTTGGTCTCAGGTTGTGTCATTCTTCACCTGCAGTCTTTGTTATTAAGTACTTCAGTATGTGAATAAAAAACAAAACACTATTTTATCTCCTTAATGTATACATACTTCTCGTATCTTAATTCAAAATGCATTATATAAACTTAAAACATGCTTATAAATATTTATACCAGTGGTTTGAGATAACGCCACCGTCTTCGGCCTGTGTTGATCTACTGATAATTTACCTTCCAACACATAAACTGATGAATGGAAATATCTGAAATAATCAGAAACGTATTGTTGTCATGGGTGCTTTGTTTATGTGGGCATTGGTTTTTGATTTTAGATAACGCTGTGTTGATCTGCAGATAAAACACTCTCACAGTTTCCTACCGAAACTGACATTCAGTCACGTATTAGATCCTCATTGTTGTCCGTCTTTTCAGAAGAATTCTGCTTTGTCTCATGTCAGAGTGTTTTTCTCACACTTTGACACCAGCAGGTATCCTTTCATCTTAAAAACTAGCCAACCTAAAAATATCTCACTAGACTTAAGACTTCAAGGACATGCGTGTGAATGGGTATGACTTAGGTGACTTTCAGAGACACATTTCACACTCAAACCAGTTTTTTGGGGACAACTGGTTCAATTGAGGACAAAAGTCAAGCTCCTAGTTTGAAAACAGTCAATGCATATGTCAGTGGTAAAGCTTCGGGAAAATATTAGAGTCAGGGTGGTAGGGGATATGGTTAGAGAAAGTCTTGAGAAAATAAATGTAAGTCCATGAATTTTCCCCCAAAGATGTCCTCACTAAGTAAAGGTCTTTGTTTGTGTGTGTGTGTGTGTGTGTGTGTGTGTGTGTTTGCGTGTTTGTGTTTTTTCTGTATGTGCTGTGGGAAAGTGTCCACTTCTTGCGATTATTCCGACAGCTCTGGATTTGTTGTGGTTGAACACATTTGTTTGAGGTGACCTTTAAAGGTCATACAAAGACCTCCACCCACTTTGAGAAAGCATTAGTTTATCAGGTGTATTGCATTTCTTTAAGGAAACATAATACATGGTTAAATTCGATAATGTCACAGACCTGAGCTCAAACATTCCATTTGTGGTATCAACAAGATTAAGGAGATTATTTTAAAGTTGTAACCTGATGAGTGGAATTTTCCTGTGTGTAACAGAACAGATCAAACCACAGCACATCGTCGGAGAAGACAGTCTGGACAATGACGACGAGCCTCGGAAAGGTGAGTGGAGATGTGTAGGTTTTTATATGTAGAGCTCTCAGACAGACACCCTAACGTGCGGTAGCATTAAATTTGTGAGAAATCATTTTCACACCAGTTATGGAAGCAACACCTTAACAGTTTTTTTTCCTCTGTGGTCATGGTGATTGTTTCATCTTCTGCCCATGACACGGCAACCTCAGAACAGCCCCTGTGATCAGTGTCAGGTCGGATGAAGTGCTGTTAGATCAAGCTTTTATTTTTTATAACCCTTGGGTTTATTTATTCCATTAAGAACAATGTGCAATCTAAGTTTAAAGAAATAAATACTTTTTGCTGCAAGTGCAAGCTTTAGCTACAACTGACAGTAGCAAGCCATGAATAGAAAGAAAGAGGAAGTGAACAGAAGGCGAGGGCGTGAGAGAAAGAGTAAACCAATGACCCTTAAAGAGGAAATCAGTAAGTGCTTAGTAAAGATATGGGGATACTCTGGAACTAATTGTACACTGGGGCCTCTGTTTATGAAATCACTTCTCTTTACAACTTCATGTATCTTTTTTAAAGTTTCTAAATGTGGTACTGGTACACATCATCACACAGCATTTGACAGTAGTTTCTGGCTTTCTGTCGATGTTCAGGTGGGACGGAGAACCCTGAGGCAGAAGACGAGTACCATCGCACCGCTCAGGCTAGCTGGGTTCAACGAATGTTCACGTCTCTCTTTAGTGACTCTGCCTTGTTCAACACAAGAGAGGGTCGTGCAGGAAAGGTATCTGAATATGAAACCATGATATCATGAAACACTTTTTTTTTACTTTTCCTGTGTTACAATTCACAACTGTCAGCCTCTTTTTGTCTCCATAACCCATCTCATCTTCTTACTAGGTTCATAATTTCATGTTGGGCCTGAACCTGAATACAAACATGCCGTTCTCTCCAGTCAGTGGTGTCACGTGCCACGCCCCAACACCTGAGGAGGAGGTGGATGCTGTTACAGGTATGGAGGGCAAATTACTGTCACAAGTTACTGCTTTTGGACTTCATTCTTGCAGTTTCCAAGGGAATAAAAAACAGGGCAAGACATGATTATAGCTGATACTGCAATTTGATTCAAGAGTCTAGGTGATGTCATTTTTCTCTGGTGATGTGAAAATAAAGGAACTGTATCCAAACTTTATGAGAAAGGTACTGAATTATTTGGAAATGGAGAAGAAGAAGTAAATAATACATTTTTTTTGCATGTGCGTGTAAAACAGATGAAGCTGGTTCTCAAACCTTAACTCACTGCTTTTTCAGTACAAACAAAATACATCTAAGCGACCAAACCTAAAACATTACTTGAGTTTATATAGGTAATTTATCTTATGAAGTTCTTATACTGTTGCTACACAGTTTTCTCTTCTTGTCTTTAGGCAGCATTAAAGTTGACATTTGTAACATTTTAAAACCAATTACAGCATGAAATAATTTTGTTTCCATCTAGAGGTCAGTTTACTGGTGTGTCCTTTTTGTACAGAGTTGATGTTTAAATGATACTCTGGAAATAAAGAAGTATACGGCAATGTAATAAATGTTGACTGAAAGTCATGAAACTGTTCCCAAATAAGGAGTCAAATATGGACTGCCAGGGTAAGAACCGGGAATTCTGGCCATTAAATTTTTGTGGATGTGGACATTATAAACCCCACACTGTATTCTGTAGCCCATCAACCAGGAATGGATCAAATTAAAGTGGATTAGATGACATTCTTTAGCCATACTCACCCAGAGTCATTCAAGCTTTGAGAAATTGTATTGTAGTTTGTGCAAAAATGTTACATTTAGCATCTTTAGTTGATTTTCTTGGCCACCTGAAGGCATCTCCTTATAAATTTGTTGAGGTCAACATTTCAAATTTACACAATCAGCCAACACAGAGCAATACAATTTTTCATTTAGACTTCGTTTCTGTTGTTGTTGGAAATGATGCTCATGAAAGCAGTAAGGGTGGAATTAAACAGAAAAGCTGCAGCTTGAAAAACTGGAACAGAAAGCTGAGAGATGCCAAAATGTTCAGAAAGCTGAGTGTTGGGTAGTAAATCTTTGCAAGTTAATCATAATGGGCAATTTCTTTCATATTAAGTGCAGTCATTTTAACTCATATTTAACATAAAAATACTAGAAGGGCAGCTTTAGTTAAAGACATTCTTGTCTAAAACACATATGTGTTCTTATATGTATGCATTTGGCAACGTAAGATAGCTTTACTGGCACTTAAAGGTGTGGTTTGAAAAATTCTGGAAATGATACTCATTCCTCCTTCCATCAAGCATTGCGTAGGTGAGTCATTTCACAGGTAATTCTGTTGGGTCAGGTCATGTTGAACAGGAATAAGCTGCAAGCAAAGGAAATTTCCTATCGTGTTCCTGCATCGTTAATTGCATTTTGCATGATTTTTTTTTCAGACCCAGATGAGTTTGATCGTATTTACGAGCCTCTGGATGTGAAGAGTAAGAAGATCCACGTGGTGGACAGCGGCCTGACCTACAACCTCCCCTACCCTCTCATCCTGCGGCCACAGCGTGGCGTCAACCTCATCATCTCCTTTGACTTCTCTGCACGACCCAGCGACTCCAGCCCCCCATTCAAGGTCAGCCTTTTTAACAGTCATTCATTGTTAAAGAAAACTATCTGTGCCAACAGGAAATCATAAACAAACTCTCTCTCCTCTGTAAATGTTCACCACAGGAGCTCCTGCTGGCAGAAAAATGGGCTCGAATGAACAAACTTCCATTCCCCAAGATCGACCCCAAAGTCTTCGACCGCGAGGGCCTGAAGGAATGCTACGTCTTCAAACCTAAAAAAGGGGAGAGGAACTGCCCGACCGTCATCCACTTTGTCCTGGTCAACATTGATTTCAGGAAATTTAAGGCACCTGGTAAGTAAAGCTAGTTTACTTGTGCAGCACCATTCAGACACTAACCCTATTTAATATGAGACATTAGGAAAACATTACAATTGCATCTTAAAGACAATTTAAACAGAAAAGTGACAAATAAATAATCAAAGACTAAAGGAAATACATGTAAAAGACAATTATTCAATAACAAATTTTAGAAACTAAATAGCTGCGGAATAAAAAGAAGCTGTGTGTCCAAGTTATTGGAAAACCAGCATAAACAGAGATATTTCCAGCCCCGATTCAAATGAGCTCACAGTTTTATTAGAACTCAGGTATTCAGGAAGTTTGTTTGGTGTTTTTTTCCAGGAGGTTTGGTGAGGAGCATAGAAAATAAAAGCTGCTTCCCTTTGCTTGGTTTTAATTCAGGGAAAACTTGAGTAAACCTCTCCCAGACGACCTGGAAGGGTCTGGATACCTCATAACATACAAGTAAATCAGAGATGTATCCAAACAATTTGGTGCTTTAGACACAAGTAAAAAGGATATTATTATCTATCCTTTGACACACAGAAAGCCGGTGCAGTAATTTAAGGACACTCTCTTAGTGCTGGTGGAGACTCTGCACATATGTGGATACGTGGAGGTTTCCACTGCACATGTGAGAAGGAAACTATGCCAAGACTCTGTATTATTATAGCAACACTGTTTTACCGTCATTCCACACGGAGGGGTCCCTTCCTGGAAATTGCACACTGGCATTCAACCGTAGTCAGTCAGCAGCAGACAGTTTTTTTTTAATGTTGGTTTAGAAGTTGGGCCTCTCATCTGCATGACCCCAATAAAAAAACCTTTGCGCTCAGAGTCACTGTGGTTTTCGTGGTGGAAACGGTGTGTCTGCCAGTGTGAGTGTATAAGCGCGGGCGTGGATGTGATCCATGACATGTTCAGTGTTACATGAGCTGCTGCTCGGGTGAGTTATGGTTCCTAACCGAGCCAGGTGCTGATAGGGAATCTCTCGCTGTGGTGGGAGAGCTCTGTGTGTAAACAGACCATACATCACAGAGCCATACAAAGACACACTAACACATCTCCACCGCTGCCTCTTTACATTCAGAGAGACAGCGGCCCACATACTTCCGCAGTCTGTTTATGGAAGTTACATAAGCTTTTTACTCTCAAATCCCAAAAACGTTTGACGGAAATTATACCATAAATGGACTTCCCGTTCTGGTAGGTTCACTATTGTATGATTGCATTTGTCCAAATCAAAACTTCTGACTTGACTTCTTTCATATTTACAGTATTTCCTCAAAAAACTGATGATGAATGAACATGACATGCTGAATGCTGAGCAGGAAAATTTATTCTTGACCTCAAAAACAGTAACTAGATCCACAAATTAGGACAGAGAAAATCCCAGAGACTTGTATATACAGAAAATGCCAGTAAATGCAGACGATGATCTTATGTTTGGAGTATTTTGTTGAACTGTTTTACTTGCATAGGAGAGTCAGATATGCGTCTTTAAAATGAAAGTACTTCAACGCACATGACTAGTGTTCATTGCCACATGTCATGCTTTAATGGACTGTGTTTAGAAAAATCATAAAAGCTGAGTGGAATATTAGAAATATGTCGACAATACAAGCTCACCTTAAGGGTTAGTGTTTCAATTAGGAGGAACCATTGAACTAAATAAATTCATTTCCATTTCTTTATGACCTTTCATTCTTAAAAGCTGAGTGTCTTTTATTCTCAACCTCCATAAAACAATCTCATCAATCAGTCCTATCAAAAAATAACAGACCTTGAAATGAGGCTGCTCTGTTATCAGGATCAGTTTAACATATCTTTTGTCACAAATATCAACCCTGATTTCATCGCCGTTGAACTGATGAAAATGCTATTTTTTACTTGTTTACCTACTGTTTCACTTGTTAATATACCTACAGGTGTTCCCAGAGAGACTGAGAAGGAGAAGGAGTTGGCTGATTTTGACATTTTTGACGATCCTGAGACACCATTCTCCACGTTCAACTTCCAGTACTCCAATGAGGCCTTCACCAGACTCCATGACCTGATGGAGTTCAACACACTCAACAACCTGGAGGTCAGTCCCGCCTCTGTGGTTTCTCTTGAAGAGGTTTCCAAAAAACCAGTGGCAGGAAGAAGTAGTTGTTAAAGAGTGATTCATGACTTTGCACTCAGGCAGGGAGATTTTCATTCATTCATACATTCCCTCAGTCACTCACTGGTAATCTGGCTTCATTCAGTGTTGTCACTGAGGAAATTTTTACATTTTTGTGTTGTCATTAAATATAATGTGTTTGTTGTGCAACATTAAACATTTCAAATTCCAAAGGTGCTGTCGAAGACTGGATAGTGCAAGCCATGTCTAGTTTACAGTAGGTGTGTCACAGTGAGAGGTCAGAATGACTTTCACTCTCTGTATCTGAGTCACTTTCCTACTGGGCATAGATTTAAATGTGATGCAATGGGTTTAATTTCACCGGAAGGTAAGCTCATTCGGACAGATGTTTTCCCAAAGATCCCAGACAGCAGTACTAAAGCACAGCAAACCCACATGCTAGCATGATTTTATGTCAGTCACAATTGGCTAATTTATGACAAATCTGCCCAGCAACACAAAATTGTTGTTAATTTTCCAGCAATAATCTGATAAAATCCACAGCACAAGACTTTTAACACATTTGTGCATCCTGATCTTTATAAAGCAGTGTCAGTCATTGTCTTCAGCATTACGAGCAGTGTGGCTCAGGGGATGGTGATGTCAGTTGATCTGTTTGGGTTGTCCAATTTTCTAACGGCCCATTATTCCCAGTCTCACAGAAAAAGTCCCACTGAACCGAAAGCCAATTTGCCTTTTTTTTTCTTTGCAACAGCCATATTTCCGGAAAAAACAATATCCATTGCTCTGAAGACCCAGAAGTCCAAAACTTTACGTGCTCCCTCGATTGTATTCCTACTTGTGTTCTGCAGGGACCTGCCATACTTATGTTGTTGGGGCTATTGGTGTCACAGTTTAAACAAAAAAGTGAAGCCAAAAGCAAAAACACCAAAACAACAGAGAAAGGAAAAGAAGGGTGAGCCTACAAAAGCTGAAATACTGACAAAAGCAGCAAAGTAGAATCCAAAAACTAGACAAAGAAAAAATACACAACTGAATAAAACAACAAATGAGATGGAGGCAGGCAGGATGGAGACGAGGACACAGCAGCAGAACCAGTGAATGAAAACAGATGAAGTGACAAAGACCGAAGGGAAACACAGACGCTATATACACATTAGGAGTAGTGACACTCAGGTGGGCCAATTAACACAGATGAAACACATCAGGGCAGGTGATCACAGAGGAGCGAAACTTGACAGGAAGTGGGGAAATGGAAGAGACAAGACAAATGTTGACAAAATAAAACAGGAAGTAAACAACAAAAAAAAACATGAGAAACAAAAGAAAACTAACAGGACTGGACACAAAATTAAGTTTTTATGAATAATGTCCCGCAAGAACAATGGCACAGCATCAGGTGTAAAATTGAATTATCTGTAACATTTTTTTAAATATAGCTGAATTGATTTGATGTGATGTAACTTTCCTCGTATATAATACAATATTGACTGATACAATGTGGCATTTTGAATTTAGTCCCTGTATTTGTCCCCTGCAGGTGATCAAAGAAGCCATTAAAGACTGCATCGTGTCCCGGAAGGAGAATCCCTCAGGCCTCTCTCTCCCCTTCTCCCTCAGTGAGATCCCGAAGAAGAAGATACTCAAAAGGGATCCTCGGGTCAAACCCTGGAATCACTTAGGAAACGATAACCAGTAGACTCTGAATGAAACGGACTTTAGGGATTTTTGTAGTTTCAATCTTAAAGTGAAGCATTTTCTTTTTGGAAAATGTCTACCTTGTTGATCTCTTTTCTTAAATTCTAGTTTTAACTTCGTAAAGAGCCTCCATGTTTACTGTTAAAAGCCTTCTGATTGCATTCATTTACAATGGAGTAAGAATTTTCCTTTGGCTTCACATGCAAAAATGAATCTGCTGGGAAAACTGATAGTTTATTGACCACCAACAGCTGATGTCTGCTTTTGCCTTCTGTCTGGATGTTGAGAAAATACTGCTGCAGGATTGTTACAGTTAACATCTGGCTTCATCCTTCACGACGGGAGATCGTTTGTTAGTCCTTCCTTTTATTTTTCTTATTCACCGAGAATCACAAACTGTTTTATCTTAGTCGTTCAAGTTTTTTTTTTACTCAAAAATGGGGCATAGTTGTTCCACAGAAATGAAAGTGACTTGTGCCTGCTCTCTTTTATGCAAATCAACATATTTTTGCATAGTTTTTTTTTTTTTTCCCCCACCGGATGACTCGCCTAAACATGTAATCCTGTTTGAAAACATGGAAGAGACGCTTGTAACCATTGGTTTTGTTTGATGACAACTCCTAAACACGCCAAGTGCATCCCCCGGGGATACCTCAAACATCTCAATGATGCTTATCCACCTACAGGGAAGGAACACTCCCTGCCCCCCCCCCACCCTTAGGGAGTGTCTCATATTAGAGCCACCATTTTGGAAAACAAATCTTGAAACCATGGAAACAGTCCCACTTCTCCTCTCCATCTCTTTCTCTCTCTCTCTCCATCGAGATAAAGGTGTGTTTATTTTCCTGACCATGTTGTTTCAAGCTGCCTTTTAGATGCAGACGCAGTTTGTTTTTTTCAGAGGCCATTTCCTCCCCCAGAAAAAACCCAACTTGCCGCAGGATTCCTCGAACAGCCCCCGCACGATGAGCTCAGGTCAGAGCGAGGGAAGTCTGGGTGGAGTGGCGAACGCTGTCACGAGACCCGCTCGAAGCTGAGACGGTGGCTCTCTGTGGCGCTCAGTGGAATTTTACACACTACACCTACTCCTGCAGCAGTGGAAGCCTGGAATCTGACACACTACACCTTTACCTGCAGGGGCCCGAAGGCTGCACACAGAGCAGTGGAATTTTACACTGAAGCACTTTCGACCCCTGTGTGCTCACGTTTTAGCCTTGCTGGTTTTGAAGAAACAGAGAAAACAAAAGAAAACAGAAAAAGCATCTGCAGTTTTGCTGCAGGGATTCATGGCCAACAAATCATTGCAACTTGCCTCTATTTTGATGTTTTAGTAGATTATTTGTGTCTGTTTTGCATGTTTTCTGTAGCATCATAGCATTATTTTATATTTGGGGAATACCTTTATTTGCTTTTGTTAATTTGATACCACTTTTTTGTCTGTCTGTTACAAATGTCAACGGTTGAATGAGGTTTTCTTACTCCTCGAGCCAAAACGAGTGCATTGCTCAGCATTAAGACTGTAAACAGAAGGAAGCAGCTTGCAAGAAGTAAAATTAATTAAAATAAAATAAGAGGCAGCTTGTTATGAGCTCCAGAGGTGCTAAGGGGAGGATTTTTGTATGTTTGGAGACTGCCAAGCTAGCTGTTTCCTTCTGTTTTTTATATTTAAGCTAAGCTAAGCTAACTGGCTTCTGACTGTTAAAATATAAGAGGTATTAATCTTTCTTTTGAGGTAAATACATGAATAAGGACGTAAGCAAATCTCCCAAAATGTTGAAATACTCCTTAAAATTCAGAGCTCTGTGCAACAAAACAAGCATTTTGTGAAGACTTTTTGTCAAACTCTTTGAGCTTTCATGTTAGAATTTAATTTTTCTTTGTAACAGGGTTGGTTTAATTAGAAAGCATGCATGAGCTGTAGCCTTTCCTTTTCCAATATTGTTTTCTTCATATTAAATTTTTATGTTCTTTTATAATGTTTACAAAGTTGTAAACGGTCATTTCTAGGGAAGCAACGTTTGTACATAAACACTCCTGTGATCATAATAACTGGCAAAGCATCTCATACATAATGTTTATGTGCATCTTAAGAGGAGGGTAATAAAAGAGAGGATGAAATCATGTCATGTGTGTGTGATGTTTTCTGATAAAATGTTTGACACCCTTCCTTCATTCTGAAATAACAAGGCAGAGGAGGAAAAAAGTGCAGGGTTCGCAGCTACAGCATGTTCTTTTTCCTGTTGTTCGTCCAAGATATTTATTATGTTAACAAGATCCACATCCCAACGTGTTTCTTTTGGACGGAGCTTTGAACTATATGAACTGTAGGTTTTAGTTTGTGTTGGACTGAAGCAGAATCCACAGCAGAGATGAGAAATGTTCTCCTGGCTGCGACGTATCACTATATCACATTCATGGGATTTATAATACCTTCAGTAATGTTATCTCATATCAACGACTGAATACCTTGAAGCATACTCATAAAAAGTTGCTTTAATGGAATTATAAAAAAAAAAAAAAATATTTTCTCTCTCGTTTCTGTTTTAAAGTTACAATACCTGTTTAGAGCATGTCGAGACGAGTTTAATGCAAATAAAATAACTTTTATATTACTATGTTAATATGTTCGTTTGTGACTGCAGCTCGCAGTGCTGTTACCCAAGAAAAATTTCCCTTAGGGAACAATAAATTTTATCCTGATCTTGAACCTGAGAATGAACTTCATATCCGAAGGAAATTGTCCCAGTTGTTGGAGTACAAAGAAGAAAAGGGAGTGAAAATATAAGGATTAAAAATATAAAATGGTAATAAAGGTGCAATTTTAAAACATTCTACTGACTCAAATATACACAATGCCAAATGACTAAAATAAGGTTGACTCATGAAGTGTCAGGAAGCCACAAATGTATTATGTCAAATCTCTAGTATAGCTAAGTGTGAACAGTAAACCAGATACGTTCAGTGATTATGTTCATAATGCAAATTGCATCAGGGCATACGTCTCATATGATCACGACTGTAGAGAGATTAAACCAGCACAATAAAGCTGAACTTCTTGTCTTGCATGAAGATCAGTTTCCTGCTACTGAAGAGTCGAACCTCAGGCTTTAAAAATAGAGTCTTTGTTTCATGTCGTTTGTGTCTGTGGAGAGGAGAAAATGATGCTATCAAGGTTATTTTAGTTCGGCCTCAAAGACATATTTGTAACAAAAGGGATGTGTTGAAAAGATCTGGGCGGCTAACGTCGAACAAAAAAATGCAGTTGGCTGCGTTATGGTAACTCGAGGATCCAGGATATTTTGAACTGACGCATACTAGTGACTAAAAGGCTTATCTCAATTCTCATCACTCTCTTTAATCCGTCTACTGTGGTTCCCCCAACTGTCCATACGTTAGATACTAAATCACTTGAAGCTCCTGAAGTAAAAGATGTGGAAAAAAAAGCTTAGGAAAGGGTATAATATGCACAATTTAATGTTGATCCCCAAAAAATAAAATAAAAAAAATAAAAAAAGATTTTTTTTTTCCATTTTCACACGTGGTGGGGTGTCTGACTATGCAAATAGTTTTGTTTTTTGTCAGTCTCAGATTTCTGTTTCTGTTTCTGCTGAACTGTGACAGTGGGAGGATTTTGTTTGTGTTTAGTGTTAACAGTTTTCGTAGGAACTATTTTATCATCATATTTCCAACTTCCTTTTATCTGCTGAATAAACTTTCCTCTCTAAAGGGATTTAGCAAGAAAAAAAAAAAACCTACCTAAGAGAGTTTTTGTTCCTCTCTTGTATAAGTCGCCCTTCAGTTTCCTTTATCTTGCCTTATCTTAAGTTTTGGATAATATTCTAACCAATAAATCTTTAAACCAAAAATGTTGCTTGTTGAACGATAAATTCACATATGCAATGAGGTTATACTCAACATGCTCTAAATTTGTAAAATTAAAGGATTGGATCACCAAATTGCTAAGAACAGAATAAAAAAAGTTACCTCTGGTGGTATCTGAAGCAAATGAAAATGTTTTTCTTTTATTTACAAAAGTTTTGAATAACCATTTTAACATGCGTTCTCAGCACTGTGAGCAGTTCTATTCCCCTTCCATGAAATTAAGGATGTGACTGAACTCCTGGAGGAGCGATTAAAATGTGGAAGTATCAAACCTGAACTGTCTGCATGTAGAAATTCAGCAAGTTAAACGAGATGATCTGTATGGGTTAGGTAATCTGGCTGCACTGAAGCTGTACATGCACATTAAATGGTGCATACAAAAAGAGTTCTCCCACGTGCATCGAAGGCAGACATCTCAAAATTAGATGTCTTAAAGCCTGTGTAAATAAAACCAAAACTATCCGCATGAATAGCCCAGATAAAAATGTATTCTTGAGGCCAAAAGTTATGATCATCATAACATGCTCTAAATAGACAACTCGAAGCTGGATGTGATGTTACAAAACAGCACACCAGAACCACTTTCACCACCAGAAGGGAGGAAGCCACCCACAGTCTCTCCCAGCCGCAAAACCTGCTCCAACGCAGCACCCGCTAATTCATTACATTCCCCAATTAAATCATCATCCAGCAGGTATATTGCCCCTGATGTGAACGTACAAATTATGTGCTTAGGATACTTTGCTCTGGTGCAAGTCCTACTCTCTGGCACGGAAGCACCTGGCCCAGCGCCCCGCAGGTTTGCTCTGACATTGGAGGCTGTTTCAAGTTTCATCTCCTCTGCATTGCCTGTGTCCGTCTGTCTGTCTGTCTGTCTGTCTGACTGTCTGACTGTCTCAGGGTGCACAGTACAGTAGGAGGTGAAACTCTAATATTGAAATTTTCCAGGGCTCGTTAATTTGCACGTTCACGTGAGGGTCATGTATGTGCTTGTATCGCCTTTTGATGTGCTGAGTCATTCACATAGCACAGATGGGTTGGTGCGCACCACAAAGACAGCAGTGAGGACACTCATGACCAATGCACGCAAGCCTGTGTGTGTGTGTGTGTGCATGTGTGTGTGTGTGTGTGTGTGTATGTGTGCGTGTGTGTGCGTGAATGAGGGGGTTGAAAGAGACTCCATTTCACAATCATCCAAGCCTGCTATTCCAGTTGTGTTATTCAGCCTCACTCTTACGCAGACATGTCCAGTGCAGTGAGCAACACTTTCTCACTCCCCTGACCAGCTTCCATCCAGGGTCAGACGTGCCAGATGTTGATGTGTGTGTGCATGAGCTGGAGGAAGTGGGAGGTCTGCAAAGGGAAATACATTATATGATGTTTTTCTTTCTCCTCTTGAGGCAAAGGGCCAGCTGTCTAGACAGGACAGATAAGGAAATTAAAAATTACACTTGCAAAATGTAATACGAAAAGATAATAATGAAATGTAAGTGTGTCGACATTTCTTGACTTCCCAGAAAAGGCCTGTGTTTGCTCAGGATCCATACCAATGGTTACATCACAGGACCTCCAGACAGAATCTAACATGAATTCATATGAGTTTGAGGATGAAAAGACTGGAAGAGGCCAAAACTATTATCCATTTTTCTTGCAGCTTGACAGGCAAATGTGTCTATTTGTTTTGTGTTTATTTCAGCTTGTCTCCCCGATTCAAATAAATGATGAGTGAGCAAATTAACAACATGGAAAGTGTGTCCGACATCCTGCAAACAGAGAAAATAGACTTTCATGTGACGCAGGAAAACCTTGACATCACAGAGCTGACGTGGTGGTCTGTGGGATCGCCTGCCGGTTAAATAAATACATATACCACAGCAGTGAATGGTCAGTAGACAAAGTGACTCAACACACACACACACACACACACACACACACACAAACACACACATCAGTGCTGGCTGCATACATCATCTGTTTGGATTCCATCAGATAAAACTAAGATTTAATCACTGGAGCAAAAAGCATCTGGGTTCTATCAAAGTAAAAGCTTGTGCAGTCATGTAGGGGTGAATTATATGGGTGTTACACAAGGGCATTACACACTAACACAGCCCCCATGTGTGTGCAAGTGTACATTGTTTAGTCTCTGATGAAATCCATACTCTTAAAACTTTATTCCATTGTACTCAGAAATAAAAAACATGGATATTTTTTAAATGAAGAGAAATTTCATTGCTTTTAATTTAAGACATAAAACAGACTCTTGAAAAAAAAAGTAGACTGTGTCTTTGTGGATTATTTTGATGAGTTTTGGTCTTACTTTTAATTTTGCTGAAGGTGGATGCAACTTGACAAGATTACGAAAGTTTCGTGTAAAATTTGTCTTTTTTTAAAATCTAACTTCCAATGACTGAAATTATTAACTTTAAAACAGTTACAATTATTTATTATATGCCTTTTTTTAAAAAAAATTGTACAATGTCGTAATATCTCAGAAAGATAAGACTATATGTCATTATTTGCAAGTAACATACTAATAGAAAGTTAAAATATGTTTTTATGATTCATTTTTTATGTTTTATTTATTCATTTAAATGAAACTTTTTTTTTATTACATAATTTTGTTGTGTTTGTTAATCCATGGTAGAGTATTTGTCTTTCGCTGTGTTTATTGTTCATTTTGTGTTTGTATAAGAAAGAAGGGAAAACAATTTGTAGGATAACAAACAACAGCAAACACAAGGGATTATTCTTGGACAGAATATGCCCATTACAATAAACTGGAAAAATTGAAACAAGAGACACTGCCAAAGGATTAAAGCACTTAAATTTATGGATGTTTGTTTGGACAGGAACGTCATTATACTAGTTATGCAGTATTTTTAAATAGGTCAATAATAATTAGTAGTAAATAGAAAAATAGTAAAATAAGAAAAAAACCATGCAAAGTCATGTCCCCGTTAACATTTCTTGGATTTTTTTTATTTACCTATGTATGATTTTTTTTTGTTTGTTTGTTTGAATGACGGTAGGATGGGGTCAGTATACCTTCGTTACATCTTTTAAGGCTCATGAATACTAAATAAATACATTAAACAATTTCAAGCAAAATCTAGTTCAACTGAATGAAAAAGGAATTCTTTTTTCTTATCTTTATATTTTTAAAATATCTTCTGTCTTAGAAAAGGCTCTAAAATAAAAATTTGACCATAATTTGTGAAAATAAAATGTACATGAAATACGATTTATTATCAACTAAATGAATGAATAAACAAACAAATAAATAAATAATAAAAATGGAGATGTTGCGAGTTTTATATACGGAGAATTTTCTGGTGTTCGGTTTAAAATGCGACTAATGAAAGTGGATCAGTTTGTAGTTGTGCTTTTCTTTGGAGTGGTTCGTTTTCTTGTGTTTGATCGCCCTCTGGTGGGCAAAATGGCACGAACGAAAATGACTTGCCGTTTCATTATTTGCCCAGTAGGTGGCAATGCCATGTACACGGAAGCAAAAACAACAGGGAGAAAAAGGGGAAGAAGTCAGGAAGCTGCCTGTCTGTGACAGCCGAATCAAAGAAGCACTGATAAAAAAAAAAGACAGGCCGGATTTGATCTTCAACTCTTTACCTTTTCGGTTAAGAATAAGACGCTCAAACCGCCGCCGCCATGTCGAAGAACACCGTGTCCGCCGCCCGCTTCAGGCGAGTGGACGTGGACGAGTACGACGAGAACAAATTTGTGGACGAGGAGGACGGAGGAGAGAACCAACTGGGTCCTGACGAGGCAGAGGTGGACTCCCTCATTAGACAATATCCTTCACATGATTAGCTAAGCTGTCTGTTAGCATTCACGATCTCCCGAGTAAACAACAACCGATACGTCTGCGTGTTTTCAGAGCCGCGTTGTGTCTACATAATGTCTCTGTAGTTTAATATTTGCTGCTGCAGCCTATATGAATGGGCGTTTTGCAAGTAGGCCAGTTACTGTCCAGACTTGCCTGGCAGTCACATTCCAGGGATATTTGCCCCAAGACAAAACCGGCTCTTTATGGATATTTAAGCTAGTATGCATTTATCTGACTACATGTTCACTCTTTGATAGAGCTTCTTCACACCGCAGCATCCTTAGATAATAGTGCAACTTTATACTGTGTCTGCAAGTTAGCTTGGTGAGACGAGTGTTGCAAAAACAGAGGTTTGGCTCATGAACTGAAATTCAGTTTCCTCTCTGCATCAGCAGCTGCACCAGAATAACAGTGTTGCTCATATTTTATGTGGAGGTATTAAAAAAGAGGCTTTTTTTGGCCTGTAGCCGGCTGAGCCGGTGTTTTCAGTCTTTTAAGCCTTATAAGGCATGAAAGTGCTTCACTTCCTCATTGAATCAAACAGTTGCCTCCCACAAAATGCAGCGATAGGATCTTAAAGGAAAGGTTCATTTTTTTCAAGTGTGACAATGCAATGCTGAGAAAATGGATGTAAAATTAGCCTGAATATGCTCATATGACGTGTAATCATTTCTTCTGTCTGTACTGACTGAGAAGGGAATTAAATTCACTGTACAAGTAGCCCACTGCTGTGGCTGAGCTGAGAAATACTGGAACAAGGGAATTGTTTTGCTATGATACTAACTTAAATGATTTCTCTTGTCATGATTACTCAATCCTCAGATTAACTCCTTATAATTTTCTTGCAATGCACACATTTTTGCCAGTGAGGATCGTAGATTATGTCAAATAACATTCCAGTTGCCTTGTGAAGTGATGTCCTCACAGCCAACGTGGGCAGGAGCAATGACAGCACAGGTTTAAGAGTCACTCTCAGATATTGTTTTAGGAAGGACTTGAAAAGAATGTGAATTTACCTTTTAAAGCAGCAATTTGTTTGCTTGTATTAAACCAAGGCTAAGTTATTTTTATTTCACATTTCATTACAAGTAGATTCATTGTATTCATGCACATATCACACAGCTAGACACAGACACACTTACAGTAACTAAACATAAACTTGACAAAACTAGAGTGTTTTCAACTTGCTTTTGAAAGTGGAGACAAATCTCAGATAAGCAGACAGTTTCTGTTTTCTTGATAAAAACAAAAATCATTGTAATCAGATCTGCATATTATTTTAAGTTTAGTCAGAAAACCACCAACAGATGACCTGAGAGGTCTGACTGGATCCGACTCAGATGCTGATAGTCATTGTCAAGGCTTGACACTGGCCTCATGTCTCATATTTGGGCATGTTTCACCCCCCCACTCTGCTGTTGTGCATCTTTAACGCCCCTGCACAGGAAACCTAATGGAGGCTTTACATGCAGTTCTGAAGAACCCACCAATCAACACGAAGAACCAGAACGTTAAGGTGGGTTGGTTTGCTTGAACTCTTGAATGACAAAAATTATTAGTAATATTTTTTAGAAGAGGCTCTTTGGACTTTATTGTTCATGTATATTAACATATATATCGATCCAAATACCCTAACAGGCGGGCAGTGATTTAGAGGTCCGACACCAGGTTTCTTGACATCCTTCCCCTTCACGTCCTTCCTTGTCTTCTCAGGATCGTGCAGAAGGTCTCGTGCTGAAGGTGCTCAGCGCTTTCAAGAGCAGCGACATTGAGAAAGGAGTGCAGTCTCTCGACAAGAACGGTGTGGACCTGCTGATGAAATACATCTACAAAGGCTTCGAGAGGCCGTCAGAAAACAGCAGCGCAGTCCTCCTGCAGTGGCATGAAAAGGTAAATATTTACTCTGCATTGTCTGATAAAGGCTTGTCCACAGGAACACAGGTATGTTTGAAAACCGGGTTTTTCTCCTTCCATGTTTGCCAAAAAATTCAGTCTAAACTGGCATTTTTAAAAATAAATCTCTGTTCAAATGAAAATATCAATAACACAGTTGATAATGCAAAACCAACTCGAGCTGTCTGACCAGTTCTTGTCCAAAACCTGCAGTGGCTTCAGTGCTGTGGGAGTGTTGGATTGACTGCACATTAATGGGCAAACATGTTTAAAGTCCTGTTAGCAATGTTAGCATCAGCACAATATCACCTCATGTGAAAAGAGAGAACAGTATCTGACATTAACCATAAGCTCTAATGGCACACAAGCTTGAAATTCTGTTTTTAACAACACAGAGTTTCTTTATATCTTCATCCTGCAAGGAGTATTATGAAAATCTGTTTTCAGTGAGCTAAAAATCTCTTGAGTTTGAGTGTCAAGGTCAAGGTGTATAGAAAAAGCTACATTTTAAAAAATACCTGTGTACGTTTGGACAAGACAATAATTAGACAGTGACAAAGATCTTCCCTAACAACCACCTTGAAAAGCTGTTGATGCAGACTTCAGTCTGCTTCAACCTTCTTCTCTTGTATCCAGTATGTCTGTATCACCTTGAGCAACCCAAGAATTTTATAATGGAACGGACGCCTCCTCAAGGCCTGTTTATGTATAGTTGGATTACTAAGAATGTGTTAGATAGGTTTTAGTCTGTAGTGTTTTCATCTCTTAAATGAAGCTTTAAAAATATATTTAACCTTAACATTAAACAAGAAAGGTTTAAGAGTTTAGACTGGTGAATGGTGGACAACAGTTAACGCTGAAATAAATAATGAATATTTGTTCTAAAGCATCATATTACGTCTGTAATTTGAGATCGACTAAACGTGGAGACAAGATGCCACAACTTCAAGTGCAGGCTGAGTTACAGAGGCTCAGTTCTGGTTCATTTTGACAGTAAACGGCCTGACTGTTTCTTTTTTGTGTGTCTTCAGGCTCTGGCAGCTGGAGGCGTGGGCAGCATCGTCAGAGTACTAACAGCGAGGAAGACGGTCTAAAAGAGGAGCATCAGGAGGATCAGTGTACTCCACATCACTGACAGATACAGGAGGACTGCATCTGTACCGTACTGTTCATGTAATCTAACAGATAGCATAGGGGCTAAAAGAAACGACTGATTTTTAACCCAATGTAAGAGCCTGCAGCGTTCGAAGCCAGACTAAAAACAGGAAAAAAAAAAAGCAATCTGGGTCACATTAGGTTCAAAAATGGGTTTCTTCTTTGTTCCTATGCATGATCACAGCCTACTAAATCGTATTCCTCACAGGGTGCTACAGATAACTTCACACGCCATGTGTCTGTGCTGCGTCCCTGATCTATTAATAGTACCCTCCGTCTCTCCATGTCATTCCCGTGCAGTGTGCGCTCATTCTGCACACCAGCGGTTCCTAAGTCAGAACGCAGGAGAACACAAAACTCTCTTTAATTTTTGAGATTTTTTTTCTCTTTCTCTCTAATCTCTGCTTTTGTCTTGTCTCTTTTCACCTCTCCATTGCCTCTAAACACAGAGTACGCACATGTGAGGAGGAGTCACAAATGGAGCTCCTTAGTTTTGAGCTACAAGCTAAAAATGTCAGGAGCCATCGCTATACACACACACACACACAGTCCATACACACTTGAGTGAACAAACACAGCAGGCATATCCTCCGTTGACTTCCACGCAGACGCTTTCAGCTTTGTTTCTCTCAGGAAAACTCTCTCAGTGTTTGTTTTCCCACCATCCTCTGGTGTTATCTCTGCAGCAGAGGCTTCCTGGTGGAATAAAAGCCTGATTCTCTGTCAGTAAATCCTCCCGCCGCCTCTCGATGTAACACTTCAGCAGCGGGAGTCTCCTGAAAAGCACAGTCACAGATGGAGGCTGGTGGATTTGCTCTCGGGGGTCTCCGTGCGTGGGGGAGGAGTGGGGGGTTGGGGGCGGGGGGGCGGGTGACATCCATCCATCCATCCTTTCACGCTGCCTGCTGCCCCAGTTAAAGATTATTACCCACGATCCATCTCCACCACCACTGTTCATTAATCCCATTTTGCCGCTCCTCACATCCTGTGTACGAGTTCTCTCTCTGCCGCTCTGCTGGTACTGATTATGGGAGCTGCATTTTGTCTCTACTTTCAGGATAATGACCCTGATAATCCTTTTTCAGATTTCTTTTTTTTATTATTATTATAGTATTTAACAGAATAATAATCTGGGATTAATTTTTCTCTTGGCTTTGTTATGTTTTATAGTGATGATTTTTGCCTCAAGGCCAAATCCCTGCTTGATAAAATTAAAAACACTGCTTAAAAGGGTTGATAATATCAGGAGGGATTGTGCGGTGACGAATATTTTGTCATTTTCTGAAAATGGAAATGGAAATTTATGATTTAAAAAAAAAATATATAAATATATATCTTGTTGCATGATCCCACTTTTAAGAAATTCTCAAGCATTTCATACCTGTCTTTTGTACGTTTATGTGTCTCTTCTGGAAAAATTAAGTGATTTTGTATTGAATCTGAGCTCATTCATTCAAATGATTCCTCCACACATGGGTGTCATCTTGCAGAAAGAAGGAAAGAATACTGTTACTACCACATAAACTCTTAATATCAAAACATTTATAAAATGAGGAGGAAAAGTTTAAGTGTAAAAGTTTAATCTGCCTTGTCAGGTAGATTATGCCTGTTGCCAAATGATTTTCTTGCTTTTATGAGAATAATGTAGCTTACACTGATGATATAGTTGCCATTGTGTGTTAGAGAGGAATTTTAGCTTCAAAGTGGTGGAGTTTTAACCATAAACAGTATAAATGAACATAAAACAAAGTGTATTAGGGTAAAAAAAAGACTCAGCGAAAGCAGCCCTGCTCCTCTTGTAGACAAAGTAATGCAGGAAATTTAGTTCCAGTTCCTGTTCATTTCCAAACACACACTTGAGTGGAATTTCTCACCGGATGTTCCTTTTTTTTAACAACGTTTCATCACAGCCGTGTTTTACTCATGAGTTTTCACCAGTTGCTATTTAGACATGGCTTTTCATGTTTGGACACTTACAAGTGACATCCAGACATTGGATTCTGTTTTCTAATGCAGTAACGTCAAGTTTTACATGAAAACAACAAGGAGAACACTCTGCTTTCTTCTTCTGCTTCATTTATTCTAGTCAGAGATGCTCCTCTAGTCGAGGGTGGGGGACCAGGGAGCGTACCAAACTGATGTACAAACTGCCTTACTCGATATTCCTTTTTTATGTTTGTGCTTTTTTGACAAAAAAATAAAATGGTATGAATGCTGATTAAAAATTTGTCATGACTTTTGATGTCTTAACACACACTTGTAAACACTAATCAGGGTCTTCTGTCACTGCTACAAGTGAAGTTTGGACTTTTTTTATTAGTTTAAATCCCCAAATAAATTTCAGAGTAAGTAATACCAACTCCATCCTCAATATTCCGAATCTGCCAGCAGCAGAATATCTTTGATTCAGTTTGTTTTATTCCTTTTGTTTCAATTTCAGCCAATTTCCACTTCTTTCATTCATATTTTTTATAGGCACAAATAATTGTTGCTCTAACATGTTGGTTGTAACTGCAGATAGAAATTTCACTAAAACAAAATTAACCGTGAACATTAAATTTTTTTCCCCAATCACTGAATGGAACATGAGAAAAAACAAACAAACAATGAAAGGCTTGACTAATGTATCTCATTCATCAGACTCATTTGTCTCTTTGGTGTGTCCTTCAATGTAAATCTTACTAGTTTGACACATTCTGTCCCAGGGGTGACATGCTAAATACGCAGCAGTGCTACAGAAACACATTCTGCTTAATTAAAGTGTATATTCATCATTTATTACATTTTTTTATTACAAAATGGATACAATAGTGTGACAAACATATGTACAAGTCATAAAAATAAAATACATCTTGGTATCAACTATTGGATGGAGTAGTGTGGCACGCTAATCATATAATCAGTGTTGTGATTGGACGGGGTTTCTGTAATACACGTGTGTATGACTGGCCAATACCTGAGGATATAGAATATGTGACAGTCAAGTTTTTTTTTAATTAAATGAGCACCATATCTGACAGTCGCCGCTCTGCTTTGGTGAATGATGACACAAGGGCTAAACAAAGGTGGGAACTGCCTTTTTTTTCATTCAAGCACTTCCCAATAAGTTAATAACATTTAGATGTAAATAAAAGGATAGCTAAGACTTTTGAGCTAGAGGTGGGTGCTTTGGCTTTGACATGAAAATCATGTTGATCTTATAAATAAATCTGAAGGGACGGGAGATGAGAACAAGAAAAAGATCAAAACACTTTACTGGAAAAGTCCTGACGGACTCAGGTGAGGATTCCAGGTTGATTCAATCCTCCTGTTGACCTCTAGTGGCCTCTGTTGTTTCCACTCAAACCTACTTACTTTGTCTTCAGGGCTGTATGCACACACTGACTTCCCTCACAGTTCAGGCAAAGTCTTTTTTTTTTATCTCAGCTTGTTTACTGATGTGGCAGTTTTTTTCAAACCACACCCCCTCACTCATTATCTCAGTGGTGCTGCACATGAAGAACGCAAGTCATCTTCGCACCTTGGCTCCGCCTTATTTAAAGTGCTCTCAGTAGGGGTAGGCAGAGACAGCGATATACACGATAAAGGTCGTCTGGTACTCGATGCCTCCGTCCTCGCTGTAGGACAGGGCTCGGACCTTCATGCGGTACGTGCGGGGCTCTCGTAACGCCTGCGTGGTGAACAGCACCCCCTTCAGGTTCTCGTCTCGCAGGGCAAAAGGTAACGTGACGTCCTCATCCACTACTAGGAAGGTGGTTCTAGGATGCATCACTCCATCCTGTGTGTACGCCACCAGTCTTATAAGGTCCTGGTTGGCTGCGATGCCAAAGGGGAGAGACAGCAGCTTGTACTCCAGGGCATACGGGCTCAGTGCACATTCCAGGTCATTAGGCGGGCAGTTCTTCAAGCAAAACCTGAAGCATGGACAGTTACAGATTACAGTTGAATATAAAGCAGGAAACCATAAAAGTAACAAATCATCATTTTTTAAAAACAAAATGAATACAAAAAGTGTTAGAGTTATGTGTGGTCCCTGATGAGTGTTAAGTCTCTGAAGGTTTACCCTGTGGTTGGATCCCTCTGGTAGTTTGGTGGACAGGGTGTGTCAATGCACTGGTAACTTCCTCTCATGTTAAAGCACATCCGGTTTGCTCCACACTGGATGTTCTGCTCCAGACACTCATCTACATCTGCACAACAGAAAACAGCATAGCATTAATACAGTACATGCTAATATGATAGAAAGACAATAAGAGGAAAGGTCACTAGTGGTTCTCACCTTGACAGGTCTTGCCATTGGTCATGACACGGTAACCAGCAGGACAGAGACACCTGAAGCTCCCTGGTGTGTTCATACACTCATGCTGACAGGCATCCCTCATCTCACACTCGTTAATGTCTGTTGGTGTCACACACACACACACAAACACACACAAACAACCAAAGAATGACATGGAAAAACGAGAGAACACAAATTACATACTCAGACACATTTTTGAAGCTCACACTCTCATGTTTTCAACAAACCTGCAAGCAGCAGGAACACAAAGAGAAAGTTCATGTCATCCTCTCCCTCGTCTCAACCCTGCCTCTCCTCCATAGTTACCTAAGCAGGAGCCACCTCTGGGCTCAAACCCCTGTGGACACTTCAGAGAGCCCTGCCTCGAGGAATGTACAGGAGACTCTCTGCGGGTCCGGCTCCTATAGCGCCTCCCTGTGGTGGCTGTGTAGGAGTGGAAGCTCTGAGAGGCCAAGTTGTGGTACAGTCGTTGGTAGGAGCTGCGCTCAGGAGAGGACTGTGATGTCTGGTAGCCATATGAGTAACTTTCATAGCTGGGCAGACGCTCCAGACCAGCACAGGACTTTCCATCTCCCAGGAGGTGGCGCCCTGGCGGGCAGGTGCACTTGAAGCTTCCAGGTGTGTTGATGCACTGGTGGGCACAGGGCTGTGGCAGCCGCTCACACTCATTTATGTCTGCCCTCAGCATATAGAAAGACCAGCACCAGAAGAGACAAATGGACAAGGAGGATGGAAGGAAGATATGCGAAAAGGTGATGGAGGAAAAGAAAAATAAGGTGGTGCGGGCCATGAGAAGAGAAGAGGGAGATAAGAATAAGGGGAAAAAAGGGTATATGTCAATTACCCCACTGTACAACAATACATTTTCATGTCCCTAAGACAGAAATGTATTGGTACTAAATATACTTGTCAAGTTTGAACGAGTGACTGAGATTGGCTCCTTTCATATCAAATAACAGTAATACCTGAATATAATAACTTCCAATTTAACTCAAATCTGGTTAACAGTTTATTTGAAGGAATGATATCAAATGAAAACCATATTTTATATCAGGTACAAATTTGATCCATGCCAGATAAATATGTCAAAATGACAGATGTTAAAGACGTCACAAGGGGAACAGTGAGTGTATGCCATTGCAAAGCAACACCAGGAAATAGCCAAATCCAATTATACACAAGTTTGAAAAACCAGAGATGAAAGGGAGTGAAGGAAAAAGAGTGACGGACAGAGCTGTGAGGTTGTGGTGCTGGTCTTTTTATGGCTGATGTGTCAAAAAAGGATCCATACAGTTTCCTTTCCTCTAAACTCCTGTCTTGCCCTTTCTTTTACTCCACCTGACAAATCATCTATGCAGATATAAACGTAGAGCTACAGAGGACCTGGTACCATGCACTGAATCTTTGCAGGGTCTTTGTGTTTGGTGTTATCAGTTAGTCAGCAGTTTTAATTGCGGCCTTTTTTGAATGTAAGCAAGTACTGACAGCAAAGTTAATTTAGGTTTAACAGCAGTGAGTCACTGACATGAACAGAGAAAAGTACGCTGGCAGAAGGAAGCAAGCTGAGGGGAAGCGCAAAGGGAGAGCAATGAAATGTTTCACACTGAATTGCTTTACATGCTGTATGCTCTTGCAAATATCCTCAGCTGCACACATTAGCAAGTGGATGTGTCAATGCAAATGAAGCCCTTTCGATGAATAAAATACTGACTTGTGCTGAAATGACGTTTTGCTATATGAGGGACATAAAGGATGCACTTACCGACACAGGCACGTCCCACTCCCTGAGATCTGTAGCCACGTGGACAGGTGCAATGGTAGCTGCCTCTGCTGTTCTCACAGATCTGATTGTATCGGCATTGATGAGTACCATCTCTGCACTCATCGATGTCTACGGCAGGCACAAAGAACACAGAAGTTAACTCACAATGCAAAACTAAAGTCTCTTCCATCTGTCCTTTAGCGAATGTTCTCTGGCAAGAAATACTGTGTATACTCACCAACACATGTCCCATTGGCACCTTTGGTCATCCCACTGGGGCACAAATCAATACAGGTGTAACCCCCCCGTGTGTTTTTACACTGCTGATCTGATCGACAAACTCTCTGTCTGCACTCGTTTATATCTGAGGTGATGAGAGAGACAGATAAGAGGTCAGCTCTAGAACTAGTTTCATAAAGGCAACATTTTAGAATAACCAATACAGATAAAGCATGAAAATGGAGAGGTGAAGCTGTTTACCAATACAGCGTCGGTTCCTGAGCTGAAATCCCGGCTCACAGGCGCATCGATAGCTGCCAATCGTGTTCAGACAGTGTTGATTGCACGGATTGGACTCCTGGCACTCGTTCACATCTTAAACACAAAGAAGACCACTGTCAAAAGTTTTGTATCAGCTTCACTCTACAAAAAATGCTTAGTGCATAGATTAAAGCCTTTTGATTTACCTGAGCAGCTGAGCCCATCAGCTGTTCTCCTGAAGCCACGCCCACAGCGCATGACACATCGATAAGAGCCAATCGTGTTCTCACAGTCCAGTCCATCGTGGCATACACTCCCACCCAGTGAGCACTCATCAATGTCTACAAAAAGTATGAGCATTGGATTATTTAAACAATCAGCTGTTTATTGTGCTGACAGCACTGATTCTGATTGGTGTGAAAGTTTAATACCCTGACAGGTCCTGCCGTCAGCTGAGATTGTGAGGCCTCTGGGACAAGAGCAGTAGTAGGTGCCCATGGCGTTGTGGCAGGCGTGAGAACAAGGATTCCCGACCTCACACTCATTCTCATCTGAAAAACATAACCATACATCACCATATATGGACAAAAATATTGCAACAGTAGGAACAGACGCTAGTATTCAGTGTGAAAGTTTTGTAGCTGGATAAGCTGTTAAATTCTCTAAAGTTTTGTTGAACTTATAACAGATTACCTGCATCACAATGTTGTTCAGAGCAGCAAAATATGTTGTGATGAACGTTACCTGAACAGTAAGGCCCTGCTGACACCAGAGTGAATCCCTGAGGACACTGGTTACTGCGATCTCCTGGAGTCATGCAAACATTTTATTGTTAAATTTAGATTACATTTAAGACAAAAACATGTAGTAAAGAGGAAAAGATCAGATGTAAATAGTTTAATAAATAACCAGGCACAACAGAGGAAAAATACAGAATCTAAACTAAGTAGGTAGCCTTGTTCAGTTCATCTCTTACCCATGTTAAAATATTATCTTTCCATTTACTCCTTTCAGGGAGCAGTGTCCTCACCTTTAGAGATACTAGCTTGGATGCTGTACTCCAGGATCTCCTCCAGGGGGTGGTAGTGAGCGCTAATGGCTGTGGCGTGCAACATCTCCACGAGGTAGGGCATCTTGCCCTTGGTGGAGTCGTAGGTGATGGTGTGGTTCCAGGAGTAAGGCACACTCTCCCTGTCGATGCTGAACATGCGGGTGGACAGAGCGTACAGCTGGCCTGGGCCCGTCTGGATGTAATCCTCTGTGTAGTCCTGAGTCCAACAAAATGTACATGAAAGGCAGCTTTACTTTTGACATTTTACTAGAAATACTGTTCACTGATCTTTTTTACTATATTTATAAGAGTAAATATCTACCTTTAACTGAAAAAAATTTAAGGGCTTAAAACAGGCTTGAGAATGTTTTTTCTGACAACAGAACTGTTTCATAAGTTTCATTATCAGTGAATTGTAATGCAGTTGATTTTGCACTATGACTGTTTACAGTCATTGTGCTGTAAAGTCTTTCAGACTAGCATCTTGGTTATTACCAAACTCAAGAAGGTTGCAATTCAATTATTTATACCACAGGTACAGCATATATAAAAACAAATCAAAGAATTCTGCAAAATCTGGCACTGTTTATCATTCACCGTTGAGGAACTTTGTGGTTATATAATAGATATGTAATTTATTGTAAACATTCTAACTGCATCCTGCCTTTATTTACATTCTACACAGCATACAAACTTTATTGGAATCAAATTTGTAAGTAATAAATAACAACAATTACATTTATTTACCTTGATGCTGATTTCAGCATGTGAGGGCAGCTGCAGGATGTGTCCGTTTACTACGATATCAAGCAACAACGCTCCATCTGAATCCAGGCCTCTGGCAATGTGGGTCATCCTCAGGATCTCACCTAACAACATCAACATCAACAAACATTACTCAAACTTGAAATGATCAAATTTACGCTATTCTAATAACAGCCATAAGCACCACTTTAAACCCACTGTGTGTATTTATTTAAACAGCGTGTCCATGCTCACCTGTGGCAAACTCCACCTGTGTCTCTCGCCTGAAGCTGCCTCCTGTCAACGTGTAGCCATTGACAGCCTCTCCTACCTCCTGCGCAGTAGTCCAATAGATGGGGTTCAGGATTGAGATGAGCTTTCTCATTGCAGGACCTTGAAATTAAAGACAGAAGAGCAGTGTATTTCATTTCTTATGAGATTTATTGACCAGGTATTAAGTGGTGCACAGCAAATCTTAAGGTACGAGATTAAAACATAAAATGATGCTAAAAAACACTGACCTAATTTCCTTGGTACATTAGTAATAGTAGCCTTGATGATTCTTCCGCCTGACTTGCTGTCAGTGATGGTTGCATTAAGGATGGCGATGCCAAACTCAATATCATTGATATTCCCTATGATGCTTCCTCTGGCCTTCTGGGGCCCACCTGCAAGAAAGAGAAGGTATTTAGGAACATTTCGAGAACTACGCTGCACACATTTGTTTTAATAAAAATGCCTTACCGGGGCAGGCCTGAGTGTTACACCTGGACAGCTGAGTGGAGTCTCCTGGACACGGTCGGCCAGTGTTGCTGGGGGACGGACTGTTGCAGAGACGGACTCGTGTCCTCTCTCCACCCCCACACGAAGAAGAGCATTCTCCCCACGGCTGCCATGGACCCCAGTTACCATCGACTGCAATAACACACACCAAAAGGTTTAAGATCAATGAAACATCTTAGAATCTGTTATGAAAACATCGAGTACAAGTTATAGTTTGAGGTCTTTTTAATTAAAAAAAAAAAAAAATCTAAAATATTCTGTACGTTTCCCCTATAATGGAACACAAATTAAAAACACTATCATCTTTCAGCATACCAAATTCTTTTTGTATTTTTCCACTGTCAATGTAAAATGCAGAAAACAACATAACATATGTTATTCATGGCATTTATGGCCTCTCCCTAATTTGCTGTGTTGACCCATGACAGGATCTTAAAAATGCTGACTCACCTGGACAGCTGGTCGTGCTGCATCTCTGTATCTGTGTGTCTGCACCTGCACATGCTCGGCCACCATTGGCAGGTCTGGGGTTGTCACACGTTCTGTAGCGCCTCATCTGACCTCCATTGCATGTTTTGCTGCAGCTGCCCCAGCTACTCCATGGACCCCAGTTACCATTGACTGCAAGAGTGTCAAAATGTTACCAAACGGAAAAGAGACAAAAAACAGGCAATTACTGGGAAACAATCAAGAATCCAAATAAAAGACAGACTTTATTACAAATATATCAGTAGATAAATTAATACACAAATAAAGATAGAGAGGATATGTTTGTTAAGATGTAGAATTAGCAAAAATCTAACCAGTCAGAGAAAATAAAAGTTGAGACTCACTAGGACAGGGGTCACTGTTACAGAAATCAATGTGCACGTCGCTGCCTTCACACGACCTGCCACCATGCTGAGGGGCGGGGCTAGCACAAAGGCGTGTCCTCTGTCTGGTCCCGCCTCCACATGAAACACTGCAGGCTCCCCAGCTCACCCAGGATGACCATTTCCCATCAACTAGAGGGCACATGAAAAGATGTTTCAAATATAGAAGGCTCTTACATCCACATGCAAATCCACTTGAATCTGATTTAATTGCAAAGCACAGTCCCTCAGCCCTCACCAGGACAGGCTCGCTCCTTGCACACTTGTGTTTGGGTGTCTGAGCCCTCACACTGCGGCCCATCAAATGCTGGAGGAGGGTTGTTGCACAGCCGGATTCTGGACTGCATGCCCTTACCACAGGTCTCACTGCATGGGCTCCAGGGTAGCCAAGAACCCCAGTTGCCTATCACTTTAAGGATATAAAAAGAGTTTCATTAAATTGAGTTTATCAACATGAATGCATCATCAATTACAGTATTTTAGTAATGAAATAATAAGTAATATAGCGCTTACAGGAGCAATTTATCCACATTATAAATAAATGAAGCTTTGTAAACTTTGTAAAGTAAATTTGCATGTATGTTTTTCCATTACATGAAAAGAATTTCAGTGCAGGACTTTCACTTGTGATTCCTCATTTTTATACTGTATTATTGCTACTTTTACTTGAATTAAGGATGTGAAAAGTTATTCAGCTGTTTAGGCTCAGAGTCCTGCATAAGGGAGGTAGTTTATTGAAACCTGTTAAAGAAAAATGCAATTAAATCTGAAATAAAGCCTGTTTATTGTATATATGCAATTCTTTATAGGCAGGCTCACAGCTGAGATACAAGCACTGGCATCAGTATTGGGAGGTTGAAGAAGGGTGAAAGAAGGGTGACTTTACAGAAATGTTATTAGTCACCTGGACAAGGTCTGACACTGCACATGATAACCTCCACTGCCTTCCCCTCACAAGGTCTGCCTCCATGCTGAGCTGGAGGGTTACTGCAGGTTCGGACCCTGGTTCTGTTGCCATGACCACAGGTACGAGAGCACTCCTCCCAGAGAGACCACTCCGACCAGTTCCCATCCACTGCAGTAGGACAGATGTACAGATTTGTTTACCATATATACTCCATGTAAACAGCACTAGGAGTACAGGCTGAATAAGCACTCCAACCTGGACAGGGCTTTCCCTGGCAACTACGTGTCTCTATGTCTGATCCCATACAGTGGCGACCTCCATTGGCAGGTAGGGGATTGTTACACTGTCTCAGCCTCTTCTGGGAGCCAAGACCACATGACACACTGCAAGGACCCCACTCTGCCCACTCTGAGTAACCTCCATGGACTGAAAAAAACAAATGAATGCATATAAACCCAACATGTCTCTTGATCACTCTGGATGATTGTTTTTACTTTCTTTTGCACTGAAGAATAAAAGCTCTTTACTACGTTTGCTAAAATGGAAGCTGACTCAAAAATTTTGAACAAAGGTGTCCCACTCACCTCGTACAGTAAGAGTGACTCTGACCAGCACTGATCCTAGCAGGTTTCTGGCCACACATTCATACTCAGCTGTGTCCTCCTTCTGGGCGCTGCTGATTCTGAGAGAACCGTTAAAGAGAGTGGAGAAACGGTCGTTGCCCAGCAGGGGGCGCCCCTGGCGAGACCACTCTATCATGGGTGTAGGCTCACCCTCTGCCTGACAGTTGAGCACAATTGTGGTGCCAGCATCCACCACTGTTTCCACTGGCTCCACTATGATGGTGGGTGCGCCTAAAAAAGGGGCAGATCCATGTGATCTGTCTAATCAAATTCAGTTTACTAGACACGGGACGCTAAGAAAACAATAGGGTGTGTTGCTAAATCACTGGAGTACAATTTTTGATTATAATAACTTTGACCAGTTGTTAATGAAACCAATACCAGAGTGTTTGCCCAATAGGAAAAGACAGAAGATAGGTGCTTACTCTGCAATGTGAGTGTGACGCTTCTTTCCACCACCCCAGCGTCATTTGTTGCCACACACATGTAGTTGCCTGCATCTTCACTCTGTACAGAATAAATTAAAACACATTTGTGCAAAAAACACAAATAAGCTCCAAAATGTGTGTATACTTTTGAGTAAAAGCCAGTCTAAAAAGCTGTACACCATGAAAAATTCTCATTACTTTAATCATCATGTAAAGAGGATCAACACATAAAAAGTCGCAGTCTCATGTGTCTTTACCACTGTGCCGTAGATGGCCAAAGAGCCGTTGTCCAGCTGGCGGATGCGGTTGCTAATTTGGATGTTTATTCCATTTTTGCTCCACTGGATGGTGGGCAGGGGGTCTCCACGAACCTCACAGTTCAGAATTGCATTACCACCCAGAGGTTCAATGCGGTTGGAGTGCAGGTCCCCATCTATGATAGGAGGCTCTGGAGACAGACACAAGAACTTAATATGACAACATGGATGCATCAATTGATTAAGACTGACTTGTAATTTACACGAGAACACTTTCAATCTCCCTACATAGCATTTAGCCCCATGCTAATCTTAATTAATAGCTATGGACAACAAGGACTACATGGACTACAAGGACAGCTTTTTTATGTACTGTATTTTTTAACAATGCATAACCTCTTTGATAAATTTTTTTTTCGTGCATTATCAATTTATACACCAGCCTCCACTATTGGAAGCCTACAGAGAAGATAAAGCTGTAAACAAATACAATATTTAACATTATATCTGCTTTACCTTATGTGTTTATACATATAATATCTATGTACTGCTTATATTTCTAAAGAGTTGTGTCAAATATGGTGGTGTGATTTTACCTTTGACATAGACAAAGCCCAGTGACTTTATGGTTCCTACATTGTTTTCTGCCACACAAGTGTAGGTGCCAGAGTCTTCTTTGCTCACTCTCTCTATCACCAGCTCGCTTTGGCCATTCATATGATCATAGTGAACTAAAGCATAAGCAAATGACAGTATAAGACAACCAAGAGAGAAACATTTAAAAGGTTTTATTATTATAGCATACAGCAACATAGAGAATGGGTAAACATTTTCAGTAAATACCCTTAAATATAAACCATTTTCTCAATGGGGATTTTGTGTTATACCTGGGATGATGTTGTTGTTAAAGGCCCATGTGATTTTAGGTGGGGGAATGCCACTGACTCCACAGGCCAGCAAAAGCCGCTCTCCTTTGTTGAGGGCCACATCTCCAGGCAGCTCAGTGAAGACAGGGTAAGTATGAACAGACAGGGTCACTGTCCGACTGTCCTGTCCGACTGCATTTGTGGCTACGCAGGTATAACTGCCTGCATCATCAGGCTGGTTGGTACACAGGGAGGAGACATGAGGAGAGTGGGAGCATGCAGAAAATGCAAGACAAGCTGGGTGAGTGTTACAAAACATGCAATACTGGTAAAAGACCTCTAAGAAATCTATAACACTTCCATGAAGCCACTAAGTTAAATTTAATACAAGCTAAGTTCAATTTTCTGCTGATGATAAATAAACAGACAAATGATTGTGTTGATGATTTGCCTTACCTGAGCAATATCTATTATCAGCTCTCCAGAGGGCAGGATTGTGTGCTCCCCTGTGCTTTCAGTGAGAGGATTACCCTCCTTCTCCCAAGACAGTTGGGGTTGAGGGACCCCCTGGGCCACACACACCAGCTGAGCTTGACTGTTTTCCACCACTGCTACCTCCTGCTCACCACCATGAATGGAAGGTGGGACTGATAAAAAGCAGAGAAAAACACAGTGAACACAAACACAAACTCATTGTGTGGTGCTCATTGATGAGCTGACTGGAACTTACTCTGTACAGTGAGGCTCATCTGGAGGCTGGCAGTGCCCGCTGCGTTGGCAGCAGTGCAGGCGTATCGCCCAGTATCAGTTGGTTGGATGAAGGCAATCTGCAGAGATCCTGAGCTGAGCACCCGCAGGCGCACAGATTCACTGAGCGGCTGCCCATCTTTGTGCCATGAGACGGAGGGGGCAGGGGAGCCATCAGCTTGGCACTGCAGCGTCACAGAGGAGTCCACAGGTGCCAGGTACTCTTGAGTTTCTGAGCTGATCACTGGAGGAACTGCAGGAAACAACAAGTAGAAATGTCACATGCAGTTTAAAAATTTAAAATATACTGACATCATTAGCAGGATAATTACACTGAAAGGTTGCAATCAGAAAGACACATATTTGTAGCATTTAATGCAGCACTATGGTATCAAAATACACTAGATTGTACAAAGTCATTCTTGCATTCCTTTACAGGGCTCTTGAATATAACATAAAGTGCCCTACCTTGTACTCTGAGTTTAGTCTTGCCCAGTGCAGTGCCTGCAGGGTTTTGAGCCACACATATGTATGTTCCAGAGTCCGACAGAGATGCCTTAGAGATCTGCAGACTTCCATTAGGCAAGACTGTGAAACTTCCACCTGGCATGAAGCAAGAGATGTGATGATGATTATAAAACTAATTACTGACACATACTCATCTAGACAGGATGAAATTACCTGTTGTGGGTATGTTAATGCCCTCCTTCTGCCAGGTGATGGTGGGTCTGGGTGAGCCTGTGGCCCTGCAGGGCAGGGTAACAGGGTTATTCAGGATCACATCAAGGATGGACGGATGAGACTGTATCAAGGGAAGTTCTGTGGTGAGAAACGAGAGAAGAGTGATGCTTGAAAATATTTCAAGAGAAAAAGATTTTTGCTGTTCTGGTGTAAAGTACAATTCATACATGGAATGATATTTATCACTTAACATATGTCACAAGTGCATACAGGCAATAGGAAAAAGAATATATTATAATTTATGTTTCACATATTCTACATTAAAATAATTGTCTGTATTAAATAAGAATACACAACTATGATATAAAAAGTAACATCTGAAACAATCAATATTTTGGGCTTTTTTTATTCTGCACAGACTCTCATAAGCAGTGTCAGTCTTGATGTGCTGTTTCTCAGGATGTTCTTACCCTGCACTGTAAGCTGCACGTGGCGCTGGGTGGATCCTGCAGCGTTTTTAGCCGTGCAAGTATAGCGTCCTGCTTGACTGAGTTCAGCTGAGGTGATTTCGACAGGACCTGTGCACAGATCATCACACACCAAATCAATTATAATGAGTGAAGCTGAGGTGATAACTATAACTAATTAGTAACCTTGCACAACTATCACTTAATATAAACTTTAACGCAGTTTTAGGTGGTTAGTTATATTAAAATAAACTTTTGAATATAATATATATAAATAAAATAACTTTTGTACTTCTGGACTCTAACTGCATTAATATTATTATGACCTGCTGGCAGGATGCTGTAGCCCTGTCCCTCTTTAGGAAGCTTCATGCCATCTTTGCTCCAGTGGATTGTGGGCTCTGGGACACCAGATGCAGTACAGGCAATGACCACAGGGGACAGTCTAGTTACAACCAGATCTGTAGGTTCATCTGCTATAGATGGAGGAACTGCAGAGACACAATTTAGTGAGGTAAATATCTGAACTTGATGTCTGATCTGTTTAGAAATGAAATGTTAAAAACATTAACAACAAAGATATCAATCACATCGTAATACAAGATCAATGGACATGCTTTGATGAGGATTATCGATTGTTACTCACCATGGACAGTGAGGTTGATGGATCTGGAGTCTTCCCCTGCCTCGTTAGAGACCACACATTCATACGTTGCTGTGTCCTCCACCGTGGGTGCTATAACAACCAGGGAGCCTGATGATAGTAACCTGGAAATAACAAGAAAAGTTAGTATCTGAGAGTACTGGTATCTTGATGTCTACCCTATCAAAATGTCAAAATAATAAGACATTTTTTATTTTTATGCTTTTTTTTTTTTAAAAAAAAAAGAAGCATTAAAGCTATTAATTTGGTCTATGCAGAGTAAAAATAAAATGGCTCTTGATTTTCAGCTTTGTCTTTGTTTTTAATCTTGAATGAGAAAACAGAGAGAGAGAAAACCTGGATCAACCTGTACATGTTCTGGTTCTGGTCAGTATTGATGGCTCGACCGTTTTTCATCCAGCTGACTGTGGGTTTTGGTATGCCAGTGGCCTCGCAGGACAAGGTGGTCTGAACGTTGACTGTAACTGTCACATTGGTGCGGCCATCAGCGATAGAAGGAGGGACTGAAAGTAAAAAACCATAAAATTACTAGGTGACTGTGTTTGTCAGTGTCTGAGACATATTGTAAGTTCTAATGTGTTTTATATTCACATTTTTACCCACCATATACTTGAAGATCTACTCTCTTGCGTTGCGTCCCAGCCTGATTTGTTGCCATGCACAGGTAGCGGCCAGTGTCTGTCACTTGAGCAGAGTGGATGTGTAATGACCCATCCTCTGCAAATGTGTACCTGCACGTTTGTACAAACTGGGTAAGGTACAGACTTAAAGAAATGACAATAGTTCAAAACCCCCTCTAAGTTTTGAAAGTTTGTAAAATTAAGATCATGGAAATCATTAATTCTTAATATCGCTGTTGTAATCGATATACCTGGGGTTGTTTCCTGCCAATATGGCACCATGCTTCCTCCAGGTTACACGAGGCGGTGGCACTCCACTTACAACACACTCAAGCACTGCTGGCTTGTTGATGTGCACCGACACAGCCTGGGAGCCTTCTTTGATCGTTGGGGCAACTGAGGATGTAAGTCACAAATACAAATTTTTTTATTCATTTTTGAACAGGTAGTGAATTTAGCTCTACAACTAATTACAGAGGGGATTGGAAGAAGACAAAGTCACCTTTACTTTAGTTCTATAAGAAAAGATTAGCTCATTAGTTGCATATAAGGGATATAACTGTACCAAGAACAGCCAGGTTAAATTGCCGTGTGGTTTTGCCGGCGATGTTGCTGGCTGCACAGGTGTACTGGGCTCTGTCGCCAAGCTCAGCCATGTTGATCTGTAAGTAACGTCCACTGGACAGTATTCGCACCCGGGCAGAGGCCTATAAAAAAATAAAAAGTAATATGCTAATAAAATTTGGGAGGCCATGGCATCATGTGCACTATTGTTTGTCGGTGTAATTTCTGACCTGCAGTGGTCGGCCATCTTTGAGCCAGGTCAGGGTTGGAGGTGGAACAGCATCAGACTTGCACTCCAGAGTCACCTGTCTGTTCTGCAGCACAGACACGTCTTGTGGGGTACTCTCCCCCGCAATGTTAGGGGGTACTGTTACAGGAAAGACACAAGGAGACAAGCACAGACATGGCTTTTATAGCAGCATCTCATACCATCTTTCTACTGATCTGTTAACTAGACAAGTATGACTGAAGAAACAGTCAGTAAATATTTTTTTAGTTTAGTTTTCAGTTAATCACCTCCAAGCCATGGATTATTTCCATAAAGCTGTAAACAGTGAACAATGAAATGTGTATTATGTATCTGTAATACTCACCATGCACTCGAACCAGGAATTCCTTATCATCATCTCCTGCTGGACTGTTGGCTAAGCAGCTGTATCTGCCTGTGTCCTCCAACTAGGCACAATTAAAAATAAAGTGTGAAAATAATGGAAAGAGACCCAAAATCTCTTAATTTGTGTTCTTTTTTAAAGTGAATGTAATTTAAGTATGGTTTTAATGTTTTCATTGAAGAGAGAAACTGATGTTATTTAAACGTGATACGCAATGTGGGATTTCACAATGACAACCTTACCTGTGCCGAGGCTGCATGCAGCACCTCTCCTCCCCGCAGGATGCGCAAGCTGTCTGTCTGAGGGAGGGGACGTCCATCTTTTAGCCACGTCAAAGAGGGTGTGGGGATACCTGAGGCCTCACACTGAAGCTCCAGAACATTATTAACCACAACAGATACTTCAGCTTGTACTCCAGAGCCCTTGATATGTGGAGGGTCTGAAAAAGTAAACATTAAAAAAAATGTGTTTTCTCATCTATGAATCAAAAGCTGAACCTGAAGAAGAAAAGCCTTTATCTGATTTGTCTCACCAAGCACTTTTACGTTAAAGTGGCGACTAGCTTGACCAGCGCTATTGTTAGCCACGCAGGTGTAGCGTCCTGTGTCATTGACCTGTGCCTGTGTGATTTGCACAGTGGTATTCAGGTTGAGAAATTTGTGGCGGGGGGCAGGAATCAGACTCAGGCCATCTTTGAGCCAGGACACAGTGGGGGTCGGGGTCCCATCAGCGATACACAGCAGAGAAGCCAAGTTTCCTCTGACAACAGTCACATCCTCTGTGCTTCCTGCTCCATCCAGACCAGGAGGGACTGAGAAGAGTGAAAAGACACAGTTGATAACCTCTTTTTTGCTTGCCAGCGCTATCAGAATGGTCCTTAGTACTGCTTGCATTTTGGGTAATTTGTTACCCAGTTTGCAGACAGACAAAAAAAGGTTTGTCTTAAATTATGTTATTACTCAAATTTTCCAAGAGAGCAATAATTTCAACTCACCATGCACCTCTAGGTTATAATGTCTGTTGTCCACTCCTGCTCTGTTTGATGCGACGCAGGTGTACGTGCCACTGTCAGACACCTGAGTTCGTGTAATCCTGACAGATGCAAAAAAAAAAACGTATAGGTATTCTGTTGCATTACAACTGTCAAAAAAGTGTAAAATAGCCAACAACTATCTTAAGTCATCTAACTAAACAAAATTTCTTTGGGACCAATATTATTAGTCCATCTTTTCACCTTCTAATTTAAACCAATATGACAAGATTGTTTCAGGAAGGTGAATTCATTTTAATTTTTTAGTTTTGTAAACAGAGAATTCATTTATGAAAACTGTATTTGCAAAAGTGAAGTAAAAGTCTTTTGCTTTGGACATGTTACAGAGAGGGAATTACCCTTGTTTTAACCTTAGATGGAAAAATGCTTTGCAATAGGTTCATTTTAATAAAAGAGATACACAAGGAGGTGTACTTAATCCAGCACAGTGTGTACAGAAATCTTCTCGCGCCCTGTCCACTGACCTACCGAAGCACCTGTCCTGCAGAAAGGAGCCGTATGTGGGAGGACACCGGCAGAGGCAGGCCATTTCTCAGCCAGTTGAGCTGCGGTGGAGGAGAACCTGTGGCAACACACTCAATGTTGACAGAACTGTCCAGAACTGTGGTCAACTGCTCGACTGTCTCGCTGTTGCCGTCTATCACAGGAGGCACTGAAAGAGTAAAAGAAAAGCAAAATGAAAACAAACTCCTCATGCCGTTAAGGACTCGTTATGTTAGTCGAGCTGTTTGTACTGGGCAACAAATTAAAAAGATTAGAAAAGAAAAGGATCAAACCCACCATACACATTCACATTAAATATCCTGTCCTCCTCTCCTGCAGTGTTGGTGGCTACACAGGTGTATTTTCCACCATCAGTGGTGTGAGTTCCAGTCACAGTGAGTGTGCTGCGATCTGGACTGATTCTAAACACAAAGGCAGCATAGCATCATCATCATCATAAACATCATCATCATTGTCATCGTCATCATAATCTTCACCATAATCTTCATCAACATCATCATCACTGGATTGGTCTGCTATGAAATCCACAATTTTCTTCAATTTTCCTCTCTTTTTGATGTGGCAAGCATTACCTGAGCCCCTTGCCCCTCGTGCTATTGATGACTTCTCCATCCTTTAACCACTGAATGGTTGGAGTCGGGGTTCCCCTGGCTCGACAGACCAGCTGGATGCTTTCATTTAGCAGGACTCCCACTTCACTGGGCAGTTCTGATCCAGAAATACTAGGCGGGACTAAGAGAAAATTGCTGGTCTTAGCACAATTTTAGGAAAGCCATGACAGAGCATAACTTGGTAAATACATGTATTTGTATGATAAGATCTAAGCTGTGTGCAGCTCACAGTTGACTATGTCCTCACCTCTCTGGTGCTTTTCTGAAAGCATATTTACTTTTGCATTTCTTTAATACGCTGCTGGACAAATCTTAGAACTTTTACATGATAAATGATGCCTGCATGTGCACATACCTTGTATGGTGAGGTGGTAGCTCTTGCTGGCCTTGCCCTCAACATTGGAGGCCACACACGTGTAGGTGCCACTGTCGGAAAGCTGTGACCGTGCAATCTGTAGCTTGCTTCCTCCAGAGAAGATGTGCATCTCAAGAGACTCTGAGTTCTCTGAGGAAATATAAGTTTTGTATGATTGGCATAAATTAATGATAATAACAAAGCTTTTCTAATTAACTGTGTAAGGTTAGCCAGTTCCCTTTGCCTCATCCACACTTAATTATTTTATTTACCTGACATTAATTTTTTAAAGTTTCTGCTTATATATATGTGAGATTTTCTGGCAGTAGGTGCTGCACTTGAGCACTCTCCTCTAATGAAGGCTTACCTATGAGTCGCCCATTCTTCAGCCAAGCAAGGCTGGGAGGAGGGATTCCAGTGGCATCACAGGCAAAGGTGACTGGGTTACTGATAGTTTCCACAACACTCTCCTCTGTGGGACCATCGATACTTGGAGGTACTGAGAGGAGAGCGACAGGCTTTTTAATAGTTTTGCATTTCAAATGCCAAGAATTGTTTGTAAGTGTATGAATTTTAAGATATTTGAATGAGTAAATGTAATCTATCTACCATAGATATTCAAGTGGAAGTTCTTGTCCACTTGTCCTGCAACATTGGTGGCCTTGCAAACATATTGTCCAGTATCAGACACCTGAAAGAGGCACATTAAGAAGATATAAAAAAGCAAAGACACCAAAAATAAGATGATCCTTTGAGCCCATGATTAATACCAGAACTCTCCTTCAACTCCAACTCTGACCAGATTTATATCTAAAGGACACATTTACTTATTTTAAATGAGAAGTGATAGCTTTCATGGCTGAGGTGAGAAAGACAAGAGTGACTCCTACAAAATATTAAACTTTTATCGATACAAAACTGAAGAAAAAGGACACCACACTATTGGCAGTATTTTTCTTGACATACGATTTCTGAAAGATGTTGCTAAAAAAAATGAGTGAGAGACAACGTGGCATCCATTCATCTCTAACCTCTGAGCCTTTGATCTGAAGCATCTGTCCCTCTGCCAGGATCTGCAGGTTGGCTGATTCTGTAACCACTCTGCCGTTCTTGTACCATGTGATGGTGGGAGGAGGCACAGCGTTGGACTCGCACTCCAGAGTTACTGGTTTACCAATGAGCACATTCACCACCACTGGAGAGTCCCCACTACTGTCCCGGATACTTGGAGGAACTGGAAGACCGAGGAGAGAGGAAACATTTACCACTGGGCCAAAGTCAGGTGCTCAGTGTGCACTACACACAAACAGCCTGAATTACTAAGACTGAAAAAAACATGCATAGGTTTGATATCACCTTCAAAAAACTGTGGAACCCAATGTACTAACGGTGTTCACTGAGGACTGTGTCTTTCAAATGTGCAGGACAAGACACATTTCTTATTTAGTATTTTGCCTAAATGAATCTGCAATATGGGGCGTTACTTCCTGAGTGTGCAAAATTCTGGGGTAGAAAAAGCAAATACATTGATTTGGCACATGCACTGAGATTCACCGAGTGTGAATATAATTTTGGTGATTATGACCGTGTCTGCATATTATACGTTTAAAGGATTGGCCCATTGTTGTGCACAAATGGCGGCTGATATTTAAGTGAGCGGGCACAAGTGAAAGAAGATTTTGAGAAGATTTTTTCCACTTGTGTTACCATTTTTTTAAATGACAGAAGCAAAAATAATTCAAACATATCGCCTATCTAGCAATGCCATTTCAGTTCATTTCTTTGGATGAACTAATGGCTGCTTTGGAGACAGCCACAAGGAGTTATGCAATACTAGCAACACTTCATTCTGTTGTCTGAAAAAACTCTCCAGTAAACACACAAAATCTTAATTTAAATACTGCTGTCTCCACATTATTTTCACCTGTTGTCATTTCTGCTATTATTTCAGTTGATGACCCACAAAACGCACACGCAATTTAGTACCCTTCATTCAGGCTTTAGTAAAACAGGCCCAGCGTGTATGTAGACTTACCAAAAACAGTTAGGTAGATGTGTTTGTAAGCTTCTCCTGCAGCGTTCATGGCCACACAGCTGTACTTTCCTCCATCAGACACTTTTGCCTTCAGAATCTGTAGCGTGCGACCACCTGAAGGCAAAAACAGACACAGAAACACATTCAGAATCTACTGTGTATTAGCTGTTGATCTTTATCATTTTTATGGTACATTCATTGCTCAGTGTTTGTTCTGTTAAATGTCACCCAAAGCTTGCAGTACCTGGCATGATGAGTGCATTGGTGTTGGCCTGAATGGGGCCTCTATCATTCAGCCAGCTCAAGGTGGGAGAAGGAAAACCAGTGGCTTCACAAGAGAGAGACACAAAGTTGTTCACCACCACAGTCACAGTCTCAGGACTTGGGCCAATAATGGTTGGGGGCACTGTAAGAAAAAGATAAGAAATGGTGTCATAGACATTTTTAAATTTTTTTTTTTAGAGCGCAGCACTTCACTAACAGAAAACAGTAGAACTTCTTGTATTTTTACATGAAAATAAATATAGATGCACTAATCTTGTTGTCTGGTTCATATTTTCACAAAATAAGGGGTTTGGCAAGGCAAATATAATTGACCATTTCACAGATCTTACCATGAACATTAAGGTTAAAGGATTTCTCTGCACTTCCAGCCACATTGTCAGCTACACACACATAGCGCCCTGTATCAGACACCTGAGCAGTCAACACCTGATGATTGGGAAAGATGGAGAAATACAGAATCCGATTAGAAAAGATCCAGACACAGGCACAATATGCAATTTTAAACAGAAGGAGGGTTTCTTTTAAATGGGACTGATAATCAAAATTTAAATGTCTGAATAATCTGAACCTTACAGGCTTTTGTTTGTATGAAAGGAAATGGACCCAATATTTAATGATGAGTAATCAGTATGAGTTCATACATGTAGTATCTATTTGTAGTATTTATTCGAAGAATTTATTGACTCTTTTGTTTAACTGCATTATGTTTTGCAAATGTTTCTTTTTTCTGGTCATTTATTGTGCAGGATATAAATCAATTAATGAGTGTATGAATAAATGTGTATATATTTGTAGAACCTGTGTGATCATTAAAGACTTTCTGTGGATTTGATTAGCAACTGGTGTATTAGAGTAACTTTAACCTGAAATGATCTAAAATGTAAAAACTGATTTTGAGACATGTTGAGAACAAGCTTCTGTACTTCCTAACAGTCACCTGAAGTCTTCGCCCATTGGACAGGATTCTATGTGGCCCATCAGAACTGATTTGCTGGCTGTCCTTAAACCAGGTGATCTTAGGAGCAGGATTTCCATCCACTTGACACTCCAGTTGGGTAGTTTTGTTGAGTAAAACTGTGACCTCATCAGGTGAATCACTGTCTCCTCCCCGTATGATTGGGGGCACTGTCACAGGACAGAAATAAACCATGAGAACCAGCTCTTGTTGTTAAAGTGATTGATACTTGCATAACTTCGAAAAGTTTTTTCACTCACATAATACTCTCACATCATATTGAATGGAGTCCTCTCCTGCTTCGTTGACAGCCACACATGTGTACCTGCCTGAGTCTTCAGCCTGGGCTCTGGGAATCTGCAACACTCGCCCACCTGAATAACATTGTTACAAATAAGTGTAAACTACTTTTCTCCCTTGCTCCATCTCTTTGTTTCTGTTTTCCGTTTTTTCTGTCTTACCAGGCAAGATCAGAACTTTGTCATTTGAGGTCAGCAGTTGTCCATCTTTGTACCAGGTGAGTGTTGGAGGGGGCACAGCATTGGTCTCACAGTACAGAGAGATGGGATTGTTAAGTATCACATCTCGAACGTCTCCTCCAAAGCCTGGAGGAGACGTGGTATCCCCAACTCCACCAGGCCTGTTGAAATTAGGTGGAACTGAAGGAGGGAGAGGAGAAAAAAATGGTCTAAGGTTTAAGATGAATGGTACTTTTTTTTAAAAGCACAACCATTTTCATTTTAATTTTCAGTGTTCAGTTTGATCCCATGAAATGTTAAAATAGTCTCTGTTAACACAACAGCATCAGTTAACCCAGTTCACCTTGTATATTTACATCAAAGTCCTTCTCATCCTCTCCAGCAATATTTGTGGCTACACAAGTGTAGCGGCCAGTGTCTGACACCTGAGCATGCTTGATCTGAACAATACGGCCGCTGGCTGTTATGGACACGTGGTCATCTGCCCGCAGGATCTGTGGAGTAAAACGGACATGAGAGAGGAGAAAGTGGTTTACTTTTAAAGGCTCTTCTCAAACAGATAAACAGATTGTACATTTACTTCTGTATTTGCTCCCATGGAGTCAAATCGATATTACCTGTCCATCCTTGTACCACTGCAGTGCTGGCGTCGGAAAGGCCTGAGCTGCACACTCCAGTGTTAGTGTGCTGTTGATCTTGATCTTGATCTCTTTGGGGGCTAGTCCTTCACCTGGAATATCATTCTTATTGATCTGAGGAGGAACTGGAGTCGAGACAAGTCTAAGATTACTTTAACATATAATACAACATTATTGACATTAGAGTTGTTATGATATCAAAAAAGAATGCTATCAGTCAAATCTGTCTTTAACTTTGTTTAATGTATCTTTGTCTCTTACATCTACTATGACAAAGTGAGAACAGACAACAAGCACTGAGTTTCCTACATATTTTTTTATTAAAGATTTGTCACTAATAATTATTATCAGTGGTTTCAGTTTAATATAGATGTTTGTATAAGCATGTGATGGATCTGAGATTAGCTGTAGGAAAAGCTTAATGTGTATTCCCCTTTTTTTTCTAGCAAAAAAAAAAAAGATATTCGTGTGTTTTAAAGATGCAGGAATCTCACCATAAACCTTGACCTCATAGTGCTTCAGCGTCTCTCCAGCCTCATTCGTGGCTACGCAGGTATATCTCCCAGCATCCTCTTCTTTGGCATTGAGAATCTGCAGGGTTCGCCCACCTATGAAAGCATAAGTGATAAATAACAAAAGATGTTACAACACTTCCATATTCTGTTCAGTTCAGACTCTTTTGTTAAATGTATGTGATCTCAAACCTGGAAGGACTCGAACATTGCGACTGGACTCAAACGGGGTGCCATCTTTGAGCCAGGTGATCAGAGCTGGAGGGTAGGATTGGACTTCACACAACAGAGAGGTGGGATTGCTCAGAGTTACTGTCACCTCCTCTGCAGAACCGTCAGGACCTAAACCAGCAATTGTGGGAGAAACTGGCGGGAAAAAAAAGGAAAGAAGCAAAAAGAAATCAAATATCATACACAAATAGTTTGATTTGTTCTGGAAATAATTCTCAGGAAATAAAAAAGAGATGTGCATGTACCTAGAACATTGAGGTTGAAGTGCCGGCTGCGGCTCCCTGCACTATTTGATGCCAGGCAGCTGTACCTGCCAGTGTCTGCTATTTGGGCCCCGGAGATTTGGAGGAAACGGCCATGAGACAGAATTTGGTGGTGTCTGTCAGGGATCAATGGCTGTCCATCCTTTAGCCATTTAATCTCTGGCACAGGGTTACCTGGGAAATTATAAGGTGAGGTTACAAAAGTGGCACTATACAGGAAATAGTGTATTTAAATTTTATTTGTATTCATGATTGATCATGAGAATTATTATTAACAGAGCATGTGATTTAGTATGTGTTATCTCAGTTACCTGATGCCTCACAGGTGAGAGTAATGTTGTGTTTTTCTTTCACTTTAGTATCCACCGCAGTTCCCTCGTCCACAATGCTTGGAGGAACTGTTGAATTAGACTGAAAATCAATTACATGGCTCTCACTGTCTCACAATTTCTTAGAAATTTAACATGTACAGTGAAGCTAATATAGGCATCTGAACTCAATATGATGCCACATTAAAAAAATACTAAAATACAAGATGTTTATTATGTCTTTACCAAGAATGTCGAGGTCAAAGTTCTTCCTTTCCTCTCCAGCGCTGTTAGACACGATACAGGTGTATCTCCCAGCATCCTCTACTGCAGCATGCATTAGACGCAGGCTACGGCCTCCTGATGATTAAACAGGCCATTTATTGTAATTAATCTGTTGTCCATTCAATGCTTTTGTAGACTATGTCAGTATAAACCTGCACTTGTTTCCTGAAAAGAACACACTGACAAGGAAACCACATTTTAAGACTGTTGAACACCCCCCCCTCTATGGAAACTTGGATAAATTAGCGGAAAGAATTTAGACTTTGAGACTCGCAGCTGTTAAAATATTTACAAACCAGTTTAATGGGATTCAAGACAAATGACATCTGTCTTTAAAACAACTTTGTGTTAATAGTGTTCGTGAGAATGTCCTGAAACACCAAACGATAAACACCGTCACAATGTGAACTCTGCACTGCCAGATTTATCCTATAATACTACATCTTATGCATAACATACAACTATACAACTATCCAAGGATTCTCAACATGAGCTGACCCCTCTGATCACGTTCCCCAATACTTGAGATACTTCAATAATTCAAATTATCCTGAGCTCATGTAAAAAAAAACTCAACCAAATGAGTCAAATTGAGGTGAAATTGTGGTACTTAAAGTTTCTGCACAAGTAATTCCGGTAATATGCATAACTTCAGGGGCCATGGTCATTTGGAAGCACCCAATAGATCTTGCTAAATGCTTAAAACACAATTCAAAGCAATTGCTTGTGTTTGTCTTCCTTCACAAATCACTGTCTATTGATTTTGGCCTCAGTTGAAAAGATCCTATTACATCAAATTACTTGTGATGTATTGCTACTGCACAGTCTATGAACCCCAGCTCGGATGAAAAATAGGTGTTTAGTTATCCCTTTGCTGTCCTTCAGTCTGACCCTTATGCATGTGACACTGAGCTAGAGGGGTTTTTATGGACCTTTGAAGACATCTGACATTATACGAAATACAGGATTACCATGCTTTACGACAATCTAAATTTGAAATTTTGCATATTTTTAAGTTTTCTAAAAGCCCAGAGAATGAAACAATGACTCACCAGAGAGAATATGCACTGAGCTGGAAGCTTTGATTGGCCGACCATCCTTGAGCCAGCTGATGGCAGGAAGAGGGATGCCAGAAGCCTCACAGTTCAAAGCAACTGGGTTCTTCACTACAACGCTGACATTTTCTGGCACATCTACCTGGCCGGTTATACTGGGTGGGACTGACGACAGGAGAGGGACAGAAAAAAAGGAAACCTTGAGATGGACTGTAGCTATCCAAACTTAAGATCTGTGATTACAAAAAATATTCGCATAAATTAGAAATAGCACTACAACCCAAGTGTGTACGAACTGCCCATTGCACTACTGTATGCTACACACTGTCACTATGCACAACTGCAATGTATATTTATGC
>JAQMCX010000045.1:6847173-6862090 GCA_029814765.1 Acanthurus leucopareius | reverse complement strand
TCTATCTATCTATCTATCTATCTATCTATCTATCTATCTATCTATCTATCTATCTATCTATCTATCTATCTATCCAACTTAAATAGTTAAAAATTCATACCATGCACACTGATGTCATGCTTGCTGTCAGCCTGTCCTGCCACATTGACAGCAATACAGGTGTAGCGTCCTGTGTCTGACACCTTAGCATCTTTAATCTGCAACAGCCTGCCCTCGTTCAGAACCTTGGCACCATGCAGGCCAGTTATAGGCCGCCCGTCTTTCAGCCATGTGACAGCTGGTCGTGGCACACCCTCCGCAGCACACTGTAGGGTCACATCACTGCCTTTTGTCACGGGAGTGTCATCGCTGACACTCCCACTGCGTCTGATGGAAGGGCGGACTGAAGTGAGAAAAGCAAATAAGTTTGTGCACATGCTTCCTCAAGAGATGCCACGCACTTGAGCACATGTGAGATGCATAACTTTGTTCTCTGACTGTGCAGTCACTTTTTCTCTCTTTTTCTTTCCACTGATAAAAACCAAAATAACAATAGAGAGATTACAGAAAGGACAGAATGATTACTAGGTGTCAAAGATATGGGGACACAGACGTACCATAAACCTGCAGGCTGTACTCCTTCGAAGCAGTGCCAGCTGGGCTGGAGGCTGTGCAGGTGTAGGAGGCTGCATCTGTCCTCTCAGCACTGGAGATCTGCAGCTGGCGACCTCCTGACAAAACCCTCAGCCGCTGGTCTGACCTGAGCTCAGAGCCTGGGACAAACACAAATCACAGCTTCACAATGGTAATAATACTAATAATATTAATAATAAGAATAAGAATAATACTAATGATAACTTTTCAAATGAGGGCAGCAAAATCATAAAAGACTGGTCAGTCATAAAAATCATTAGGTTTTAAAAGAAAACAGATAAAAACAGGAAACAGATAAAAACAAGAAGACTGGCAAAAGAACAAAAAAGTTTAAAAACACTTAAAGCTCAGTAAAATTGGGAAAGGCTCTCCAATAAAAGTATGTCTCTAGAAGGGACTTAAAACAGATTACTGACTCAGCCGACCTGATTTCCTCAGGCAGATTGTTCCAGAGACTCAGGCCCGACTGCAAATGCTTTCTCCCCTTCTGTTTTCAGCCATGCCTCTGGAACTGACAGAATACTCCTGCCTGAGGATCTCAAGGTACATACTGACATGCACAGTACTGAGAGCTCAAAAATATAATGTTGAGCAAAGAAACAAAGAGCTCTAAAAGTAGAGTGATCAGTCATCTATCCTCAAACATACTTGGGGCATTTGCAGAGACACTGAAACAAAAGTTATATGATCACTTTTTGTGTTTTTAGTAAAAAGTCTGTCAGGTGAGTGTTCAAACATGTCACCCAGACGTCATTAAGTGCCTCATACAATGTCTATATAGCCTGTGTTTTTTTTCTTGTTCTCCCTGTCTCTGGGAAAAAAAAACAAAAACCAAACCAAAAGAAAAAAAAACATTCACTGTCCCACATACCGTTCTTCCTCCATGTAAGACTCGGGGGCGGTATGCCACTGGACTCACACACCAGAGTGATAAGACTTCCTTCAGTCACAGTCAGAGGAGACACATCCTCTGAGCCGCGGATACTGGGAGAAACTGTAATAATGACAGGACACCAAAAGGAGGTGCTCACATCTCATTCAAGACACAGTCTTGTTCATTTCATTAAGGTTAACTGCAAAACCTAACTTGGCATTAATACTGCTGCACATAAACCATGGAACCTACATATAAAACAGTGGATGAAAAACAATATTATGCTTCTAACATAAAAGCACAAACTCAGTTTCAATGCAGATGATTATGGGAACAGGCCCATTCAGTCTTTTACAAACAGCTCAGATGACATCGTTCAGTGTTTCAGTGTTTTACTTCTGTCAAAATCACATCAATCAATTGCACAAGTAGAGCCAAATATGAAAATAAACTCACCCCAGACATTGAGGTTATAGTTCTTTTCTGTTTTGCCGGCAACATTGGTGGCTTCACAGGAATACCTGCCTGAATCCTGCACCTGGGCACTGTCAATCTAACAATTACATTTATAAAAACCATTACACATGGGAGCAATATACTGCCACTATAAACTCAGCTCTCACAAAGAATTACATCATTGTACCTTGAGCACACTCCCGTCCACAGAGACAGTCAGACCCGGCTTCCTGAAGAGTGGTCTGCCGTCTTTGCGCCAGGTAAGGGTAGGTGGGGGGATTGCGTCGCTCTGGCAGTGAAGCTCCACTTGTCGGCCAAGCATCGCTGTGGCATTCACCTCCTCACCCTTGATGTTTGGTGGCACTGTAGCAGACATAAGGACATGCGACAAATTAAATGATCAAACATCTCTCTGAAGAGAGAACACTGTGCACAACAAAATGAGAAGGTATGAGTACACACTACTTATATGTTTTTTTTGCATGAGTTAACCTTGAAAGCTAGCCTGCTGTCATTCTGAATGTTCTAAACTCTTTATATGACCTCATAAGCAAAGAAAGTAATTGCTTCCTGAGATGCAAAGGCTCTGTTCAGTTGGGCATCTGGTGCTCTTTAAGTACTAATTCCATCTTGGGCTATGACGGCACCATTACACCAGGGCAACATTTGTTTGTGGTATTAACAATCAGAATACCTTCATTTTCAAGAATTTCATGAAACCTAATCCTCACGGAAATTGCTAACACGCACTGAGATGCAAAATGACCAGGGAGCAAAGACCATGCCAAAAGAGGGTTTTCATTCCCCTGTGTTTTACTAAGTATCATCACAACTGAAGATGGGTTCATTAGATTACTAGATTGTAGAGGATTTGAAGGAATGTTGGTATGTATATGGCACACATCTTCTGAGCCACGGTTAACTGGCGACTTTGATGCAAAGACTCAAAAAAAAAAACTGGAGGTTGCCCCCTATACATGACAATCTCTTGATTCTAACAGCAGACAGGAATCCATAAATATAACATCTATTTCTAGTTGCAAGTCTGTTCATAAAAGCTTCCATATTTATCAGTTTTTTATGAGATAGCCCCCTTTATTGCTAAATCTGGCCTCATCAGAAAATGAATGCTGACCAATTTCCTGTCCATTATGGTTGTTCGACAGACATGCACAAGTCACTGGGGATGAACAGAAACAGGCTCACTGCTCAGTATTTGGCCAGACACAGGAAGCTGCCGAAGAATGGAAGCAATTACCACAACAAATCTGCCTTTATTTCTCTGGACAAGCTCTTTTTGATCTCTCTGAGGAAATACACGTCATGTGGCTGTTTTTGTTCGGCATACATATGTTCAAACAGACATACAAGGACGGACACCCACAAGCACAGTGTTTGCAATCCCCTGTCTGTGGGTTACTTGTATCCCATTACCTCAGCGACTCTAGCCATGATTAAACCTGTATAACAACTGATTCAACATCAAGCTCAGCTCTATGTAGGAAACTGACAAGGTTTATTGAAAGGCGTACCTTAGTCAAATCATAATTCCTCTGCATGCACATGTTTGGCTCAAGGCCTTTTTCAAATATTGTTTCCGTATTTCAGTTCATGTGGATTTGTTGCTGTGTTGAAAGACATTAGAAAGATGTTGAAGTCATGTGCAGGAAGCCTGTGTCCTAAGGAGCTGAATTAAACATAAGCACATTAGTTCTTTTATCTGCATCTGCCAACAACTAACCTAATGCAGATAATGTTTTATAACTACTTAAAAACTGAAATTCATGCTCATTTCAAAGCATCCCAAAATCAAAGAAAACTTTTTATCTCTACTTGGACTTTATTTATAATAAAGTATAGTGTAGCTGTATAAAGTGTACCTTTTTAAAGTCATGCTAATGGTGATAAAGTTATGTCATTGTTGATCATTAAGGAGTCAATCTTTAATCCAACAGTTAGCAAATGGAACCCATAAAAGAAAGTAAAAAGAGAAAAAATTGGACTGAAATCTACTAATTGGGAGCCAAATCTCTCATTTCAAATTATATGATAAATACATCAAAATGTCATTGTTCATTTGGATATTCAGTTTTGCTTTGTGCTCAATACGTAGGTTCATTCATGTATTCTATTGTACAAATCAAAGGTGCAGTCCCGTCTAATTCTACACTCTTTTTTCAAAGATTTCCTCTTTAACACTCCTTTTACTGGTGGAGGCTATCAGGGTACCGGCAGCCAAGGTAGAGCCGTACCACACAGTTTCTGACTGCATTAAAATGTCAGTTTCTCATCTGTTTGGAAGGCTTATACAACTTTTTTCCCAATTAAACTAGTGGTGTAAACAATGTAGTAGAAAGTGCTTTAGTTTTATATTGAATATTGTTTGTATAAACAAATTAAGTCGTAGCCCTCTCATGTTTGTTTTGACTGCAATTTGGAGCGTGTCTCGCTGTAAACATTAGACCTGGAGCCTAAAGGCAAGTTTGGAGCCTAGAATTGCTGCAACTTATTTTCATTCTTGATTCATTTGCCGGTTATTTTCTCATTTAAAAGATTAAATATTTTGTCAATAAATGCCAGAGAATAAATCCTAGACTGGCCATGACATATTTAAAAACATTATGTTGTTCATGTAAATAATCACATGAGCTTTATAAAAAATGCCTCATGCCTGAAACAACTACTGATGAACTGTAATTTACTCACCATAAACTCTTAGGTCATACTCTCTTTGTTGCTCTCCTCCGGCGTTGACAGCCACACAGGTGTACCTGCCTGTATCACTAACCAGAGCACTGTTCAAAGACAACACTCTGCCACCAGACAACACCTGAGAGGGAGACACAAGAAGGTCAGTGACCAGATCACAGTGCACAGACACCAACACAGCCATCAAAAATCTACACAACAGAGTGCCCCAGGAATAAATCCTAAAACTCGAAAATGAGCTAGCATTGTTAAACTTCCAGTTTCAAAGCTCTCAAGGCTAATAGTTTTTTTGAACAGGGTTTTTGGTTGAATGCCTCATACATGGTCTGTGGTTTAGACAAGCTTAAGAAACTTTCATGTTTTGTTCTGCAACATAAAAGACCTCAGCAAATATCCCACTCATGACTTTGAAGCTTTTATGTGTCTTAAAAAACTCGGTTGCTATGAAGTGGCTGAACAAGACGGAGGTTGTCAAGGATGTTTAATGTGCCAAACACAGTAATTCATCTACTCACGAGTCTTGTGTTACAGCCTTGTTTTGTTTACACTTTCAGTCTATTCTAACTAGTATTTTTCAAATTGCTGACCTCTCAAATTATAATCTGTGTATAGTATTGTGTAGTTAGATGCTTAGTGGTATTGAGGTTAAAGTCACATGACCATGGTATATTTGATTTATAGCCTAGTGTGTCCTTTTATTAGCGATTATATTTACATTCAAAAACCATAACAGCGGTGTTAATTTGTGAAGATTATGTAGTTGAATATGTAAATATCCTTAACTTTTGCTGTAGAGCTGATTTTCTGTAATTATCCAAAATCCAAAGGGAAAAATCCCATTATTTTAAGATTAGGGAACCAGGACGATTCTATCTTTCAGAAAGAAGTCTTCCCTTCACACTCTATAATACCATAAATTTGAATTAAATATCAAATGTATTTCTTTTATAATGTATAGCAATATAAATGAGGCATTACCTTACATTTTGCCTCACGACAAACTGTTTTGTGATTGAGAGGCAACTTTTATTTACTTTGTGTACATCCATATTTTTTTTCTTGTGCACACTGTTCTTTTAACACAAAAATACATCATTACTTCACTGAAACATGAATTCATCAAAAAATGCTGTTTATAATGGTACCTCCATGCCATGTGATACACTTGCCACAGGGCTGCCATCTTTGAGCCATGTGAGGCTGGGCACAGGAACACCAGTGGCCTCACACTCTAGTCTAGCAGCTTCATTCACCACAACTGTTACTGTACCACCTCGACTGGAGATGACGGGAGGCACTGCGAGAAACAACAACAAAAAAAAAACCTGTCAAGCATTTTTGCACAGTTGCATGATATTTAGTCAGATAAAGTGAAATTCTACAATGCTGCAAGAGTTCGTAAAAAATGGACAAGATGGGAAGCTAGAGTGTAACTTCATGGAAAACACTGTTGTGATGTCTGCTTGTCTTGTTTCATAAAGGATCGGTAAATCTTTGGTTAGGAAAAAAGTCGCTTACCAAACACCTGCAGGCTGTGAGATATCTCAGCAACTCCAGCCAGGTTGACCGCTACACATCTGTATATCCCGGTATCAGACAGCTGAGCACGCTCGATCTCCAGCACCTGGCCGCGCTTCAGCATAGTGACCCCCGCTGCGCTTGTGAGGGGACGGCCATCTTTGTACCAGGTGATAGCTGAAGCACAGAGGCAATTAAGGGTGCTTTACATAAGCAAAAACACATTAGAATTTTGATTCAAAGACATCACAAATTATGTTAAATCAAAATTTGAACATTATAAAATAAAATTTTAAGATATGAATAACAGATAAAGGATTAAAGACTGAAGTGAAGTTTGGATGCAGAAACAACACAAAATCTTTTATGAAGTACTAAATGGTATTAAGAACTAAGTACTGAGTATTAAATCAGATCTCAGACTGTAATTAAATACATTCCAGACATGTAGTACATGCATCATTGTATAAACATATATGTGAATGTATGTACATTTTAAAGCTACAAGCTGCTTTATGAAGTTTAACTCCATTTTTTGTTTGGTTTGTGGAATTTGTGAGCAAACAATAATGACATGAAGACACTGAAATAATGATTTTTGTTTACGTTGCTGAATCAGCTTAAGACAGAAAAAGCAAAGCAGTTGACAAACAAGAGCTCCATGTTTTTGCGTTGGATAACAGAGCTTTAATAAATGAGGGATGGGTCTTCAATACTGGCTGTCGACAGGGTTGACATGAAAAAATAAAGGCTGCCACAAATTAAAGAGGCTGGAGGAAAAAATAAGAGGGCAGATAAACTCCTGGTGCCTGTTGTATAGTGTACATGCCAGGTAAGTGTAACGTTCATTTTCATTAAATTAATTTTAGAAATTTCACTTTTAATATGGTTTTACAGATATCAGATTGCTGGAATGAAACACCTGCTGTAAAATGCAGACATATCCAAAGAAAAGACAGTTAAATTACACTGGAATTAAACTACTTATCTCTACTGGACTTTACACTGGAAAGAAAGGCAGTGGGAAGAGTAGTTGACTGCAGGGAGTCATCTGAGATCAATTTTCCGCTGTTCCTTTAGTGATGAAAGATAAGGAAAGCAGCAGCACAGCCAATTCCCACTCAGCAGTCAGGGGGAACTACACCCCGAAGGCTGTGACAGAGCACAGCAGGATGGAGGACCAAGTTTGTGAGCCATCTTACCAGGTAATGGGCTGCCTGTGGCTTTGCACTCGAGCTCAGTGGGAAAGCCTGACAGGACGGTCTGGTTGATGATCTCCCCAGAGATGGGGATACTGGGAGGCTCTGAGAGGCACACAGAGCATTACACAAAAAAAGAAACATGCATCAGATGATTCAGATTCTCCTGTCTCCACCTAGTCCCCTGACAGAGGAAGTGGAGAGAAGTATGTATATGAAAGAAATCAGGCGACGAGCGAGACAAAAGCTAAAAACATGCAAGCAGAGTGCAGTGTGTGTTGATTTCAGTTACCATGGACACTGAGTCGTATGTGCTGTTGGGCCTCTCCAGCTGCATTGGTGGCCAGGCAGGTGTATCTCCCAGAATCCTCTAATCTTGCCTCTGTGACCTTTAACAATCTGCTTGCAGACTCCAGCTGTGATACAGATACAAGCACAAACTCAGAAAATTCAGAATGGTGACTGCTTTTCATGGTTGAAAAGTGCGCTTGAATCTGGCAGTGAAACAATGTTACTGTTACTACAAAGTTCCAATCTTAAAGAAATGGTTATAAAGTTGGATTTGGCAGTAAAGCCTCATCTGTTTGAGGGAGTTCTCAATGAAGCAGCAGCAAACAAGGAATCTGCTAAATAAGTTATCCCCTTAACACACGCATGCATGCGTTCAGGGGATACAACACAGGATACAACAAATCTTTGTTAAATCAAAAACATGAAACACCGTATTCAGGGGAAGAAGGTAGGGATATTGGAGGGAGCTGCAGAAATAATGATGTTAGAGTGTGGTTGTAAGTTTAGGGTCAAAATGTTGGATGTTACTCACAACAAAGCTGATGCTGAGTCAGTTGCTGTGAAGCGTATTGCAGCTGAGTGTGACTTCAGTGTTCTGCCTTTACAAAGGGCAAGCTTATTTTCTATGTCTTTAAGCATAAAACTACATGCAGACTTGCTACTGAAAATCACATCACAAGGCAAAAATCTTAGGTGACTGATTACCCTTTTTTTTGTTTGTTGCTTGATCCAATAAGAGGCAAGCAGGAAAAAGGGAAACAGAGAAATATGACATGTAACAGAGATAAAATACTCATTCAAGGCCCAAAACAGTGTATGTGTATGTGTGTGTGGGTGTGTGAGTGTGAGTGAATAAGTGTGTATGTTTTTGTAAAATTCATTGAGCACAGTTGAGCATTTTTGGACTGCTTAACAGTGTTTGGTGCACTTTAGCAGCAAAAGTCTGCATGTAGTGTTCGGGGGTGCCCTTTCCAGTGGTACTATGTCATACCAGAGTCAATGTCCAGTCAATCGGGATACAAACCTTAAGGTTCCCCTGAGTTGTGTCTACAGGTCGTCCGTCTTTCAGCCAGGTAATGCTGGGTGGAGGGATACCGCTGGAGATGCACTCCAGACTGACGGACTTGTGGAGGACCACTGAGCGTTCAGCAGGCCCGGTTGTGCGAATCGATGGAGGAACTATAAAGATGAAGAGTACAAAGATATATTCTTTAAGTCACTTTGCAATGAAATATTGGGAAAGAGAAAATTGCAGAAAGGCAGAGAATAGTATTTACCCAAAATGGGGGCATCCTTGTGGTTTGCATTTGAATAAAAAATTACTTTTGCAATTATAGTGCATTCAAAACTATTCACAATATTCACACGGTGCCAAAAACAATTAATTTTTAAATATATAATAAGAAAAAGCCTTTAAATATTTTACCATGAACCATGACATTGAAGTCCCTCTCATGGTCTCCTGCTTCATTAGTTGCCACACACTGGAAACGAGCAGTGTCAGAGACCTGAGCGCGGGAAACAACCAGCCGTCGACCACTGGCTGCCACCCGCAACCCCTCACCCTGTCTGACTGGTTTCCCATCTTTATACCACCTGGATTAAAAAGGTTTTTAATGTGAATATGTGTGCATATGCATGTGTATTAACATCTATTTTAACTGATATGGAGATCTTACGTGATGACAGGTGCAGGTGTGCCAGTGGCCTGACACTCAAGCTCCAAAGGGGTGTTGATTATCACTGTGCTGTCTGTCACTTCATCAGCTCCATCAATGAAAGGAGGGACTAGGATTTGGGGAAGAAAAAAAAAATCTGTGAGATTTTGAAGTAATATTTTTATGTATTCATCTCAGCACAACCACAAGGGCTGTAAGTTTTTTAATATTTGTAGAACAAATCAGTAAATTCAATCTTAACAATCAGTTTTTGCAATTGTTATGAAAATTGTTATGAAAAATGTAAAGATAAAACATTTTTCTGTAAAATGTAGAGAAATTAATTTACATTTACAAAGATAAGAGGAGTACTTGATAACTGTTTTGCTTGACATGCAAAACCACAGTGAAATGGCAGGTGTCTTTTTCTCATGTGGAATGAACACGTTACTATAAATAGTAGCACACTGTTCTGCAACAAAAACACACATAGGCAACAAGTTGTCGTGGCCGAGTGGTTAAGGCGATGGACTAGAAATCCATTGGGGTCTCCCCGCGCAGGTTCGAATCCTGCCGACAACGTATGTCATAGTTTTTGTCAAAGTTTTGATTACACAGAAATAATATTGACATCTCTGATTCATAGAAAACAAAAAAATACTAAAGCGCCTGTGTTTGATGGGTAAGCTGTAGTTGGATGGTATTGCTGGCAACCCTTATCTCCCCCCCAGCAGAATGAATACTAAACCAATGTCATCTCAGAGTTCTTCTGAGTGATGGGTTGTGTTCACCTTACTAAGGAATAAGAGCTATATACTTTTTAATTTTTTTGTATTTTCAAATGTATTCAAAAATTCAAATTTCATCCAACTCAAAGTACACCTGCACAAATCATGACAGTTCACCCAAGACAGTTTTAGTTTGCACAATGCAGCTCAAAACCGCCCAATCTGGCATCAGTGGTTGAACCACAGCAGCTGTGACTCAGACATCTTTTGTACAAGATCTTATAAAATAAAAATCAAGTGTTTTAATTCGAAGTAATTTCACCTGTTTTTCCTCTCAATGTTAAATTGCAGAAATAATTTAAATAAAAGGCTTTCTTCTGAAAAACATAGTACAATGTCATAGCTGAGGCTCACAAATATTGTTCCATCATAAAGGTTACAGCCTTTTGCCATACTGTCACAGGCTACTGAATTTGTATGTTTTGCATTCATTTAGAAATCTAGCATATGAGCAGACAGTTGATTTATAATGCAAGCAATATTACCTCATATCTTGAATAATAAGCTTTTAGTCAGCCCAGAAAATTTGTAACATAGTTTCACGGCATCTTCAACTCATTCAATGCCTAAATTACTTCAAAAAATTGCATATAAGGCAAAGCATTTGTCTTGAAATCAGTTGGCTAACATCTATGCCAAAAAGAACTCTTTGGAACGAGTACAGATGGAATACAAACTATGACACAACTGCAGGTGAAAAGTTGGTAGAACACAATATGTTTAATCATTTATTAAAAGGTACACAATGTGTACATTGTACACATTCTAAAACAGCTCAATGATTTCAATGGAGTATTGTCCAACGTCCCTCTCCACCTTCATCTTACTGAGCTCTTGGAGGCTGCCCTCAATCTTTCCAAGCTCAGAAACCAGTCTCACCTGAGAACACAAGACAGCATCTTTCTTGTAAGTTCTTTCTCAGATAATGTTTTAGCTGAAGTTTCTGTTATTCCAGGATATTTTACACTGAGCAACTTACAGAGCAGACAAAGGAAAGACTTTTTGTTACCTGAGACTTTACAAAGCTGTGAAGGTTCAGCAGCAAACCTTTTGCCTCTGGAGTCATCACTAGTACTGTGAAATGTGCGTCCAACAGCAATCCAATCCAATCCATAATCTACACTCAAGTGCAAAGAAAAGAATTATTACTATAGTTCTTACAAAAAGCGTAATTATTGTTACAGGGAGTTTCTTGGGAAATCTGTAAATTACAATGCCAGTCCCTTTATACTTTTTCTGTCTCCAATTAGTTAATATCAATTAATGTGTACTGGTGTGACAAACACTAGCTGCACTAAGATATGAGTGTGGCCACCCTTATTATCCAGTTAACACAGTGATACAGACCTGACTCAGACTTGGTGATCTTAACCCATGCATCTGTGGGTAATCATCCTGGGAATATTTGAGATAAAGGAACTGCAGGTACTGGAGGAAAAGCTGATTGGATGTGAGAGAAAATTAACTTCATCAACACATTTTAAGCGTCAATTGTGTTATAAAAATGTGCAACTATTTTAAAAGAAAGGTGCTGTTCATTTTTTAAAAATAGGACAAACTAACTCGCTACTCACAATAACATGTTGGGAGGGAAGATCTTTAAGGTGTGGGAGAAGGAAAGAGTCGCTGTATGCTGTCAGTAAGACTTCATTTCTGTGCAGCTTGAGTCAAGGTCTCATATTTTTGTATTTGAAATTTCAAATCATTACATTTCAATCAGTGTGCAGTTAATCTTGCGTCTGTGTGACCGTGCACTGGTAGGATACAGTAGAACAGCCTTGTGTAATCCCACTGGACATTTCTGTCCTGGCGGAGTTGAGCTCTTCTCCTTGTCTTCACTGGTCTTATTGACAGACCCACCTCCACCAGGAGTATCTGAGCCTTGCTCGCCAAAGGTAGTGGGACTAAAACCATTCTGTAAGCCAACCTGGTCACAATCCCTGGTGGTTAGGTTTTTCATGAAAGAAATACTGTCAGGCTCCAGGCTCACTTTCTCTGCATCAGCATCTGACATACTGCAAGACAAACAAAGAGTAATAGACTGTAATGTTTTCATCTTACAATACATAGAGTCAGGTTCATAATCAGATTCACCACTACATCAATTTGCAGGTGAGTAAAACTTACAACAACTGAAAGCCACTACATGTAAAATTTAAATAGTGCATTAGTTTGATGCCCTGCAGTGGTTGTATGAAAAGTGGCAGAGAAGTTCATACTGTGGTTATACATGTCAAAACCATCAGTTTTACCTGATAAAGGCCTTAAGGCAGGCACAAGTGACAGCTTCTGGGATATCAGGGAAGAACTGCAAGCAGAGCTGACACAGGAAGTAGTCTTTCCTCTCCAGGGCAAGAAGCACAAGGTCTGGACACACACTGTTGAGTGTCACATTTGACAAAAATAACACTTAACTAAACTACTTCCAGTAATTAGGAATGAAGTCTGAGTTCATGTTCAGTTAATGTTTTCTGCATCATTATGCAAGCCAATGCAATTTTAACATTGCCATTCACATTCAGGTTCTGGAGTTTTTAAGTATATGTACATACTGACACACTTTATACAAACTGAAGACCAATTAAATAGTTTAAAGGGTCAACATTCAAATATCTGTTAATTTCCTATTTAAAAAAATACATTAATGTACCACCTGTCTCACTGACCTGTGGCAGAGGGACTGAGTGTGGACAAGCTGTGCCAGGATGCCAGGGGTGTAGAAGGCTGCATCTGCCAGGCTCCGGGACACGAGGGTTGAAGCTAGCTGCCCCACTGATGGCTGCAGCTCCTGCATGTCTGTCCTGGAGAGGAGCCCCTCCATCTCTTTCTGCACCTCATCAACTGGTGCTGTCTGTACAGGAAAATCAAAATATTTTGGTAGTAGGTAACTTTTTTGCTCATATTGTTTTAGCATTTTGTCAGAGAAAAAAATGTAAATTTTACCTTTATGAGCTCCATAACTTGGTCAGTTGTTAAACCAGGTGCTGACTGGATCCTTCGGTTTGTTCTCTGCAGGAAAAGAGAAGAATCAAACCAAAGATAATAGCACCAATAGGAGCATAAGTGAACTTTTTTCTTTTCAGATGGCATTACATCCAAACACACACAGAATTTTAAACACATAACAGAAACAATGAAGTGTGTCACACATACCCCACCTGGCGCTATTACAGTTCGAGAAGATGTGTGTGTGTTCAGTATTTTCATATACTAAGATAAATCTAAAAAAAATACAGTTGTCTTGTACTTTATTTTTGTACATATTTTTGAATGATCAATCATCATTTCAGGCAGCAACAACTGTATCACAATTTCAAACTGATCTACACACATTAACACCATGAATATGTTTCTTTTTTTTAATATGCTGCTCGCCTGGCAAACACTGTAAGCCATTTTTTAATACACGAGTGTACTGATGTGCCACCTCCTCTCTGCCTTTACCGTTAACTTAATGAAGATGTGCAAAGTGAATACTCCTCAAAGTGAAGTACAGATCATAAATCCCACCCCCTCCATGTTAACATATGGGACATGGGCCAAACTAAAAACTGAAAAGGAAATGTCCAATTAATTTTCCCTAGTGGTGGTTTTTGTCATTATTAGGTTCATACAAGCACAACATTGTATGAGATATATTGGCTTTATTTTGAGCACTGAGAGGAAGTAGAGATGCGTCATCCATTGTTTTTACCATTAATACAAGGTCACATATCCAGCCTTACCATCTTTCTTGTCTCCACTGTTCTAGTGGGCTGAGTTTTCTCTCCATGCAGAATATTATTCCAGGATGGTACAGAAACTGGGGCTTTGGACTCTGTTGCAGTCAGAAAAACACAAAGTATTTAAAAAAAACACATTCAAAATGTGCATATGCCTATCAGTGTCGCAGCATCATTATGAACAACCCACAAATGCTAATGTAAAGAATACATCATTAAGATTGTCATGGCAGTATTATTTATGTTAAATCCGTATTAACAGACATTTATATTTTTGCCACAAATACATTTCAGCTCACCTTCAGTCTTGGCCTGCTTTAGCTTTCCCAGGGCAGAGGCCAGGGAAGATTTGGGGCATTCATATGGAATAACAGAGAGGATTTTCCCATGTGGAATGAATAACTTGTTGGAATAAGTCCATAGCTTAATAAGAGAAAGAAGGAAATCAATACCAACACACAGTAACAGTTTAAATTAACATGTTTAATTGTTAATATACAGCAAAAATAGTCTATTTATGTGTAAACTTCAAGATTGTAAACTGCCATAAAGTTGTGAGGAGGGACAGCAAGCCCCGTCACAGTGGAGAGCAGACACAATGCTCTACCAAAGTCATACAGTCCTCCATCAGCACCCAGCAGCTGGAAGGACAGGGAACCTTGGCCTGCAGTACAAATGACAGTGAGGGCAGCTGGTGGTTCATGCATACTCCTGACCTCATCAATACACACCGGTGATTGTGCTGTGTGCACTCTTGGACCCTGCAACTAGCATAACTAAAATTCCTTAATAGAATATAGTTTTTTCCGCTGATCATAAAAACAGAAAGACTACAAAGTGACTGGTTTGGCAGGTTAAAACACCAAAGCATTCCTACCTGGCCATAGATTTTACCCGCCATCTCTTTTCCTGCCTGAAGTGTCTGGAAATTGGTATTCCAGATGCAGAGGAAATCTATAAAGAGCCATTCAAGAACCCCACACACACACACACACACACACACACACACACACACAAACACACACACAAAATCAAATGTAGACTGTGATTTAAAATTTCAGGTCATTAT
>JAQMCX010000045.1:6738710-6847073 GCA_029814765.1 Acanthurus leucopareius | reverse complement strand
GTGGCCGAGTGGTTAAGGCGATGGACTAGAAATCCATTGGGGTCTCCCCGCGCAGGTTCGAATCCTGCCGACAACGGTTCAACTATTTTCTAGCTGTCATAAGCTGTTAAAAATACACTTGACATTCTGTAATTGTGAGGGCAGAGAGACTTATTCATAAAAACTATAGTACTTGCAAGGGTAAACCATCTATCTTCCTCATGGCTGCTGAAGCACTGTGCCTTTAAATAAAAATAAAGAGAACTTCATCTGTCTGATCTCCACAATGCACTGCTTTTTTCTCAATTTAATGATCATTTAATGACACAAAAAGCTTAAGGGTGGAGGTAGAAATACGCTTCATTTTGAATGAGGGACACAGTCAATGGAGCTTTTAATTTGGACCAAGTTGCTACAAATGACTGTTGAAAAGCATTAGGTTAGTGACGTCTGTAGAAGTGATGGACTGCTCAGTATTTTTTTTTACTGAGTTTGGCAGTAAAGTTGTCTGCTTATTTTGCATCAAATGTATATCACTAATCAAAGACTAGAGGTTGAGTTGCCACTTCAAGACAAAATGCTGAAAAATACAAAAACCTGCAGAAAAATGAAAAGATAAGGACATCTCATGCATCGCTATCTACGCTAATCATTCAGCAACAACTTTTTACAAAGCTTTTTTAATTCAAAGAGATGTTTAGATTATTAAAAGGAAACATTCTTACACAAAACAGTCTGTCCTGCACTTTAAGTTTAACTTTACACTTTAAGTCCTGCATGCAATTTTTCTTAATTAGATGGTGTTTGAGTTATTTTCAATATAATAAATGCTGAACAATAAGTGTAAAGAATGTTTTCTACAGTTTAATCTAGGGATAAAATTTGAGATTATGGCATGAGAAAGTTTGGCCCCCAGTATCAGTCTTCATTTCTCATATGGCCCCTGCAGGAAAAATAAATGCCCATCCCTGCTTTAGATTAATTACATTGCCACAACATAAAAACAAGCAAACCAATCTCCTGGCAAAGCTGTAATGTCAAATTTTTAAATTTGTGTATGTTAGTGTCAGCATAGTATGTTAAGTAGTTATTTTTGTGTTTTTTCATACCTAAAACCCGAACATCGTACTTGACCTCCTTCTCTCCAGCGATGCTCGTAGCCACACAGACGTAACGTCCTGAATCTGACACCATAGCTGAGAGGATTTCTATCTTACGCCCCTGGTCGAGAACACGGACACTATCACTGTCCCGCACAGGAACTCCATCTTTCAGCCAGGTGAGAGAGGGAGGGGGGTGTCCACCGGCCTCACACTCCAGGGTCATGGGCTTACTTAGGACCACTTTTCTTTCAGTTGGCCCATCATCACCCCCTGCGATGTTGGGAGGCACTAAAGTGAGGCAAAGAAGCATAAAGAAGGAAAAGAACAAAAAGCAGGGTTAAAGCTTCACAGACTTTTCTGCTTGATTGATATCTGCCACCTAACACTAAAGGGTGTTTATGAAGAATCAGGGTTTTTTGTAAATTGTTTGACGATTATCCACAATTTTTTAAGGTCTGACTTAAACGATAAAATCTCAGCAGATGAGAAGGTTTGCAAACAGTTAGAGTTTAAGTTGTTGAGAGTTTGAAAGCTTCATTTACTGTCAAAATTTGCTCTTCGTTGATCTTTCTAACTACGTAGTTACAATAAGTGTCTCAAATATTTCTACCTTAAGTATAGCAAAAGGGAATGTGTGTAGATTTTCAGGTGTCAGTTTCTTACAGTAGACGTCCAGTTCATAGCTCTTCTCAGCACTCCCGGCCACACTGGTCACCTTGCAGCTGTACTGACCAGCATCTGACGCCTGCACCCGAGGGATCTTCAGGTAGTGCCCACGCTCCACGTACTGAGCCTGTCTGTTGGAGAGGATTGCCTCTCCATTTCGGTACCAGGTGATGGTTGGAAGTGGCACTCCTCGTGCCTCACACTCCAACGTTACCACCGTGTCCAGGAGGGCTGTTACTTCTGTGGTTATGTTACCGCCTTTGATAGAGGGGGGCACTGAAACGATGACACAAAAACGACATTTGTATTTTAGGTGTATTTGCTCATGCAAGGTTCTTAACTTGATTACATAGATTTATTATATAAATGACATGCTTTGTACATAATAGCTAACAGTGTAGGATCCATCATTCCACACTCACCATAGACACTGAGGTTGAAGTCCTTGGACTGTTTGCCTGCTGTGTTCAGGACACTACATTGGTAGCGGGCTTTGTCTCCAAGACGGGCACTTTTTATCCTCAAAATCTGACCCCTGTTGGTGACCTCTAGGTTGGGATCACCAAGAAACACCAGCCTGGAAACAAAATTTACCCCAGTTTTGCTTTAATACGTTTGATCATTCCTTTCATAATGCAGACAGTTAATGCTTTTAAACTTACTTTCGGTCCTTGTACCACTGGATTGTGGGAAAAGGAACCCCCTGCACCTTGCACTCCATGATAATCTCCTGTTTGACAACAGCTGAGACATCTTGAGAAGAGTCTGACCCTTCAATGGTCGGTGGAACTGGAGCGCAAGGCAAGAGTATAAATGTTCATTAACAGACTCATCAAGAAACTGAATAAAAGGGTAAAAAATGTTTTTTTAATGTGGAATTAGTTTCAAGTTCTGTTGGCTCTTAAGTCTGTACACAGCTCTTTCCCTGTATTCCCTTTCACAGCTGCTCACTGCCTTTACTCACCCAGAATATCCAGGAAGAAGTCTTTTTCTGTGCTCCCAGCAATGTTAATGGCTTTACAGCTGTAGCTGCCTGCATCAGCTGTTGCTGCCTTTAGTAGTCTCAGAGTTTTTCCCATATCAAGAATCTGGATGTTGTTGCTAGCAACTACCTGTAAATCAACATTAACAAATCAAATATAACACAAATGAAAAGATAACAACATATGTTAAGGGTTTGGGAAATACAATCTGACACTAATGAACTGTAAGATATCATGATAAAAGGATCCGAACCAAAAAGCTGTCGCTTACAATTCAGACAGCACTGAAAAAACTTCCACTGTCTCAGAGCCAAAGATACAACTGTTCAACTGATTCAACTCAAAGCCAGCTATTCAGCTGAGGAATATAATTTACAAAACATGGAAGGCTTTAAATTGTTGCTTTGAGCCAAAAACATTCAGAGAGCAGAGCATCTTTATTAGCAGATTGAAGTAAGTGCTTTGATTCTACCATCTGTGCAATGTAGGAAAAATTAGTTGAGCAGCCAAGTGAACAGAAGCCAAGCCAGCTAACTGGGATGTGAGAGCAAAGCTTGTGCTACTGCTCTCCTCTCACATCAATTTATCATAATTATTCTGCCATCACTGTTTTGATCATGCTGCCACCATGGCTGGCCAGGCTGGTCTTTGATTCACACATGAAATATTCAGCCTTCACGGTGGTCGTGGACAGTGTGCCCTGTGATCAGAGCTTGTTCATTTTTTAAAGGGGTGGGGGGGGGTACTTTCATTAATAAATGAAAGTTCGTTAGAATTTTTCATCACTTTGATTCTGACATTAAAGGAATGTGAAACTCACTGTATGAGCACTGGTGTGTAAATAATAAGGAAATAATTATTTCATCTCTGTCACTTTTTCTTTGGTGTCAATATTTTTTGTATGAAATGTATGTTAACAGCTTAGCCAATGGGATTTCACCTACAGGATTCCCATCCTTGTACCAGGTGATGACCGGGGTTGGACTTCCTGTGACATCACACACCAAGCCGGTGGACTGGCTCAGGACCAACGACACGTTTTCTTGTGTTTCACTGTCGCGAAAAACTGGGGGCACTGTGGAGGTGTCAAAGGTAATTAGTGAGCTTTTTGTGTTAGTTTCCATAGACTCTCTGTGCAAATATAAAAGGCTTTGTTTATGTAACCCTATTCCACGTTCACCGACTATAACCATAAAGAACAAGTTAGTCACCATTGACTTTGAGCTGGTATTTTCTTTCAGTGGATCCAGCATCATTGACAGCAGCACAGACATATTCTCCATTGTCCAGTGGTGAAACGGAGGCCAGAATCAGCAGTGTGCCATCCTCCAGGATGGACACACCGGGCTCATTACCCGTCAGTTCCTGGCCATTACGCAACCAACGAATCACTGGCTTAGGAAGACCTGAAAGAGAGAAGAGGATAGAGAAGGGATAAAAATGAAACCCAAACCAACGGAAATTAGAAAAAAACTGTGGTCATCATCACTTGCAATTATATTTCTCTCCATGGTATCAGGGGCTGAATGGAAATATTCCCTTACCTTTGGCAGGGCAGGGAAATGCAATACGCTGGTTTGCAACTCTCTCCTGAAGGGGACTGTTGAAGGGGGGCTCCAGTACTTCGACCACAGGTGGCACTGAAAACACACAAACAAATAATAACAACTGTATCCTACAAAATAGACTGGCACACACTTCAAAGCACACTATGTGATGTGTTTTGTTTCAAACGAAAGGAACCAGGGAGTCATTTCTTTGTTTTAATCCAACAGATATACAAATTTGAAAACATTTCATAGCACTTAAGTATAGTGAACACCGACAACATCAACTGGATAAAAGACATTAACTGAAACCCACCTTGCACCAAGAGCCAAACTTGAGCCTCATCTCTGCCTGCAGTGTTGGTAGCTGTGCAGGTGTAGGTTCCTTCATCATCCAGCCCCACGTTTCTCAATGCCAGACTGCCATCAGCTGATACTGGGTACCTCTTACCGTCCTTTGTCCAGGTGAGGGTGGGATCTGGGACACCTTTTACCACACATGGCAGCTCCACAGAGTGACCCACCTGCACCTTCATTACCCTTGGGCCAGCCTGGATACTGGGGGGTACTGCAGATTCGACAACAAGAGAGGAGGCTTATTAAGTTTAAGTACCTCATCTGAACCCATGTGTTTTTTATTACTTGGGTACTTGGTCTAGAAGAACAGTTTCAATAGTGGATGTGCTGTTGTCAATCAGTACATATTCTTTGTTAGTATTTGTGATCTTTGAACTCACCTAAAACACTTAGCACAATGGACTGTGTTAGGTTACCAGCAATATTGGAGGCAACACACACATAAAGTCCACTATCTGACACTCTTGTCTCCAAGATCTTCATAGATCCTGAGGGAAGCTGTGTGTGCCTGGCAGGAACACATACACACAAACAGCACTAAATGTACATACAGAGCACATACACACACAAACAACTCAATGATATGGAGCAGTAATCTCCCAAATTCAACAAGCACAACCACAGTTTTTTCAGCTGTGTGATTTATTCTGTCATTTCTGTAAACAGATACTATGGTAATTTTGACTAATCCACCACCAACCACAATTACAGCTGCTGTGGCAGGCGCACAGTAGGTAAAGCAGATCACAGAGAAGAGTAAGATCACGCAGTCATCGTATAAAACCACAAACTGCACCCTGAAGCTATGGAGGGTGCAAAGATAAAACAGAGCAGTGTAGACAGAATGGCGGTTCTCTAAGAGGTCGTGTACACAACAAGAATTTTAAGATAAAAAGTTACAATTCTGCTGTGGTTTGGCTTTTGCACAAAGCACAACAGTGTTTTGGGGGTCTGAAAGTACAAACTGTTAAAATGGGGTTTTACAGTGTAATCTTTAAAAAAGGCCACCCTTACGGTGGACCCTTGCATCTACTCATGTGTGTGTGAAATGGTGAAACACAATCTCATGAAACTGCAGCAACACAGCTTCAAACTGCGCATGGTTCAAATAATGAACCCCCGAACAGTGTATAAGTTGCTCTTGAACTTTCAATGAATAGAATCAGAATTTAGTTTGATTCTTGATGTATTTTACCTGGGAGAGAAGGGGGAGATGAGCTGCCTCTCTTTGGCCCAGCTGATGGAAGGAGGAGGGACACTGTGGACCTCACATGGCAAAATGGCGTCCTCACCCTCAATCACTGACATTATCATTGGTTGTGCTAAGCCATCAGCACCACTAACACTGGATCTGGGACGAACTGCATATACAAACATGGGCAGGCAAACAGAAAATGTATGAAGTGTCGAGACGCAAACAAAGTATTAACTTCAAAAGACAAAAGACACTAAGAGATTTTAATATCCCCCTTCATTATTCACTATTGCTTACATACACATATTCACCAATGAATACAACATATCCAATACATCAGGTGACAATAATCAAGCATGAGCAGTTGCTGGTAAGAGTGATTGATTGTTACTGATTAAAATGTTGGTGTTTACAGAGGAGTTACATCTGAACATCCCGATTTTAGCGAAAAGTTTATATGCCGATAAATATACATAACATTCATTCAACTGCTCTGCACCTTTACTCATGCAGGAAAAGATTTTTCGGCTTCTTTTAATCACCAATCTGCAACTTATCACATCTCAAAAGTGATCTCGCAACACCGGTCCTTCACCACTGCCAACACAAATTTCTACAGAAAGCAGGCATGACTGTTAGTGACTGTGTATTGCAGGATTTAGAGACAGTTTAGAAGCTGGGCTGCAAGACTTGCTTTTTTCAATTTGGCGTCATTCATCTGCATAAACATATGATAAAATACAACCATGTTGAAACTATTAAGCCAAAAGAAGTAGGGATTAGATTGGGTTTTGTCATGTTAGGCATCTGACTCTGAGCTCTGAAGTCGTTTTTCTTGAAAAATCCAACTTAGTGACATGACTTGTAATTTAGTTTTCCAGCTGGTAGACCATGCTAGACTTCTTGGCAAAGATCATAGTAATTATACTAATGCCTCTGAGTTATTTTACAACTGTAGTAACAGTTTGTTGACATTAAATGCCTTACATAGCACCTTAATCTTTTTACAGACTTAATCCAATATCCAGTTGCTTTTGATGAGATTTACCATAGACAGTGAGCTGGACCTTCCTAGAGGCATAGCCAGCAGCATTGGTTGCTGTGCAGATGAATTCTCCAGTCTCATTTCCAGAGGAGGAGGTGATGTGGAGACTGCCATCAGGATCCAGGGAGAAGGCTGGACCACCCAAGTACAGAAGCTCCCCACCCTACACAACAAATCACAGCAGAGAAAGGGCAGTGACCAGAGTTTGTTTCATAAGCTCAGCTTTATAAACACTTCACATGATATCCAAGAAAATGGTAGGACGTGATTTGACCATCTAAGATCTCTTATTTGATTTTCTTCCCTGCTGTTTAATAAAAAAGGCAGTGAAAAATATTTATTGATAATGCAATGAGATGAAGAACCAAAACACAAAGTAAATGTAATTTCGGTATTTATTGATTGTTTTATCTCTAGACTGTCTCTTTGGATCCGACATGCCCAACGTGAGTGATGTTATAGAGAACAGCAAAGAAATCGGAGGGAATCACATCGTAACAGCTGGCGCCAAACTTAGCAGGGTCTAGTTTCATATGTCCCTGTAGCCCTGTTCACTTTAACAGCTCTGCTTTTACAACTTCAAGAAACTAGTGTAAAAGATGGAAAAGAGGGAGGGACTGTCCACATAAACATCCCAGCTTATAATACACACTGTTGCACAAAAGTGCACATGTGCACAGGCTAATGGTCACAGGTAGAGGTGATTTAATGGAGCTGAACATGAAGCGCACACACAGTCACACAGGCATTTTCTCACTGTGAGCCTTGTTTGCCTGAGCCCATCAATAGGGGTAAGTATGTCATTTACAGAGAAAAAATTAAGGTAGCAGGAAAACATCACTGCATTAGAATTCTAGTTCTTGCATTGGCTCGCTTTATTCACGGAGAGGTAATGGCAATACATACCTTGGCCCAAGTAATCTCAGGGGTGGGTACTCCATTGGCACGGCAGGGCAGACTGATGGATGTGCCCTCAATTGTGCTGAACACCTGAGGGCCATGCTGAATGGTAGGAATCACTAGAAACAAAAGACAAAAAATTAGACACATTTCCTCAAATATGTTTTCTGTGCATAGATTCAGTCAACAAGTATGTACTTTTTTAAACAGTGGTTGAAAATATGTCTTCTGTGCTCTGAAAAAACGCCATTAGTTTATTGTGTGCCTCGAAGGCATCTGGGAAAAGCCTGTACCTAAATCAACATACAGCATTCAATATGGATATTCCAACCATTTTTTTTCCTTTCTTGTCCTTTCCCCACATACTTTACTATCTTTACTATCCAAGGAATCTGCAGAAAAGATCAGCTCTTGGAAGCCTGGTGCATTTTCTTGAAAACGAGAACCCTGATTTAACTAAACAACAAATCCACACACGGTGTACATAACACAAGCTGGTAGGGGTCTTCTCTCTGCACTCTTTGCATGTACTTCCCATTATGTATTCTCTGTGGAAAGGTTTTCCCATAGGTTACGGCAAATCAACAACGTACATACTGAAAAAGCCCAGTGCTTTATTTACATACATTTGTAAAGAACTGACCTAATTTTCAGGCGCTGTGGGAGCCACTGTTTTCATGTACATTCTGTGGACAATTTCCATTGGTAAAATCTGGCAACAACTGACTTAAGTACACATGGGGAACACATTTTCCCCTCTCACTGTGCTTCAGAGTCATAACCCTCAGCTGCTCCTGCAACCTCAAAGATAATCCTATTCATGAGGTTATGAGCCTTCTGCAGTGTGAATGAGACATTTAAGGAGGGCAGAAAGACATTGGGAGGAGGTAACAGAATAAAGAAAGAAAAGACAGAGCGGGCATTTAATATTTCATAAAACATTTACAGTAGCCCATTTTCACAGATGATGTCTGGGTTCCTCATAGCAGAAAAAGAACATATGGCTAATAACAATCACGTTATGTTGTTACACTAACCTGGGCTTGCGATCAATCGTAACTCTGACATGAAAGTATGTTATATCCTCTCCAGATTAGTGCAATATTCCCTACATAGAGTGGTGTGTGTGTGGATAAATAACCAGCTTAGCAAGGTCACTGCTTTACTTTTTAATGAGCAGCGGTCTTTACAGATAAGATCTGTAAGCCTCCCTTGGGAGCTGCATGCCTCTGTCCAGTCATCCAGTCCTTGTTTCAATGTATGGTTCATTTCCAAAGGGTGAGTATTTAAAGTTGGGATAGTGGGTTAAACAAATCTTCCTTTTGTCTCCAACAGAGTTTTGCAAAGTGGCATCTTGTGTTTTCATTAATCCTTTTCAACTCAAACCCATAACTCATTATTTTTTCCTCTCTCCTTCAGGGAAACTCACTCACTAATTGATTTAATTTGAAGCACAAGGCAGCAATGTTCATCTGTGTTGTCTCAGTATTAACTTGCTTAACTTAGCTTTAAAATCACATCTATTCCTACAAAAGACAACAATCATGACATGATGACTCAGTTCAAGTGTCCCAGCATGCATGTAACCAAGAACTTCAACTTAACTTTAAGTAGTCCTTTTAAGCGGTTCTGTAGAAGTCAACACATGCAACTGTTTTTTAAATTTGCTTTGTCAGTATGTTTTTGTATACTACCATGGACATTGACAGTGGTGGTATGGTTGGTAGCCCCAACAACATTTTCAGCCAAACAGGTGTAGTCGCCAGCGTCATCCAGTTGGATTCTCTCAATATGCAGACTGCCATCCCTCCTCAATGTCAAGTACTGGTCTGAGGTCACCTGAGGAATTTATAAGTTAAATGAATATAAATGAAATCATGATTATTTAACTCATGTGCAAAATAAAGAAATGGAAGATGTCAAGGAATTGTTAACTTCAAAAGTGTGTCCTCACCAAGCCATAGTCATGAAGCCACTGCCTCTCAGGTAACGGATTGCCAGCCAACAACACACAGGGCAAAGTCACCTGCTGGTCCTCAATAACATTGAGCACAGTCGGACTCATCGCAATGACAGGCGAAACTGCATATACCAACAGAAACAATTATACAGGGCTTATGTAAAAAAAAATCCAGGAGGCCAAGAGGATGACAAGATAGAATTAAACACAATGAGTAAGTCGTACTTCAGACCAACAGAGAGCTGCAAGAACCCTGTAGAGTTATTCTTTACTGTTTAATATGTGGGTAATAGATCAAGTACCTTTATGTGTCTAAAACAGTGTAAGGAACCAAACTAATTTACCACAATTCAGTTAATCCATTAAAAAAAAAAATCCCCAGGTGGCACTGAAATATTAAAATATAATAAATGTTTCAAACTGTTGTGTTAACAGAATTAGCCAAAAAGGGTAAGGCTGCATTTTTTTAATGTATATACTTTCAATAAAATAATAATGATAATAAATTAACTAACAATCAATGCATCTAAACACTGGCAAAAATCAAAGGAAGCACATGTGTAATTGTGAAGTACAATGAGTACAGTAGAGAATACAGTATATACTGTATGCATTTTCCACAGCTGGTAAAAGTATCAACACACCCCTTTCTTTCCTCACATGTGCATTTCAAAGTACGTCACATATATAAACAGTAAACGACATTTGACATCACATTTGTTGAAAAGATTGACTGCGTTCAAACAGACAGTGTTGATGTCATCTGTGGGGGACTGTGGGATTTAACAAGAAACCCTAACCAGCCTGAGAATACAATCACACACTCACACAAATACACTTACATACACATGCATATCATAGCATGCTAAGTTAATTTCTCTCTACTTAAGAAATTGTTCAGAGAAGTAATTTTATATTTGCTTCTGCATCAGGCCTGCATTTCTCATAAGACAACAATGTTGTCAGTAGGAAAATGGGGCAGTAGGGCAGTAATACATGTCATCTGGATAGGTCTGTAGTTTCTAACCTTTGGCCTACATAATAAATCACTGTGTTTCCTCGGCAGAGAAAACAGTGAAACAGTAACAGTGGTTAACAAGGCACATGTGTTAAAACACAACCACTGAAAAGTGCCTAATGAACTCAGACCGAAACAGAAACACACAAATCCAAAAAGATAGGTACTCAAGGTAACTGTATGTTGTTTTAGAAAATGATACAGAGATGGAGAGAAGGTATGAAAATTGGTTAGATATAGTCAGAAAGATGCTAATTTAGCATGCAAAAAGGTAAGCATGCCTAAGTGTGCTAGAGGGCTAGGGTTTGGGTTAACCCTCTTTCTAGGCCTTGCATTTTGCACCCCATGGGGCTGTTTTTCAAGTTTAAAAGAATTTCAGCACTGACAGGGTCATCTGAGCAACTTAAAACAATTACACCTCTGTATTCCTTAACTTTGCACTTAATTTACTGCCTTCAGACAATTATCAGTTTCCCCTTGGGAAAAAAAAGTTATGAATTATCAACAACAAAGTACAGAGAGCTCACATGCCAATACCTGCTGGCTTTCTGAAATAACTGATGATTGATCACTGGTACTAGTACAGTTAATACACACTACTATCTGATCTTAGAGCAATCCACCGCTTGGGCAGTTTGGTTCTATTTGGTTTGTTATACAGAACCATGAAGTTGTCCTGTGAATTGGTTTGAAATAGGTTGGGGATCTTTCAAAAAATAGGAGGCAGGTGACTAGACAAATCATCTCTCTGTCACTGTCTATCAGAGGCCAATTAATTTAATTAGATCAAACAAATCATATAGCTGGCAGAAGAGCACTTCAAACAGAGCCAGTTGGGAAATCACACTAATGAAGCTAGTTGGGAGAAGATGAAAACATCTTTTTCTGTAAGATAAGCATTCAGCGTTGTCCCATGCACCCATGCACTTTTCAACTATTCGGAGAGTAAAAGATATCAGACTTTTTCTATGTCGCACTTACCCAGTCCAGTCACAGTAATCCTGGCCTCAGCCTGGATTTTGCCAAAGTGGTTGTGAGCCTCACAGACATAAACCCCCTCATCCTCAACCCACAGGCCTGAGAAAAAAAGAGATGTTTGGGCTTAAATCTGAAGCAGTTACATGTTTAATTTGTATGAAACCAATCTCCTTAAAAGAAAAGGAACTTACTGGTGATATGTAGACCTCCCTTGCTCTGTGTAATAGTGCCATGTTCACGGGGCCTGTTGAGAAAAGAGACTCCATCTTCTCTCCTCCAGCTGACCTGAGGTTCAGGGTAACCTTTAGCGAGGCAGGTCAGGGTCACATTGGAGCCAATATCCACCGCCACATCAGATGGCCATCTAGTGAACTTGGGTGCATCTTAAGATATCAAAGTTGACAAGCAAGTTTAGAGGATACTCATGCATAACATTCAACAGATAATCAAGCTACGCATCATGTAGGCTAGGATTGTTCATTAATGATCTTAGGAGTATGTTACAAGTATTGAACTAGGTTTAATTTGTATAAGGAGTTCCAAGTGATTGATATAGAGTAAATAAATTATTATAAATAGCCCACCCAACTTGCGAACTAGCTAATGCTAACGTCAGAAATTTATTACCTTGGCCTTTTAATAGCTGGTACTCTGGATGAAAGTTAAGACAGCCTTAACAACGGGAGCTAGGTTTTTAATTCAGAGTTACCTTAGCAATGATTTAATTTTCAAAATGTCCTTCCAAAAATGACACACAACTTTACGCAGATCAAAAAGACTAATATCCTTGACTTAAGACTTTCGCCGTGGTTAACGCTAAGCTAGTTAATGACAAACACTGCAGGGTTACCTAGATAGAATGGACTGGCTTGTTAGGCTAAAGCTTAAAAGTTACATAATTGAAATACCTTTTTGACTGTGTTTATTAATAGCAGCATTCTCCAGGTGGTTTATTCAGAGTAAGTTGAGTTTGCTGCTTTAGCTAACACGAGATAACTGGCGAATTCTTATGGTGGTTGTTTAGCTAGCTAGCACAGGATATGATATTAGCTGAAGGGGAGAGACCAATGACAACACTGTGATTAAAAATAAAAAACATGCGTAGAAATATAACATAGCTAATGAGTCAAAAAGTGACATTATGAGTCAAAAAGTAACCTTATGATATAAAAAAACTGAAATGATGTGCTGTAGATAAAAATTCTAGAATAAAAGAAAATATATCCAGTAAATTCGGTTACCATGAAAATAACAAAGAAATTGCATTTAATAGTAAAAAGATTTGTTTTAATAAATGGCTTATTTTAAAAAAGCAGCGTTAAATATATGTATTGCAAGCAATTGCTTCAAAAGTCTGTTATTTAAAACTGATGCGCCAGAATAGAAGCTAATACCCATTTAGCTTACAATATGGATTTAAAAAAGACACATATCATTGAACAATACAAGAAATAAACAAAAATTTTACCCCTACCAAACTTCTGTCAAAATAAATTATGTTTCAATCTGCACAACTATGATAAGCCTCACAAGCAGAAATCCTCCTGTTTATTCTGTTTTATTCTGGGTGCATTTGACTGAATCTTGCTTTTACAGAGTTAACAAAATTCTTACCTCCAACTTTGAGTGAAATTTTTCCTGTTGAGGTACCTGCAGCATTGACAGCTACACAGGTGTAATCTCCAGCATTAACATTCTGGGTCTCCTTGATTTTCAGTGTGCCTCCTAATGTGTCCACTTCAAAGAGGGATGATGATTGTAGCTGGACATTACCTAGCAATTAGATCAGATGAAATAATGGAGGTCAGCTTGGTTTTAAAAAAGATGAGCGTTTAAAAATGTTTCTGTAATGTGGTTTGGGTGATATTTCAGCTCCACACTGAGTTTCAGTATCTTTGTAAATATAAAAAAATAATTTGTATGTTTTTCACCAGCAATTTTTGTTTTTTTTTTGTTTTACCTCCTTCTACATCAAAAGCATTACCTTTGTACCACCTGATCTCAGGCTCTGGTGTTCCAGATGCAGAACAAGCCATCACTGTGGTTTCTCCAATGCCAATGAGAATATCACTCAAAGCCACTGTCACGACAGGAGACTCTAGAAAAGTAGAATTGTTGAACAAAAGGCAGAACATCAGTATGAGAGAGAGAGCAAATGGAAATCTAGGCTGTACCTCGACTCTCTCCCACTGTAACCTGGTATTGGCTCCAGTCTGACATAACTCTCAATAGTAAAAGTGGTTAGAGCTAACTGATGGAAGGATGGATGTGTTCTCTGTTACTCACCAATATAAGTGAGGACTGATGTCATTGTGTCTGTTCCAGCTTGGTTGCTGGCCAGGCAGCCATACACTCCGCCATCTTTTTTCTCCATGTTTCTTAGAACCAGTGTGCCGTCAGGTGTCATCCTGTGTCTGAACATGCAAGATACACAATTCAGTATTTAATGAATATCAGCATAATCAATAAGTGCATGTGATTATAGAGGCATGCTTTGGACAAAAAGTAAAACTTGTGAGTCATTCTAACCAGCTTAGGAAATCATTTATCCAGTCTATTAAAACTTGTAAAACTGTTAAATGTTCAAATTTTTTAAAATTAAGATTCATAATTGTCCTTAAATCTGTCCATGATAGAGAAGGTGGCTTCACCTGCTGGATGCCATGATGAACATATCATTGTGGGTCCAGACCAGACGGGGTGGAGGGTAGCCGCTGGCCAAGCATCTGATCCTCACTTCATCTCCTGTTGTGAAGGTTTGATTCCGAGGCTCCACTGAAACCCTGGGTACCTCTGGAGGAAAAGAAAGGGGAATACAACCACACAAACATGCTAAATCAATAAGTTTATCAATATCCTGTCCATTATGGTTACCCCATCAACTCAGCATGTTGCAATGATTACAAAGGCTGCATTTGATCAATGAGTTATAATCTACCTTTGAAAGAATCACAGCAAGAAGGTGTAAAAGTTGAAATCTTTGGTTTAAAATGTCCATTAAGGTCATTTGGGTTTTCTTTTCTTGATGGGTAAATGTGTAATAAAATGTTATTTCCGTCACTTAGCATAAAACTTTATGTGACTTCAAGGAATATCAGGAGATACATTAAACTTCTTTAATACCCAGAATAAATTCAGGCTAGCCTGATGCAACAGAGCATAAAGTTTTATTGTCACTGTAGTACAGAAAGTGATGGCCGTTACTACATCTCACAATGTTTCACAGCATATCTTTGGCCATCATTTTCTCTTGATTGGTAAAACAGGGAAGAATATTGAATCCAGACCTAGAGAAGCTGTGGAATCTAAAAAGATTTTTCCATTTGATCCATGATGTGGAACTTGAAACATCAAGGGCATGCTTTCTCTTTTCTATTCCCACTGCTAGAATCATCTCCAGAGTATTTGCCATTTAAATCATGTATAAAACTACAATGTAAAAAGTAAATTGTCAAAATGGAGGGACAGAGTTTCCAAAAAAACAAAATTCTAAACTGTGTCCATCTAAGATGCCAATAAAGGATTTATTTTTGAGTCTCTTGTCCTATGACCAGAAGAGGAAAATAAGCAATCTTGTCTTTTATTGCATGTCATCCATAAACCAAAACATCATGGTGTCTTTGTTTGTTTTTTTGCACAAGAGCTGGTGTGATAGAGGGTTGGGAGTCACAAGTTCAAAAGGTTTAGAAAGAACACATGAGTACAGTAGGTGTGAAGGAATGTGTAGACTTTCCTACTGATGTTTCAACTTCAATCAACAATGAAGCCACATTTTGAAAGAAATACAGCACATTTACCAGCTGTTCACTATAAATTTACAGGAAATACTTTACAACCTTGACTTGAAACAATTGAAACTACTCAACTTGGCACAGTGTTGATCTTGATCTTACTGGTGCCTAAGGCTGAACTGGTGATGATTGTATGACTCAAATAGAGTAAAAGGTAAGGCCACCAGAGCAACTGCAGGGTCCTTTCTGTATTTACAGTGAAGCTAGTATCTCCACTCGCTTGCCTTCTAACTCACAAGGTCACTCTGCCCTGCGGGGGGGGGGCAGGAACACCTCTGTGATCAGGAACAAGGAGGTTCCCGACAGGGGAGACACATTCTTCTACCCTGACTCAGCAGCAACCTCAGTGCATCTGGAAGAAGTCTGTTTTTAGCACTCCCTTCATCACCTGCTCCATCTTACCCTTTTTTTTTCCTTCACTCATTTGAATTCATTCCTGCCAACATTGCATCCACCTCCCGTCTAAACTTCTCTCTTATTGCTGCTCAATTTTTTTCCCCATCATAAAGAGTACCTACATTACAGCTGGCACAACCTCATCTGTGCCCTTTTGCTCTTAAAACACATCCTGAGCCTTGTTGTTTTTGTTTACTGTATATCTTCTCTGTTTCAATTTATTAACTTCTGAACAAGCAGAAAATAGCTAATAAGGAACTGAGCACCAAAAGCTGCTGTTCTGAGACATCAACCAATCCATATCTTATTATTCCAGATTTCTCTAGCAAATACACCTATTTGACAACACTTATATTGTGTGACATTATTTTATGTAAAACTAATAATGTGTGGATTAAGTCCAAAACAAGAAGAAACTATGCATTTTCAATTTCAGCGGTCTTAATGTGGAAATACAACACTGTGTTCTGTGCAAGTGTTATAAGACGTCAGCAGACTTGAGTCACTTCAAAGTGAGACTAATAACTAGGAGGAGACTGACCAGGGGGTATTTAAGTTACCCCCAGGGTTTGCTGACAGCTGTTTTAGAAAGAGGAAGAGATGAGGCAAAAATGAAGCGGCAGAAAGATAATTGTTGAAAAAAGAATAAAAAGAAGGAAAGCTGTGACATCTGACATGATAAAATACACAGAGGAGGGATATGTAAGAAGAAAAATATCAGGTTAAGGCAGGGTCGTGTTTCAGGGTCAACAGTGCAACTTATCACACAGTGAGGAGAGCCAAATGACAGAGTTACCCCGGAAAAACATGTCAGCACAGGTGTTGAACATGTAACTTTTCAATCTGTGGCACTGAGGTTCACCTTGCAGAGACAACTGTTCACATCAGGTTATAATTACAGTGAATTTTTCAAGCATTCACATTTAGGTCAAGAGAAAAAGTCAGCTTGAGGTAAGGTGCAATAGTTTCTTTTTCATTTTTTAAGAGAATAAAAGACCTTTTTTTTGCTTCTGAGCATAAGGTGACAGGACACATAGAGCAACAAATTTAGCCTCCAGTAAGCAACACTTGACCTTTCAATTAACGTTTTCTGGGCCTGCTAGTTGTATAACATAGTAAATATTAGATTTTCATTTGCAGAGAATGTATTATGTAAAACGAAATTCCTTGCCTCTCTCAATTTCTTCTCTCTGTATCTCCTGGATTTTCTTCAAAAAGTTCTGGCTGAAATCGTCTGCTAATGACAGTTTTAGTGACTCTATTACAAAGCCATTTCCTGGCCAGGCGCAGCCTGATGCTCAGTGGTGCTGGCCAGATAGCCAACAATACTCTCTTCCATCTTAACAACAAAGTGTTTCTGATTCACTGTCAGTGGAGTGTTAGGAACAGGACTGTGAGAGCTGTCCAGAAATGGAAAACTGTACTTAGGCGCTGCCTGAGTCTGGCATAAATCACTTTCGCACGTCCCATAAAGCATTAGTATGAATTATTGGGAGCTGGGAAGGGAAGATAGGTGGGGGGCACTTGGGAGACGGTCATGTATTTGGGAAGGAGTTTGTGTTTTCCAAGAGTCTCGCTCCCCCACAGTGTAAATCACACAAAGGAAACATTCACGAGACAAAGTCTCACAAACACATGTTGGTGCACACACTAGCCCCAACGTTTGGAAGCTGATGAGTGCTCCATATTTTAACACAGGCAACATATTGTTTCCAATGCTAATGTCGAACCCCAGAAACATAATGAACACATGCACATATAAACACACACTCCTCACCTTGCACGGTGAGGTAGATTCGCTCTGCCGTCACCCCTCCTTCATTTATGGCGATGCACTCATACCAGCCGGCTTGATCTGGGGTCACAGAGGACACCTGAAGCGAGAGATTGGTCAAGATGTGCACCTGTGGGTCCAGACGGGCATCATGACCTCCTCTCAGCCAGGTGAGGTTGAAGTTGACCGTGCTGACGACGTGGCAGGTGAGGAGAGCAACAGAGCCAGGTGATGCAGTGATATTACCCTCGATTGTGATGGCTGGAGGCGGCTCTGCAGGGAGAAGGCACAAGGTTGTGGGCAGCTGCCTGAAACTTTATCTCATTGAGAGAGCTATCAAATGGTTACTTTCTAGATCACACTTTGGTATGTATAGATGTAGTCATCTTTCAAATTAAACAATCTAAGAAAATCAATCCTTGCTGAACTGAGCAGGCTGACAAATGGAGGTACAGTCCCTTGACTTTACTTTGCTCAGCCTTGAAAAAAACATTGTTTTAGACATTGAATATTTTGGAGCTGGACCAATACAACAATCTTGTGAGTCAACAAACTTTATGAAAGTGCAATACTAAAATGTGAAAGAGCTCATTTATCAATAAAAGAGATGAAAAAGAACGCTATCCTTTACTATAAAGACTATATACTGTTACCTACTGTAACCGCTGTCTGATATGACCCCCCATCATTTATATATTTTATTACCAAAATCAGCACATCGATGTCTATCTAACTGCTGTAACCTTCACTCTATTTGGATGTGCAGTATGTGTTTCTTAGCTCTATATTAACATATTCCATGCAGCTCATCCAAAATTTGTTAAAGAGAAAGTTGATTTTTAAAAAAGATCCATTTACCTTTCTCACTCTCTTCCACTATCGCCCCTTTTTTTTTTGTCAAGTCAAAAACACTCATCCCCTGAGCCTCAGTGTGTTGTCAATCATATTTTCCGGATTTGAGCCAGAACGAAGCAGAGAGAAAGGGGAAGGGAGGGAAAAAGAGAGGAGACAAATAGAAGAGGTAGCAAAGGTTTGGCTCTGATAGAAAGAGGATGCTGGGGATTTCAGCCCAGCTCACTGGGATTAGGATGACATAAATTTGGCAGTCGCGTGCGTATTATCTATGTGTTTCTGTGTGTACAAGTGTCAAATGTGGAGGCCTGCCATCCTGTTGAAAATCACTGGAGAAGTAATAAACGTTGGAGTTGTGGGAGAAAAGGATTCATTTTACCTAATTTTTTGAGACTTCATAAGAGGTAAAAGTTGGACGAACTAAGTCCCCTCTGCACCGTTGCACTGTGAACGTGCTGGTTGAATTACAGTAAAGAGTTACACTCATACATTACACAGATCACTGCCTGGCTCCTGCTCTCCTTCTCCTGTTTCAAAAAGCGTCTTTCAACTACCTCTCACACTCCTTTCCTCTGCACTCCATCTTCGTCTTCTGTGCTTGTGTTGAATTTCACAAAGCAGGAAGTTTTTGAGGAAAGCAAATATTAGACAATGAGACATTTACCGACCGCACCGGGACTTGTATGGTGATTTTGGGACAGGCAAAAGTTATGTCTAGTTTTTTTTGCAAGTTTTGAGAACGAAGGCATTCATTTTACATGATCCCACTAGTTTTATCTTTGCTGAAAGATGATTATCACAGAATCATCATTCAAGTAATTTATAACATTGACTATAAATTTCTGTGAGATCATAAATTGTCATGCATTTATTATTTATTGTGGCTAACAGTGAGTATTTATGTTCAAGCTCTGCTGTCGTATTGAAACTGTGCACCTGAGTCATAAAACAGCCACCTAAACCGGCCTGTTACTTTACTGTCCTCTCTTGGTGTTCAGCCTAGAACTTATTCACAGTTTAACATGCATTCTCGTCTTACATCAAATTTACCGTGCATTGCTTTCCAAGTCAGGCACACAAACCCTATCACAGACCACATGACATGATGGCTGTGATGCATGGATTACAGCATCACGTTAGGGTCAGACTTTCCATAAATCTACATTAATGCTGCCATCATGCAGGTTCTCTGCATGGGATCCACAGCAACTCTATAAAATTCACCCAACACCGACTGGCACTTGGATTCCAACCTTATGTCCCCAAGTGCTGTGTGTGTGTGTGTGTGTGTGTGTGTGTGTGTGTGTGATCACGTGTGAACATGTGTGTAAACCTACAGAGCATGACATAAATTTCCTCTTGCTGCACCATTTCACTGAAGGTATTTTGTGTCATTATATAGTGTGTTTGTGTTGGTCCTTTAAGTGTTTTTTCCTAACATGATACAGGACATTAAACACTTAGGTCCAACTGAAATCGCATTGAGTCTTAACTTAGATTTAAATGTATGGTAAAACCTTTTTTTTTCTAAAGGAAGAAACAAAGGATCCACTGGGAAATTTCAGAAAAGCTGCTTTTCTTCTCAGGTGGCTAGCGGGGTGTGTTAACGTCAGCGTTTAATTGACAGCAGCTGGTCAGTTGGAGAGCACAGGACAGGTGATTTATAGAGCAGTTACAAATGCCCTCATCAGACCAAAAAAAAATCCAATTTATTTTCAGCTGGGCTTTAAATTGTTGACTGCCCTGCAAGGAGATCCATCAGACACCAATTAAACTTGTTAACAGTGTAATGCATGCAGCCCCTAAGCATTCCTGTCTGACAGTCTCGGCTCATTACACATAGTGATGGAGGGTAGCTCACCATGAGATAAACGACTATAGTATAGTCCATTGAATAAAATCAACACTGGTGTCTTTGTTGCAAGTCTTTCAGACATGTTGCAATGGGCTCACGTATGTGTGTGATGAAAAAATTAACAACCAAGTGCAAAAATGGAGTTTTCTTCTTCTCTATCTTCTTCTGTCTTCTTCCTCTTTATTATTCTTAATTTATTTTAAAAAATGCGGTTACTGATGTCATTGTTGTACACAACAGAATTCATTTGCATAGACTGAGAAGTTTTTTTAGAGCCATAGCATTTTGTGTGTCTTCCTGTTATCATAGTTTTAATCAGTGTATAGCAGTACAGGTCAATAATAAATGAGGTAAGTTGGGGGAAACAATGTGCATGAGTTTCTTTTGGCATTTTTTATGTCTGTTATACAGATTGAGAGTAGGGAGGCAAACATGGAACGGGGGGATGATATGCCACAAGGGTCTCTGGCTGAAAATTAAACAGGCAATCCTGCAATTATGGCAGGTGACAGGCGAACAAGTCTTGATATGAGTTGTTACCTGATACATCCAGGAAGGTGAGAGCTCTCCCTGTCCCAGCACTGCTGATAGCAATACACTCGTAGTAGCCTTCATCCTTCAGAGTTACCTGAGGTATTTCCCATGAAGCATTGTCAGACTCACTAGGACCAAAAAGAAGAACATTTAATTCCTTTATCTTTATAAGTGATTGCCTTATTATTCTAATTATTAATTGCTGACAATAGTGCTGAATATGTTTGATCTGCTAACTCATCCCTTGATCTAGTTTTCCAATCAGATTTTGTCACACAGGGGCGTAAAGGCGAAGAGATAATATGGGGGTGTTAATCTCCTCCAAAAGTGTTGGAATGGTAATCCTCTTCCCAAAAGTAAGATATCAAAAGGAGAGGAGGGAACCTTCATTTTTTGTTGAGATTTTTTCCTTATTTGCATCATGACTCTTGGGAAAATTGTTGTTTTTGCTGTACAGATTATAAACCACTTTGAGGAAACTTTATAATTTATGATATTGGGCTACATAAATAAATCTGGCCTGGCTTTATAATACAGTCCCTGAACTGATACACATAAGCTGCTTTTCCATCACAGACATTTTTCCCAGAGACTCAGAACCTTTGGAGTTTTTCATATGTCAGCTGACAAAGGCCTGAAAGAACATTTTAGTTCCTTGAAAAGGAGTTCTTGGGTCTGAAAGTTCCAGGTACTCTGAACTGAAACTACAGCCCTTCCCTGCCATGCTTACCTGAAGAGTTGGTCCTCACCAAGTCGCCTCCCATCCCTGTTGAAGCGCAGAGTGAAGGGGATCAGGCTGTCCACCTGGCATGTGACAGCCCCCCTCTGGAGGTAGTAACCATGAGTTGTAGCAGGCATCAGCACCTTAGGGGCATCTTAAAAAGCAATAACCAAAATTAAGCAAACATATATAATCACTTCAGCTTCTGATCAGTCAAATTACTACAAAATCTCTCACATTGTTATCTAAATGTGGGTGACATAACCAGCATTACTAACCAGGTATAATGCTGGAAAAGGAAACACTAGAGACTCTCTGAAACAAAAAACCGTCCAGGTCATATCCTGTCACCCTCAGGAAGAAAGCCTCGTTGGGTGGGATGAACTCTGTGATGTTCCACAGGCCGTACGGCTGGCGCTCAGGGTAGTAACGGATTGGCAAAGTTTTTATCACCTCGCCCGTGATTGACAGGAGCTCCAGCCTGTCAGCTCGAGCAGGAGGTGAAAGCCCAGTGGTGTTCAGGAGGATGTGGGTGGGAATACCTGGAAAGTTGGCATAACATATATTAGATACTTTACTGTTCCAAAGCTGACAGATGCAAGTGAACAAAACAGGTGAAAGCAAAAACAGACAACAGCTGTGGTGACTGGGCGATTTTACAGTTTGGTAAGGTTGACCTCACTGACCTTGAACTGGCCTACTGGAGGTCTGTTTGAAGTCCATGGTGGGCTTCCTGGAAAACCCGGCACGGAAGTCAATAGTACTAAGACCGGAGATACGGACTGAGTGTCTTCCTTCACTTGAGGTCTGTTTCAAAAAAGGGGACAAGTAGATCAGCAGATATGTGAGGTAATGTGACATTTGTACCACTGGTTAGAACATCTGTAGTAGCTTTATCTTCTTGAAAAGATTTTGTTTCAATATGCTGAGCAGGATCGGTGTCTATATGGAAATTAACACTTTCAAGTGTCACATCTTTATTATTCAAAACTGCTTAGGATGCATGAACACAATATCCAGGTGTAACATGAATACAAGATAACAGGAAAAAGTCAGTCCTTTCCTGGAAGAAGAAACAGGACTTGTTCCTAAAAAGAGAAACTTAATTCATGTTTGAGACTGGAAACAAGTTTCTCAATGTGTGATTGGACTGACTCATTCTGATATAATGCAAAAGAACAATAGACAGAATACTTGTTGTATCATAGAAAGCAATGATTGGTTTAAATGTCAGACGGATACACTGAGACTGTTGTGTAACAGGCTTTTTGAGGCCAACCCATCTGGCATGTATGGACAAGCATCTGTAGCTACGGTAAAGGTAACTGTCTAATATCTGAGCATATAAAATATTCACAGTTCAGAGGTGCCTCAATCTGTCTGATATTCACACTTTAATCACACAAACGCGACCACTGCTCTATAATGAAAGAGTGGCTAATAGCTTACATGGTCTTCATCATGTGGAGCTCCTTTGAAACTTCGAGAGAGACACAGACAGAGTAATTACAACAAAATACAGGTTAGTGTGAGGGGAAACTCCTCACCTACGGTAAAACACACTGAAGGTGTCACAAACACTGACTCACAATGCAGAGTGAGGCACGAAAAGTTAAGTGGTCATTTGTGGTTGCTCGCAATGAAAGATAATGTGTTGATTTACTGTATTTCACATTTCAACCTGACACAAACTTTAATTCTCTGTGAAAAGAAAACTGCCACACAGGATAGAGCAGCGCCTATGGGGAGATAACAAAGCTAAAACAATGAGGTAACAACAGGACAAAAGGCATCCGCCGCAGCCTTAAATGCTAATGCCTGACATCATGAAAAACAATACATGCTGTGGTCATCAAACCAGCCTTAATGGCAACCATGGAATTACACCAGGTCTTGGGCTGGTTGTAAATGAGGCCATAATTAAGGGAGAGGTCCTTTAAAGGTCATGCTCTTACCAAAGACGAGAATAGTCCCTGTCATTAAAGCCACTCATTTCCTAATTTCACACCCGGCGGGACAGACTGACCGGCACAGCTCTTGGATACACCCTCACTCTGCTAAATCTGCTCTTGTATGGCTGAGATGGGACCATTTCCGCAGGTTTTTACACTAGAGACTTTCAGATGTGTTTTTGTGGAACATGTGCAAAGAAAAAATAGAAAGCATAAGAGAACAGGATGGATTAACAATTCTGTTTAGTTTTTGTTTTCTCTGTCTGGCAGACATAAGTCTTTCAATAAATTTCCCAATTGCTTCAAGTCCTTCAAAATTACTGTCCTGCTTCTTCTCTTTTATTATTCAGATAGTTTGATCTGATGTGTTTTTGTGTTTGGCAGAATCCCAGGCTGCAGTCTGCAAATCAGAAAAAAATACTATAAAGAGAGAAACAGACTAAGAAAGAGAACAAGCAGACACAAAGAACAATTGCGAGGCAGGTCACCGGCACGGCATTTCCTTTGAGCTGTTTGCATGCTTTTGAAATTACAGCCCTTCCAAACTATTATCACGGCCTATAAAATTCAGTTTGAAGCTTAAATGCTCTCATCAGCGCTGAGGTCACTGCAGCACTGATGAGTGACCCAAAATAGGTCTCACCTGGACGAGCGTCATCAGAGCACATGTTCAAACACGAACACAAAGTCAAATATACAAACACACACTCACATGCAATGACACATACAGTTACTCTGAAGAGGAAGTGTTTGGGCAAAGTTATTAAATAAAAGTTTTGAACCTATGCAAACTTAAGAAACTTGATTTTAAAGTGCTGTTTACGGACATCATCTGTCATCAAAGTGCAAATGGAGAAGCTGCTCACTATTGTGACAAAAGTGCAAATGCCTCAGTTACTTTTATATCAAGGTAATAGAGCTAACAATTACAATTGGGAAAAATTTATAACTCTCCCTCTGACAGGTTTTGTCATTTAAAACTCACAACAGCATCATTGTTTGATTGACATCTCTCTGTGTAGATCTGTTATTGTTTCCTCTTAGTGCAAAAACAAAAAACTGCATTATTTCTTCTCTACTAGTTGCTAATACGGCATTTACAAATAGATTACACTAGCACAACCTGAATGTTAATGTAGCAGAACTCGGGTCAAAACTGAGTAAGCAGGCATTATTGGAGGGTGAGCCCACCATCTATACTCCACCACAACAGCCAATTAAAGGCAGATTAAAAAGGATCAAATTCCCTTTCACACACAATCTAACGGCCTGGGTCTGACACCAGGGTGTCAAAGGCCGTTAGCCTTACTGAAACCCAGCGTGGCAGAACAGTGAAATCCCTCAAAACTATTTATCTAGATTTCTTTCGATGTCCTGGGAAACCCAGCCACAGATGAGAGGGAGATATATTTAGTCTGTGAGCCAGATAGAGCCGTGTGGAGGACTGAGTTTGGAAAAGGCAATGTCCAAGAAGAAAAATGGGGAAAACAAGACGTGAAGTGAGAGAACAGAGGAGCTTTTTGTGCAGGAGAGCATCAGAGGAGTCAATCTGTTTGAATGAAGCTGCCAAGGAGAAACAGGAGAGATGAGTGACAGAAAGAGATTTATGGAGGAAGATGAGACAGGGAGAGGAATGAGGGACAAACACAAGACAGAAATAAGATAGGAGGATGAAATTTCTATTTTTCTTGTCTGTTTGATTTCCCTCAACACCTCCATCATGAGCTCTGTCCATGGCGCAGGTCACCATATGAACTGGCTGGAGTCTGACAGACCTCAGTGGAAGCCTTCAGATGTGTTTTTGAAGCTGCTATTAAACAGGACACGCAAGGATGCAGAAATATTCATCTTTGAGCATCTTTGAATCTCAAAGACTCATTTTTTAACAGAACACAACAGAAAATGTTACAAGCCAAAAAATCTAATGTAATCAGTCAATCACATATTGCAAAAGGTCTGCCAGAGGTAATGCAATAGATAAGGAAGTGTTTTTTGGTCTCTGTCACACAGGAAGAAAAAACAGCCAGCAAAGCTACACTTATTAATTTTAAGCTCCAGCCTGTTTTTTTGCGTGGGTGGAGAAAGACTTTCTCACACAGTAAGAGATTAACCTGTTGGTTAAGTGCAGAGACAGCTGGAAAAGCCTTGTTTCATCATATACAGTAAATCAAACCTACGTCCAAAGACAAAAACTACATTGAGTGTACGTTCCTCATCCATCTTACTTTTTACATCCTACATTCAGATGAATGAATGCATGTGGTTTAAGCGCTGAATAGTTCTCCTATAATGCCTGTAATGGCCCATAATGTCATTTCTCCCCACTGAGAGAGGATTAAGAGGCATTGAAAGGCATGACAGAAGGAAGAGAAGAAGAGGCACAACTAGAAAGAGACACAATAGTCGTATTCAGGGATGTTTAACTGATTTACAAGTGACGAGATCCAAATACCATGTGTTGTAAAAAGGATTAAGAAGTGTAAGAGTGCCAGATCAAATAATGGGAAATGTAATCCTTAACAGAACAAACTGAATGCTCACAACTGCATTTTACCTTAAGATGAAACACAGGGATGATTTTTAATCTAATCTCTGCTCCCCTGTAAATCAAACAGGTGCTAACACAGAACACAGCTATGTAAAGATGAGCGTAAGTGTCCCAGCAGGAGTCTAGAGAGAATACAGGGGCCATCGAGGCCCCTTCAACAAATCACTCAGGTAAAAATGCTTGTCATTTCCCAACATCTGGCACCGACTGTGTGGGCAGTCAAACTGGTGACCTTTTTTTTCTGTTCTACCTCGACGGCAGGGTGCCAACACTTCCAACTCTACAAAGGGTAACATAACAGCAACATGTGGAAAAATTAAAACACGCTTTATCCCCCTCTTTCAGAACTTACTTAAAAATCATCTCAGGGCTTCAATCTGTCTCTGTGATGGTGTTTGTGTTTGCTCGGAGATGCTTTCCCCAGCCGTCATGCATGTTAAATTGATTACATATCACTGTATCCCAACATGCTGATATATTACTGCAGTAATTCAACTTAAGAGCCTTCCTCAAGGGCATCGCTCCCTACTGAGGTGTGAGCTGTGACCTCATTCCAAGGTCAGACTACTGAACTATTTGCAGTAAGTCTTTTTAAAAGACAGCTCAGCTCTAGGAATTGTTAGGAGAAGCCTGTAATTTTACACACATTCCCAGGTAAAGGATGAATTGTTTACCTTGATAGACCACATGCCAGGCTGTGGGTCCTTGATGTTGACAACTTTGGCAGAGTTGGGAATGTGCAGGAGCTCAGTCAGGCCATCACTCTTCCCCACAAGCTTCCCTAGAGACCAGACATGAACATGGACATGATTATTCTTCTCTTCTGCAGCTCTGACATACAAATGAAATGATAGCACTTCTTGGTGTGTGGCTACGAGCTGCATATAAAATATTAATGTTAGTTGTCAAAATATTGAGATGCAGGATGGTCCAATAAAATTCTATCATGGATAAAAAAAAGCGTTTTGTCTGTGTGTGTATGTGTTTCCCTCTCTCTGGTCTGTTACTGCAACTACCAGTAAGCTTCATTTCCCAAACAGAAAAATTTCCTTCACTTCTTAAAACTCTTTGTGTATGATTGTGTAAGCTTGAGATTGCATGATTTTGTGTAGTTATGCCAAAGTAGTCTGAAAAACCTTTTGCCTTCTGATTTAGAGAGACCAACACCAAAACCTAAAGTCTGCTTTGATGTTTAGCCACAATTAAAGCTTTTATCTTTATAAAACTGCTGTAACTACACTCAGGATGTCTAAATGTTACAGATATGATCATATCTGCATTATGCAAACAACAAAATAGACTTAGAAATAACCAGAAATGAGAATGTCTTTTGTATTTATATTTTTTCTACAATGAAATGCTCTGTACTACATTATTAATACAGAAAATTTACCTCAACAGGATATGTGAAGCAACAGCTGGAAAGAGAACCAGACATAAAAATCTCCCTGCAGATATGAGCCCTCATCATTCCAACACAGATAACTTCTACAAACTCACAGAATTGGAGACTTTTGCTGGAAGAACTGTGTAAGGTTCCTCATAACCCATAAAATAAAACCAAAATGAACAGAGCCAATATTTTTTGAAAGGATGTTGGCACTAAATAGCACATCACAAACACATCTTACAATCTTGCCACATCTCACAGCCTCTCTTGGCTGATGGTCAAGCTGTTTCTTTAAGTACTTTGTATTTTCTTTTTAGTTAGTGTTATAATGACAGGATGGAGAGCGCTATATTTAATGACAGATCAAAATCTACCATAGATGTTCTGATGTTTTAAGAACTGGCGACTGAAAAGACAAAATTTGATTCCATTGTAAAGAAGAATCTGCTTTATAATATTTCTCCACACAGTTTCCTTTTTTTCTTATTTCCTTTTCACCTGTCGATACTACACGAACTACTACATATAACAATTTAAAAAATGAGATTTTCTGGATACACAACTAATGTTCATGTAAAAAATCTTAAAACTCATCTTACCCTGTGGGTTTTTTATCTCAATGTTGGGTGCTGGGCCACTGAGGGCCACAGTGACTTCTTTGAGGCTGGGGTCAAAGGGCATCTGCCAAGTGTTGCTGACCCCACTGTAGTGGTCAGTGGACAGCAAGTGGACCTTGGATGACTGCACTGCCTCCTCCACCCATTTCAAAACCTACAATGTGGGTAAGAAAACGTGAAAAATGCAGGAATTATGCATCAGTTGTACTGCTGGAAGTTTACCCCATCAGTTGCATTCTAAGTCATCCCCTCAATATGTGTGCACCTTTCCTGAAGAAGTTTCTCACATTCCCTCAACAGCTACTGTGTGAGACCCAAACCCTGACACTACATAACTCAGAATGTGTAAAGAAGCAGGCATACAAGATGTGAGATTAATGTGACACAGTGCATTAGTATAAAAGAGGGACAGAGAGCAAAGGGCCCTCATTCGGTCTTCATAGAAAATGGAGAATCCCGTCTTCCTCTTTCAAGGACTTAAAATAAAAAATTAGCATTACTATTCAAATGCTACGCTTTGACTCCCTGCCCAGTCCAAGACCAATGATTTACATTTCTTGGAAAGGTTAAAAAAGGGCTACGGTATGCATCAATCAATTAAATGTTTCCTGCAAATTTGATCTGCAGTCCAGACTTGAACGTGGGCACATGTGGGACACGAGAGAGGCTGTAAAACTTTCAACTGCCATTTAATTTACAAAGCTTAGTTGCACAACCCAGGCCAGGCTTAGGTGACGTGAATTACATGATCAAAACATATCTTCAAAAACAAGAAAGTTTTTCTTTTTGTTAAAAACTGAAACTTAAAAAACTGTAATTGCAAAGAAGCAACAATAAAAGAAGTTCAGCTCAAAATTTCCACTGAGTAATTCACTTACCTCATTGACCTGTTTCTTGTCTAAATGAAAGACTTGGCCGGAGCTGGTGGAAGCAATCTCCTCATAAACCTTGTAGCCGATATGAGTCCTATCATCACAGTCTCCTGTCAGCACAAACACCACCTACACACACATGCACAAAGTCATGTGATGTCTTGACCTCTAAACCTAGATGCAATATACAAGTTATAGCAGAAATATCCAAACCTGTGACTGTTTCTGTTGAATGAGCTGTAGGACTTCATGGGTCAGCTTGTAATCTTTGGAACGAGCGTCTGTGAAGACATAAATGAAGGATCCTGGCAAGGAGATCTCCAAGGCAATCTTAATGGCACCAACACTCATCTCCGGGCAGTCACCACCTCCCTGAGGAAGACAAGGACATCATCAGCAAACTGTGGCACTGTACCAAACTGCAATGTCTGAATAATGTCTGAGTGTTTATAACCTGGTACAAAAAATTATTTCAGTCTCTATGGTGAAGTTACCTGTTATTGACAACTGCAAGCCTTACAACAAAAAATTTAATAATTCACTTCTTTAAATTAAACCGTATGCATTATTAAGGGTATGTCCCATTTGCTAAGAGCTAGCCACTGGCTGTCTACTAGGTGTCATATTAGCTAATTCCAGTGACTGTACTTGACCTCTCAGCCATGTATGTTGGACCCCTTTGGAATCTTTTTTTATGCAGATATCAAAAAAGTTATCTGAATTGCTGTATTGTTAATTGTAAATCTAGAGGTGTTTGTATTTTTGTCCTTGTCATTACCAAACATGGGTTAGCAGGATGCTAACAAAAACCTCTTAATAAAATACAGTACATTCCTATCAACTTTATGGTAATATAAATTTAAATTCAAACCTCTAAGACAATGTCAACAATAAGTGAACATCGTAGTCCTTATACTGGCAAAATAGTCGTATTGGATTGCACTGGACTGCAAAGATGTATTCAATAAAATGGCTACTGAGTGTGTGTTATGTATCATAACTACAGTTCTTTGATCACAATATCACAAGTTAAATATTACAGTGATTTTCTTGTAAATTTACAAAACTCTAACCCTAATGTTGTACTTTCCTATCAAAAACATAGAAATAGCACTAACATTATGTCTTGATTTATGAGACCATTAATATCTATGGAACTTTGTAGCTTTAATAAGTATGCCATTAAAAACAGACAAAGGGGCACAAAAACAATTTTGTTCCAAACAGACTGAAAGTAGCAACAAACATTGTTAAAAAATGTGGGACAGTTTGTGTAAATGCCAGTGTTCAATCTGTCTTTTGTCTCATTGGTGGGGTCAAAGACAAATGTCCCCTGAAGCATTCCAGCAGACATATTTCTGTGTTTCAGGGGGGTTCAATAGTTTGCTATAATGCATCAATTCCCAACAGCAACATCTGGAATGGAGTGAACCATGATTCTAGGCTAGGGGTGGAAGAGGGGGGCGAAAGGTGAGGAGACAGGAACTCTGTCTCTCCTGAATCCCAACATCTCCCCTTTGACCAAAAATTGACTCCCCCATTCCCTGCTTGCCCCCAACACAAGCCAGATAACCCCTTTTTGCACTTTTGTTCTTGGGTCTTGAAAATATGTGATGTTTCCAAACATTCACTCACACTCACAATGGCGTTCATGTCAGAAAAATTTCGATTTTTACGAAAAATGTCAAGTCCAAAGAGTATCTTTTCCATGCACACTGGCCAAAACCTCTTCAGGGGTTGTGCAGGTGAAGAGGTGAGGGGAGGAAAAACAGACTCAGGAATGAAGCAGCAAGTGAAAGGAAACTGGATCTCTTCCATGCTACACACAACACGCTCGCACACCAGATTAAGTGAAGCGCATGCCAAGGATGCACAGACACTTGCCAAATCTTTCTCTTCAAAGGACGGACCACTGAATATTGCTCGTCTCCATCTGCATCTGTCTGTCTCTGTCGTCCTCGTGTGTTAATCAATTAAACATAAACAGAACCAGGAGATACTTTTCTGCTTTGCTCATGTAGAACAAAACAAGGTTTCAGCACGACTTCCTTTCTCTCTACAAGTGATTACACAAAAATTTGAGCTTGGCAAAAGTCTGTTTAGCTTTCTGTCCATTGTATGTTTTTGTGTATGCATTTGTTTTTAATGGAGCAGGAAGGCAAATAAACAAGGGATAAAGAGGAGGTTATTCATTGGCAAAGGAAAGGTTTATACAAGACCATGGAGTGTTAGAGCCTCTAGCTGCATTATGTGAAAGAGAAAAAGATATATTTTTTGGAAACTTCTTACAATATCTATTTTAGAATGACTGATCTTGGTCTTAATCACAAACAAACGTTCCTGCCCAGACGTCTGGTATGACCACAGTCTACTGCTTTTATCAAGGCCAGATGACCCTATGCTACTGCTATAGCATCCAGCCTAATGCTGCTGTTTTCTCCACTTGATGAATGTGATCTCTGAACCCACCTGAACGTACAGCTCTCTCAGCTCATACTGGAACTTCTTTGGGTCTGTTGTGATTGTTACGGGTCCAATCTCTGCAAAAAAAAAACAAAAAAACAAACATATTAGAAAAATAAAAGCCAGAGGCTCTATGATTAATAGGGCCACAGGCTGAACTCTGCATTAGATGAAAAACTGCAAACATTTTTGCTTCCTTAACTCCTTTCTTTGGCCAAATATTAGTTTTGGCAAATGTGTACAAGTTTTTGCATCAGAATGTCACAATATGGATGGTAGAAAGGAAAAACTTGAGAAAAGGAGATAAATTTAACTAAAAGAGGCAGGGAAAAATTGAGAGTGACGGATTATAAAAACATAGGAGGAATGACAAGGAAGATTGGAATTGTGGACTTGAATTTTCCCCAGAACAGATCCAAAATAATGATAATGATAAAGGTCTAAGGTCTATATTGATTAAAAACATGTCAACCCTGAAAAGACTTCTAACTTGTTCTGACAATGATGTTACAAAGCAGGTACAATCTACATGTCATGAACAGACAAAGCAGGCAAGAGTGTAAATGGTGAAGAGATAAAGAGGTAAGATTTGAAAATACAGAGACAAGAGAATGTGTATTCATTAAAAAACAGATCATGGGATGATGTCAGTTCATTATCGACTGGATGAATTTATTCCGAAACTTACTGAAAGCTGTCTAGCATGACCAACACTGTTACAAATCCAAACTACATATTAAATATAAATAACCGTTGATAATAAACTAAATGAAGTCATACAAGTGGTGATTGGCCTAAGGTAGAGGGGAAGGGTAAGTGATTATGCAGAAAGTTTAAAATTAGTAACTCTCCTGGTATTTCTGTTTTGGCTGACAAAGGAGTTGCAAGTCAGCACCGTCTGAAAAGAACAACATCTGTCATTGTGCATTCATCACTACCTCCGTCACCCAGTAAGATCCACGTGGACATGTAATCAAAGAGTTGAATTTCATGTGCGTGTAACAAGAGCTGTTTAACTCCTCTTTAAAATTAGGATAAAAACTTATCAATCACCCATCATGTAGTACGTCTACATTTGAAAAATAACAAAGTGCATCACCCAGTTTTGTGTCCCGGTTTGTTTATCTGGATTCCCTTGGATCAGTGTAGCTTAAAAGTATCATATAGACACCTAAATAACTGTTCTTTTTCGGTCAAGTTGGTATATTTATAAATTCACAAATAACACGTTTGTTTTGGGGAGAACAATCACTTAAGTTCCTGATTAATCTCCAGATTATTTTCTTACATAATTTAATTAATTTTTTGTCCATAAAACATCAGAAAATACTGAAAATGTCATTGTATATACAGGCAAAACAGAATGTATAACTCTCCCTGTCATTCCTTGTGTTATTGGTTCCTTTCTGGACTCAAAGGAAAACTTTTCAGCTCAGTTTTTTGTAATGCTCTCCTGCATATGTCTGCTCAATGTTTGGCTGTCCTCCACTGTACCATAAAATGTAGAGTACCAATACCACATAGTGACAACATGGCCTGTGCTCTGTGTCTGCGCTCATGTTGGTTCACATGCTGTTTCTCAGCTCACTTTGTTCTGTCCGTTAATGAGCTGCTAAGCCCCTTCTCAAGTCAAACTGTGTGACTTCAGCCACTGCAGCTGTGCTGTGGAATGAGCCTGATGAGGGGCTGCAAAATGCACCCACACACACGCGTGCACGTATGCACACACACACACATACACACACACACACACACACACACACACACACACACACACACACACACACACACACACACACACACACACACACACACCGCAGTTCTGCTCATGCAAGCAGATTGGAAAACAAGGTTTTCCTTGTTGCAGAGAGCACAATTTCAGAGGATCCCTCACTTTTGAAAAAGGATACAGTTTAAACTGTTTTACAAAAGTTTTCAACTTTGCCAGGAGACAAATTAAATAATTGTGGATAACTGCACCACTTTAAACACACTCATCAACCAGAGTTTTCCAGTCTCTTAAAATCTACATTCAGTGAGGATTCAGAGGCATTTTCTTGTCTCATCTTTGCATGCAGCAGCTCCTTACACTCCACTGAAAAACTACTATGCAAGCACTCTTAATTTCTTTCATACTCATAACATACACAAAGAAGCAAAAAGCCATTTTCCAAATGACCCAGATTTTGGCATCCTTGTAAATCCTCAAGGTGGAGTGAAGGAACATTTACTGCGATCAGAGACCCTTTTTAAAACTAACATGGAAATGTGTCTGGCTGCTCTGAACGGAACATGGATCTCGAGCCAAAATTTTCAGAGATGGAAAACCTGACAACTCTTTCCTTTTGGGAGAAGTTCCCATGACTGTTGTAAGTATTCTTTACACTATTTTGGCTACAGTGTCCCTAACCACAGCCACCGCCTTTGCACCAACACTGTGAAAAAAAAACATAGCTGATACACATGACCTCTGAACAGTGTTTGATGACATAAAGATAACTGTGAAATAATCTTTGACACATCAAGATCAAGATTAATACTGCAATTCACCATTATTTTCTTTTTATATTTACAATCAAGAACCAGAGCATGATTGCATCTCCTCAGTGCCATTTTTAAACTCTAACAATTTTACATATTAAAACCTGGAAGCTTCCCAGTTCCAGCAGTTCACTTGAACTGTTGGGGGTTAAGTGTCTTGCCCAAAGGCACCTCATGAATTGGGGTCAGGAAAGGAAAATCACTGCTTCATTTTTGAAAACTGCTTTTCCTGCAGGTCTGGAGAGTCAAACTAATGGCTCCTTTCACTAAATATTGGACCTTATTAGTCAACTAGACAAATTCATTTTGGACTTAAAGGGCACTCATAGAGGCCAAACCTCTGCCAAGACCAATAGCTCTCTTGTACAACCATCTGCAATAATAATAAAAGTAAAAAAATAAATTGATAAATTTTAAAAAGTCCCCCAAGTGATTTGGATTAGCTCCAAAGTTTCATGCGACATTTCCAAATGGCTCTGTGTACTGCCGGTCAACCACAAGTCCATTTATTCCTACAGAAACCTCTGTGATCTTCAATGTGTTTGCAAACTCTTTCTTCTTCTTTTTTTTTTTTTTTTTTTTTAGTCTGTTGGAGAAAGTCAACTTCTGCTGCAGATTTCTGACAGAACATATGCACTGTGTGCCACGAGATTTAGGAAAGCCAAATTGGCTCACAGAAATGACGGCATATTAAGCTAACATCTGGTTAGCCTAATTAGATTTCGGTTAAGACATACCGTAAGAATTTATTTCACAACACTGGCTTCAGGATCTGAGTTGGAATTTTTATCTGCTGAAGAAGCATTTGCTTGCATTGGCTTACTCTGTTCATTATACAGATTCACGGACACAAAACTGACCCATGCTACAAATTTCCACCAAGTTTCATGGCTATCAGATCAGTAACAGAGAAACAAACCAGACCATAAACAGAACCTCTTCTGCTGAGGCAAAAATGCCTTTATAAAGGACTATTTTCAGTTGCAGCTTAATGCACATGCAGTGCCTTTCAGCTAGTATATACAGCACAATGTCTGTGGGGTTGTCTCAAAATAAACTGCAGTGTCTCTGCTACTTGGAATGAAGAAACATCTAACTCAGTGAGACGATGTAGCTCATTCATGTGTTTTATTAGTTCCTAAACAACAATGGAGGTCTAATGCATGGAAATTTCTCAGGCATTTCCTGTTAGTATGATAAATTGCTGCTTTTTCTTTTCTGACATTTAGAAAAATATACGATATCACCGGCCATTGTGGGGATGCTAACTCACTTCACATGCCTACAGTACATACTGTCCATGAGAACGAAACAAAGCCTTCGGGCCTCAACACAGGAAATAGTTTTAATGCTTTCTCTGTGATCAGAGAAGGCCATCAGTGGCATGAACATGGCCAAGTTAATGAAGTCAGAGTGAAAGAATGAGCTAAAAATCTGACAAGAAGAAACAACAAATAAGGGAAAAAGACTAAAAGAACCAAAAACCATCATCTCATCCATTTATTTAAATCACATGTGTAAGTTGTGGACACAAGTAGACTTGAGCTTAATGAAAAAATAAAATAGCTTTAGCCTCCACCTTGATATACTAACAAAATGTATCTTTAATGACTGCTGTAAAATCGTACATCTGCAGATCACATGCAAGCATAAACAGTCACAGAAAGTCTAATGCGATGGAACAAACTGAGCAACTGTCCAAAGGCAAACTTAGTTTTGCTTCCACTGATGTTGAGGTTAAAGTAATTTGCTGTGAATCACTCGCACATTCACTGCAGAATGAGTTCTTCTTTCCTTCCAGCATCAGCAGCAAGGAATTTCAAGTCCAGTGCATTGAAAGGTCTCAACCTTTGATGTCTCCAAATTAAATAAATTCAGTCTTTTAGCAGCAGTACAAATGTTGTATGCATGACAAACAAATGAAAGAAACAATGTTCTGTGCACAACTGAAGCTCTGACCATGACATGACACGACACGGCAGCTAGGAAGAGTTGTTTTTTCTCTTCTCTGTGTTCGCTGTTGTTAAGACTTTTTTCTGCCTCAGCTGAGTGAGTTTACATAGCAATATCTGCATTCATATATACTGTACACAACATTTTTTAAAATTTTCAACCCTGAAGGCAAAAACAGAATGTTCCTAACTCGTGATTACTCTAGTTTATAAAAGTCTAATGACAGAGCTCAAGAAAACAGTGACGACACAGGCCAACAGTGACCTGAGGGAAAACCTAAACTAAACCTTCTGTTCATCAATACCAGCAGCGACACAGTCAAAAAAGGCTCTGTTCTTTGTTGTTGGTCATGGTTCATGATTTTTATTGACAAAATGTGCCCACAGAGCCCAGCTTTTCAAACTGACGTAAAGAGTTGCTGTGGATGAGGAGTTAAAGATATTTTGCCTTATATTAGCCAGGTAAAAGGTTCTATGACTGTCTCTGTCCAACAAAACTCAACTGGTTACACAACATGAAGCTGTTACAGCACTTAACAACAGCAGAGGCTGTAAACAGGCACAGCTTTCTGTCGGTCTGCTGACTCAGGGTAAAATCTGCCAGAATGAGAGTGGCTGTCATCCTGACTGTCAGCTATGGGGCATAATTCACTTAATCAGCTCCACTGAGAAAACACATGTGAACAGCACACAATGCAATTAGTGTGTTTCTGTGAGTAAAGTGTCCAGCACCGTTCATACAGCACACAAAGAAGCAAAGCATGATTGTAGACACTCATGTATGTGAGGTAAGGCACTCTAGTGCTTTTATTCTTGACATATAAATGCACAAACAACAAATATCCTGCACCTAAAACATTGAGAGCATACTGTGTAGAGTGCTCTGTAATTAGGCCAGTGTGAGCTGCCATCACTCTTAATAGAGCCAACACATATGCTACATATAATAGATCTATTGGACAAAAAGACAAAAAAAATAATACTAACTTATTATTCCTTCTTTCTCTCTTAATTCTCTCAATTTTTTCCCATAACTTCTAACAATTAATTTTATTTTCTTTGCTATTATTTAAATCTTCCTCTCTATCTTCAGTCCTACTTGTCTTCCTTTTTTGCTCGTCTTTTTTCAGTAGAGGTCTAAATCCCAAATTAAATTAGCTCAAATTGGCCAGCTTTACTCAGACACCGGTGGTGAAATCAGCCTGAGAGGTTTTCTCAAACAGGAAATTGAAGCCTTGTGAAAGATTAATTCCTGCTTCTTACCAAGTTCATATGTGTTGCCTCTTTTAAACGGGAAAGCATACTGGAAAGGAAGTGGTTAGAGCCTCTCACAGGATAATAATTTCCATTTAGGGTTATTTTCTCAAATAAAGTCTCGTTAACTGTCATCATAAAAAGATCATATTTTGGCTCGATGTAAGCTGACTCTGTTGGATTCAAAGCTTATCAGTCACCAAGCTGCAGAATCCATCCTCAGTCATTTCTCTGTTTTGTCTCTCTATCTATTCACTCTATTTTTTCTTTCTGTTTCTTATTTTTCTTCGTTTTTTTCTTCCTTACTCTTGCTCTTTTATCCTGTCTGACTTCACCAGATGCCATCTAATGGCTTGGGCTTAGCCTGGAGCAAAGGAGCTGAACAGGCCTGATTTCAAACCACCACAAATTGAACTTGTGATGGAAACTTTTTCTCCAAAACCAACCGGGAGAGAGCAGGACCACCGCGCAGCTAAACTTGGCTAGTTGTGCCGCTACGTTTCTAGTTTCACTTCACCGGAGGCAGTTGGATGCATCTTGGGAAGATGGGCCACAGAACCACAGATCTCTTTTAATAGCGTTCATGAGTTTAAAAGATCATGCACAGCAATTCACACACACATACAGTACATACAGTGAAACCAAACTGATGCAATGTAATCCCTCCCAGATACATGATCTGATGGAAAGAGACAGATTGGTGATCTAAATTTTCTGTCGGTCATCAATCTGACTTAAAAACCGGTGCAGGACTCTGAATACAGAAGAGGCCGCAATGCTAAAGGATAAGTCTTAATTGTGTGTGAGTGAGTGTAAATTCATAATTGTCTCCTCTAGGAATCTGTGGTTCCATGTGTGCAACCAAATATGGCGACTTAGAAGCAAACAGAAATCTCCTGCCTGCTGTGTACGTTTGTGTGAGTGTAAACTCGTGCATACTGGTCTGTGAGTGTACAAAAAGTAGATACCACTGTAGGTTTTTTTCTCGCTGTTAAATAAGAAGAAATATTGGCCAGGTCACATGACTTGTGTTATTGCACCTACTCAATATTTGGTTGTGTTAGCAAAGTTGATAACTAGCTTCTTGTTGTTTCGTATTATTTTAAGCCCAATTTGACAGAGTTTTAGCCAGTATTGTGTTACAGTCAGATGTCAGCAGCATATTTCCTTGGATTCAGGGTACTCCAGCTTGGCTTTCTGCTGTTCTGAGCCCTGTACAACGTTTGCACAAACTTTTGACTCCCGCAGAGCAAAAAGATTGTAAGAGTTTGCATGTTTACTTCAAGCAATAGTTTTCAGGAAATAACAATGTTATGATGTTGGTGAATTTTGTTTGTAGTTAGCACTTCAACCAACATTAATGTTACAAAAACCTAAGATTTGCATTGAAGGCAATGGTTGCACTTTGAGTTGGGTGCCAAAATTTACAAAACATCGTGTTATATAATGTGGGTTTACCTGAACTGTTTAAGCTGATACGTTAAACTCCGCCATCTTTGTTTAACATCTTTGACAGCAATAACTCACTTAGATGGAAGTGAGGAAGTGACTATTGTGGCTAATCAAAGATTTAAAAAGATGCAAAACATCTGTCAAGACAGCTGTGTACTTTTATTGCTCATGGTCTTGATAACATGATCTAGAAGTAATGAATGCACAGCAGGCAGTGAAGTTAAGAAAATGAATGATGACTTGAACTTGTTGATGTGGTCTGGGAGAGGGTGAGGTCAGAGACAAAGTGTCCCGAGGATCCACATAAACATTATCACATGTCGACAGTCAAAGCCTTGAGTCTAATTCTCAGTTTCAGCTCTATATGACTGGCTATAATGAGTGGATTTGTAGTTGTCTTTAAAGAAAAAGAAACAAGAGAAAGAGCTGAATGTAATGTGCCCATGTGGTTGGTTTACTGCCCGGACATTGCGTCTGAATGCAAACAAATACAGAGGGTAGAAGAGTGCAAGACTATCTGAACAATGTAGTTCTCAAACATGATAGTCTACTTTTTGGTTTCATTTTATTTGCAGCAGCTTCGTTCATGGAGATGATGCTCAGTTTTTGTCATATATGCATCATACCTCCATGCAAAAAGAATTTTCTTAAATGTTAGAAACTAAAAATCATGTATTATGTGTCGACGTATAAACCTCGAAGTGTGTAAGATTACATGGCGTTTATTCCAAACATATAAATAAAACCTAGTGTGTGTCATGCTGTTTGGATGGTGAATCTCTTTGGAGCAAATTTGTAATTTAAGGCTACATGAATAAAGGTGTCTTGTTGACTTGGGTGGAGGTAAGATGCATGAGCCCCTTTAAGGATTCACGGAAAAACCGCACAAGGAGGAGGAACGAGTCTTTCTGAGACCGTGTCTGACCCCGTCTTCAAGGTCGACTTTGACCTTTTCAGGCCGTCAACTGAGTGTTTGAACTCTATGATCTGAATAAGGTCTGTACAAGGTGAAAAATACATAAATCCATGTGGAGCACATAAATTTTCTCTTTTACTATTTCAAATTATAATTTCAGCTTTCTGAGCTGCTGAGGGCTCTTCTATGATTTCTATAATGTATTTTGCTTCTTTATATGGAAACCATTTAGGAGGAGATTCAAACCAGTAAACTGGTAAATTAAATAAAGGACTTGGATTTTGCCGCAGCATTTTTTGAAGACTGATGTTTAGCATAACAGACATCTCCAATTCAACAAATTATAATACTGTCTCTTTGCATTCGTCAGACTTTTCTGACCATAGAAGTTTTATTGGAAGCCTGGCACTCTTTTTCATCTTTTATCCTCTCTGACGACTTTTATGTAGACAATCAAGATAAATGTTGAGAATACTTGGAATTTTGGATTTTTTTTTTTGTCTCCTCCTTTTTAGTGAAAGTCAGGAAACAAACTGCCAAAGTCTGGTTTGTATTAAGATCATCCCACAAATTCCTCACTGCTTTACATCCACAAATTAGATGGCTGTCCATATATTTACAAACATAAATAAGCAAGTAACATTAACTGAGACGTCTAAAGGCAAAAGGTGAACGCTCAAATAATGCTGCGTAAAGTTCAAAGGAATGTGACTTAGTGGAGGAGGTCTGGTCTGATTTATGATCAAAGCTGTGTTATCAATTCTCTGCTCAGCACTCATTTCTCAACTCCTTGACTACTTCTGTCAATACTGATTGATGGTTGGGTTTCTGGGTCAAGCTGTGATATATCTTCTTAACCTCTAAATCAACCTCACCTGTTCTGAGAAAGTAAAACTTGAAAACAAACAAATCATGGTTGTAAGTCCCGATGACACCTTTGCACCGTTCTAACAACAGCTTACTTAACTGACCCCACCCTAAATGGGTTGTGTTGTGTAACAACTTACCCATAATGCATCACAGCAAAAAAAGGAAAAGACAGATGCTCATTTTATTGCCTTGACAACATATTAAGGATGATGGGGGAGCAGGAGAAGAGGATGAAGAACACAAAGCTGCGGCTTAGTGAGGCCTCAGGTAGCATTGTGTCTGTTAAGTCTCTAAATGCTTCTTGCAGAAGGGGTGAAAACCGGCAAGGGCAGAAAACAGAGAGAGAGAGAGAGCGTAGTGACGTCTCTACATATGGTATCCATTGTAGAAATAAAGGCCAAATCCTGAGACTTGGCTGAGACTGGTTCTATGATTCACTCTTTTAGCAAAAAAGAGGAACTTTAAAATTTTATTTGGCCTTTTAAATGCATTCATTTGCCTCAGAAATTAAGCAGAGGGCTTGAAAATAAATGGTAAAGACCACAACATTACAACCACAAAACTGCAAAGCCCATGACCGAGTACTTTATGCGTGATGTTGTAATCCCACATTGCCCAAAATTGACTGGGTGGAGGTGGTTGCTGGGTGGTGGTACTGGTTTCTGTTTAGTGAGGCTCTTTTGTTTTACTGGGGAAAGTCTAATTGTGCGTGCTGAAGCAGACAAAAAAACTCCAAATGCAGCAGATCAGCAATGGCGACCACACACAGATGCACACTCACGTGTCTGAGGCAGTGTTTTTCAATGAGTCTGCTGCAGTACGACAAGACCACCTAAAGAAGTGCCCAGGTGTGTCGCACAAAAAATGAAAATTAAGTTATAAATTCTCGTATTAAAAAGAAAATGACCAAAATCTTGTTTTTGAGGTTTTTAAGATAGTTGATCAATATCAGATTCATCAAAACAAGCTCAGAATTCACAATAAATTGGAATATATTAAGGGTATGAACACAAATTAACCCCTGTTTTCTGGTGTGCTCATGGATTTTTGTAACATAAAACACATGCTATGGTACATATATAACACTTGAAAACACTGGTCTGTGGTGGTCTTTGTGATGAATGACTTCCCCCATCACATACCCATCCGAGACACGGGGCAGAGGGCAGTGACAGCCTGACCTTCAGCCTCGCAGCCTGTAATTCAGATTCCCTAAACACTTGTCTTGTTCAGACACATAAAAAAAAAAACACACACAGGCCTCTATGTCAATCAAACCTCTTAGCTGCTTTGTTGTTTCATCTCTACCTCTGTGTGCTTGTTTCTATCTTTATCTGCCTTTCTCCGTTGCAGACACATGGACATGTCAGCAGTTGTGCAGACTTTCAGGAAATGCTTCCATGAAGCACTAGTGTAGAAAAAGAGAAAAGGATGAATGAGAGGATCTAAAAAGGGAGAAAATATACCTGCAAAAGGCAACAGAGAGAAGGAAACTGCTTCGAGAACAACACACTGCACTCAGATCCAATATTTTCTTGCACAACCATAGAGAAATGTTCATAGTCATGATTACAGAAAGCATTGCCAACAAGCAGAAGTCTGACAGAACAGAAGACACAATTGTTCAACTGCTCCTGAAGAAATGAAGACTCCTCTCTATACATACTGTACATACCATCACTGAAAACTTACTGCACACATATGTCTGTAAACCAGCATCCTGCAATAATAAGATCACTGAGCTTTTATGAGGATGTGATGCTCTGCTCGGTCTATTATGGTATGGCAAAGTTTGGCCAGTGGACTGAATTTAATGGATGTAACAATAAATGACGTTCTTGGCAACAACACTAACACATTAACACCTTATAAAGTTTTCAGGTGAGAGTGCCAGCTGTGTTTCCAATGTACATATCCAGCAGACATGGAACAGTATTTGTATTCAATGTCTTTGGCCCACTGACATACACATTTGGGACCAACTATCACTATTACAGTGCTTTTATCTCTGTTTTGGCAGAGTCCACACTGCACAGGTGTTATTTAAGGCAGGGTTTTTTTCATTCACATTTGTAAGCATGTAAAAGTCCTATTACCAAGGTAAGCACAAGCACAAGCACAAGCACTATAAGGCTGATAAAATGTGAAACAGTATCACTGCAGGCAGGAAGGAGCTGAGAGATGGTAAAAAGCTCAGGAATTATAGGGGAACTGAAGAGTCAGAAGATGTTTTTATCTATTTCTATTCCTGTAAAACCAAAAAAATGTGTCTCCTATGTTTCACTATGGCAAGAAGCACATCACTCCAGTGTTAAAGGTTTCGGAATGAAAGCCACTTTGACAACACCAGTCAAGCTGCTGAAACATATGTTCCAACAGAAACATACATAAACAGCTTACACAGTAGAGAAAATGAGGTCATGCCATACCAAACCAGGGGAATGTTCAACATTGGACCCAGTTTTATATGGACATAAATGTAATGTATTCCAAATGAGTCCTCCAGACCCCGAGAGTATGATGTAAAACAAAGAAATCCAATGAATCCGTGCTAAAAAGTCCTGCAGGGAAAATGTTTCCCTAATAATAACGTCTAGACATCGATCTGTAGAGCTGAAATTGACTGTAAAAACACTGATTTGAGAAAAGCCCTCATTGAAGTGCTGAGGTTGCTGCTTATGATTATGAGTAATAAAGCACTAAAAAATGCTGACCAGCAAATAGTCATATAGAACACAGTGCATGTATGTCTGCAGCTGGTATAGCTGGCAACGAGCAGCTGGAAACAATCCACTTGGATTCCATGGTAGTGATTTTGAGAGAGTGGTTTGGGAGCCCCAATTTTATAGCAGAGGCACAAAAATGGGTCAGTGTGTTATTCATAATTATATTTATAAATTTCAAAATGTGTTAAGTGCCCCAAATCGTCTGTTGCCACTACGTTGTTACAGCGAATGACGAAACAATTTGCAAGAACAGCTTTTAAAAGCTGCTCCTCCACCAACAAAGGGCAAGCTTTGGCCGCTGTTATCAGAATCACCTGAGTTTCTGCGAGTGTTTGGCTCTTCTGGATAAATGGGCTTCGATTGGCCAGTTGCTTGCGTTGTGGACACATGGTAAGAGTTAGCAATAGGTCAGATAAACATGTTGGCCCCAGAACAGGAAAAACACATCTAAGACATGCAGCAAACACAGCACATGTTCCATAAACACAGAGAAGGGAATGGTCATGATTATAAACTGTGATTAAAAGAAAGTTCTTTTATACTTGTCAAATCTAAGATTACTCTAATACCTGTTTTGATGTATATAAAGTACATTAAAAAAAAAAATTGGGAAAGTCTAAATCAGTTTGTTCTTTAAGACTTGACCACAATCCTGATGGTAATGAGAGGTTTATACAAGCCTATTCATATATCGCTGACTCCTTAGCATTTAAATTCTAATATTGTTTTCATTTGTTAATTATTATTTTGGCATTCAGGAAAAATTACAGTCCAGAGTAGGTGGTGGCATGCTGTCCATGCTGTTCCACCACTGGTTTAATACAACATAGACAGGATTCGACAAGTCTTTCTATCTTTGGTCAAAAGGTAAACAGTAGAAATATTCACTTTATAAAGTCAACAACCATGAATGTAGTTATTGGACATTACTGATGGGCAAGTGCACCACCTACTCTTATTGCATTGCAGCAAAAGTTAGGTTTTTTTTTGCAAAAACGTGCGCTGTTCTTTCTGTCTTTCTCCTTTAAGCTTCAACTCATGTTTAGCCATTAATTATAATGTGTTATACCCTAAAGTTCCCAATCTGTTCCTCAGTTTTTTCACTCCTGCAGTCGGTCAAAAAAGCGAACCGCAAGAGGCAAAGAGGATACTGATTAGAGCTCAGACAGTGATGTCAATGAGGTCACAACCAGGGCACAGGAACCTTCTGGACCTCAGGATGAGACTCAGGATGAATTTAACTACAAAATACAAACCCTAGAGGGGGATAAACCAAACATGGTGTACCAGAAACATCAGAAAAATGTCTGTTGAACGGGTCATTGAAGTCAAATGTGTTCATGTCAACCAGCACATCCAAAGGTCAACTACCTGTGACTTTCCTAAACACCAGCGGCAGCCTTTTCTCGCTGTAGCTACGGCATCTCCAAAGCTGTCATACGTAAACTTGTAAACAGGGAGCAGAATGGACGATGTTTGAAGTGTGCCTGTTGCAGCCTTCAGGTATGTGCTGCCTTCCAAGATGAAAGGAGGGATATAACCTCTGAGCACCAATTACATGCTAAATGGAGTTGAAACTTTTGCGTTAAGAGCACCTCAGGGCACTTCAGAAGGTGCATGTATACAGACCTAAAAATTAAAGGCCATTTTAATATTCCAGGGGCAGGTCTATTAGAGCATGAAACACACAAACACAAACTGTAGACTGCCACACTCCTCTCTCCTCCTCTAATTCTCACAAAAATCTCCACCTCTCTCCTTTGGCATTCCTGCCTAATAGCATCATTATTGACTCTGTCCAGCTCAACGCGGGATCCTTGTAATCTCACACAGGCGGGGCGGTTCAGACAAAAAAAAACCTACAAAAAAACGGCTGCTCTGGAGAGAAGGAGACAAAGGGAGAAGGGCACGGTGGAAAAGGACGCTGAACATCAACAAAGAGAGCACTGAGATGAGTGCCTTTGATCACTCAGAGGAGGTAGAAGCTGTCCATTCATCTCCTCCCGTCACTCAACGCCCAGAGTCCATCCCGTTCTGACTTAAGTTATCTGGCTGGAAAAGGGAAGCAGGGCGGGTCGTCGACTCAGCGTAACCAATCGACACAGCACATGGCTCAAACAACTACTAGCTACCAATTGAACAGAAGCAAAACACCAAGACATCAGTGACTGATTTCATTCTGAGATGTCAAAATCTGAGTCTGAGGTGAACTTCTTGATGTGAGCAAGCTGATCACAGGCAGGAATCAATCAGAGAGCCAGTCAGTCTTCAACTCAGCCTCCCCATGTCTGAGCTATCCAGCACATCCAGTGCAGTCAGAAAGAGGATGAAGGACAAAGAAATTATTTTTTATGTCTTGGCTTTGTTCTCTGAGACACTGGTACTGAAATTCAACAATTACTTAAAAAAATTACTAGTGTGGGCTTTTAAATGGTCAGCACACCTGATGCAAAGCGTTTGACTGATGATGGTATCGGGGGTTTGCATCTGACAGTTTTTTGCAACTTTTAGCCTTTTTCATAAATAGTCGAGAACATTTAGGGCAATGCAGTGGAACAAAGAATCCTAAACATAAAGACAAGATAATCCTGCTATGAAAAAAGCAAAACATTGGTATGGTTTCAAGACATCTGTGATTAAGGAAGATTGCACTCTGGAAGGGTTACAAAACTTTAAAGACAGCAAAGACTTTGCAACCAAACATTAAATATGACAACATTATTGAGGTTTATGTTAGTTTTACTTTGCTTCCTGTAATTTAAAATTTGAGGACTATGTGAGCAAAACTTAATGAAAAAGGGATCAAAATTGTTGCACTTTGAATTCACAATGTAAACACCCTCAAATTAAAGCACTGAGTCAGAATGTTATTTTTACACTCATCACTCTTTTCATTACTCCATATAAAACCTTGATGCTGGAGTGTGCTGTATAGCTAACACAAAAAAAACCTCTTGTCTTTATCTTTTCTGAGTGCCCTGAGTGTGTACAGCTACGGTGAGAGTGTTCGGTCTCACACTAACCCAAGGCAGTGGGCTCTGACCCATCTCAAACTTCAGCTAATTAAACGCTCATACAAGCACACAAACACACCCCTGCACAGCAAGGTAGCATTTACAGGGTCAGGCATATGTGTGTGTGTGTGTGTGTGTGTGTGTGTGTGTGTGTGTGTGTGTGTGTGTGTGAACGTCAGCATGGCCGTGAAGAACGTAGAACCTCAGGGGCCACTGGAAACAAATCCGCAGACACATGCACACACTCCTTTAGACCACACTCTCAATACACTGTAGAGTTTCTCAATATGGGGTTAATTGGAAAAGTGCACAATGCAACATTAATTCTGGGATAAATGCCTCATTTCCTGGCCTGGGAACAGTAGGAGTGTTGTGAAATAAACTTTATTTGGCTGTAAAATCTCAAATAAATGTTCCATGAGTCCAGAGAGGCTGATCGTGACACACTTTTGACTTCTCAGCCTGAGACATTTGAGTTCTTAATGAGAGATAAGGCAATTCTGGAGTGTAGCTACTGAAGAGAGATGTTCATGGTTACAGCTGCCGATTTAACCATCCAGGAAGGGATCTGAAATTGAGTCAATGCCATTTTTTTATGTAACCAGGGTCTAATATTCTAACAGGATAGTTAAAACTCAACCCCAGCACTGTTTCTGTGGAGTTTTCTCAGGCTGTTTTGTTAAAAACACAACCTCTGAGCCTGAGTAAAAATGACTCGTGAAGTATCCTCTTGCTTTCTGTCTCTCTCTCCCTGCAGGATGGAGGAAAGGGGGAGGCTTCCTGGCTGATCTTTTCCACACAAGCCTGACCCCAATATCCAGGCATCCTCCTGACACTCTTCGCTTCACACACACTGAAGAGCACGCACACCGACCGAGGGGAAACACAGATACACAAACACACACTCCAGTGTTTACCGTGTCAGATTGCAGTGTAAATAAAAGGAGAAGCTCCGGCCTCTGATTTAAAAGGAGCCAAATCAAACAGGAGGGACTGTGTTATTGCACTGTGTTGGATGGAAAGCGGAGAAAAAGGATCCATGTCAAAACGAAACAAGCCCAAAATAAAAAGTTCTTATGAAAACAAAGCTGATCCTCCCCATGGGGGTCTGCGATATTGTCAGAGAAGGACAAGAAGTGAGACAAGGGAGAGGGCTAGAAAAACATTTGGGGAAATGTGCAGCTACCCCTGCCTGATGCGTGCTGTGCTAATCATTCCTCTAATCCCCTGAGGGGCTCAGGAGAATACATTCTGACATCCTCGTAAACATTTTAAGAAGCGAACGAACGTCACTTGGTGGTGATGGACAAACACAGAGAGTCTGGAGTTTGTAGAGCATCGAATATCTCAATCAAGCTGTCGCAGCTTTAGTTTACTTTAAAAGAAAAATACTGTTACTTTTATAGTCGGGGTAACATTTGCTAAAAACGAAGCCTTGAAGTTAGATACAAGTTGTAAGAGAAGTGTTTTTTTGTCACTACTGTTGCTTTGTCCAAGACACAATGCATCAGAGCTCTTTTATCATCTGCTAATGATCTAAGGTTTCTTTTCCCCTCACAGGGATGAATTCATCATTTGCTACACTTGTGTATACTGAGCATATTTCTTCTTTGGATTTAATTATTATTCTAGGCGCAGAGCTGCAGCTTGAATCTATGATTGAGGAATTGAGCTTGGTCGGAATCTATGTCACGCTAAAGTTTAGCAGAGGAGAACAAACATCTGGAATAGGAATCTGTCTCCTCACCGCACAACTCACCTCTGTCAATTCATCTTGTTGCCTCTCTCTCAGATCTCTTGGATCACTTTCTTTCTGTAGCTATTAAGTCTCTTTAAGTCGATCTGAGTACATTTTAAACAAATATATTGTGAATTAATGAGGGGAGGCACATAAAACCCATTTTGGCAGATTCCTATACAAAACTACAAACATGTTATTGTAAGAAATGATTAGAGTAACTCTTGCGCTAAAATGCTAAAAGACCACAAGACAATAAACCAAATTTTTCTTTAGTTGTCTTAATTTTTGCCTGTTTCTGTTGAAGAGAGAAATCCATCAACAGGGGGGGAATTTTGGGAAGATTTCTGTAACAAGCTCTTCCTAACATGTTCACTTGTTCTCACTGTTGATGGAGCATTTTTGGAGGTGGACGCCTAACGCTTCTCACCTCACAATCAGTAACAGAAGCCCCTGTGACACGGCATGACAACAGTCTGATTGGGTTTTTGCAAGAAGGTATGAAACATCTCTTCCCTCTCAGAAAACAGTAATTACAGGGACTTCAAAATCATCACACATGGTCTTTTCATCAGTTAAACTTTCAAACCTCAAATGTTGGCTTCAGTAATGCTGTGGTTGTGATGGTAAACGTTACCATTAATTTGTATAAATTTAGGTCATTGAATGATTGTCTGCTCAAATCCAACCAAAATGTCAGTTCTGCCTCTTTGGCACTGATTTTCAATGACTGTGTCTCTGCACCGTTGACCCACGAGCCTGGAAATACTGCACCTTCCCAATGACTTATCATCTCGGCATTAACTGTTCAGAATGAGAGAGCACTTCCAGGTGATGATAATCATCACGCTGCATTGCAAACCTAAAGCCACACACTAACCCTGGCGGAATGCTAATGATAGTGACCGCCAGGCTGAACATCTGTGCGCTGAGACAGGATCCCTCAGAGTCCCTCCTCTGGAGGTGTGAGGAACATTAGGCATTCAAAGGGCGGACTGTGAGCAAACTATCACATTTCTCACTGCTCTGTGTGCCTTTGTTGTCCAAACTGCAAAATAGTAAACTGTAAATAATGCAAAAAAAAAAAAAAAAAAAGTGTCTAAAAAGACTTTTCACAAAAAGCAAAAATGTTACGCGTAAAAAAGTAACCATTAAAACTTAAGACTTTCAATTTTTATTAGGATTACCTGGATCATGGAAGGGGACCAAGGCAAAGTTGTACAGAGGCCTCTTGGGTCTGCTCAGGGATGTTTCCAAGATCTTGGAGGCGCCCTCGATGACCTGCACCAGGTCGTCGTACATGGAGCCCGTCACATCAAAGACGAACGCCAGGGTGGAGGCGCTCTCCGGGATGTCCTCCTTGGTGGCCCCGGTGTCCTGCCCGGCGGAAAACGCCACTGACAGCGCGAGGGACAACCACACAATTGTGCTGCCCATTTCACAGCACAGATGCTTCTCCAGCAGAGTTCTTGGTTCTCTTGTTCTTGCCAGTCAGAACCTCAGGCTGAGTCTCGAGATGAAGTTAGGGACATCGGGCTCTCAAAAATGTACTGGCACGTATTTTTTTTTTTTTTGAACAATTTACAAAAGACACAACAAGAACAAAAGAAAACACATTAAAAGTACCCCTGGTCGTGTGCGCGTCTTTGGTTTCTCGTGCAGTGTCTGTGCGCAGAAGTCGCAGCCTCTCACCTCTCTGTGAACTAAACTTCTGCGGACCCAGCAGCTGCAGAAGTGCCTGTTGTCTGCAGAGTCAGGAGCCCTTGTTCAGCTCTGTCATACAAAGACCACCTCTCAGCTGGGCAGAGAGTTTTTCAAGGCACAAGCTGCCCCATGCAGGATAGCGGTGCTCTGATTGGACGAGATGTTTAGGGTGACCCCAAGGGACCGTGTACGTAATTTACTCTTCTTAAGTCACGTTACAGTGTCACACAATGAGCCGATTGCTGTGTTATCCATTAACTCAGAGATCAAATATCTGCAGATATGCGCAATTTGATGGATTAATATGCCAGACGAGCACCAAATGCAGCTCTGATCATTTTTCAAGAAACAATCAGGAATATGAACTGAATATATGCTGATGATTAGATGGGCAATGTCGAACACCAATGACCTGCAGAGTTCACACACAAAACAGAAACAACTGTGAAAAATGCTTAAGTTATGTATGAGAGAAGCTGATAGGAGACCACGACAATGAAAAGCAGGTCGTCAGTGATTTGGAGCTCTGCACTGCCATCTAGCGGTTGTAATTTGACCTTACACTTAATTCTCTACAGCAGGAAAACTGGAAATTTTTTCAGAGTGCTAATGATGACAATGAGACATTTCCCCTGTAAACTCCTCATATGTTTTAATTTCATTCTCTTTTTAAATGATCTAATGTATTTACTGGAATTGTTATTTATCTTCTTCTCTCTCTTTCCTTTCATCTTACAAACTTTTAGATCTATCAAGTGACATTTGAAGGGGCCCCTAAGCTGAAAACCACTGGACTAAACAAGCTAATTGCATATAATCAAATTAAAACAAGCACCACCGTGACCAAGTACAACTCTAAATATTGCTAACACATTTATGCAGTGGTATTAACAATCTGTGCCAACAATATTGTCACTCTCTAGTATATCAAACACATGGGACATATTACTGCACAACCAGTACTTTTTCTCTGGAGTCCAGTACGTTTTGCTGATAAGATTACTGAGAGTATTTTTGAGAAGAGAACTTTTACTTGTTCTGGTGTAGTTTTACTAGTAACTTATATGAGAACCTCTTCTATTGTTTGAAAATCAAGTAGTTGTAGTTACAATGCAAATTAAATATATATCATGTAAGCAAATTCAAATGTAATTTCCAGTTAACTTTTCAGTAATCCCCACCTCCATCCACCCCTGACCCGTGCATGTTTAACTAGACACGTCTGGGTCACATCCTCAAGTGTTCTCACACCTCTTAGTATTGAGATTTAACCAGCATCAGTCTTTCTAAATGAATAAAGCAGAGGCCCTTTTCGCAGCAGACATTTCGACTTGTGAAAACAGGGAAAGTACTGGTGTTATTAGCAAGAACTCCACTCAAGCATGCTAGCTTTCCGGCACGATTCCTGTGGCACTTAAATGGAATGCAGTCATGACTGATGGTATCAGCAGCACATCTGCTTTCACTGTAGTAACAAGTTTAAATGTCTCCTGTGAAGTGCGTCCATACCGACACTCTGAAACCGGAACAGTTAAATGTTATTTAGTCATAACTAATTCTTACTTCAATCAATTTAAGTTTAATCTAAATTTGAAACACCAAAGAGCGACTGCTAATCAATATCAGAACTATGGTGGATTTTGATACAATGTCACTCTGTATTGAGGTTGCAGGGTTCTTTTGTGAATAAGAAATTACATAAGAGAGATCTAAGAGACTTTGTTCTTTAAGGTCAACGCAGGTTTCTTGTCTGCACTTATTCCCAGCTAGTTCTGGTGCAACTATGCAGAATAAATGTTTCAGATAGTTTAGACATATTTTGTTTAACAACAGAGAAAAAAAACCTAAATTGTAAAGACCATCAATATTTATATATTCATGAAATATTTAATCAGCAAAATGTTAAATCAATGTAGGACAAAACTCTGAAGTAGTTGAGTAATGAATTAATTAAGTGGATGAACTGGAAAACCAAAGACAAAGAGAATTACTGGTAAAGTGACTCTGAAGATATTTCTTGGTCAGAACATAAATTTGTGTGTGGAACTCACAGTATTTTATTATAAATTATATGCGAGGCATCGACATGTGTTTAGACCATAACAATGTGAATTCTTAAACTACAAACCTTTTTTATTATTTTAAACTGAGAACTGTGAGAGAAAAAAAATATATCTTATAAATCTTTTGTTAGCATGTTTTTAGAGGCAGATTTCTCTGCAAACACTCTGTCCTTCACTCCTCTCAGATCACTTTTAACCACAAACAATTTACATACTTTGCCACTAGGTGGAGCTAGTAAACCACATATTTCTCTTACAGTTGTGGGCCTTAAAAAACTGAATATATATGATCATTAAAATTTAGGATGGATACAACTTAAACACCATAAAAATATATTTTAAAAATAAAAGGCAATTTATGGTAAAGAAAAAAGGTATATGAAGGTCATTGCCAAAGTGTGTTTCAAAATACAGTCCGTGACTTTGCTAAGAGACTGGAAGTGGCAAGTGAAGCATCTGGCTTTTACTAAGGTCATTTCACCAAGCTTTTACCACAGGATGTTGGTGGAAAAGTTACACAGAGACATTCAAATAAGAATTCAAACATTGCTAACCAAAATGCACCCGTGTATGACGTAAGAAGAGAGCATCTGCTGATGAGAATTTTGCATGACAAACAAATGAGGAGGCTAAAGCTTTCTGAAAATGCACCATGGCCAATCTAGCATGCAGGCAGTGATTACACAACATGTTTCTCATCATAAATAAATCAATGCTTTTCCAAGCTGAAGCAAGAGCTCAGGACACATCCTGTTCATAACAAGTTCATACTGGAGATAAAAGAATAAAGAGATTGTTAACACACTCACTCACTCATTTTACATAACTTTTTACTATTTTATGCATCATTCCTTCCTATTATGTGGGTAAGCTAGCAATTATGATTCACTCAAAAGCAATCTGCAGAGGTAGCTGCTGTAAATCCACACTCCTTTCCCTGGGAATAGGTGTAGACAGAGAGTCGGATGAATAGTTTTTTACTGACACAGATATAAAACACTCGTGCTATGGCTTGTTTTCAAGATAAACAGCAGACGAAATTCTGCCAAAGTGAAGAGATTCATTGTCAGGTGTGAGCAAACAGAGCTGAACGCTGTTTGGGGTCAGTAGAAGGTAGTGCATTTGTTTCCACATCACAACCCAGTTTAGCAGGTAAACATTTAAAATGAACCATAATAAGCTTTTGACTATAAAAAAAAAGAAGGGATAGTTAAAACAATTACTTATCAAAACAAAAAGGAATTGGTTTTAATTGAACATCATATGCAATTAGAAAAGAAAATGGAAATGAAATTTTACAAAATGCTTCACCTAATAAAATAGCTTTATAATGATTTTTTATAGACCTTGAACAGTTTGTATAAAGAGGAAGTTTATTCACCGGAAGAAAACTATCTGAAGGAAACCGCAGCCCCACCTGAAGACGGTGAAATGATGATTTACTTAGCTGACTAATACAGGGAACCTTATGTAGTCACTGTGCCAGCTGCACAACTTGTCTGAGAGTAACACAACAGATGTAAATCTAGTTCGACTTGTATTTGATGTCATATTTTTGGAATCTACACGTGCGATACTTTCCTGCTTTATCATGAAGTGTATGCACGTCTGCCAGGGTTTAAGAACTCAAAAAAGCTGTTTAAAAAGAATAGACCCTGTCTTCCTGGGGGTGTTAATGCTAACCTGGTGGAAAACACAGCGTCACCCTCTGTCTCACTTTTTGTAGTGTTTACAGGCTAAAAAAAAAACCAAACATGCTGCCAGCCTTGGCAAGGATCTGTGCATTGACAGGAATACACTCGTCTGAGGCAGTTTGCTTAAAGCTTTACCAAACCCAACAAAACTAAAAAGTCCAATGGACTCTACATCAGAGTTGCATAACTTCCTTTTCCATTGCACAATGAATCTTGTGCCAGATTTCACAAACTGCCATTCATCATGGTCACATTCTCCCTCAGCTACAAGCAGTGTTTGAAAATTTAATAAGGAAAAGAGGAGGACAAATTTAGATGCACCGCTGTTTTTTCTCCGTACTCACCGCACTCTTGTCATATAGTAACACCCTATGAACAGGAAATATTTTAAAAAATCGGCAGCACAAGTTTCATAAACATGGTGAGAAGAGATTTTTTTACTTACTTACATGACACAGATTTGAACATTTACAAGTAAGTGGACGGTACGGGATAATAACAAAAAAAAGGTTGCAGAAAGGAGAGAAAAGAAGTTTCGTTTCTCTGAAAAACAGTCTGGTTTTCCTAAGGATTTCATAATTTTTCAAACAAGAAAGAGAAAAAATAACCCGGATCTAACACCTGCAAGATGCAGGCACTTGCAAATCATTTTTAAATCATGTGCACGTCTTTTTATGACCAAGCACTTCTAGATATTTAACACTGCACTTAGCAGTTTTTACTCCTCTATTATAAATCAAATGATATATTGTTGCCAAATTAAGATAATATGCTGATATTAAAGATGAAGCCATGGAATTTTCATAGAGAAGAGAAGGATGAGATCGAAAGAAATGTCTATTAGAGTGCAAAAGATTTAATTTTCCATACTAAAAACAGCTGTGGAAGTGTGTTTAGTCAAATAAATGCTGTGCTTTAATAAACAGTAATTTGTCACTGTGAACTTGTGAGGTACAAAAGCTCCTCAGAAATATGAGTGCTGAGGTAAAGACAGGAAGGAAAGAGAGAGAAGCCAAGGCCACAATGCCGTTTCACACATATAACTCAGTCCTCATTGCACAGCTGTCTGCTTAAGAACTCAGTCACATCGTCATCTTTCATTCTTCCCCCCTCCTCCCCTCTTCCTCTCACACAACTCTTCTCAAAAATACTCAGGATTGAATTAATACTATATGAAGTGCTAGAAAAGGTGAGTTTGCTCTTATTGTTAGCTGCTTTGTATTGTTTTTTTTTTTGTTTTTTTTTGTTTTTTCGGTAAAATGACCAGTCGGACAGCAATAAGCTGTTTCTTTCCATGCATGTGCATCTGTATCTGTGAATCATCCCCATGTTGTAGGTTTCTATAGCTAATCAAGTGCAAATTACTGGCTGCCGAGTGCAGGGTCACAGGACCGTTATGACTGTAGCAGACAAACACCAGCCCTTCTGTCTCCAAAACAAGATCCACATGACACACGGGCTCCATCCTTCCAGTAAGCCCAACCAGAAAGCCCGTCCTGGGGCCTGCTTCTCTGTTGTCCAACAGATCTAATCCCTGGGCTTACTGCCTCTCATCTCACTAAAGTCCCTCTTTTGTAGTGAACACAACTCATCTGGCCAATGAGGCTCACTGGCTGTGCACATACACACCAACATAACCTCTGTAATCTCTCTCCCTCCCACTCTGGGTCCCTTGCTTTCATAAACACACACTGTACAGTGTAAGCATGGGTGACCACACGGATACCAGCATTTGTGTGCACAAACAATTGTCCCCATTCTCTAACTCTCTCTCTCACCCACTCAGACATCAGTCACATGCAAGCAGCGATGAGAACATTTCTTTGTTGCTCGGCTATTTTTATCAGGAATTTGTTTGGTAATGAAAAAAAAAAAGTGAAGTGAAGTGAAGTGAAGTTAAACATCAAGGAAAATGTATCAAACAGTGATGAGTGACACATCATTCGGTGTAAGAGCAGCACTACTAAAATCACTGCAGACCTTACAGAGCAAGAATTGAGGACATCTGACTTCTGAAATGTTGAGACAGACTGCAGACTGACTGGTAATGGAAATCGCAGATGAGCTTCTTTCCATCCTTCAGACTCAGATCTAACCAGATCTGGCCAGAGTGCCTGACCATCTCATTTCATTTCATTGTTCCTTCCTCTCTCTTTTCTCTGGCCTCTGGTGCTTTTTGTTCTGCACATTCCTCCCTTCAAAGCTACTGTTAATGCTGATCACATAAATAAGCGTTCATTCAGGCTTTGTTTGTCACAGATGCTGCGAGAACACTCTGTGTGTGTGTGCGTGTGCACATGTGAGTGTGCGGGCATGTCAGAAGGTGAAAGAGAGAGAGAATAAAAGAGTGACAGAAGCTTTAAGGAGAGCCAAGTTAAAATGTAGCCTAGCAAGGACATGACTTATGAGCTATGGTAAACTCTGAAGGCTCATTTACATTTAAACAGCCACCTGTTTGTCCCAATTCACTGCTGCTGTCATTGCTTTGGTTGCCATGGTCACAATTATGGGACACATGCAAACAGGACAAGTACGATAATAGCGTGATTAAGCCGTTTACTGCACATAATTATACATACATTCAACAATGTGACGTGGGTTTATGGACAGAACATGAAACTCAGAGGGCCAATAATGAAAATGAAATTGTATTATTAAAAAAACTTAATTACTTTGATTATGAGAACATCACTGCTAACATCATACAAGTTTATGTGTGTTGTGTGAGGCTCTCCCCTTACTTGCATGTCATCAGCTGAAATAGTTGATTAACTGATCAATTAATATTTGCAAACAATTTGCAACTCATTTCTTAATGGTTGAGTTTCAGTTTAAGTAATGTCTCAAGCAAATATTCCAAATATCTCCTAACTGTGAGAGTCGGTTGACTCCTTAAAAGACCTAATGACAAGATTAAAGCTGAAAAATCTGCTTTATATTTACAGCAGTGTATTTTTTGATGTAGTGTGAGTCTGTGTGTGTGCTGAAGTTGACTTTTTATTTTGTGCTCTTCAGATCGTGACTAAATAATATCTAATCTCCTGCTGGATTCTTTTGACAAGATATCTATATACAAGACATTTTTCATAAACCAATTTTTATTATGCACTACTTGAATATTAATCAGATACAGTGGATTTGTCAGAAAATCTGACAATAATCCCCCAGGTTAAATTCCACAGCAGACAGGAATTCAATGCCAGAGCTTTGACATTATGACACTACTGCCACATTTCCATCCACATAAGAGAATTTAGGTCAGTCAAGTGACTTTTCCTCTCTAGGTAATTACAGCATTCCCCCTTTAGTACTCTGCTAAGTGGACTAATCGAACTGTGGCAACTGGGTACAACTGTTTATGTGCAAAAAAATGTCTGCAAAACACAACAGACAAGATTAGGAAGAGCAGATAAAACTCTTTTGTCTTTCTCTTCTCCTTTCATTTTTCATCTTTGCTGTTTTCTCTGTTCCCATCCCTGTGTCCTTCTTACCCTTGTTGCTGATGTAACTCCCATTTCTCATTTCTGTCACAAACATCTCCTTACCGAGTCTTCCTTCCTTATTCCAATTCTAGTGTACATACTTGTGTAATGGAGAGTTTCTGTGGAAAAAAAGGGAAAGAGGAACAGAGGGATATCATGCAGAAGCTGGCCAATAATGACAACAATGAAAGAGTGTGCCATGAATAATAAATTTGGAGAGGGATGGTGGGGAGGATGAAGGGGAAAATGAAGAATAAAAAGAGATTTAAGTAATAGCTTAAAGAAAGGGGAAGAGATGTGTGGGAGGACATACAGTAGAAATCCCTGTACTCTGCAATAAGTCTGGTTGTCAATCACTTTGTTTCTTTCTGTCTTTTATTAAACCCACGCACCTGCATGTAAGCAGCACTCACTCATTCTGCACAGATGACACAAAACTAAATGCACACACACGCACACTAGCACACACATGCACACACACACACTCACACACACACTAAAGTGTTATGGGAAAGCAGACTTTATCTCTTCCCAACCCTTTTCTCAAAACGATTCCCTGACCTTATCCCACCAAAAGTTAATCACAGTTGATTTTATGACAATATAGTCTCTCACCGCATGTCGTCTCCTGACTGAAGACATTTGTGTGTGTGTGTGTGTGTGTGTGTTTACATTTTGGTGTTTGTATGTGGGCTAACACACACACACACACACACAGAGGCACACACACAGAAACACACACGCCAAAGGGAGCAGTCAAAAAATAGGCGAGTTTCATCAGTTAGTCTCACTTCCCATGGCCTTGAGGAAGCTGCCTTGTAGATGTTTATCGTACGAGACTATGGAAGAAATGCAAAGTTCGCATGTTTTAAAAATACCGACTTTTTACAACAGAGCAGAGACTTGGGCCTAAACAAACCTATAATTATAAACAAGCTCCAGAACATCTGCTCAGTCAAGGCAAACCAGTGTTTCTACTCGTAGGAGAAACATTAATTAATTCAGTGTTCCAACAACATTTCTTTTCATTTTGACTCGGCCTGTCTTGAGCAAGGTCAGGAAGTTTTCCATTATGTGGGCTCTCTTCCTCTAGTTAGCATGTGAGTTCCCACCACAAATTTTCCTACAGCCTGTCTACTTAAGTGTAGCTAAGTGCAAATCAAAATAAATATTCTCCAATTGTCTTTCTGTCTGTCTTTTTTATAAAGCTTTATTATTTATATGCGTACATATTTATACTCTATATTCGAATGCATTCTGTACAAAGACTTTTTTTTGCCACAGAATCTTTAGTTAACATTTCTTGAGTATAATATACATTTTCAAAGGAAATAGATAGAGAAACACTAAAGAAAAGAAGGAAAAACCCTTTTTTGGGGAACTTCCATACCTCCTTCAGGGACTCACTGGTCCCTGGTCAAACTTAGCATGATAAACACTGAGGATTTGACAGCCCTTATCTGCGAAGCCTGGAAGTTAAAATAAAAATATTACAAACCATTTATAAGCTATTAAGATAAATGACAACATGGATTCTTCATGTGATAAAACAATAGGTAAAATAATTACGTTTGTACTTAAAATATTTATAAACACAAATATATGATATATTAAATAAGACCACAGTCACATTTCCCTATTTTTCAGTCTTTTACAGCCACGGTGTTATTTAGCTGCATATGCTAATCTTCAAAGTATTATATGACAAAACTGGTAAAACTACTAAAGATAGATTGTAATTAACACTTATAACAAGGACACTGATGCCAGTTACCTTCAACAGAAATACAATGTTGATGAAATTCTTGTGTGTTTTAAATGATCTTACCTGTAACTAACTGTTTAATGTTCTTGGAAGAATGGAAACTAGCTAACTTGGTAATAAACTAAATAACTGCCATAATGACAAAAATGAACAAAGTATTGCCAAGAAAAGAGGAGAGTTGCTGACCAGATCATCCACAAAGGTCAAAATCAGAAGCTGAATCTACTAAAAAAGGTTTACATAGCTCAGCTTTATCAGTAACATGTGCTGGTAGTCGCTACTCACACATGCCATTTTTTCCAAATCAACTCAGTAATGAATGATATGCAATCCACAAGCTAAGGCTCTTTAAGCTGTAGAAGTAATAAATGATTCTGTATTAGAGTAAAATTTATTTGTGTTAAAAATAATCTCACATAAATTTAACATCTCAAAAAAAATTTTTATTAATTAATTTTTCTAGTCAGAGATTGCTGCTCTGGTCTGTTTTGTCAACTGTGTCAGTAATGAACATAAGTTAATGGAAAACTAGCACAGGGCCTTAATAAATCCAGAGAGCTGCCTTTGCTTTGAATAGTTTAACATTAACATGTTTCTAAGTCACTGTGTGTGTGTTTGTGTGTGTGTGTGTGTGAGAGAGAGAGTCAAAGAGTAGGTCATTGCGTATATTTACTGGAATCAGTGTGTATGCAGGCTTGTGTGACAGATTGACTGCTTCACATCCTCGTAAAGCAGGTGACCCACATTTTGTTTGTTTAGTTTTTTTTTTTTACTTTCTCGAAAGTAAAGAAATTCTAAAAAAAGATGAATCATCAGTGAAATGGTACAAAGAACTGACTTCACACACAGGCAGACTGTGCCTCAGCATATTGAGCCTTCCCCTCCAGGCAAAGATACCCTGTCAGCTCTGTGACATCAGTGAAGAACAAGACTTTATTTTAAACTAGCTGACCAAATATACTGTAACATATGACCTGGGCTGCAAGGCTGTTGACAGGATGTGCGCTGAAAAGAATAACTTTACATCATGCATGTGTACGTGTTATGCATTTCTCATCATTTTCCACTTGTGACACAATGTTTCTGCTCATGTCGCTAATTTATTACTTATAGACAGTTTAAGTAACCTAACCTCTCTGACTGCTTTTTAGTGTTACACCATCAATCAATCAATCTGTCCCTTAACCGACTCGACTCTGACCTTCATACCACAAACCCCCCACCCCCCATCCCCCTACCCACCACATACTGACACATGAATGCATCTCATACTCTTTACAGGAAGGTATTTTGCATTGCTTAAGCAGCATTCCAAAGTAATTGCTGCATTGCCATCGGGCTAACTGTTATGTATCTTACTCTTGTGCTTTCTATGCTTCCAGTCGGGATATGCTGTTTAGTTGATCTTTTACTTGTGATACTTTTCATGAATGAAGGACAGTCTAATTTTAGATTAAGTCTAGATTTTAAAACTATTATATTAACTTTAGTCCTTATAGAGGACTGAAGTATTGGGAACAATGACCTCTAAAGCATCATAGTTCTGGAAACAAAAACTCTGACCTGTCCTTCGTCTCACAGTGAAGACTGTCTGTCCTCAGTCTATTTAAAATGAAAACATCTTGGTTGAGACCTTTAGGGAGGCCAAAGAAAGGATTGTGAAAAGTGAGTAATTGTTTTTGGCTTAAACACAAGATCATGGTCAAAATATCAACACAGCTCTTTCCTGATGGAATGTGACTCTGAGAAAAACACAAGACACATGTGAAACAAAGCCACAATAGCCTTTTACAGAACCTCCCACAAAGCCAGTTTTGTCTATTTTTGTAGCCAAACATGTTAAATAATAAAAATATCAAGCATTATATAATATGTTTATTAAATTATATTGAAGAAACTGTTGTGAAATTATTCAGGAATATGTTTTACCCAATGCAGTTTCATTGCACATCACTGTATCATGTCCAATTATGTATTTTTCTGAGTTATGGATTTGTTTTGAACCAGTTTCCATATAAATATTATGGTCTGCCATGGTAGAATATACCTGCTGACATTTGTTGTTGGTGCTACAACAAAACAGGCAACAATGAAAAAAACAGAAGGCTCCTAGAATAACACACAGCACTGAGGAGGATCTGCACAATTTCCACGAGATCTGAATAAGCACATGTTCTTGTTAGCCTTGTTGTTACACACTTGAATGAGCAAAGAGTGCATAGACACCATCAAGGCCACTGTCTCTATTTTTGCTTTGGCTGCTGAATTTATACAGGAAACATCAATGCCAGTTTTCACTTCTGCAGTTTTTTGGGTATGTGTCTCAAGTAGAGTGTTCTTCCTCTGTTCAGTCAGCTAGATCTGCAAAGCAGCTCTATAAACATGCTGTGTGTGTTCTGTAATGCATACAGATAAGGATAGTCATAGAACTACAAAATGTCTATCACAATGCATTAGTACTCAAGCCTCTCCACAATAATTTCACGCTCTCCAACCTGCACTGTAAACATTGTGGCTTCTCCTGTTACAGCACTGCACAGCTATGTATATAATTCATCATGCTCAGTTATTTCTACATTTACTTTAACAAACACAGACACCGAGGTGGAGAGAGGAGAAACTAAAGGCACTTACTGTGAAATTTCTTTACACTTCAAAGAGACAACCTCTCTAGAGACAGAGATAGAGATGACAGAGCAATCAATATGTGAAGCATTTGACATGAGCACAATAATGAAGTACGTTCAACACTGTTACCAATATAACTTGAGTTACTGCTTTCTGGTTCGGCCTCAATGAACTAGTTATATTACAGTTTAAATGTGTCTGTTATGAATATTTTAAAGTATTTTGATTAAAAAAAATGTAAGTGTATTTTTTGGCAAAACAGAAGTTAATTCTGTATTAATATGTAGAGAATGATTTCTAGTAAGAAACATGCTCACTTCCTTTATGGACTTATACAGAGGAGTACAGAGGACTGACAAGGAGCTTCATCACATGGTGCAAGAACAATCACCGGAGGCTCAATATGAGAAAAATGAAACAAAACGAAACATTAGCTTGTGTTTGATCACAGTGCTTCTCACTTTGTTGCTGCGAAGAAGCTACAAATGCTAAACACATCTTCAGCCCAGCAGTGTCAAGGTGGATAGCCAAGATTAGTGCCATCAACTCAGTGTTCAATCAAATGTTGAATATGGTCAAATTACACAGTGAAGTTGACCTTTAAACTTTTGAATATAAAACGTGATCATTTCAGTATTTTATCCTATTAGACATTTGTGTAAATTTGGTCAATTCTCTAAGAACACCCAGAAATGTGTTTTTGAAAAATTCGCTCCAGGCTTTCCTGAGATATGGATGGATGGACGGACAACACCGGCAATATTAAGTGGCTGATCATTAAAAAACCCCAACTCCAAACTTCTTTCACCTTTTCGAGCAAAATTCAACCCAAAATCACTTTAAAGAGACATTAATATAGAAACCTGGTAAAAAGTACAAGATGACTCAAACTTTAAGCTCTCGCTGTTTGAAAAGAATTGTGATTTTGTGTCCAGTTTTTCCTGGTCATCAAATTGAAAATCTACCATTTTCTAGTTTATTGAGGTTTGTTTAAGTTCTCCTGAGTTATGACTACAGATTCTGACAACCGATCAGATCAGGGGGGATCTCTGGTACATCAATGCTAATGAGCCAACTCTGATACGACTCTTACCAGTGTTATATTATAAAATGTGCTGTGTATCATTAATAATCAGTCTGTGTAAAGAATGCATGTGTTTTTACTGTGTTGTTGGCAATGGTCCCTGTGTAAAGTGACCACCTCTTCAGGATAATAAAACACTTCCCTAAATGTGGCACTGGTGGTATGACCTTCCAATAACCTCGGTCATAACAGGACAAATTTGGTGCGGGTTAAAGTAGGCCTTCCTCTCTGGAAGCACACTGGTTAAAAGTTAAACAGCTTAGAAAGATATTACTGATATAGCCAACAGCCACTGTGTGTACACATGTGTATTATTGCGTTAGCGCGTTTTCCCACATGTGCAGGCAACATGTGCTGGAGTTATGTATGGCTGTCTCACTTATTGAGGCTTGACCTTTTGATGTTATCTAGGTCACATTTCATTGCACCCTGTTTTTAGGGATAACCCCTTCAGCAGGTCAAACACAGAAAAATCCTATTGCAACATCTGCTGCTCCACTTTAAGCCCCAGTTGTTGTCACTCTAAGAAAAAGACTCACTTACATGGTGGAAAATTCCCTTTGAACAATGCTGAGTGTGAACAGAATAATGATTAACTGTGTGTGCGGTGACAATCCAAGTTATCCCACTGCATATTTACTCTTTCATTATTGCTACTCAAATCTTTATCCCATATCTTTCAGTAGAAGTAATCAATATGCAAGTTTTAAGGGGATTTAAATAGGATTGGTAAAGAATGATAAAACCCTGTAATCGGATGTTTGCACATATGGCCATAATGCAAATGTCTGATTAAACAGCTGACTAATGTTGACAAAGTCATTCAATTATAATGGCTTTCAAAGCAGGTTTATGGTTCTTATTGTCAGCAGGAAACAACACTAATGTGTATCAATGAACTATTCCTCAAAGGGGATATGATGCTAACTAGCTCATTACGAGGAGCACATGTGATGAGCTAGCCGTTGGTACACAGCTAATTAGTTACTGCTGGCAGCTTTTCTTAGCACCTCACGGTCACCATGGTTAAAGTGTGCTCAGAGCAAAGCTGTGAGATATTAAAATCTCGCTAAGAGAGACACAGAGGAATTGAACAAAGGAGGGTACACTGTTTATTAAGGCTATAGTGCCTGGAGTTCAAGCCAGCATATCAGAGTGAAGTTCACAGCATTAAACATGAATCAAAAAACACTTGAATAAAGTGCTAAACCCTCATTAACTCATGTCCTACTGTATTTTGTATCTCAGTGAGATGTTATTCCATTATTATTATTATAGTGATACATTTAATATTCAAACAGCAGACTTATGTGATTGTAAAAACAGTCCAGACAAGTTTGGATTAGAGCTACAGTTTCCATCTTGAAGCAAAATGCAGAAGAGAGCTGTTATGCTTGTCTCTGTTTTGTTTTTTATGTCCTCTCTGCACACAGCCACTTGTCTTGGAGTAAACACAAAACCCAGAGGAATAAGCTGTGTATGTTGGAATACAGAACATTTTAGTCCTGTGATGTTGATTTCATTATGAATAATTTAAATCTGCGGATAACATTTCCAGTTTTTTGATGATACATTGCGTTCGCTCCTCTAGTATCGACTTGAGGCCTCCATATGATGTCTCTGATACTGATGTTGAGCTTTTTAAATTCAATGTTATATCTTTTGAAATTCACAGCAACATTGGCTCTTGGATCTGTGTAAAATGTATCAAGTTTTATGAGTTCAGCTGAGATAATCCTCTCTTAACGCTAAGGGGAAAAGAAGAGAGCTTAGTAAAGAACAGCATCAGATTAAAATACTGGATAGTGGTAGAAAAATTAAAAAAGATGACTGATGTTGTTTACGAGTGTCCGAGAAATTAGCATCTAACAAATCATCAACACTTCAGACACCAGCCTTTTTCACAAAAAGCAAGGAGGAAAGAATCATAGGCTAAAACAGAAGAGTGAAAAGATGACAGAGACAGACAGACAGGCAGACAGACAGGAACAGAGGTTTAGCCTCTGGTTAGAATCATTTGGGGCCAAACAAACTTACACATGCAAGTAAATACCTTTTTATATTTTCAGACTGGTGCATCTCAGGTCAGAAAAGGCAACATGAGAGATTGAATGTTATCTTTATCATTTACTCAACTTCCAATTATTTGCACATATGCACACACCCACACTCCATTTGTACACAAAGCTGCATCATCAATCATTAGATGTTGATGAGATATCCTTTAAAGTCACTGATCATTTAAAGTGGCGCTGTTATAAATTGGCCTTGTTTTAATGTTGCTCTAAAGTCACAGTCCTGTGCCCCTGAAGCTGCTTAATGACATTTTTACACAACCTGAACCCTTGTGAAACAAGAAAAACAGGTGACATGACAAACATGTGACACCTTAAACAAATTCTCAAAATTGTTCTGTCTTTGGACGATTTTCTAAGCTTAAATGTTTTCATTTCACACAATGCAAGCTTTGGCCTTTTTTTGGACACACTGTTACGTGGTTCAGCTGGCTTGTTTGCCACATTTTACGTAAAGTGACAAACAGATGTGGTAAGACATTGACACTGATTGCTGTGTCAGAGGGCAAGACCTCGTGCAAATGTGGATCAAGGATCATGACCTCTGAACCCGCCTGCACAACACAAGACTAACATACTGCAGTAACATGCGAGGGGGGTGTTATGTTGGGGTGTCTTGGCTGATTTGCTCAACTTCAAAAGCAAGCAATAAAGAGTGGTGAAAACTGTAAGAACAGAGATGAAATTTAATGCAAATTTGATTGATATGCAACTTTGAATCTCTTGCACATCAGTGCAAAAATATATAGCTTTTTGTGGGTAGAAGAAATAAGCAAAATCAGAGACAAGAATTGTCTGCGTTGGCCGAGCATGTGTACATACACAGGGAATTTGAATCTGGTTTTTCATTGCTCTTGATGGATGTGTGTACATATGTTTAAATCGTCCGTGACTAGTGACACAAATAAAGTCAAGGTTGCTATTTGTTGCTTTAATTAACATCAAGACATAACAAATGTAAATGTATGGATTTGAAGTATAACTAAAAGTCATGTTGGCTCTTGTAAACTGCTACTCCCTGCAGTGACAGCTGTGTTTCTTTGTCTGTTTTTGGGCCTGTAAAAAAGTTACATAGTGTACCTTTAATTATAGCACCTAGTGCTTTTACAGCGAGTACAGCGAGTCCAACAGGGAAATCAATGCAACACTAGGTCAAGATAGCAGCTCAGCGGGCTACTAACCAAGTCTGTTAATGCAACAAAACCTGGCACGGGCATGTGTGTGGAGGTGCTCTATTCTCACTGAACTGACCCACTTCCTTAGAGAGGGACAGACCACAGGAGGGTGGAGGGTTTCAAAAGAAAGAGTCTGAGAGGGATTTGGTGTTCTTACATGGAACAGAAAGCCGGACTCTTGTGACACTTCTTCCTGTAGGGACAAGAGGAGAACCTGGCACAGTTCTGTGGGAAAGACTGCAGAGGGTGTTTGACTACAGTGAGCCCTTTTTGGGTTTGCATAGTCACAATTATCAGTTACAGCAGAGGGTGTTAGCTGTAGCTTATCGTCTATCTGTAACTGATAGCTCACATTGTCCCTTTTTTTTCAGATTTTAGGGTTGTAGCCTGTTAATTGGTGCAGTTTCAAATTAACAGCTCATTTTCCCCACATTTAGTCTCAGTGTTATTGTAATGCTTGTGAAAGGGTGACTAAATCTATTTTTCATGTGATGAATGGTAAATGGTAAATGTGACAGAGTTGAGCTGTTTGAACATGCAACACTTCACACTAAACTATCAGAGTCTCATTCCTTTTCAGGTGTGAATAAGATTTTATGTCTGTGTCATAAAATTATTATCATAATAAAACATGATCATTTAATTGAGGATATTTTTTTAAGTGCACGTTTGTTGATATCATACAGATATGAATCAAGTACAAATGTCACTTTGTTGCAAGAAAACAAAACCTTTGTCTCAGTCATTGTCTCTGGATTACATTTAACTGACAATTTAAATGAAAAGGTAAGTTCTCTAATCAGGACAGAGGAGTGAATGATTATAAGTATTGATGGATCTGTTGCAAAGCACGCAAATAATATCTGATTTCTCCACTGGGTGCCTTTCTCCTTTAAGAGATGGATCAAAACAGAGGACCAAAGATCATATCAGTGTTAACAAAACATTAAAGAGTGGATTCGTAGGAAATAAACAAGATCCTTTGGAGTCTGGTGCCTCAAACACAGCCTGATATCTCACCTCACAAACCCCAAAGTGGAACACAACTTGGATGCCAGTAAACTAAAAGGGCATGACACAAAGGAGGCCACACTGAAGACCATTGTCTTCTTTTCATCAAGGTCACTGGCCTGTCATGAGGAGGTTAACTTAATTAGTTTCCAGTTTATCAGTGCCTTATCAAGGGACTATATAACTACTTGTACACATGCACGTGGCAATGTTCTATTTTTTCAGTGGCCCACAGTGAGAGGTAGGGAGGCACGTACATTCTTAAGTGGACACTGGTTGGGAAATGTGAGTGAAGGACAGAAGCTGTGGCAAGATATCAGTAAATAAATGTAACATTCTTCAACTTTTATTAAATTAACACAAAAAAATGAGCTTCATAGTGTTGCAAGTTACTTTACAGGAAAACACTAAATAGCTTGTTAGTAAAGTATTTCCTTTAAAAGCAAACAAGCAAGTCTTCAACACTGCAGTGTCACTCTAAATTCTTTACCAGTCCTCCTGCCTGCCTCAACTTCATCCACACAGCAGCAGCAGCAGCCACGTGTTACAGCTGGGCCCAGATACCTAAAATATTCATAGTGTCCTTGTCAGAACACATTTATGCAGCCTCACTGAGCAAATCTCTGGAAAATGAAAGAATGAAGGGGGTGCCGGAGTTTAGAAGATGATTCAGCAAAAATGTAGGCTGCGTCCTTTGTGTTGGAATTAGACGAAGGCAGCGCACACACCCACCTAGGTTTTTTTAGCTGATTCAATGTTCAATAATAACAAGTCAGAAATAAAAACATCAGCAAGGCTAACATTTTTTCTATAAAGATGTTCTCTTTCCACATATTTGTTTTCTTTATTTTGATGTCACATGTAGGAAAAAACATAGCCATATTGACTACTCTATAATTTGGTGCATTTAATGACCCTGGAAAGTAGCATGAAGTAATATGATATGAAAAATGTTACTTGGGCTCCTGCTTTTGTTAGTTTGTTCTTTTCACAGCAAGAAGCTTTTCTGGCAGCTCTGGCAGCTTTGTCGCCAACAGCTGTATGTGTGAATTTTAGGACAAATTTTAAATTTGAATGTACTCAGAACAGAGGTTTTAGCTAAACACCTCATGTTTTTATGCCAAACTTCCCTCGAAATAATTACAAAATGCCATATAATACTAAAAGTTTGTGATGTTGCTGATGGCAGTATCTTCCAGTCTTTTTTGTTGTTGACAACTTTTAAATGACCTCTTACAACAGGTTTTTTGTGAGTTTTTTGAATTGTGTGTTTTTGATAGTACCTCCACACAATAAAATGAACACTGAAATATTTAAAAGTAATTTGATTTCAGAGTTGTACTCGAAAAAGTTCTTTCTGCAGCATTTAGGATGTGAGATTTCTTTTAAATACCTTAGATTGATTGTAGAATTTGTTGCCAATGCTTATTTTTTGTTTCTAGACTGCCTTTCAAATTAGGGTCTCATGGTATTTGTTTATTCACACAAAAATTAAAGTGGCAGTATTCCATGCACACTTAAAACACAACAATTATAGCAATACCACAAACTACCACCTTAGAAATTACCATAGAGATGAATTCACACCTCTCTGTGGCAGTCTCAACAAAATTGAGCACTGCAAGATTCTCAAAAGTAGTGTTTATGTCATATGCCAAATTTAGAATAACCCTACTAAAGGCATTTGGCAATATGACTCTGCGTACCATTTATATTTATGAATTCCTTAGGTCCCTTCCTCATATTTGATCCTGATCCAATTCCTAAAAACACCACCGGAAGAAACTAATAAGTCAGACCGGTTGGCTGCACTCCATCAGCTGTAATCACCCCTTCTCTGTCTGAGGCTCCAGACACTGTGCTGAGGAGATGAACTATCTACTTGCCAAGAGATCTTCATTCACCTTCGCAGACAGCCAAGATGATGTGGATGTCAGACATTCCAAAGCAGCTTTTGCAAAGACAAAACTTGAAACAGTTAGACAGGCGCCTTGAGTTTAAGGAAGCTGTGCTGATTATGGTTTGCACTCTGTAATTCATGAATTCAAGCCAAAGTCATTATTATTATACCAGCCATGTCTTTATATTTTCATTTCCATGAGCTTGTGTTTGGAAATCATGTAAAAGTTCAATATTTATGCATTAGTAGTGTTTTTTTTTCTTTTTTTCTTTTTTTCTTTTTTTTTTAAACTTCAGGTTGTTTTGTTGAAAAAAACAACCAGCGTGGCAATGTCACCTTAAAGCTGGTTTGTGTCCTGGCCCGTCTGTATTGAGGCCCTCCCTCTATGATCCAGGCTCACATAGACACAGCTACAAAAAAAAAAAAAAAAAGAAATAATAAATAGAGGTGAAATATGATGCAGGTGACCATTCTTGGAAACCAGCCATTCATTTCTTGCCAGTGAGCCAGCAATAACTTCTTTCACCTTGTCAGGAATGTCACCCCCACATGGATGGAAGCACAATGTGTTGTGGTAATAATGCAAGCCCAAGAACTGTAATGAAGAGATTACTTGTGTTGATAAACCTAATCTGTGTTGACTGGATCCCTGGCTTTGATTGTTCTTACAATGGTTTTCAACACAAAGGTCTGTGTGCTTAAAGGGGCTGTGGCTAAATGCTCTTCATGCTGTTATCACTGAGTAACATTGGATGTTATGCTTTTACAAACAACTTCAGATGCACATCACACCTCATGTGGATACAGAGACTGACTGTCACACTGGTATTGGAGTGATTCTTTATCTAATCTAATCCAATTACAGACATACTAAGGCATTACTAAGCTCTACTCTTTCAAGGCAGGAGAATAGGTTCATCTTCCCCTAGATGACGTTCGTGCAGCAGTGGTGAGGGTTGAGACTGGATGTTCCTTCTTAATAGCCACACAACTTATGGAATTGTGCTGTTATGAGTCACAAGTACATGTAGAGGAGGAAATGACAAACAGCAGTTGAATCTGGCACAGTGGCAGCATAAATTGCATGGCTCATAAGTAATAATAATGATAATAATAATCATAATAATAATAATAATAATAGTTATTAGCTTTTATTATCAGTTTCATGCCTCCATTATGTCATAGCAATTATCACCTCGTGATTAAATTTAAATGAAGCTAAAAGAGACCATTTTTTAAATCAAATTATGAGTTCAAGACTCTAACGGGGGTAGTTTTATAAGTTCTATTCTACTAAAGTAAATAATTAAACCCCTTGCATAATAGCCTACCTCTTCCACCGTGGACTGTGTACCATTCTATGAATCGAAGTTAGAAGGTTAGTTACCTAAAGCTCTCAGAAAATGAGTTCTTAAGGTAAATATTCCCTCTCATACTCTGTAAAACACCCTGAAGCCACCACTTTCAGTGTGGGAGTATGTATTGTAAGACCGCCTACTTCTGATTACGTCACCCAACTCGTGGTGTTCGCCCGGGTTTTTACACGGGAGCGCGCTTTCCCGTCAGCAACTGGTCATTCTGTCAGAGCTAGTCCGGACTAGGCCGAGTGTGGACGTGCTTTTCCTGTAGCGAAGGAACAGTCACCTACTACTAGACCGACGAGCCGTGCCTGTAGCCGCGTTGCGTCTTTTCTCCAACCGAACCAACATACTCTGAATTCGCATTAAATATGTCTAATATGGTTTGCTGTCAAACACCTCAGGTAAGATTTCATTCTCTTGTCTTTAAAAATGTGGCTGTGCTGTTTGATTTATCTGTGTTGTAACGTTACTTAGCCGTTAACGTACAACGTGGGGAACCGCTAACGTTAAATCTGTCACTGGGTAAAAGTGGGTAACATTCGTGATTTGACTACTTGTATCTCGCTGCTGATATCTTTTTTTCTTTTTAGAATAGATTGGTAACGTTTACTTTTTGTCTTTGCAAAAACCTGGGTGGAAACTGCTAGAAATAACTACTGTAATGCTACGGGCGCGGACGCTGTTCAACAGACCGCCGTTTTCGGCACGTTCGTGTTAACTAATGACGCGGTTACTCAGCTAATATTGCCAGCTAACGGAATAGTGAGGCTAGCTTCGGCGTACAACACAGGAAAACGACCGGGTGTTCGACATGGTCCAGTTTAAATGTATTAGGCCCATGTGGCTTTCTAATGGTTCCCCATCTCCGCTAAGCAGCAGGTTGTCTAGGAGGCTAACATTAGCTTTCTGAGCGTGCCAGACCTCTCCATCTCTAGTTAGGGCTGCTAGCAGCTTGCCCCCTGCTGGATGATTACCTCGCTTTTAAACTGAAGTATCAGTGTAGTCTGCGTTTTTAATCCACGTAAATGTCGAATTAATCACACTCTTGAAAGGACATTCGTTTCTGACCCAGTTTCTGATGGCGGAATAAATTTACAGGATAGAGAGATGGCTTCTGGCACGACGCCAGATATCATAACCCTAGTACGTTTACGTGAGCTACTGTATCTGAGGCGGAGGCAGGCAGATAACGTTAACAGACATTGCTTTGCGCCGACCAGACAAACGAGATACTGGGTGGGTAAATGTTAAGACTTGCCCATAGGAGGATGGCGGGGTCGGTAGCACAGCATGGGGAACGTTACATCCTGTCCTTTACTCACCCTTCATGTAGTGCCATATTGTGTCAGGATTTATGGGCTGTGACCAGTCCCGACATAATATTGACGCGTCACTGTTGCTGTCAGTGTTGAGCATAAAGATCGTGCTGTAACCTATAAATGAGAGGACACTGTCCAGCCGATTCTTTACGTTCCAGATTTTCCACAGTGCTTAAGTGGATAGTGTCGCCCGGCTGCAGGTTGACTTATGCCATGGTGGCATGTGATCTAGTGTGCTCTTAATCCGTTTCGGAAGCTGGCAACCACGTGGAAAATTCCCAGATAAAATTACTGAAATGTTGCCGTTTTTTCTTCAGATGGTATCGAAATGAGTTACTCCAAGTTTTTGAATAGGGAGGCGGATCCGTGGGGGTTGAATTCTATAAAACACATTTGACGTCTTCCTCATTTTCATTGTGTCGAAAAAAAAGAATTATGTTTTTACATTTGAGCTGGGATGGGATGCGAGTTCTGACGCTGTAATGATCATGGCTGGTATTTTCTTTTTCTTTTTTAAAAAAACACAAAATTACATTGTTTACTGCCTCTGTAATTTCGTTTTCTCACACAATATGTCTATACTTTTGTACAAGATGTGTTAAATTTAAGTGGTAAATTTCCACACAGAGAAGGGTGGAATATCCAGCAGTACCTCTCTTCACCGCTGGAGGGATGTCTAACAGATTGCTCACTGTGAGACCTTCACTTTTGTGCGTGATTAATCAGATGGAAAAATGGAGAGAGAAAATACATTCAGAGCTACCCTCTGTGACAAAGTTGTGAACAATCTCTCTCTTTCTCTGGTGCGCCTTTGTTCTCTTTCCTTTGTTCTGCTGTTTTAAGCATTTGGCCACATATCCACTTATACTGCTCACCAAGTCTGCCTTTTTAACTATATACTGACCCTATCTGTGTTGTTTCTCAGTCTAGTTTTTTGACTAAGGCCACATGAACAACCAAAGGGAGTAAAATTCCTAGAGGATGAAATGTATTACATATCAGAGTCTGATATGTTATACACAGTGGTTGTTATAGAGCTAGATATCACATCTGAATTACCTTTTTACTGGTTTTTCTGAGTAACTGGTAATAGAGTCAGACTGCCTTATCAGTTAACAGAAGATTATTATTTTATCAGCTGCGAGTGTTTGCAAAGTTTGTATTAAAGAATTAGAAGGCTGAGGGCATAGCTTGCCTAGTTGAGTGTTGTTTTGAGTGAAAAAAGAGAAGGGAACAAGGCAACAGGCCAGTGCGGTGGACCAGCCATGTGGAGGAGTTGAGCTTTTTAGCCTTCACAAGGAGTCTTCTGCCAGATGTTGCATAATGACTCAAAATTGGGTCAGTGTTCCTCTATCCCACACAGACCGAGTGAGTTATAGCTTTCAGTGCCAGCCTTGCTGTAAATGCTGCTAAATGCAATACAAAAGGACAGTATTCTAGCATGTGCAATGTGCAATCATCCATAAAAATCTCTGGCACACTTCCCAGCAGACTAAGCTTCATGGTTTTACACATCCACCTTTCACATATCTTTCTAAAATCAAGAAAAAATTGCATAAGTGTTTTTGTTAAATTTTCATACTAAACAGAATTAGCATATTTCTGGTTAGAACAAGCAATAAAAAAAAAAGGCAGATAGTTAATGTTGTGAAATGGTGCAATTGTAATATTTCAGTGCAAAGCAGTTGTGGTTTTTGTAGTTTATTTCTTCATCAGACTAATTTAGCCGTTATCATCACCCTGTACATGTTGCAAATATAATTTTGCTTTATATTTTTCTTTGATTGCATCGTCAGAAGGGCTAAGATAAGAGTCAAATGAGGAGCAAGGTAAACCATTCTTATCATAATTCTGTCTTTTGCCCATCTGATAATTGACTTTTGATTATAGAATTCATACCGTGCATTGTGTCAAATGTATTTTCAGTTTAATAGGGTACTGTGAATTTCTCATTGGAGATCAATAAAGTATCTATCTATCTATCTATCTATCTATCTATCTATCTATCTATCTATCTATCTATCTATCTCTGGATGTCAGTATTTTTGTAATTTCCTTTATCTGGCCTACCAAACACATACATTTGTGCTTTTGTTGGTAGCATTTAAATCTTGGATATGTAAAACTTTCAGATGATTGGCATACACATCATTACATAATGATCTATTACATAATGTGTTAATAAGGAAGTGTAACTTGTATGTTTAGATTTTGGCTCCTAAATGTCATTACGATTAACTTGTTCAACTTGCTGCTTGGCACCTTTGATACATATGTTGCTTTTATCATAGGAATGATTTACTGAAAAGGCATGGCTTATTTCAACAGGATACATCTGTTGCTCAATTCAATGCACTGTATGCTGATGTCTTAGAGGGCAACAATTTGTCTTTCAGCTGAAAAAACATGTCAAATAATAATATTATTTCAGTGCCTTTCACACATGGCCATTGGTTGTCAAGAATGTGCTTGTGTATCTTTGCTTCAAACTGTTTGACTGTGGAGGGGATGGTTATTATTTCAGCAGCACACAAGTCTGCTCTAATGTAAGTCTAGCTATGTTTTTACATTGTCTATCATATTAGCAGATGGCTCTCTAATATGTAGTCTGTCTATTGTAATGTGCACCGTGAGACCAGACCTGAAACTGTTGTAGAGAAAACTCCTGGGAGGCTTATTTTAATTTTAAGGTCTTGTTTTAAACTTTCACTATGTGCCTGTTAAGGAGTTTGTTAAATGCCTTCTAAAGTTGCATGTTTCTTTAAGTAGGAATGGCCTGCTCATCTGTTTCAGGGCTTTTAGGCTTCATCATTCATTAGTACCAATGTTGTAAGTTCTGCATACTAACTTGAAGATTTTAACCTACAAATTCTTGCACAACGAATGAACTTAAAATGCTGGTGCTGAAATTGGACACTGACTCTGTCTTGAGTCACAAGTATATTATGTGTGCAGGAGTTAAGTAAGATACTCTTTAATAAGTTAGAATTGCATGCGAGTGCATACACTCACGCAAAGCTAGGCTAGCCTTGAAAGCCTTGTCACATGGAGAGAGGATACAATTTCAGACTACAGGGCAGCTGCTGTGGTCTGTCTTGTCCTCTCTTCCCATATGGGATAGTGATAAAACTGTTGGATTGCAGTGTAATTTATTTGATGAGCTTCAGACTGCAGATGGCATAGTGGTGGAGTGGTTAGACAAAGAAATAGTCAGTTTGTGTTATTTTGTGTTGAGAACATCTCACTCGTACAGTGAGACCCATTCTGTTTTTGTATTAATTTGGGTTGTTCAAAAATTGACCACTAGTAAAATCCAACTCTTTAATACAATATTTATAAATGGAGAGATATGGAATAATGTGGATGAGGGTTATATAGTGATGACCTACCAGAGTTTTTGATGGAGCCACACAGATGCATTGAAAAAAATAAAATGACCACCACTGCATCGCACCAACTTACTGACTTTGGGAACGCTGTCACAAGTTGTTCCCACCTGCATTTTCCTCATAGGTCAGTGCTTACATGGACTGGTCCTTGTCGGGAGGAGCTAGTCAAATGGGCTTGTCACATAAGATATAGTTGGAGTGGCCTTGCTTCAGAGAGTGGACAGAGCTGAAGGCAAGAGATGGATTAAATGGTACTGCTTGAACTGGTGGATTGCAGCAGGTGTGGATATATAAAATTCTAAATGGAGGGTGTTGTAAAGGAGGACCTTGAAAGGTATGGACTTAGCCACCAACACCGTATGCCTTTTTGTATACAAAATGTTTGGTAAAATACTGAATGTATTTGTTTTTTTCTTTATTTCTGAATTGATGATAACATGATCAGATGAAGTGACTCATGTATCCAGTATCAGATTGTGTATTTGTGAAGTTTGTGTGTGGGGAAATATGAAAACGTGAGCTCTACTACCTGTTTGTAAAAATGCTTGTGAGAAGGACTCTGAAGAGTGGCAAAAGATGAGAAAGGGCAGTGTTCTCAAAAGCCACCACATGGGCAGGGTTGCCTTGATTTATCACGTTGAGCCAACGTGTGCTGGCATTGCGTGCCAAGAACAGCTGGCATTAACTTGAAAATGAGTCATTTGACCTTTCTTCATTAAAAAAAAATAGAAAATTAAAAAATGACACCCTTTTTTTTCTTTTCTCTTTATCTTCTAGGTTATAATGCATGACCAAAACAGAATAAGTACAACTCTATAGCCAACGGGATCCCGAGGACTTGATTACAGTCGCTTCAAGCCTGATAGTTTGTCTGTGCGGCTGCTCCCCCTCTCCCTGCTGCTCACGCCCGTTTAGTCGACTGGTATTGCTTCTAACATCTTCCCATCCCTTACCTTGGGTGAAGAAGACCTGGGTTCCAGTCTGATCTCAGTCTGCTTGCCTACATTCGGTTCCTGTTCTACTCTCAGCAGTGGTACTTCCCTGGATTTGCATTATTCACTATTAGGTAAGCTATGACTAATGCATCAGACAGATTATAACCACAATGCACATTACAGGCACCTAATCCTAATCCTTTCTCTGGGCATTGATTAACAAAGCAAGTTATTACAATGTTGCACAGCTAAACTAAGCATGCTTGTATCATTGTTTTACTAAAGACAAAAAAAATGCCTCCCCTCTGCAGATAGACCATCAAAATTTCCCAAGATGATTCCAAATGGCTATTTGATCTTTGAGGATGAAAGTTTCCTGGACTCCACCGTGGCGAAAATGAACGCTTTGAGAAAGAGTGGTCAGTTCTGCGATGTGAGACTGCAGGTATGCTTGGGAATCCAATTACGAAGACACGCCCTGACACATGGGCAATTATGCTTTCTCTGGGGAGCCACCGAGTCATTTTGTGAAGCATTAGAGATGCAAAACAAGGGATAAAATGACAAACATGTTTGTTAAGAATACAAAATAGTTTGAAATGGAGAGTTCACTTAGTCTCAATGATGATTGGTGTAATTTGCTTAACTCAAGAGCCATGCAAACTTTGAGACAGGAAAAATAATCGAAAAATTATATACTTAATGTTTTTGTGTTATGTTTCTCTTGTTTTTATAGTTCAAGTGTCAGAGCCTGTTTTCACCATTTGTATATATTACAGATCTCTAAAAGACTTCAGCAAATCACATTTTAATATTACGATGGGAGCAGAGGAGAATTTCTTTACTTCTTTGTTTATCTTTTGGTCATAAGAGCTGCAATGCTTAGTTTATGATTGATCCACAGAAAATTAGTTTTTCCAAACCAAAATTTCTAATATATGCAGGATCCATTTAAAATAGTAAATGATGATTCTGTGTGTTCTAGTATGTTTGTTAGACAAACAAGCATTGTAAGATATTGGGCTTGTTGAAACTGATAGGCATTTTTTCGCTATCAAAATTTATAAACAAAAAAACAATTTTTTCTTTTGTACAATCAGTTTTTTTTTCTGTTGCATTAAATATCTTAAGTCATAATGTTTTATATCAGTTGTTTCCCTTAAAAAAATACAAAGATGCACAAACTTTAAACAGTACTGTACATCTTCTTCCAATTCGTTTTTCCAGGTGTGTGGTCATGAGCTTATGGCTCACCGCGCTGTCCTGGCTTGCTGCAGTCCCTATCTGTTTGAGATCTTTAATAGTGACAACGAACCTCATGGAGTCTCACATGTTACTTTTGAGGACTTGGACCCAGAGGCTGTAGAGATCTTGCTCAACTATGCCTACACTGCCCAGTAAGTAACACTTCTGATCTCCTGATACTATGACTGTAAAATTTTTGTCTTAATTATTTAGAACCTCTTTTTTCATCTCGTGTGTGTAACACAGGCTAAAGGCAGACAAGGAACTAGTCAAGGAAGTTTACTCTGCAGCAAAAAGGTTCAAGATGGAGCGAGTCAAACAGGTGTGTTTTCACTCACTTTCTTTCTATTCACACTTCCTTTCTCCCAATCTTATTCACACATATTTTGCAGATTACAAAGAACTTTTATAATTGTAAACTGTTTGTTGATTTAAAAATATCACACTCACTTTTCAGATTTGTGGCGACTACCTGCTGTCTAAAATGGATTCCCAGAACGCCATCTCTTTCCGCAACTTTGCCAGCTCTATGGGAGATGCCAGAGTTTTGGCCAAGGTGGACACCTTCATTCAGGACCATTTACTGGAAGTGTCTGAACAGGAGGACTTTCTCAAACTTCCCCGTCTTAAGGTACTAGCTTAAATTTGCTTTAACAACTCTAAGTGCATCATACACAAACAACATGGCGGCAAGCGGTGCAGATCTCACTCTGAGGAAAGGAAACGTATCTTCAGTTATTTGGAATTGGTTCGGGTTTGTGGCATCAGACACAGAACAAACAGCACCTCGCTGATTTTGGGTAGGGGGTGAAAAAAATCGATTTAAATTGTGAATCGGGATTTTTTTGTGAAAAAATCTGAGATTTTTTTTTTAGGCCATATCGCCCAGCCCTACTTGTTAATTACAATGTCTTGAATTTGGCATTTTGACATTTTTTTCTATTTCTGTGTCATTGTAAAAATAATAAAACTATTTTTCACTGCGGTTTACTGTGCGTTCTGTGCAGTGCAAGCACAAACCAAACAATCAAAGGAGACTATGGGGCAAGAGGAACAAGGATTTTCAGCAGCAATGGAGGTTGTTTTATAGTGAATACAGCAACTCTCATGATCTCCCTGCTTGTTGCGTCATCAAACTCTGTCTTTTATTTTTTTAATTAAGAGACCCATGCTGTGTTTAAACAACTGTACAGTCAATGAATCATCTAATAACCAGACTGGAAGATCATATTCTCCAGGGAGCAATAAAGGATGTAGTGTTAACGCCTTCACTTAAACTCACCAACTTCGTTCCCACTGTGTGTAAATCTAACTCTTGTTTTCTCCCCTTTGTGTGTTTACAGTTAGAAGTAATGCTAGAAGACAACCTGACCCTGCCCAGCAATGGCAAGCTTTACTCAAAGGTGCTCAACTGGGTGCAGCGTAGCCTTTGGGAAAATGGAGACCAACTGGAACGACTTATGGAGGAGGTCAGTACTGGGTTGTGCAGTCTCTTCTCTCAGGGTGATCTTCAATTCCTACCCTGCCCCTTTCCCTCCCTCTCACGCCTCCTGTTTTTGACACTAAGAAGTCATCAAGGGGATGAAAAAGAAATGGCATGCCACTGTCATGCTGCTATGTCAGGATTGTTGTTTTTTTCCCTCTGATTTGTTGAGGTTTTTGCAGTAAGAAACTCTGTACCCCTGAACCATACTACAAATTAGAGGTGAGCTGAAAAGAGCTGCTGTTTGCTCTTGTTTTTGTTTCCGCTGTTCTCTTTTGGGTATTTGGTTGGTTTACATACAACCCCATTTGAGTATTACAGTGCTCTTCTCCTCTGAAACACAAAAACGAAGGTCTGACCCTTAATTCTACTGTCTCACTGCCACTTTACTGTCTGAACAGGTGCATGTTTGTTGCTCCAGCACTAACAGGCCCTCCTCCCCATTGATTTATCTCTCCTGTAGGTTTATTAGCAGCAGCAGGAGACCAGACTGAGGAGCCAGGACTGAGCCACCAGGGTAATGAGTCAGAGAAAAGAGAGGGAGGAGAGGAGCACTACTGCCTCTCAGCAGCCCCTCTTTGCAGCCAAGCAACACTGTGCTCCCATCTGTCCATGCCTCATATACAGATGCATCCCATTTCTGCATTTATCAGAACACATTGCTCACAAACCTTTAGCAAGAAGTACATCTAATTGATTGCTCATTAATGCATTTAACAATTATATTTTCATAGAAGCCTATTGATCCACTGGCACATCAAAGTACCACTCAAATTTGGCATTGGACAGAAAAGAGCATTGCCCATGAGAGTAGTGATTTCCTCGGTATAAATATGGTATTTCACTGGACTACAAGTGAATTATGATTCTGTCCAGGTGAAAAAAGTTTCAGCAATAGAAACGATGAAATTATTTACAAATTGTTAATTGTCAAAGCCTTCCTTATTAGCTTTTTCCTTTTTTTTTAAACTTTGCCCTTCAGCTTGAAAACTGAGTGACTTAAACACATAGAATATACGTACACTTTGGCCTCAACAGAACATATTGTTTTTGCTTTAGTGTTTGCTTGGATTGAATCTCATGGATCCCTTATTATATATGGTAACAGTTTAAAAAATAACTCAATAGTTCTCATGAACGCACCACTGCCTTAAGTTGTCTGGATATGACTGCCTATTATGGTTGCCAACGAAATGACCAACTCCTTCAGCTAAGGACCTGTTTCCAAACAGAAGAGGTGGAAAGAAGGGTACATGCAGCCACTCCTCTGCCTCTCATTCTTCACAGAAGATCTTTCCAGATACAGCCTCTCTTCTTCACCAGCCCCTCTTTTTAGATACAAATCGAGGAGAGCCAATGTGAGATACCTTCTTGGGCTCAAACACTTAACCCACTCTGCAGCGGCAGCAGCAGTGTGCGTCTTTTTTTTTTTTTTAAGGAAGTTTTCTATCCAAGCAATTGAAGATCCAGGCCTTCATCCCTTACCCCTCTTCCTCTTCACAGCACTGCCCCCCCTTTCCTCCCCCTCCCTCCTTCCTCTCCCCCTTATGTTGGGGCTCTCAGTGTGTTGCCATGGAGACAGCCACATGGGTGTGTTGTTCCTGTTTGTCTTACAGGTGCAAACGCTGTACTACTCACCTGACCATAAACTGGTGGATGGAGGGCTGGTGATTGAGGGGCACAGTGAGGTGTTTGGTGGCGAGGAGGACCACCTTCAGTTTGTGCAGGTACTCAACAGCTTGTGCCTGACTTCACTGTAGTGAAGTCTGTACTACATTTTGCTTGGCGGTATGTAATTGTACAGCTTGTGCCTGGCCATGCATAAAAATACTACACAGCCTGTGCCTGGCTAAGTAGACATTGCTCATGTAATACCACAGTTTAGCCACATTGTAAAGACTAATGTCTGTGGATTAGAAAAAAATAGGCTATGACGCTGGCTTGGCTATGCTGTTGAGCATATGAAAACTATATTTAGATTTTTAGGTTAATCTCAACCAGTGGAGCACATGCAGTGATGACTGTCTCAACTTTTTATCCTCTTTTTGAGTTGTGACTGAACTCTGTGCTGTCAGGTCTGACTGTAGTGGGGTCTGAGTCTGTAGTTTGCCGTGCTGTGTTGTTGGCTTAAGATGGCGTGAGATTTCATTACTAGGCCAAGATTAAAGCAGTTTCATTATGTCATGTCTACATCAGACTAGCTGGATCATAGTGTACTTTGGGGTATGATTAGACGGTGTTGGCCACTGGTAGGCCTGTGGTGCAAGCTTGGCTTCTGTAGCTGCACTGTGCTCTTGCAGAAGAAACCCGTACGAGAGAGCACCCAGAGACAGATGAGTTGCAGCTCCTCAGGAAGCCTGTCGCCCTCCAATCAAGCAGCAAATGCTCCGAAACAATCTGCCAGGAGAGAGTGGAAGTATATCGCCTCTGAGAAGACCACAAGTAAGTGTTAACAGGAACTATGCAGTATTTGTTCCTGCACAATCAGAAATATTTCTATTTTGTGCATAAGTGTTAAATATTTTGCACAATGACAATAAGTGAGATCAAAGTCGTAAGTCTGGTGGCCTCAATGCTTTCAGACTTCACAACTTTACTTGAAGGGACATGACATCAGAGAATTCTTTTTCCCCCGCAATTCTGAAACCTAATCTTGAAACAATCTCATATCTTACCCCTAGACAACACCTACCTGTGTCTGGCTGTGCTGGACGGTGTGTTGTGTGTGATCTTCTTGCACGGTCGCAGCAGCCCTCAGACCTCCCCCTCTGCCACCCCTTGCCTGATGAAGAGCCTCAGCTTTGAGGCCCAGCCCGAAGAGCTGGAGGAGCAACCGCTTTCACCCATGCATTATGCTCGCTCTGGTCTGGGCTTGGCAGCACTGAATGGAAGGCTCATCGCAGCAGGTTGGCACTAAACAACAAACAGTTACAAGATGTAAGGTGTAAAGAATTGGAGGTAAAAGAAGGCTAGAGTACATGGGAAGCCACATGCTACTGTCTTGGCATCATTTTCAGAGACAAACTTAACCTTGAGAACCCTTCCTCCTCACACACGTAATAGAGATTAAGTTGTACTGGCTTTCTCTTTAACCTTAACCAGAACTCCACTGTAACCTTGATGCATCTTCCTGTTCCTGTAGGAGGCTACAACAGAGAAGAGTGTCTGAGAACTGTGGAATGTTATGACCCCAAAGAGGACCGCTGGACCTTCATCGCTCCCATGCGGACTCCGAGGGCGCGATTCCAGATGGCTGTTCTCATGGTACAGTTAACCTTTGATCTCCCACTAAGATTTATTGACTCAACAATAAAAAAACACTGTGAATATCAACCTACGAGTTCACCTTTGCAGTGCTTCCCTTGTCTTGTAGAAGTAGTTGTATACTTTGTTTAAAAGGACCAGATTTTAAATTCTGTTAACTTGATGTCAGTAGAACTTTGTATGTCAGTAGGTCGTTGTAGTTCCAATCATATACGGCATCTGAAATTTAAATGAGAGTAAGTTACAAATTGATGTATCATCATCCAATGATTTGTCCTTTTACATCCGTCACAGGGTCAGTTGTATGTGATTGGAGGTTCAAACGGACATTCTGACGAGCTGAGCTGCGGGGAGAGATACGACCCACATGCTGATGAATGGGCTCAAGTGCCAGAACTGAGGACCAACCGCTGCAACGCTGGTGAGTCCTCCCGGCAAAGATTTCATAACTGTTGAATGTCATGATCTTTGCTTGAATAAAGAAGCTTCTGTTTGGTGACTTGAGGCTGGTTTGCTTTTGTAGTTCATTCCTGTTCTCTTTGTTTTAAGGTGTCTGCTCACTGAACAACAAACTCTATGTTGTGGGAGGGTCGGACCCCTGCGGGCAGAAAGGCCTTAAGAACTGTGATGCTTTTGACCCTGTGACCAAGACCTGGTCCAACTGTGCCTCCCTCAACATCAGTAAGTGTCCCAACAGTCTCACATATATCTTTGATATGTAATATAAAACATTATCTAACCAGAGCAAAAAAAAAAACAAACAAAAAAACTGGACATGTTTTTGAGAAGGCTAACAAGTGTCTGTGTTTTTTTTATGTAAATCTTTAATTATTCCCTCTGGGAAATAAGATTGCTGCAGCAGAGTGTGTTCTGTTAAAGAACGAGACCAAAAATAGGGTAACAGTTAATCAGAGAACAGCTCGTGGTCTTGTGATATTTCATCCTGAGGGTAAATTAGAAAGTCTTATTCACCAAGCAAATTGTTTTTCAGGGAGGCACCAGGCAGCAGTGTGTGAGCTGGATGGCTACATGTACGTGATCGGAGGGGCAGAGTCGTGGAACTGCCTTAACACTGTGGAACGCTACAACCCTGAGAACAACACCTGGACCTTGATAGCCCCCATGAATGTGGCTCGCAGGGGGGCCGGCGTTGCTGTCCATGCAGGTCAGCCGCAAACTGGGGAAAATGGTGGAACCAGAAATATCAGTTTATCAAGTTGCATTCCATTGCAACTTCTTCAGTGTGTATATGACTCAGAAACATCATCTTGTGTAAAAAAAAAGAAAGACTTTTAAAAAATGGCAGCCATTTTTAAAGTTCAGCTTCCTCAAGTGAAAGTTTGAAGTTAATCCTGGATCACATTTTGAATTTGAGTTGAAAGGTTTAGTGCAACAGAATTAGATTTAATCTAGGTTTGGAGTAAAAACATAGATCATCCTTTCTAGTTTTCAACTAGTTTCAAAATCTGTGAATTTATGACTTCAGTTGATTTAAAAATGCAACTAGGGCTGTGTTTTGAGAAAAAAATATGATCAGAGATTTTGTACAGAACATAATCATTTTGTTCTACTAAATTAATACTGATGATTCTCCCTCTGTCCAGGCAAACTGTTTGTCGTTGGCGGTTTCGATGGCTCCCATGCACTCCGCTGCGTGGAGGTGTATGACCCTGCCCGCAATGAGTGGAGGATGCTGGGCAGCATGACATCTTCTCGCAGCAATGCAGGCGTGGCCATGCTGGGCGAAACCATCTATGCTGTGGGCGGCTTCGATGGCAACGAGTTCCTCAACACGATGGAGGTGTACAACCCTGAGACCGATGAGTGGAACGACTGCTCCAAGGCTCTGTCTCCCCTCTCTGACTAAAGAGGGGGGAGACAGGGAGGTGGGAGGAGCAAACAAGCAAGGGAGGGGAGGAGTTAGGGAGTTTCACAGTACTTCACCCTTTTTCAAACTAACAGGCTTAGTGACGTAATCGTGTTTCGTGATGTCCTGTGTGTGTATGAGCGGATATGTGTGGGTGTGGGTGGGGATAGCTGGGATGAGGGGTCTTCAGTGAAGACTGGCTTATATGTGGGGAGTGGGGATGGACGGTTTGTTGCCCAATGCAACATGATGCCTTTGCATATTGCATACGATGTTTTTTCGTGCCGTATATATTTGATTTCTTCCTCATTTTTTGTCATCTGCCAACATTTAATACACATTTAGTGCTTTTCTTTTTCTCTTAGAGTTGAAAAGTTTTGTCACTTTATTGAGGGTTTTCAGATGAGCTTGCAAGTATTGGTCACTTGGAGTGTGGAAGGATGAAGTGGTGACAATTGACTTGAAAGTTCCAAGTTTATTTAAGAATATTTCTGTTGTGGAAATGTAATTTTTGCTCACATATTTAAAGGTCAGTGGTTTGAAGCCTTAGTCAGAGTGCGAGTTGATAAACACCTGTCATGGCTTTTTGTGTCATTTTAAACAAGCTGGATTGCTTTTTGAATCTTAAACGATGGCCTTTTTTATATTTTTTATACACTGCTGATTTACCAATAAAAGTAGTAGCAGACAGCTTAAGTCAATGAAATCTAACCAGTGCCAGTTCTAGTTAATTTTTTATGCACACACCACACATGCACAACCATGCTTCTGCTAACCAAACTTTTGTTATTGTAATTTAACTAATTGATGTATGTAGAGATGCAGTTTACTGAAGATCCTTTTTTTTTTCTTTTGTGTTTTAAAATGTCAGGCATTGGCAGATTCTTCTGGAAGGAATGTTAGAGCGAGAAAATGATCACATTTGTAACATTTCTTAATTAATAAACCATTTAAATCTGATGTTTGTCTTCAGTCTACTTTCTAAATGCATGCTACTTTCAGTGATGTTTGGCAATAACTTCTGTGGTTGTTACTGACTGACAGACGTTAGCATTAAAGTCCTAGATCAGCACTTGAACCAGGTTCTGCAAGCACCGAAAAAAAGTCCTGACAGCTAATCTGCTATTCCTAAATTTAGACTTTACGGCCTCGTCTCCCCCTCCCTCCCGTTTAGTAATTACTGTGTCCTGGTCACTGCTGTCTAAGCTTACATCGCCACCATTTTCCTCAGGGACCAGCATGCTAAGCCAGGTTTTTTTCTGTTCCTCTAAGTGTCTTTTAGGAGAGATTATACTAAGCTGGCTAACAGACCTCAGCAGGAAGAGACAACACTCGCTCGCTCTGGGAGTGTTGAAAGACATCCAACTGGGCTGGCTGTATCTGTATGACCCCAGACGCCACAGACTTCCAGTCAGTTTATCAAATCCCCAGTCAGCACTCATTCACAAGTTAGCCTCAGATAATCTCTGCTGACACACCTGACAGTCACAGCAAAGAAAGAAAAAAGGAGCATATGGACCTCATGCCTCAGGAAGCAGAGGCATATAGACTATATACTTCGGCACTGATGACAGTTGATTTTTTTATTTGTCACCCTTCCTCCTTATATGTTCTTGGAATTAAATTTTCTTACTTCCTCTTTGGACTCATACAACCCCAAGAGACTGAATTGAAGAAGTGGCAAATTATCAAAAGCAAAGGAACAAAAATGCAGCTAAACATGCAAATATGGAATGAAAGTATTCATTAGATCATTTTAGATCTTCACATAATAAACCTTTTTACAACCAGAACAGAAATCAAAAAACGTGGATAACAGCGTTCTTGAAACAAACTGAAGAGAAAAAAAAATAAATCCACAGGGTTTCTTTGGCACAGGCTGCTCTGGGATGGAAACTGTTTAAAAAGTGAAAATAAATTGCACAAAAAACCCACTACACACTTTAACAAGGTATTAGTTGGGTTTTTCCTCTGACAGAAAAAATCTTAAAAGGCCTTAAGGTACAGCTGGAACATAAGCTTGATGTCAGAGTCCAAAGTTCCTGCTGACCAATAAGCTGCAACTGCATAATGTCAATGCTGGGACAATTAATGACACAGGAAGTTCATCATCTGCTCCCCCCAGCCAGTGCCTCACCTGCTCCTCTGTGACGTCTGATGCTTTAGCCTTTGTGTGTGTCACGGCACCTCTAATCTGTCTGCTGGCGTCACCTGCCCTCTAATCCCCTTAGTCACCATACACACACATGCAGACACATGCGCTCACATTCGGACTGTCAGTTACAGCCCAGAGGCTACATCACACAGCTGAGCCTCTCCGAAAAAAATTCCCACAATACTACAAGGAAGGTTAACAAGGTAACTGATCCTGAATTAGTTTAGACTCACCTTTACTCAAAGGTCAACCATATCTTTAATATATTTATCCCTAACATAATATATATTCTTTTATCAAATTATGAACATCTTTCCTTTTTAATTTTTTTGTTTTTGTTTTTAACTCATAGCCAACCAAAACTTTGGTTCAATGTTTTTTTTTTTAAACTGGGCTCTATTGAAATGTGGTTTCTTGCCAGGTATGCTTGTGCATGACACAAGGTCACTGGCGGCTTTAGTGGTTGAAAATAGCCATTCGGTCACTCCTCTGTGGGACTCAGACAGACAGCCTCACACAGCTCAGTTAGAGCACGCTACTTTCATCACACAATTCATGATTTGACAAGAGAAGACGCTTAAATGATAGGCATGTCCATGTTCTTCTAATTAAAAAAGGGGAGCGTCGGCCCAAATCGGAATGTCAGAATGTAATACATGACTGGTGGAGAGTCCGAGATGTGACTAGGTCTTTATACAAAACAGGAAGTACAGTTAATTTCATATCAGGAAAAAAAAACATCATTGTTTTTAGAGCCTTACAAAATTGTTTTTTAGGACTTGAAAGTTGGATGAGAGGAGCAATGCCTTTGTCATGTTTACAAGCTAAACATGAAGACAGACAGTGTGTAAGTCCGTACTCTTGGTTTTCAATTTGTCCAAACAGATTCACAATTTTAAGGCTACAGTTTAGATACTGGTGCTTACAGTTAAGGGATCAGTGCCTACATACAGATTCATAAACCGGGCGTACTGTTTGGCCATCAGTGCCCACCATTAAGCTATCCATAATGTGAATCTGTTGGCAGGGATTGATAAACTGTAGGCATGGTGTCTGAATCCATGAGCACGGATTATAAACATGGGCACAGATTTGTTAACCAGGAGTCCGGATTTACACAAGGCTCTTTGTTTTTTCAGTGGACACCAGGGAGGCTCCATAACAAACATAATGAACTATAGTGGTAAAATCAGCCTGTTACAGTGGGCTGGTTGACATTATTGCACATTACACATTTACATTCATATTCACTCAGTTAACATCCAAAATTCTGTTTTTTAGACTATATAACAAACTGCATTTCAAAAGCAAATGTGATATTCCAAATAGTGCTGATGAAAACCGACACTGTGATTCAACTAAACAAATGATAAAACAATGCAACGTTTATGTAAATTAATATTTGTAGGGTTTCTTAATCTGAAACATGAAACATTCTCTGAAGGTTGAATAATGAGAAACTGTTAAAAAAATGTTATTTTGTAGCTCAATTGACCTTCCTATGAGAAGTCAAACAGATGAACAAATAGTCAAGAACACTGGAAATGGTCCCTGAAACAGTTAGACTCTACAAACTACCAAAAGGCCTGAGAGAAAAAACAGAGGCTCTGTAAACTCCTTAAACTTACAAATAATGGAAAACATGCATAGACATCCATGTAATTAGTCTAACAGAATGACAATGTGACACAGTGTTTGTGTACAAATTAAAAAAGCTGAACCATTTTTTAGAATCATCTACACAGTACAAGCAGACTTCCCTTGAATTTACACCAATCCAACCAGAACCATGAAGGAAAGGTGATGTGGGCATGGTGATGTTTTGACCCACTGTTCAAAAGAAACAACCTAGATCAGGACTCCTTGAGAATATCCGTATTTTTGACTTTTTATGTTTTTTTTGTTTGATTTTTTCAGATTTTAAGTGTTTGCACACTACCTATACAATCCAGATAACAAGGCTATGATTTTAAGTGTCTTTATTCTTTTAAAACTAAAAACCTCCCCCAAAACAGTTTTATTTCCCATTAATTAATGTTTATGTCATCAAGGATCTCTGTTAAGGATTTCTGTATTTAAGTCCTGAAAGCTTACTGCTTATGAAGCCTGTTGGTTATATTTATTCATCCTGTTTTTAGTTGAGTTTCACATAAAACTGTCCACTGGAGAATTGTGCAATCTCACATCGCACTATGTGGATGAGCCCAGATGACTCTACACAGACTTTCTGAATGAACTTTGTATGTGCAGATGGTGTTCGGCACAGAATGTTCGTGATGGACAAAAGAGTCTCTGTTGCTGCTGAAGCCTCCAGAAGCCCCGGGTCTCAATGGCTGTTGTTTGTACACACTAATTCTCCCATTGAATTCCATTTTTCTGGTCAGAACACCACATGCATCCATGCAGCTCCGAATGCACAAACAAAACACACAAGCGGCCTTCACAGAGAACACAAACACATATACAAATTGGCTGCTACCGTCTTGGCAGCGGCTGCTTAGCAGCGGAAATGCCGAGGGAGCTTGTTGCTTGTTTGTTTCCTCCTCTGCTTTGTTTCCATTGGAATGTTACGTAACTTCCGGAGGAGAGAAGGAGGAAAGAAAGAGCACAATTTGCTGGCTGTTGACACCACCGACATCCATCTATCATTCTATCCACTTCCCCTCCTTCCTTAAATAGTGCAGCTGTGTGGTTTCATAACCTGTGGAAATCGCAGGTTTAGGTTACTGCCAGAATGTGTGTTGGTCTGCCACAAATGATGTAGTTTTACATTCCAGCACGCTCCATGAACAGAGGGACTGTGTGAAAGGCCGTCAATGTGTTTACATTGACAGCTATAGAGCCGTCAGCGTGACACACTGGTCATGTGGAGTTCATGCATGTAGTCGCAAAATGTTAGTGACGCACAAAATGAATGGTGAACAAAGTCACTGACCCGGATTCTCAATGTATACACAAAGAATGGGAGCTGTGCTGCTTCTGTGTGTTACATAAGAGCCTGAATGCGGTCGTCACTCATGAATTGGACTTTCCTACAAGATAAGAGCCACTTGTTCTGAACTGAACACATTAACCACACAGTACACTGAGGTGACAGCTGATCACTTTTTTAACTCAAGTTTATTATGTTAAGATGTTATTATTATAATTAATAAAGAGAAAGCTTCAAATTTGATTCTCTTGCTTACCAAATAAGATGCTGCGGAAACATGAGTCATCTCAACGACACTCCCCTCAATATCAGAAAAAAAGGAGCGCAGTCATCAAAAAATACAGAGGGGGACACCTTTCATGTAAAAATATTAATTGGCTTCCAGGAAATGAAAGTTGTATTTTTAGTTGAACTGTTCCTGCTTTGACATTTTCATTTTTTTTCCCATTTAAATTTAACTAGATTGCACAAAATGCCACTATGCACAAGCCAACATTAACAGAGCTGCCTCTCTGACTGTACACCTATTACATTGTGGTGGCTATTGTGTTGATATCTGCACACTTTTTTAATGTGGTTTCCATTAAACGTAGTCTCATGAGTGTTACACAGAAAGGCATACAAAGACTAGTTAGGGCTTTTTATTTTGCAGCAGTCCTGTTAGTAACTGATGAAGCATTGTCATACTTTTAATAACATGATGAAAATAGAGGATGAAAGAAAAGCTTCTGTGTCTGCATTTTTAATATTGCTATAATCCATTTTTTTCATTGAGAGTGAATGATCTGCCTTATCAAACACAAAGCAGCTCCTCTTCAGTGTAGCTGTTGAATAAAAGGAGCAGTAAATTAACTTATGTGAGGCTGAGGGCTTTCCTTGATTCAGCTGTGTGTGTGTGTGTGTGTGTGTGTGTGTGTGTGTGTGTTTGTTTGTGTGTTCCCCGTTGGTTGGATTTAAAAACAGCAGTATGGTGTTTCCCCTGGTTGTTCTGTTAGAATGAATTACATAAAACTAAACTGTGAATGCTATGATATAACATTACCATAAAAGGTGACCCCTATTGATAAGGAGCTGGTATTTAAGGTTGTGTGTCTGAGTCAATGATATGGAAGTTAAACACAGACATTTACACATGAGTTTGAATACATATAAATATTATGTAAGAGGAAAGTGGAATGAGGTCATAACTGAGGCATTTGTCCTCACCTATCAGTTGTAATAGCTGATAGCTAAGCTACACTGAGTTAAATCAGCCATTGGCCCTGATGGCGCTTCATCCACAGGTGATGAGAACCAAGCTGTTGGCAAAATAAACAGTCTTATAAATAACTCCACTTTTTTCCAAATAACTAAATATTGGAATATTTCTTGGACTCGAATGCATCAGAATGCAAAACAAGCTGGGAAACACAAGAAGTGGAAGTGGAAAGCCACTCTGTTTTGTTCCGCTCACTCCCTATCTCTTAAAAAAACAGAAAAGGCCTTATGTAAACATACAAGTGCATGCATGTCTTTCCTGAGAAAAACTGTGTTGCAAACTGCTTCTCAAAGTGCACCAAAAATACTTTGTCCTTCCTTATAGCTCTCCTTCTATTTGAATACATCCTTCAAAATGCAATATTAAATAACAGCTAAAAGACATATATTTCAGTCGTTAACAAAGAATGTGAGATTTTATCACCAGTGGTTATTTGAGGTGAGGAATCCCACATCAAAAATATAGTTTTTTTGTATTTACTGTTTCACTATATGGACATTATTGTTTCTCAACAAGAGTTTTTTATCAAAAAAGACTACAATACAGTAGAAAAGAATACAAGAAGATAGGAGGAGATAATTATGTAAGAGCTAATTTGATTTAAGAGCTCAGCCAAACGAAGAACTCAGGTTGTTGGCGAGGGGGTCAACAAGATGAACTGGAGGGTGGGAAAGAGTGAGTTTAGTTATAATTAGGGTCATGGAAGGTGTGAGCGGAGGTTGAAAAATAATTTTTAATAAGTTGTGGTCCAATTTAGTTTGAAAGTTTTGGTTGGGACATCACATATGTATTCTTAAGGAGGGTCATACTGGCTTAACACTCTTACTCTTGAATTTCTCCATTTATTTTTATGACTCATTCCATAATCACTATGTAAATTTAAATGCATGTGTATTTATAATACATATGTCATTACCTTAGTGAATAGATGTAAATATATAATGCAGTGTTGACACAATATTTTAGTTACATAATTTTCATATATTATGTCTCCTGCGTAATTCACACTAAAAAAAGTTAAGCTAATATGAAGTTTGGTCGTTAAAGTGGGGGGTAACAACTAACACATGACACATTGATTTCAGTCTGACGTGAAATATCTCAAACTCTTCTGGAAGCTTATCTGCTGTTGAGGCCAACGTGTACTGAAAGCTGTCTACTGATGACTGAACATGCTCCTGGAAAAGGCCTCGCCGGGGTTTTATGTAACTCATGACATCATCCCACCGTGCTGAGATCAGAAATCAAATATTTAACACGGGGGATAATGCGCTCACCATGCAAAGGCCGTCATCACTTCACAGTGAATGTAACAAATAAAATATTTACAATCACAACACGGTCAGCTTAACAATATCTCTCAGCAGTGACCTGTTGTAATAAGAGCCGGGATGATGTGACCGGTAAGTGCTCACAAAGCTCTTCCACCAAGTGATGCAGCAGATGTCGTCTCTAATGCTAAAAGAACCTTTGGTTAGACCCTCTGACTATAATACTTAGTTAACACTAGTTATCATGTTATTAATATAAATGTCAATATACAGTAATAACAACTGTGGTACCAATTGTTGCTTATTTATTTCAGGTGAACTTTAAAGGAATACCTGACTGAAAGAGGTCTGAAATGGGTTATCTTATCAGTGAAAGTCAATATCTTCAATGGCATTATGAAATCATGAGAGATATGCTCCTGACAGACGGACGAGGGCATTAAGAGAGGATGTAAAATAAGTGCAAAATAAATAATCTGTTGAATACATAAAACTAAAGCTAGTTTCCATGGCAGCTGCTGGGTTCGTGATGTAATAGCCATTCAGCTTCAGACTGAAATTATGATGGATGTGCAGCTGTGCAGTCAGTCATTCTTCTGTTTTATTGGGGGGAATGTGAGTATAAAGTTAAATGTTGTTTACTAAAAGTGCAATGTAAGTAAACATTAAGAGCTGTGAAAAGTTATTTCATTTTATGTTATAATTTTCAACAGATATGATTTTCATTCTTATTTATTTTTTGATTATTTTTTGTCTACGAAACCTGACTCCTGTGTTTAAAACTTAAGTCCAAACCCAAAGATATTAAACTTTAATGTAAAACACATTTACATAAAACACAGAAAAAAACAAATGATCAAACGATCAAGTAATCATTTAAGCAGTCAAATTGAATATTTATGCTCTAACAGTTTATTATTCTTTTCATCAAAAATACATTAAAATATAAATAACAAAAACGTGGTGCATGAGCACACAATGTCAATAACCATTTGTTTATCAGCGGTCAAAAATAGCAGTGCATTAAATATCAGCTGTAGCTAAGTGGAGTGTGCTGTTTATGATTAACCTTGTCATGTTACAGGCTACAAGCAGTAGAAAGCAGCAAGAGTAAGCAGGATAAGCAGCAGAGCTGTGTACTTGTATGTGTTAATATTTAGTCTTAAAACAGGCAGGATTATCTTGGAGAAGGTGTAAATATAAAGCCCGTGTTACATGAGCTAGTGAGAGAAAGTCTGGAGGTTATTTTACAGTCGTTAAGTCCAGTCAACACTTAAGCAAGCTCTTTTTTCTCGTAAGCTGCGTACAAATCCCACCGTGCCAAACACATATTTATACTTCACGACTTAAAAATAATGATATTTAAGACAGGTTAAAGAAGCTGTTTGTTACAGATGATACCGACAGTGCCCCAGTGAAGTGACACATTACTGACTTCAGCTTGGTATGTCGACACTTTATGAGAGTTTATGAGAGTTCATGTTGCAGCAGTCTATCTACTGATTAACCTCTGTGGTCTGCGTAGCACTGGTTATTTCATATTTACCTCTAGTTTTAACTGCAAATTCAATTAGATATCTTGGTGCAGAACCAGTTTTGAATCATAAATCCTTAACTTGCAAGACAGCATGTGTGTGTGTGTGTGTGTGCATGTGTGTGATTATGTTTATTCAACTGACAGAACAATAAATTTGTGATCCAAGCAGCTGCATATGGGCAACTAAGTGCAGTTTTATGCCAGTGTGCCTCATGGCTATAAAAAAAATACAAAGATCGATGGTGCATTACTCCAAAAAAAAAAATGTAAGAACAAGTGTCACATTTGTTTGTAGCGGTTGACATGGAGACTGCTATTGTTAGAACTCTGCTGGGGATATATCTGAGGAGGACTGCTATGACACGGCAACGGCCATGACGCTGAAGAAACAAAACACATACCACAATGGGCATGTCGCAACAGAGAGCGAAAGAATTCAGGGAACCTGAGAATGTTCGATTGTGATGTCTGGTCAGGAGAAAGTCGATGAGAGATGTATTCACTGAACTCAGTGGGTCGATTTCAAGTTAAGGCAAACCAGTGTTTGGTTTCCCAGGACTGCAGTGCACCCAACAAGGCCAGAAATCAAGGTTTAATCTTTGATTCAAACCTTAATTTTACCAAATATTTCACTGATATCAACAAATCAGCTATCACTCAGTTCAGGAACGTTGCAGAGATTAGATCTACGCTCATGTTAATGATGCAACAATACTCTTTTCTTGCTCATGTGTCTTGCCATTTAGATTGGTGCTACTCTTCTATTAGCCAAACTGCTCCTATAATCTATTTAACATGTACAACTTGTACTGAATACTGCAGCTTGGGTTCCTATAAGGACGAGGAAATATAATCATGTCTCCCCAATTCTCAACGGGTAGTAGGGAACTTGCTGTTAGAACTCCTCAAGTGTGGAATAACTTTTCTCTGGAGATCAGACAAGCTGCTTCGGTGTCTTCTCTCAAAAACTCACTTTATTTGATCTAGTGGATTTTTTTTCTGTTTTCATTCACTCCATTTTTTTATTGTACTGTAAATTTTGAAAAATCACTACAGTCTGTGTTTTCTGTTTTCATGTCTGTGAGGAACTTTCTAATCTTGTTTTTAAACAGTGCTGTGCTAATACCAACGTCTATAGCAAGACCTTTGAAATTGCACCAACCTAATTAGAGTGGATATTGCTGAGTCGTGTCTAAACCTGGAGCTGAGGATTAGACCTTAAGAGGAAAAAATAAAACAACTTTTAAAGGTGACTTCTCTTCTCAGGTGAAGTGATATTTCAAGTATTAACTCAGTACAGGATTATGTCAGAACATATATTCGGTGATTATGACCTTAAAGACCTTTTGTTTCCTCCAAGACATTTCAGTAAATTTAATAAGAATCTGCTAATCCCCCACAACCACTCTGCACCACGTCCCTCTCTTTTGGATATCAACAATTTCTCTAATAATACCTGATATGCTTAAAGGTGCTAGGGTAAAGTTTTTGCACCATTTACAGTATAAATCTTCCCACTCTAATGATTTTGTTGCAGTTTGTGGTTAGAAAAAGTTATCCAATCAGTGTCAAATCACTTCAAATCTGCATGACTCATATGGTTTCTTCCTGGTTTTCAATCAGGTGACCTGCGTTGAACTCCTGCTATGGGAATGTTTTTATCACCGCATTCTTAACCCTGCTGTACAGTCCTGCATCTCCACAGCACAGATTATGCAAGAGATCAACCCTGGACAAACTGCACACCACTAATTTTAACTTAGTATAGGAATGTACTAAAATCTGTTGTAAAATGTTGAATATACACCCTTGAGTATTTATCTCAATGTGATTATCTTAATATTTATCTATATGCAATAATTTGACACCACTCTGGTCTGAACTCATCGAGAGCTGCAATCAGAATGAACACAACACACATAAATGTTTTCTCTACCTATTCATCTATTACCAAACACCTAATTGAATGCATGCACGCACACACACACACACACACACACACAACCACTGTCAGTAAATCCACCACAGAGAACTACCCTAAGAACCAAGGGAAAAGCAAAGCACCAGAAAAATAGGAGAGTAAATATTTTCTGTAAAAAAGTGAAGAATGAGGGGTAGGAAATGGTAATTTGAGCAGAGTCCTGAATTATCCACATCTAGTGTGCATGGAATGTGAAAAATCAGAGAGAGGCAGCGACAGAAAGAGATAGAGCCTGTATGAGTCATAGCTCTGCTCAAACATGTGAAAATGAGTCTAGCTGTCTCCTAGGCAACTGTGCTTGCGCAGCCCGATACACACATGCATGTGCATGGATAAGTGCACATGTGAAAAGATGAGCAACAAGTATACACAGCAACCTGAGATTCCTGCAGACAGAGAAGAACGCAAGCAACAGCTTGTTCTGAGAGAATATCGCAAAGGCATCAACCATGTTTGTAATGTGTGCATGTGATGTGACACAATGACTATTATTTTTGCTCTGAGGGATTGTGAAACAGCCATGAGTTTTATTGTTCTGCATATACATTTTTACAGAGCCTTCCAACTTATTTTACTTTGGGTTGTACTTGCAATGCATGACAAGAAAGAACTGCAGAGATCAGTGATGAGCTGACATCTGTAATGTCTCAGTTGGTGTACTGAATATACCCTGCATTAGCCAAGGGACACTTTAATTAAAATGAGCCATTCAATGTTTCATTTCAAGGTCACACAGCTGGAAATTAATTTTCAAAAGCATATAACAGTCAAAGGTAAAGTATATACTGGTTTTGTAGACTTAGGGAGCTGGAGTTCAGAGGGATACGAGGATGAAACAGATGGATCAAAAGACACTTTGCACTTTGTATAGCAGGTGTTTATTGTTTCCTGCCCTCAAAGAAACCCAAATGTCAAAGTGAATCCCCATATCTAGGAAATGACAATGTACTGACTCTGACCAGACCTCGTGTTTTTTTTACAATGGCATCATCGCATCAATTTCAGGCCAAAGCTATTATCCAGGAAATTACCTATAATTATAGCTTCAAACTGTTTTATATGGGTGATTATTACTGTTGCGCAATGCCCTTGTGCCATATTGGATGGTTTGAGCATGAAATTATTTTAGTAGCAGTTGGAGCCTAAAATGCACCAATCCAACACAGTAGCTACATTCAGTAGAGTTTAATAACAGCCAGGAGGGTCAACAGGTGAAGGGTGAAAGGTGTAACCCTTTACCTTAAATCTACAAATAAATGTTTATTTGCCAGTCTGATAAACTTACAGAATTATTTTTCATCTTTCTTATTTTATTTATTTGTATTTGCATTTGAGATATTGTTTTTCATCTCATAACGGGCCTTAGTACACACTGGCAAAGCCCCAGGAGGTTGAGGATCCTCATGAACTGTTAGTATTATTCTTCTTGAAGGAACGGTGAGAAACTACATAGAGTCCCTGCGTGAAGCTGTTTGTTGCGTCAGGGGAAGGTGATAAGACAAAGCTACAAGGTCAAGCAGATTAAAGTCTGACCAACACTGCATACCAAAAAGGGCCTGAAAAATGCAACAACTGATACACAATACGCACACATAACAAGGACAAAGCAACAAGGTGAGCTAAAACAGGAGAGCCACAGTTTAAAGGGACTTCTTAGAGGGACATGACGAAGGTACGGCACATCTATGAGAGAATAGGGAAATTCATGTCAGAGGTTGACTGAAAATGGACAGTTGGAGATAGACACAAAATAAGGTGTGATCAAAAGCTTTGTTACACCTGTTTTATGACCATTGCTATATGACTATTTATGACTTCCTGACTCCTTAACAGAAGCATCATCTGCCTCTGTCTGAGAGTCTCTGTCAACATGCCTGGGATGACCCAAACTTATAGTTGAGGATCCTCACAGGTGACGAGGGACCAAATTGCAGTCTTTAAAGTGAACTGCCTGCAGTCTTAAAGACTGAAGAAGCCACGTGAGGAACACAACCAAGAGCCTGCTGGTGTTTTGCTTTGACATTCATGCAGTTTTCACTGTAAGTTTGTCCCACAGGTTCAGACTATTGATGCTGAATATTACTGTGATTTTGTTGAGTGTCTGAGGTACAATATTCAGTGCTTAAAACCCCAAACTGTAATGTCTTGGCAAGCAGGCCTAAAAACAAGACATCAACAACAGCCAAATCACCTGATTTGGCTCCCTGTTACTTCTTTCTGTTCCCCAAAAATAGTTTGGTCAGTGGTTTGTAGCCAAAGACTTAAGTTTCAGGTCCATAGTGAAATCACAAATGAACACGTACAAGTGGCCACAAAAATGGGCTGACAACGTTCAACTGATGTTACTTGATAGACTTAGTCTCAAATGTTTTTTCTTGCATTTGCTACTTCTCATTGCACCTAGTGGTAATGGAGGGAAAACATTCAAGTTAGATCCTTAAAGCTCTCGTTTTAGCTCTCCATAAAATCATTTGGGAGATATCTGTTTTTTCAGTTGCTAATTGCTCCACTATTCTCACCAGGTAATTGCTCTTTTTGTTGGGAAGGTGGGTTGTGTGTTGTGGGTTGTTTAGGCTTTTATGCTGAAAAAAGCTGCTCTCTGCAGCCAAAAAAATGACACCATGGAGCAGCAAGTGAAAACAAAACGGTAAAATTGCAAGCCTGAAAACTAAAATAATGAGCTGAGAGGAACTGCAGAGTCAGTTGATAATTGTTTCTGGGTTCATCATCACATGTGACACCCTTTCAAATTCAAACTGCAATGTCATTCATTGTTAATATGAAAACAGTGAGTACAGCCTCTTTAACACAAATGACCAAAGTGAGTAGGCTGAATATAACACTGACCCTGCTTAAGGGCTAACAGACAGAGAAGCTGAAAGTCAGGCAGTTATGTTCAGACTGACAGCACAGTGATATGAGTGGGCTGAGATTTCTGATGAAAGCTTGGAGCAGCTGTGAGACCATAGAGGACAGTTTGTACAAACAGGTCAAGGCTCCCTATTGTGGTGGAGGACCTCCCACTGGCTGAGCGCGCTGCACAGTGTCAGGGTCAAAGCCCCAAGCTTTGAACACTTCACAGCTGAAACATGAAGGAAAAAAATGACCTTAAAAGTTATCAATCTGTCATTCCTTTCTGTGTCTGAAAGGAGTGAAGTTTTGAGTCAATAAAGCTGCAGGCTCCTGGTTGTGTTCCTCTGTCAATCTTTAAATTTCAGCTTTGCAAATATACTGAATTTAAGTAACAGTTATGTCCCTGTTAATTTACAGAAATTTGGTGATAGCCATGCATTAATGCACTTGATTCAGTAAGACAGTTTGTCAACTGGGCTTGTGTCATTAGATGAGAAGGAGATGAATAATCGAGTATCAGTAGAACAGGAACACAAATCAACCTCATGCTCTTTAATGATACACCCATGTAGCAGCATTTACAGTTATAAAAGAATGGGGCCCAGAATGGACCCCTGGAGGACACCGCATGTGACCTCACATCCTTAAATCCTTAAAGATTAGTTAAGCAGGTTATTCTCTGGTTTAAGAAGGTGGCTGCTGGTGGAAAAGTTTTTTTTTTTTTGTGTGTTTTTTTTTTTGATCAGTAATGAGTTTTGAAAAAGTAGATTTGATGAGCGTTGCAGGTGTCTTTATTCAGTGGTTAGTTGTTTTCTGATGACCCAACATCTATTAAATCTTTATTTATTATTTTTATTTATTTTATTTCTTCTTACTTGAGGTCTGATGTGTGCCATAGTTATATTGTCTACACTGGATGAGGTGTTGGGATACATAAAAGAACTGTGAATCTAAACTACAGATTTACAGGCTGTCTGAGAAAATTAAATCACCAACTGCAATTGTATTAATGTCTAGTCAGCATGTAATGATGAAGTTCAGTGAGTGACCACAGTTGGTAATCAGTGCCTGGACTTGAGGGATAATCTAGTGCACAAAGGGTGCTGAGAAATTCTGCAGCTTTCCTCTGTATCCTCATTGTGCCTCCTAATGAGACCTTGTAACTTCTCTCACCCTCCCTCCCTCCCTCTTTCTCAGTTCTTACGCAGCAACAGCTCATGTATTGAGGAAATGTTTGATGGTGAAGGATTTTATTTCTTTTGTGATATTGTTTCATGGCTGTGGTGGCAAAACATCAATCCCAGTGCTCCTAGTTTTCAAATTTAGTCACACTGTCTCATAAAATGTATGCAAAATGCAACTAAATGGTTGCAGTCTGGAGCCGTGACTGCTCAAAGGAGAGCAGAAAATCCCATGCAGTACTTTTCCACTCTTAGATTTTGTTCTTAGCCTCACATACAGTTCATCCCTCTTTCCCTCCTCCTCCTCCTCCTCCTCCTCCTTGCCCTACTCTCACAGTTTTGGCACAGAGCCAGGTTGCGTGGTACCAAGAAATCCAAAGTCATGTCAGTGTGCTAAGAATACACATAGTGAGGGCAAAACACAATTGTTTTTGTTATTAACATTCTTGAATGGATTACAAAGTGCCACTACTGGAGCAGCTGCATCTGCACAGGTGGAGGGAGACAGTGGATGCAAAGCTGACACACACACATACACACACATGATACAGACATAGCAGTGTAAGCATAATGTGATTAAATCTAGTGATGAGATCCGGAGCAGGGACTGCTGCAGTGGGTGACTCAGCATCTTTCTGACACACATTCGAGTGTTCTGTTATAGCAGATGACCTGATTCTTTATGTAGTTCTGTAGGGTTGTAGCGCAGTGCAGGGCAGACAGCGTCCCACCCAGGTGGGGTGGGGGTTTTGTCTTAACACCACATTTTGACACCTTGGGGAGCACAGCTTTGTCATTTTCATAAACATGAATATTTATGCTCTCCCGTCTCATGTGGTATCTCAAGATTATTAGTTTTCTTAATGTATTGTTCATATTCGAAGGATGATTAAGACCTGTTCTTACAAAACTGGTGACAAATATTACCATGTGCAGCATGTGAGAAAAAAATCTTAAATTATGTATTTATTTATTTATTTAAATTCTGTCTACATGTCAGGGACAGTGCATATTGATGATCACTACTGTTATTATTCCAGAGCTATGAGGCTATATTTCATCTTTAGTCTCTGACCAGGTGAAAAGTTGGCAACCTAAAATTTAAAAAACAAGAGTAAAACAACAATCAGAGCACAAAATACAATACAATAAATATACAATACAACTACAACAATAAAAGCAGGACAAAAACATCAGCTATGATAAAAGAAAGACAAATCAGAGAGCAACAAGCATGACCTGATTTAGCCCTGAATGAAGAATGTTTGAGGAGAAGAAATACTTAACCTTTGGCAGACCCACTGGGGTTACTATGAGGTCACTCTTCATTCATCCATACTTTTGTAGGAAGTCTTTTCCATGTTAGCTCCTGAACAGGAAACCATGCTTACCTTGGTTAACCTTAATCACGTTGTTACAGCTCAGGTCACATGCACACCTTTTAATGGGCAAACAGCCTGCGTGTTGAATCTGAGGCAAAGTTCAGCATATCTCTTGACCTTGGTTTCCTCAGAAATGGCCCCACTCCATCAGGACAGCTGCAGCCATCCCAGGACAACAAAAAGAAGAAACTATTGCTCTGAAAAAGCTTGGTCAGTCTGCTTTTTGGTTTGCAAATGAACCTGAGAATCACCTGCAAAAAAAACACTGTGTGGTATTACTTTAAATGTGAAGCTGGAGAAGTCCTTCCCTCAGTAAATGTTTTTATTCAACCTTGCCAATATGCTGCAAAAACAACGTAGGAGGTTAATACAAGAGTTGATGCACTGCACGCAATGTAAGTCATATTAAAAAAATTCAATTGTAAGTGATTACACTATTCCTGTACTGAGTTGATTGAGATGTCTGAAAAATGGGGCCAATTTCCTTCACTAAGTTGCAAATTATTTTTTGTATTAATTTCTGAAGGTATTTTGGCTATATTTCCATATTTATACATCCATTCACTGAGTGCTTCTATGTTTAGACTAGACAAGGCTGTTTACTGCCACCCACATTTCGACACATCCACCTAACCGGATGACTCACTATTATCTGTCTTTTATATTACCTGTCACTACTTTATTAAAATCTATTATTACACATCAATACATTTTTATGCACAGTCAAGAGTAGCAAGACTCCCGACAAAAACCCCAAGAACATTGAGTAAATATAATTAAATCATTCAAAAAGATCTTTGTTCATAGAAAAGAACATTTTGCAAATATGTGCTCACTAGAAAGTGAAACTCACTGAAATACATACTGGTACTTTGACCTACATTCTGAGTTAAAGAAGTTGATGGGATAAGAAAAAAGTCCGATAGAGGAAAGAAGTGCTTTTTCACACTCTGCAGGAAGTCTCAAAGAGTCCAGGGTGATTTTAGATAAACTGTCGACACAAAAATGCAAAACTCAACGCCAAGCCGACACGAAAAACAACAAATGATTTAACTCATTCATGCAAGACCACATACATGCCTTTAACCAATTCATTGGTACAACACACTCGTTCTCCACAAGTTTAAAAAGCATTAAAGTCTAAAACATGAAGTGAAATTCCAAAAATAAAAAAAACACACAACATACAAAACACAGTTGTACCTCTAACCACAGGTCTGTTAGCCGCCTTCATCACTACCTCCTACTCATCAGACAGCAGCCTGTTAGTTCAGACACACATCCACCATTTTGTCTTCCCTTCGTCATCTGTTTTGCTCAGTCGTTTGCTCACTGTGATCAGTTACATATAAACATATTGTATAAGAGTAAAGGCAAAAACTAAGTGATTCATGTAAGTGCAGGAGCATACTACACACAAAATACACACTAGATCGTACTGCAGCAGTTACATTACGAATGCACCTTCTAGTCAGTGTGTGTCTGTCTAAGTGAGTGTTTCCAGGTTTGAATGTTATTTTCCACCTCTATTCCTCTGTCAGTTTATGTTTGTTGAAACTGTTAAAATGTCACCATAACTGAACACGTCATACAGATGGAGTGAAAGAGAGAAAACAGGAAACTTGGAACGGGTGGGCAGATATGGCAAGTGCATAGACGGTATGTGCATTTAACTATTAGACCCAATTACACAATGTAAGAGTAATTTCCTGCTTTGGAAGAAAGACACATTAATCCCTGCCTCACCTTTTTTTCTGGAAAGTCCTACAGAAAGGCTTGTTTTCTCCTGACTGTGTGGCTGCCTGAACCGATGTTTAGCTCGTGCTCGGCATTATTAATGAGAACTGAGGGTTGATTTGAGGTAGCATGAAAGCCTTTATGTTTTGCAGAGGCAGAAAACTGTGCCTGGGTCTCTCATTCTCTGCCTCCAAATCATTTCTGCCGAGGCAATTCACCTTACTCAGGGGGCCTTAGTAAACAAGTTCTTATCATTGCTAGGGAGGAAAAAGGAAATCATATTTTTCTAATATAATCAGGCTCAATATGGCAATCATAACACAGTACAACATTAGGACAATTCAATCATCTTTATTTTCCAACAGCATGCCTTGGAGAGGTTGTAACAGAATACACAATAACACAATGTCGGTCCACTCATTTCACCTTTAATTCAACAAAATGATCAATAACAGTATCTGGAAATAGCAGCAGACAAAGAAATAGGTCACAAGGAAAAATAATGTGATACACTACAATGGTGACCCTATTACGGCCACTCCACTACACTATGTAAGCCAAAAACAATCCCAGAACTAAACTTCCTCGCTCAGCACATCTACTCTTGCTCAATTCTCTGTATGGCCTTGCCTTTCTTTCATCCCAACTGGAACTATCTGGCTGGACCCACTCACAGTCACATGCATGTGCATTATTTGCAGAGGACACACTATCTGCTGCAGCAGCAGCAGTAGGGGGGGGAGGGGAAACTCGCATGCAGAGGATGAGAGCACACTCTGGATACAGTCTCCAGTATTGCAGGCAGCACAGCAGCTCGCTGTCATCATTATTCTCAGCATACAGACCATCTGGGGACAAGGAGTTACAAAGAGAAAGAGGAAGGGAGAGGGAGAACAAGACAAGAGGAAGGAACATAGAAGTCCATATAAGGACAATGAGACGTGTTTAATTCATGATGTTAAAAGCTCGTACTGTCACTACAGTGAACAGCAGAGCACAGCTTGTCTTTTCTCTTGAACGCAAACAGAAAGAGTCAAAGATAAGGATACAAGATGGAGATTTGAGGTCTATTTCGAGATAAACACAAAATGCTTGTGTGCTCATAAATATGTAAATACAGTGGAGAAAATCTCCTTAATCACTTGTCTTTTCGAGATCCTGATACCACTTTTGAGTAATGTCCGGTCCATAATTTATACAGCTGAGAAGTGGGTTACCTTATGTATGGGTGAAATCTGCCCTTGATATGCACACAGTGTACGTTATGACAGTGAATTCTGCAGGACAAGCTTAGTCTTAGTGCCACCTAGTGTTTATGTTCATGTTGGGCAGCAGTGACTCAGAGTCACTAATCACTGTCCACGTGTCAAAGCGTCCTTGGGCATCCATTGATACTGGTGTCTGTGTGTGTGTTTGTGTGTGTGTGTTTGTGTGTGTGAGTGAATAAGAGATAAAGTCCAATAAGGCAGAGAAGTGCTGTATAACTGATGAGCATTAATACAGTGCATAGAGCATTTGCTAATTCATGGAAAGACTGTAATCTCCTGCGCTATGCTATTAATTAGAGAAAAGGCCTCTCATAATACTGGCTATGATTGTTAAAATAAATCATGGCAACTAATTTCAGTACAACAATTTAGAAATCAGTGACTATCTTTTAACAAAAGTCACACATTTGCAGCAAAAAAATCCCACAAGGGATTTCATATCAATGCAAAAAATCCCACAAGGGATTTTTGGTATTGATATGAAAGATTATTCTATTGTGATGCTTTTACCAAGAAAAAGAAAACAAGGAACAAACCCTTCCCCTGTATTGTTTATGTGTGAATTTTGTAACCAAGAGTGACATTCAAATGAGCCTGTCGGGCCATTATGTTTTTGTTTGAGGCAACATTCAACAGTTCCCAGGAGAAATCTGATACAGGTTTATGGACAGATTATGAAAACGATTAACACTTTTAACTCTCAAGTGCAATCCATGGTTTTGATAAATCCGTACAACCAAAAAATACAGAACAAAACAAAACAGAACAAAAAAAAACCCGTGAGGTGAGATGAAAGCAAGTGGTGATAAATCTATATTTCATATATAAAATATTCAATGCAATAACATAATATTCTATCATGACTAAAAATGAGTCCTAAAAATATGAAAATTAGATTTTGTGTGTTTTCTATGGATTATATATTTTTTATTTTAATGTCTTCATTTATTATGATGCTTATTAAGATTGTTTCTGCTCTGCCTACTTTCATTGCCAATATACCATTCTGCTCTGGGTAACATTTATATTAAATAAATAATAAAGGCAAAAGTTTTTGAATTTCTGTTAGAAGTTTCAGGTAAAGCACATTTAATCTGAGACCATTTTAAGGCTCAGAATTTTTTACTTAACTTACAGCACCTCCATGTGGTCATATTGGACATCAAGTTTGAGTTTTGAGTTTTTTTACTTTCAATGATCAAGCTAAATTTCTTTCAATTTTTAATTTTATTTTTAATAATTTCTGTAGAAATAAGGCCTGGGACTTTATAGTTCAATCAGTAAAATAAAAACAACAGTACAGCTCAAGATATGTTCAAAATGGTAGAGACAGAGAAAAAGGGGAGAGTTATGAAAAGTCCAAGTAATTATGAAAATCCCATTTTTCCCAGTTTTTATCCACTTTCTCCTTTCGAAGGCGAAGACTGAAAGACAAATTTTATATATCTATGTGTGCTGTGTATGTATGTATGTGTGTGTGTATATATAAAGTGGAAGAAGAGCAGAGGAGCCCAAAAAAATATTTGCGTTCAGGCCAATCACGATTAAGTTAAGCTGCTGGCTAGATATCTTGCAAAACACGAGACACTGGATTTCTTTCAAATGACTAATACAACATATTTTTATTGCTCACATTGTCACTCTGTTTTACTCTCTAGGGGGGGACAGTTGCCAACAGCCTGAATATCCAGCTGTACCCGTATCACTACTGTGTTGTGAATGAATGTGCCAATGAATGTTGATCCGTAGCGTCTTCTTTACCAGCTCTGTGAGATTGTGCAGCTTTTTTTGCTCCTCTGTGTCTTTTGATATCTGCTGAGATCCTAACTGCTGCTGCTGTTGGTGCAATCATAATATCATAATCATAATAGAAAGAGCAATGGCAGCAAGTATTTAGACTCTCTAAATTTAAACATAATCAGAATGTGAGATATTAACTAGGTTGGTCCAAAATCATAGTTTTGTAGGTTGTTGTGGCCGAGTGGTTAAGGCGATGGACTAGAAATCCGTTGGGGTTTCCCCGCACAGGTTCAAATCCTGTCAACAACGTCAGGATGTTTATTGTGCTGTGGGGTTGTAGTACTGGTTACTGGTGGCTTCATACATGACACCTCTTATGTTTCTCAATGACCTTTGACCTACAATTGGGCCATAGTACTTGAGTACTTTGTCCTGTCTCATAGACCAAACAGCTGACACATCTTGTTTGGCTGCCTATACAATTTCAGCATCTTTAGCAGGAGTCACAGGTGTGATTTTAACACTGTCCATACTGTCTGTGTTGGCTACTTTAAGGTTCATTCCTCTCATTGGCCGAGGCCGTCACAAGTGAGCAAGTCTCGATACTCTGAAAGACAATCAAGTGACAGTTTAATGAGGTTCACAGTCACAAATAGCGGTGCACATCCTGCTCACTGGAAACACAGCTAACCTGCTGTTTCTGAGCTGGTAACAGAAAAGCAGATGCTGCAACACCTCAGTGAGTTTAATGTGCTAATAAGTGTTGATCTGCAGCGTCTTCTTCACCAGCTCTGTGAGGTTGTGCTGCTCTTTTTGCTCCTCTGTGTCTGTTAACATCAGCTGAGATCCTACCTGCTGCTGCTGCTGCTGTCGACTATTATAAAACTGCCTGTTTTTTGTCAGCGTGTATAATCCATCTGACTGCAGATGAGTTAACGCTTTAGATAACTGAACCCACACAAATATATATTCTCAGAGAACATGGCTGTTCATCAAGAATTCATTTCATATGTAGCATACATGAGCTCAAACATGGGACTTTTGAAATGTTCTCTTATAATGACAGTGACAAATAACAAAGAAAAACTGCCCAACTTGGGGAACAAGTGTTCCATCTTTGCTCCATGAAGTCAAGACATTTTTGTCCAGAAGTTCAAATTGCAAACAAATCCACTGTTCATGCCAGCCTGCAATGCAACATTTGTCGGCATCTAAAGTCTGCAGAGTCTTCAGGACTTTCAGCTTTAAAAATAAAAAGGTGGGATTTCTATTGTTCACAATTAATTTCTTTTCAATTTGAGTCTCCTCTCATAGCCAAAGCAACCTTTACCAAAGAAAAACACTATCTTTTCACTGGAACTGAGCGGGGTGCCTGAGGATATTGGAAAGTAGTCTGTAGGAGACACAGAGTTCAGAGGAGGATTTAAAAACAAGGTACATTTCATCCAATGAGCCACTCAACAGTGCCCAACACAATTATGGCACGCACACACACACACAGCCACATTCAACAATGTTGATAAAGATTATGTGAACCGTTGTTGACAGGATTTGAACCTGTGCGGGGAAACCCCAATGGATTTCTAGTCCATCGCCTTAACCACTCGGCCACAACAACTGAAACAACACCGAGTTCAATCAGATTTTGATCAATTTCCAAACGACAACAAAAACAAAAAATTATTACAAATAAGATGAATTAAAAATACAGTAAAATAAAATAATTTAACTCTTGCACCTGGGCACTGACAGGAGCTGCACTAGTGAGAGAAACTCTTCAACTATGGGACAAGTTGGAGTCAATAAAAAAGCCGATCCAATATTTTAATAAAGAAAACAGCTTTTGACCAGTGGACAACTGTTGCGGTGGGGAAAATTTTCTCCTCAGCTTTACAGCTAAGAAATACCTGTTAAAAAATTAGCTTAGATGTTTTCTCTATATCATTTTCAAATAGACAGTATTATAACATAATACAGAATACAGAATAGAGTATTTATAAATATGAACATTTATATTTGACCAGTGAAATTAATATGTTTAATTCATGTGAACCTTGTATTAAACTTATACAAGAGTAACATTGCTACAGATGCTGCATTTTACTCAGAGTGGCAGGTGGGAAAAAAACAATCCAATGACTAATATGCATAATTTCATGCACTGGGTTACACCTTAACTACATATGGCTGATTACATTTACATACTTTTTAGTAACATTTTAAATGGAGTAGTTTTACTTGATAGGGATGTTTTATTACTGTGTGTTATAAGTACTTTCAGTGTAGGATCTGTGGCATGAATGCAGTCTTCATTTATATGCATAAGGACCAAATTACAAGAGCCTTTCAAGGAAAATTGGGATCAAAACACTTATGAATGCATTACAGTCTTTTATGAATCTTATACTGAAATTGTAGTTGCTGTCTCACGCCACACAGTGACACTGTAGCTCCTTTAGGAATCTCCCTGCTTTCCTCCGCTCTTGACATAGACTGTTGGTGCAAAACATTCAGAAAGAGACACCTTTGGATCCCTTAACCACAGCTGGACAAACGGCTCTGTTGAGGACTTTGAAAGTGACCGTAATAAACAACTAACAGATGAGCTGCAGGCAGTTGAAGCTATAAGGAATAATCTCCGACCACTTCAATAGTCCTGGACAAGAATGATAACAACACATACGACTTGGGACAGGAACAGTGAAATGGATTGGGATTAGGTAGATGTCACAGTTTGGATTAGTTCGGTGACATGTTTAATACACAAAGATTATATTTTAAAATTGGAACCAGCCTCTCTGTTTTGTAGTTCAGAGAGACGGTTAACTCAGCTGGCTTTAAGCTGTGATGAAATGTGCTTATGTGGTATGTTGTGACGAAGGTCCAGAAGTCAGAAATCAGACCGGTTCAAAGGATATCGTCATCAGAAGGCTTCATGTAGCAGAATAGCCTCCATTATTGGCATGTATCTTGAAAGTTAACCCCCTCTGAGAACATTTAAGGAACAAAGCCATTGCACAAATTGAAATCTGTCCTCATGCCATTCCAAGTAAAAAAAGTAGACAGAACAACCCTTTCAGTCCCCACATAAAACTCATTCACACATACTTGACTGAAGAAGTGTGCCTACAGAGCTTTGAGCTGAAAAACTTAGGTAAGCGTCCAAAGAAAACGTATAAAATCAGGTGAAAATCAAGTTAGTTCTTGAGGTTTGTTTTAGTTGCTTTGATTTCAAGACTGACGTGTTCAACAGAATAGTTATATACAATAAAAGAGAGATTTTTAGTGCTCAGTCATCTCCTGGGTGATTAAAAACTGAGATTTTGGCATATTTTTTCATTTTCAGACATCTGTGTGCCTCTGTTTGTCCTTTTTTCTTTCTCTTTTTCTGTCTTTCTTTCTTTTCTCTTTTTCCTTCAATCTTTCCTTCTTTCTTTTCACCTCTATCACTCTACGTCTCTGTCTGTCTGTCCCTCCTCGCCTCTCTCTCTTTTCATGCATTTCAAAGACATTTGGCTTTAATCAACGAGCAGATTTGGACAGACGGTAAATGCTTCTGTTGTGTTGTGTGTGTGTGTGTGTGTGTGTGTGTGTGTGTGTGTGTATGTGTGTGTGTGTGTGTGTGTATGCGTGTATGAAACTGTGTGATGTTTGAGTATGTGTGG
>JAQMCX010000045.1:6716159-6738610 GCA_029814765.1 Acanthurus leucopareius | reverse complement strand
CGCTGGACGAAATTACCACTGCGCGGGGTCCGCCACCCTGCGCCACCTGCGCTGCGCCACGAAATTAGAGCCCATGGTCTTAAATTTGGAATATGGATATATTATGATAAGGCAAGACTGTTGTCATTTCCTGGTTATAAACTCTAGATTACATTAAAATGATGTCATTTTCTGAACTCTGATATCTGCCTTTACTCACTTAGTCATTATATCCATATAACTGACGATTATTTGTCAAATATCTCAGTTTTATTCTCTCTAGAAACACCAAAGGTTATCCCTACAATATTTTTGCAATATCTGTATTGAGGCACTTGGTTAAAAATATTGTGATAGTTGATTTTGCCCATATTGCCCAACCTTATATGAAATCCATATTATATAGTATACTGTGGTCTGTGTAATGAAAAGTTTAGTCGTACACTTTATTTAGAGCAGGACTCTACAAGGACAGTTCCTGGCAGGTCAGTTCCTTTGAGAGGATTTTCTCACATCTACTGACTCTGCATTATCTAAAGTGCAAACTTGTGTCTCACTCAGGTCATTCACGTCTCAAAAGCATGACGCAATCAGCATGTGGACTGTGTCATACTTATGTGACACTCAGATAGCCGATTACAGACATAAATAAAAACTGGCTCCAGTATGTGAAGGCCAATAACATGTGGGTCTGTTTCTACTGAAGGCAAATTTAACTCAATTTAAATGTAGTTATGTCTTTATTTGATTCACAAATAGCAATATTTTTTCATAAATAGCATGATTTGCATTCAAAAAACACAAAACCACCGTTTGTACCCTCAAAACTTAACTTTCTTGTTCTTTTTAATTCCCTCCCAAACTCTTGTCAGCAAAAATGTTGCCCCCTGGTGGCAGCTGTGTGTGCAATCATCTTCCCTGTTAATATCAATAATCTGAGGGTTGAGGCAATTTCAGCACTACAATAAATACAGATGTTTTTTTCTGCAGTCATCTTACTAAATACTACTTAAACAGTTTGAATTCTTACATGTATTTCAGATTTCTCTGCAGATCTAAAATTCTACTTGAAATGTTAAAATTTGAATCTAATCATTAATTAATCAGGATCGGGTAGGTCTGACCAGTGAAGGCACAGTAGTCATAAATCTGCACAAGAATTTGGTGGAATTGAAAGTAAGGTTTGAAGGGTATTTAGTGTATTTAAGCTTTTTTTTCATTTTTACTCAAAATACTCTACAATTTTTTTCCTAAATCTTCCCAAAGTATAAGGATGTGATGTAGATTGTATTGTGAGGGATTTGCAATCTCCTCCTATCAACCAACTTTCAGTGTTGTATTTAACTGCCTATAAAGCTACAGTTACATTACCCTTCACAGTACTGAGACAGACTGCTGCTGCTGCTGAGTTGAAATATTCAACATCCATCCACACATCTGACACACACAGAGCGAGAGAGATGGAGAGAGAGTTGAGGACTTGAACTCCTTTCTCTCTCCCACATTTCTCCTCCTGCTCTGCAACACACACTCACACACATAGAAGCCAGTCCGTTGCTAAGCAACTGTAAAATAAAGCGATAGGCTCTGAAGTCAGGAGGGGAGAGAGAGAGAGAGAGAGAGAGTGAGAGAGAGACAGAGACGGAGAGCAGAGAAAGAGAGTTCACAAGTACCGCAATCCACTACTGTTTGTTTGGCTCTGTACATGATCCCACCTCAGCTCTCCGTGTACCATCTGTGGATCTGCGAGGACTTGTGACTTCTGGTCCTCCATCCGCCGACCAATCAGCGTTGGCTGGGGGGGGGCGGGCCCAGCGGTTCCCTAGGTTACCTGTGTGATTGACGTCCAGCCTCCTGCAGCGGAGCGCGCGGCGGTGTATCGCGGATGCTCCTGCTGCTGCTTGCCTCCCCCTCCCCTCCTCCTCCAGAGACAGTGGAGCGATCTGGAAGAGAGGAGAGACGGAGAGAAAACACGGGAGCACGAGGATTGCTGATTATTTAAAGTTCTTCGCTCTCTTCCTCCTTGCTCTGGAAAGATGAAAGCTGGAGCGCTGGAAGCATCCGGCTGAAAGGGAGAGGAGAGAGAGAGGATTCCTGAAGACAGGGGGGTGATTTGTTGGTAAGAGAAGCCCCACACCACTTTTCTCTGTCTTTTCTTGGCACCTGTCCTTGCCAGCACTGTGAGTTATGGAAAAGCAAGTAAACAGCAGTTTTTTTTTTAAGGCTTTATATTGTGTGTGTGTGTGTGTGTGTGTTTGTGTGTGTGGGTGAGACAGATTCTCTGCATGCTGCATGGCTATAGAGGGGCTACTGTATGAAACCCACATTACGGAGGATGCCTGTTTTACAGTACCAGTTATGCAAAAGGGCTATAGCTGAGTCAAGAGCTGCTGCTGCTGCTGCTCTATATGGGGATATAGGAGCCAGAGTGATGGAGATGACACTGTACATATGAGCTGTAACAGTCAATCCGGGGCTACTGTTACAGCTGAGGCCACGATTTTTAGGCTTGGTCTACTGTATCTGCTTAGGAGGAGGAGGAGTATTAATTACATAAGACCCCATCATTCTCCTGTATCAGGGCTGTGCAGCATCAAACTGTCCCACTAGTCCAGAAATCCATCACTGCTGAAATCATTTAGAGGAGCGCACATGTTTTTCTAATGTAACCTAGAAAGACATACAGGCTGTTTCTGGTGGGATAGTGAACTCTTCTGTTGAGTAATCCATCCATCTGTTCCTGTATGTATGTATGTATGTATGTATGTATGTATGTGTGGCAGCCTGATCCCAAATGGAGGACTGACACTGCTTCCCTGTTGTGGGCAGATATTTAAGTTAACAAGGAGGGCAGGTGGAAAAACTCTTGATCTCTCATGTCTTGTTACGAGTTGGAAAGATTATAAAAAGAGGCAGTGAGGAGCAGGTCATGCGTCGAGTTCAATTCACTGTTAGCGCATGGCATTTGTGCGAGCCCCCTCGTGCCACCAGGATTCCCCGAAACATCCATTAGTAACCTCGGGTCAGGCAACAGACGGCTCCTCCTTGCCCCGAGGACTCAGCTGTGCTGACTGGGGTTTTGGCTTTCTGCTCGGCTGCTCTCTTGCTGAGAGTCTTCTGCCCGACCACCTGAGGAACCCTCAGAGCCTTGAACACTTCAGCTGTTTTAGATCAGGTGTGAAAAGTTTTATCTACAGGAAGTCTCTCTGTATTCTTTTAGGGAGAATGTTTCTGTCCTCCCATTTTGATTCCTTAAGACTTGAAGGACAGAGAGCAAATAAGAGGTGGTATAGACAATTTCCCCAAAAACCTCAAAGGCTGCATATAAATTTGCATCATTAACAAAAAGAGTTAGACAACTGAGATACCCTGTATGAAAATATTTTTATCAATTATTTTAGATAATTTTTTTTTCTTTTGCTTATGCATAAATGCAACAAAATTAACCTAATATACCTGATTTATAAAAGCACTAGCATCTTATATAAAATCTTATCAGTTTTGGATTATTCTTGCATCTCTAGATTGTCACTATCTATATTGTGGATATATTACTTAAAAGGTGCAATATGCAAGAATTTTAACTAAATGAGTTCAATAATTCACTAAAACATTTCTTAAGTTATGTCAAAGACATCCTTGCATAGTTTGCAGAGATATCTACTGATGCTAGCATGCAGGTATTCTTACCCTGTACTGTCTCATAATACCACTTTGTACCTCATGAAGCGAGATTCCAGCAGTATCCAGGCCTCTGGAGGTGGGCGCTGACTGATGCCTGACCTCCCTCTGACCACCCCCTCCTCTCCTGCCTCTCTTCTGTCCCCACTTGAACCTGCCGTGTCTCCATTGTCCCCACAGTCAGAGCACCAGGCCGCTGTATATAACCTGTGTGCTGTATTTTCTTTAGTGGTCCATGTTCACCATAAAGACTGTGTTCAATTCTGGTTCTGAGGCCTATTCAGGTGCTGACTAGACTGTGAGTTAATCAAATGATTGTTTTCAGTCATCTATTAAGTAATAATGCTAAATGTTTTCTCATTGTTTCAAAAATTTAAGCACTTGTTGAATTAGGGAATCAAAAAAATGTTGCAAGTAACCCATCAACATTTTAAATAACGTTAGAGGAATCTTATTCCAATAAAAAGAGCGCAACCTACCACATATACTAAAACAAAGTGATTTTTACACACTATTCCTATTGACACTCAAATTACACACTTTGATCTGATTGATCTGATATATTTTTTTACTAAATTTGACAGTTTTAAGGTAAAAACTAGGCAATAATATTACAAGGAATTTAGTATATGTTTAACAAAAGTATCTGGCTGTGTAGAGCAGCTTGAAACAATGTTATGAAGGAAGATACAATTTGCAGAAAATAACAGTTTGGTTAGTTGTAAGCCAAAATGTCTCAGGGAAAGATAACTCAGATAGCTCAAATTCACAATTTAGCCCTGACTATACTAAATATTCATCACTTTTAATCAATGGACTTAAATATGAGATTAACTTGAGCTTCATTATGAGACAAATTTATGCTTCCCCCCCAAAAAACATAAAGATTTAAAGAACAAATGATTAAAGAATAATACTTAAAAATCCCCCAAAATCATTTTGATAAAGGCAACAATGCATTTTATGGTCAAAATTTGGAACTTAAATGTTCATTATATGCTTTTAAAGAGGATGTTTCAGCTTCCAGGATAGCACTCTCCTCCTCCTGAACGCAGACATTCTTCTTGTAACCATTTTGATGTTAACTGACTCACTCTGCTCACTGGAACAGAACTGACTAACATGGCAGCCTAGCAACTTTTTGAATCCGTCACAGTTAAACATATTCCTTAACCAGTTGGAGCCAAATGATTTTATAAAGCTGCATTCTTTTTATTTTTGTGAATATAGGTCTGATATCACTTCGTACAATAAATTCAGGACCTCACTGCAGATATAAATCCACTAAATGGATTTATCAGCTTAGCTATCAGCTCTGATGGAGACTGTAGGATTGCTATCAGAGAGAGTTAATCCAATATTCCATAGCGTTACAGTAGCTTCAGTTGGAGGTGTTCGTGTCTCTAGAGCTACTGCCTGTCTGCCTCCCTGCGTAGGAGGAAACATCTCATCTTCACAGTTCTGTCTACTGCAGATATAAAGATTTGGGATTTGTTACCGCTTTATTAGACTATGTGCAGAGCAGTGGTAGGAACAATGACAGAAAAAAGGGGGATGAGACAAACCAGGAGCCTGATTTGGGCCCACAACATCACAAGTACATGGTATTCTTCTAAGCCCACTGATTCACTGGGATGTCCCACGTCTGAGAGGTTCTTCTGTCTGAGTACACAGAAACGTCAGTAGCCCTGAGTACTGAAAAGCTTCAAATCTTTCCTGACTGGTGAGGGTTTTGTTGAAATCAATCATTTTTCAGCACAGCCTGAAAGATCACAGGACGACAGTTTGTCAGTGACAGTTTGTCAGTGGCAATGTGTCAACAGGAGGTGCAAAACTGTAATTAATTCCAAGTTCCATTGTAAATCTATACGAAGCTATTTTAAAACGTGTATTAAAAATCCTAGAATTGAACCATTTTGTACTAACAGTGCACTTATTGCCTGTGTGATTTAATGTGTCTGAAATATAAAGTGTCAAATCATCTTGTGACAAAATTACATTTAAACAGGCCATCTTATTCAGAGTACACACACCAATGCACCAACACACACATCTGTACTTTTGGTGGCCCAAACTCACATGATGCATTTCCAATCCCTTATACCTAGCTTAGCCAAACCTTAGCCATCACCTCTACATGTCGACTCCTTGTTCATTGATAGTTAGATAAGAAGATGGAAAAAACCTTTACTGTCAGCATGCTTTATGTAAAGCTACAGCCAGAAGATGATTAGCTAAGCTTATCTTAAAAACTAGAGGCAGGGGAGAAACAGCTAGCATGTCTTTGTGTTATGCTAAACTTCTTTGAACCTGCAAAAACTGATTTTGGCCCAAGCAGTTGTAAAGCAACATTAGTTTTTATTTAGAGTTGTAGTTCTGGCCCAAAAGTGGGTATTAATCCACCATTAACTCTTTTTTTTACATATGTTTGACTATCTACAAATTCCCAAGGCTCTGACTCAAAGGGCTATGTTTAGCTGACTGCTAACTGCGTCTTTCTGGTGTTTGGTGCCAAGCAAGTAGTGTACAGCAGGTTTTAAGAGTGTTTCCAGTGTAGAAAAGCTGCCTGTTCAGACTGAAAAATTAAGAGGAGTAAGAGGGAATCAGGACTGTAAAGTTGCTGACTGATGAGCTAAAACTCACTATGAAGTGCAGTAAAAATTATGGAGGCTGCAGATTCAGTTGTTTTTCAGCTAAAAAGCTCTAAAAAAGCTACTGTGCACTACCTGTTCAGCACCACACGGCAGATAGACACACTTGGAGACCAGCCTTTTAAAATGTGAAATTCTTCAAGTAGTCACTGAGAGCCACTTGAATGTGAAACTAAAAACTTTGGCCTTCAGACAATTCTTGCACATTGTGCTTGCAAACAGAAGGATTTGGCAGCAGCAAATGTATTTGAATATAAAAATACATGTGCCCATGACTGTGGAGGATACAGTATTTTGCTTTAGTCTTATTAAGTTGCAGAACTGACTATATAATGCGGGTTGTTCCTGGTGTTGGATGATGCTGACACAGTATTTGCCCAGGAGAGGTGCATGATGGGGAGTTGCCTGTGCATTGTTTGCTACACCTACCCATGTAGAATATATACATATATGTGAAGGTGAGGTGCAGCCATAAAAAAAGCTTAAAAGCTGTAGCAAGCAGATGCAGAAACACTGTATGTTTTGAGGAGAAAACAAAGATTTTAAGAAGTTCAAATAGTAGCTGTTCCATACTGTGGTATAGATGCATTGATTTTCCCAGAAAAACATATTCCTTTCTGCATGATGTGAATGTTTCGGATTCTGCAACCAGCTGGTTTTACTGTCTGTATATTTTTATGTCCAGATGATTATCCTGTCTGGTTTCAAGGTTACACAGTCTTACTGAAAGCGATTTGGCCATGACGACCCCCATGTGGCCTTAACTGTATCACACTCATGCAGCATTGTGGGATTCAATTTTAACATCCTACAAACAAATGTAGTTGCTAAGAAAAAACATCTAGGACTCAGTCTGGAGGATGCAAACTGTAGCTGTTGCCTGGCAACATTTGCTTACTGAACATGTTTGTGGAGCTTCAGCAGTTTGATTTGCTGATGGGACGAACTGGTGACACGCTGACCTGTGTCAGTAGAGCCGGAAGCAGTTTGCAGTATTTGTTCTACTCAGCTGAGCTTCTTGTGATGTGGTGATATGTCGTGTCTGTCTGAGGAGGAAGTGTGTTAATGTTGCAAATGTTGTTAATTGAGACTCAATGGGGGTTCTGGTCCTTTTTTTTCCCCGGCTCACTTCTTTGTTGGCTTAAGTGGTGCGCTTTTGAGTCTGATTTCATTTTGCACATGAAAGAGCAAGACTTCAAATTGAAAACATCACCTGATTGGCGTTTATTGCAACAACTATACAATAAAAAGAAATGAAAAAGAAAACAAGTCAAATTTTACACATTATCAGAACATGATGCTGGTTAAGCTCTATTCAAAATACATGTCCAAATTCATCCTGATTTCAGCAGCAGGTTTAACTTGAACAACGCCGTCAGTTTACATTAACATGGAGAATATGTTCACATGTCCAATTTACTGTTCCTACGACCGCAACTGACAGCTGACACTGTCCAACAGATCCACAAATAAAAAAATCATCAGTCCAATAACCGAGTTACATCATCAGTCATATTATGAAACATTTCACAAATCCACAGTTATTACAGCAGTAAATCATGCTCTCTTTCCCTTCTTTCTTAGAAAAACTGACAGTTTGGAGATTCCTAATTTCTGTTTAAAAAAAAAAACCTCTGGGAAGGTTTTCTACTCTAATTGAGAGGTGAGGTCAAGGACTAGTTCTTCCAGAGGGAGAGACAGACGACTCACATTCTGAGGACAGCTTGATTAAAGCCTCCACACGCCGGTGACACACAGGTGTTTTCACTTTTGGCTGATTAAACCTCTTCTCAGGATTGTGTGGCTGCGCGGCCTACAGATCAAACCAACCACCGTTTGTGTCCCCCGGTCTCAAAAACTAAAAGATTTCTTGATTATTATGATGAGAGAAAAATATATGAAATGTATTATGATATACACAAATAAAAAAAATTGCAAAAAAAAATTTCCATGGATTATTGTAAGTGATAAATCTCTCTCATTTTCATGTTGCAGCGTGCAAAAGGCTGTATGACATGTCACAGTAAAGAAAACACAGGTGTAAGCAATAAGTCTAATGATGGCTGGTCTCCATTCAGCCGCCTCAGTCTCAGGCTCACTCTCACACAGTTATGGCTTAGTGGGCCATTGTTAATGTAGCTTGTAACACCTGTGGCTTTTAAAGTGTCTGCTGTGAAAGAGTCTTACATATGGAAGGAGATATCACAGCTAGATGTCACCTTTTTTATGAATTTATCCAGATGGACAGAAAACTCTTTAAGGATTTTTAATACCTTCCAAGTTTGGTAATTGCTCGTATTGACTTCCTCTACCACCCTTCTTGTGGTGTGTACTTTACTGATGCCCTTAGGTTCAAATGGATTATATGCCATTTCTACCATCAGAGGTCCTTTAATAAAAAACAAAACAAAATATATACTTTGATTTTGTTTTGAATGAGTGTGAAATCATGAAATTTGCTTATTTCATTGTTGAACAGTCACCATTGTAGGGGAAAATGTGTCTGACTGACTCAGGCAGAAATGTTCACAGATGAGTTAATGTGTTGAAGTTTTATTCAAGCTACGTTTGTCACTTTTGCCAACTTCCTCTCTCTCACTGTCAGACAGGTGTCAGGCTGGAAGTTAGCGACAGGTGCCAAAATGAAATGCAGTGCTACCTTGAATGGGATCACAGATTTCTAAGTTTGAATAATGTTGGAGACATTAAAGAAAATGTAAGTACATAACTCAGCAATGAATATATGGCAAATATGGACTGCTTTTAAAGGTTTTAATGTTGAAATGGCATATTTTATAAACTGAAGTCTGGTGCAAGCAGTACTCTGATATTAGATAACCCCTTTTTGTTAGTTTGTGATTATTATGTTAAATGCACACTCTTGTCAGAATGTGCTCCATGTGAACACAGTACAAACTAAAATAACAGAGGTCTTTAAAACTACACTTTGACAAAGGACTCCATTAAAATGCAGGAGCGGAGCAGTTAGGCAGGACTGATGTAGGGAAAGAGATGTCACTCCGGTTACCATCTTTGTTTGGAATAGGAAATATGTTACACCTTGAGAAACAAGCTCAGACATTGAATTCCATTTGTATTACATGCATTTATATTCCAAACCACTTTCAAAACAGAAGAAAGTCGTGAAAAAAAAAAACCCTCTCAACTATGGAGAGAGAGACAGATGCTCTGCGATTTGAATGTGATGATGAAACATTAGCAGCAGCAGCAACTAAGACATGAACTGTACTGACTCTGCTACTGGGACAAGATACACATTCTAACTAAGACTGATATCGCAGGTACGTCCTGAAGGGAGGTCTAATCAGCCAGAATAACAGAAAACATTGAACCAATCAAGTTAAAGTAGGTCCAGTTACAACTGGGGCACTCTGACCTACATATACAGTCAGACAGGTTAAAAAAACAGACATACAAGACTGACAGAGAGACAAACTGCTGGAACAATGAGGTTTTCTGTTTGTGAATGAGCTCAGACTTAAGTGTAGATGAAATATTTCTTAAGTATGGGTTCAGACAGACTGTGTGTGTGTGTGTGTGTGTGTGTATGCTTGTTTGCTTGTCTTCCTGTATAGTTACTGTATGGTTGCATCATTCCCTGTGTAGGATTTGAAACATTGAGAAATGAGCAGACAGGAGAGAGAGAGAGAGAGAGACAAAGGAGGCAAATCCTGGGAGAGATGGATGAGAGAAACAAAGCTTGCCAGGTTTTCACTGATTTTTGTGACACGTTAATATCCACATTTAAAGATATTTAACTCATCTGTCACAATGAAATGATGACACACCTCCAATGCAGAGATTTAAGGAGAGTTCTATTATTGAACAACATGAGGACATGTTAATCTCTGATCAACCAATAACAGCCCGTTATCGATGTATCTGATTGTCCCCTCAGATATTCAGTGATTTGGTGTCTAGAAAAAAAAATGAGTCTACTATCAAACTACATGTGGTTTTGATGCTGTATAATGTTCTGCGCTGACATTGTAGAGAATTTTTAATTCTTTTTAATATCACCTCTGGTTCAAATGCAACAAATCTAACATATGTGCCCCTATTACATCCAGTAGTAGAAGTAGTCTGATTCTTTATATTGAATATATTCAAGAAAACATCGAGTAGAAGTCCTGAATTCAAAATCCTCCTCATATCCCCACTGTGAAGTGACTTTTAGCATTGCTCATTAACAATCAATTGATCAACCCAAAAGAGACATCTAATTTCATCAAACAATCAAATGATCATAAAAAGGGCTCAAAATGATTTCAAAGAGACACCAAATTACTACACAGACACACAACATATTACAAATTGGAAAAAATGCTAAATTATAGAAAAGAGACACAAAGACCAGAGAGAGACATAAAATATCTACAAAGTGGGAAATAACATAAAGATAAGGGGGACCACAAAGTAACATAAGACGACCGCATAGACAAACCTTAAAAGTAACCACAAAGAGACACAAAATGACAACAGAGACATAAAACAACTGCAAAGAGACATACGCAAAGTTAAAAAAAGACTAGAAAGAGACACAAAGTGATAATTAAGAGAGACAAATTAACCACAAAGACAAAATCCCCCAAAATATAAAAGGAGCCACAACAAGACACAAGACAACCACAAAGAGACAAAAAGTAACAAGAAAGAGATCCTTTATACCCACAATTCAAAAGTTTTCAAACCCATTCCTGCTCTCTGTTGCCAGTTCCGCCTTTGGTTGATGGCAAACAAAGAGCTCGCTTCATTTCATGAGGCCGAATCATGTTGTGATCAATTTGCTGCATTGTGCTCTGGGGTGTACGTAACACAACAGGCTACTGAACAATGAGACTGTTACATCTACAGCTTTGCACTTTTCTTTGTTCATATCTGCCACCACGAGTATAACAAACAAAACAAAATCTGCTCGCAAAAATTGCTTCTTTTTTTTTTCTAGAAACTTTCCGCCTGATTCTCTGACATGTTTGTGTCTTGGCCTTTGTGATTAAATCTGAGTGAATGAAAATCTAACTGTAGGAGGAGATTATTCTCTATGTGACCAACTCAAAGTTTAGAAATAAACTCATTTTGTGTTTGTTAAATATAAATTCCTTCATTGTTGTCCCTACAGGTCTTTATTTAATCAGTTTGTGTCTGTTTCTGTGTTTTTAAATATGAGACCGCAGTCTTTTGTACACTGTTTTTTTTAATATTCATTGTCTTGATGAGTAATTTATGTCTCCAAGACAATTTCTTGAGGTTAATGATTTTCAAAAAGGAACTTTATTATTCACCAAAAAGTGTTTAAAGTTAACAAAATTTAAGAAAATATGCAAAGAAAGCAAAACAATAAGATGTTTGCTTTAGTTTGCTTTTGTTAAGATATTAAATAATTAGGATTGGTATTGAAATTAAAATGATATACTTTCCTTATTACACTGAATATGTCTGTTTCTTAAGAACCAACTGCTGAAACTGAAATAGGCCTAGAGCAATGATCTTGTCAGTGAAAACCAAGAAAAGTGAAATATAAATAAAGGTATGCATTGCCTGTACAGTTACTTTTGTGGCAGAGCTAAGAGGCTTGCAATCTTTCTTTTTTTTGTGCCTGATTCTGATCAGTTCTATGCCTGTTCAATCAGTTAACATTGGAGACATTAAAACACTGTCTGTTAAGAATCAATACATTTTAGATGAGGACGAGCCATCAAAACACTTCACTGACGATCTAAAAATATAACCGCAGAGGTGGCAATCCACCTGACGTGTGTGAGTGTGTGCCTCTGCATCTAATATCATCTGCTAACCAAACACAAAATCCACTTTTAATGACTGCAGTTTAGACACAAAACGGAACAACAACTGAAGACTGATCACATCTTTCATTCTTGTGCTAAATCATTTTTATAATTATTAGATCAGTATCAAAGACCCAAGCAGGTAATATTTGCCTTTAAAGTGTGCTAACATTTGATAATTACCACTAAAAACAAGGTATAGTATTTGTTTTGAATGAGTTCGATCATAAACCAGAGTCCAGGATTAATTCAAAGTTTTAACTAATGATGGCACTGGTAACTAAAGCCATTTCAGTTCAGGAACATGCACCAGATTTAATGACAATTTTATGACAATTTTATACCAAAAACACCAGGACATCCTGCTGTGTTTAGTTATTTTACAGAATGCAAGCTAGCATGCTCCTCTGGCCTCACTGACCCACAGTCCTCTGCACAGCAGAAGATGCATTAGATTGACTGAGCAGCTGAGAGTTCACAGACGGGTGACAGCACATTCAGTCGTGAAGAAGTTCTTATTTTTTGGACTTGTGTTAATGAATACACTAAATTTCCTGCTTTGAACTGTAAGAGATGTATGAGCAAGACAGAAAAAGGTCAATACTCCATGTTAAGATGAGTAGTATGTCCCAATTGTCCCACACTACATGCAACCAGGCGAGGGGAAAATGAGCCACAGGTGTGGAGATGGGCGGGGCAAACCAGGTGCAGGTAATGAGCAGGTTGATGCGTGATCTGAAATGACAGGAGAGTTAGTGATGAAACATGAAAACAAAACCCAACGAAAACAAACTAAGAGTTGGAATTCCTGACGCTCTTCTCCTCCTCTTATCTAGATCACATCCACCCTTTCATCTTTTCCCCTTACATTTTTGTCCTTTCCTTTCTTCTTTGCCTTCTTTTTCATTTGTTTCCTTTCCATGTCATTAATTTTCATATCTTTTCCTCTCATTTCCACCCCTTGCCTCTCCTTTCTGCTCCTTCCCCCTTCTTTATTTCGCTTTTTTCTTTTATCTCCTCTTTCCTCTATCCTTTTCACTCCTCGTCTTGTCTCTTTCCCTCATATTTTCCTCTCCTCTCTCCTCTCCCTTCTCAATTCCTCCTGTTCCCTCTTTTTTTCTCCTCCTCTCCTCCCTTCTCCTCTCAGATCATCTTTCTCTCTTTGGTTTGTTCCTCTCATCTGCTCTTCTTCTCTTCATCCCTCCTCTCCTCTCCTCTCCTCTCCTCTCCTCTCCTCCGCTCTCTCCTATCATCACCTATCTTCTCCACACCTCCTCTCTCATCTCCTCCTCTCTCCTCCTCTCTCCTCTCTTCTCCTCTCCTCTCCTCTCCTCTCCTCCTCTCACCTATGATTAGCTACAGCTCTGTATGTTACCATAGCACCCGAGAGAGAAAGAGTCAACCCACACAGAGTCTCCTGCCTACCACTCATTCTCCTCTTCTCGTTCTGATGTGCCATTGTATCTTTCCTCTTGCTCTCTCCGTCTAACTCATCTCTCTGGTCGTCTTTCCTTTTTCCTGCTGTTCTTTTTACGCACAACTCCATCATTGTGTTACATTGTAATTATCATCTTTTATTAAACCATATACATCTCTCTTCACCTGTGTTTGTGTTTGTGTTTGTGTGTGTGTGTGTGTATGTTTGCTGGCTTGTACGCATAAATGCTTGGTTATGAATATGCAGATATGTTCTGCCCAACATGACAACTCAGTCTCACTGTCCACCCACACATACAGGATGCCCATGGAGAGACACACAGACAGATACACATACTCACACGCAAACATACACACACACACACACACACACACAAACACACACATCCACACACACACATGCGGGATCAAAGGAAAGTGTAGGCTCTAACTGGACCACTAATGCGCGTGATGTCTTCTGTTTTGTTTGTTTGTTTTAGTTCTTTCTGACTAGATAAGTGTCAGTAAATGCTGCTGTGTAAATGCTAACAGAGTGTTCATTGGACATTTGTGTGGGTCTTGTTTGTAACGTTTGTGTTTGTGTGTAGGCTATTTGAGAGAGAGAGAGAGAGTGAGTCATCAGAGAGCCTTCCCAACCATTAACCAATAAGATGGGGCGGTTTGGGATTGCCAGCGAACGGTAGCCTGGTTATTACATGCTAAAGACAGTTTACATGGACACCTTTAGTGATCATGCTTGTGTGACATTGATAGTTGTGCCAATTTTAAAAGTCCAGACTCATAACTTTTGTCTCAAAGAGCTTAACAACTCGTGCAACAGAAAACACCTTCTAACTTAAAGGTGAACTCAACTGATTTTATTTATCAAGGTCTTTTTATGGGTTGGGGGCGGTGTAACTTCCCTAAATGTTGAAAAAAAATAGTTTTTGTCTCAAGTTATGTCAAATATAGCTTGTTATGTCAAAGCAAATAAAGTGTGGGGTGAAATGGAGTTACATAAAAGTGAGCTATCAGACCTCTGTAGCCCACTCCTCATCTCTGCTCTGCGAGGAGCTCAAGGCTACATTAGCCACTGCTAGCAAAACATAACACCTCCAAATCTCAGAGGGAACAGTCTGTAGTTAAGTTGCAATGTAGGTTTTGTATGTGCCAGATTTTGGAAAGAAGAAAGAATATCTAAACAAAGTGATGTTCTTTCTGTTTTATTGCATCAATTTTCATACTTTTTTTTAGTAAAACTGTTTGTTGTGGGTCCGAAAAAATTATGGGAGCACTTTTTAAAACAGTGGCATATTTCTTTGACCTCCAACAACCGTACATCCTCGTTCAAGGACATCAAAGTTTGGGATTTCTGCCCCTTGTACAACTCTCTGCCTAACGGAAACAAGTTATTCTCTTATGTGGACACTTTTTTCTGATGTCGTAAAAAAATGTCCTTCTACAACCAATCCAGAGAAAGTGGACAAGGTATAAAACTTCACCAAATTTTTATGGTCTAAGCTTGTTAATCTATGTTTGATAACCTTTGTAGCTTTTCATGGTGCTTAAATCTGACCAATTTTGCCATAGTAACAAGCTATGATGCTGCCAAATAGGAAGTACCTGTTTGAGGACATTAGGACTTAAGTATTATTTGTGCAAAGTGAAGGCGGACAGGTAAGATAACATTATTTTTTAAGATTTGGGAAGAAATTTACAATTTACATGAGTATAAATAATTCTTACATGTACACATTAGTCTGCTAATTGATATTTAATATGACGTTGCGATCCTGGTGTGGAACAACAAAGTGATAATATTATGTTCCACCTGATTCACTAGTTATGACCAGTACAGCAATGATGACAGCGACAGTGAGCCACAATTCCATTTGCGTGCATCTCAAAGTGTGCAGAAATTTGCAGGATTGTTTGCAATTTTGTTTTTGCACAGCTATGTTCATTGCCCTCCAAAAGCACATATCTGATTACAAAAAAACAAACTGTTACATGCAAACTATTTTAAAATTCTGATTAAGATTAAGGGTCAACTTTATGGATATGATATGATGTATACATACACTGATGCATTCAGTAGAAATGGCTGTGTTATGTGCAAAAGTAATGAATACATAACACAAACATTAGCACCAAACCGCTCAGCAGTCTTTCTTTGGCATGTGTTTGATCAGCTCCCTGAAGATGGATATCTATAGATTGTTCAGTGCAGCACTTGTTACTTGTGACTTGTTACTGTGTGTGAGTTCCTATGCTTTGGGGAGTTAGGAGTTTTTATCCAAACAAACTCTTTACAGAGTTGAGATTGTGGCCTATAAATGTTCCCAGATCCACTCCAAACACTAACTGATAGGTCACTACATAAAGAACAGAGATAACAGTGTAAAGGTCTATTAAAGTGCTGTGCAGCACAGGTCTAATGGTTTAGATTCCTTGTTTTTATCCAGGGTCCCAAATTCAACTCCCTGTATATAGGAATAGTTTACTCCTTCAGTCAATATGCATTAGATTACAGAACACACTCTTGGACTTCATAGCATGGTTTAACTAGACACCAACCCTGTACATAAAGTACTAATTACAGTCTCTGTAGTGGAATTGCACTGTAATTGGTGCTAAAATGTTACGCATAGCACTTTTAAGGAAGACTGTTGTGTTAACCATCCCTCAGAGTGAGGGGGACAGAGAAAAACTGGGGAGGACAAGAGGATCATAGGAAGGACATGAGGTAAAAGGGAGGAAAGCAGCCTGCTCTGGCAGTTCATCCACTGCAGTTCCCAGTGATCTCTGAGAACACCATCTGCTGTCTGCTCCATTCAGTATTCAGCGTATTAAATAATCTATGTGGTTTGATAATCAGCGGGATGCTTCCCTGCTGATGAATAATGGTTGAACATGGAGTTTGGCTAAGTTGGTCAATCCTGGAAATTATCATTATCATTATCATTTTCTAAATAACAGTTAAAAAATAACAGCATTACAAACATAACAGAGACCCACAAATTAAAACATTTTACAGTGATACCAGTGGACAAATTCTTCACAGGGGACCTTTGACCTTTTTCTGACCAGTGGTGGTTGAATGGTGTTGTGTTAAGATGAACTGGCACTCACTTTGATCTGTGCTCTATACAAGCCAAAGCATGATGATGCATGTATACAGAGAGGGTTTGAAAATATCTAAAAACTTGGCTTAGGGTGTAAAGTTACTGGAGTTTTGCTTAACTGTGCAGCACAAACAATGCATCTGTGTAAGTATGCAGAGAGAAAATATGTGTAGTAAAAATCAGCAGCTAAATTGAAAACACAGTTGCTTCCTTTCTGATCGTGTGTACAGAGCATCCATGTAGCAGTTAACCAGCGAGCGATTCCTTCGGACAGTTAGAATAAAACGATTTATCATTAAGACAGAGGCTAAAAGCTTTAAATAGTGTGTGTGTGTGTGCACGTGTGTGTGTGTGTGAGTGTGTTCCCATGCATGCAGCAGGTGGAGCCCTGGTTCCAATGTTGAATGTCACATTGACAACAGATGCATGTGCCTTGTAAACACATTGCAGGCTCTCACCTCTCATGTAAGGACAAACCACCTGGGTTATTTATTTATTTCTTTATTTTTTAAACATTTAGAATATAAAAGAGGTGTTTAGTGGTTAAGATTAAGGACAGGGTTAGAGCTAAAGAGATTAACATGAATCAATACAATGTCATCACTGGTTAGTTAGTAAGAATGAGCATGTTGTGTGTGAGTGTCTGAAGTTGTGATCAGGGGCACAGAAAGAGAGAAACTTTCATATGTTTGACTTAATTTCAGTGTAAGAATAAAACTGACATCAGTAGGGTAAAATAGTTTTTTTATTTTGTTTTAGCATTCTTGAACAATAGAAATGTTTTAAAAAGTTTAACAGGCATTTCAATCTAGACCTTACTTTGCATGTTATTTATTTATTTATTTATTTATTTATTTATTTAAGTTCTTGTTTTAAAGCAGAAGTACCTTCCCTCCAAGAATACATTCTCTCTCTGGAGACAATAAGAGAAACCTTTAAATATTGAGCCTTGAACATTAGTTTTATATTTGCATGCATTTCCTAAGTGCTTGTAGAATGTTGTGAGCAACTGAGCTTCTACAAAATTAAACCTTCTACTTACTCCCCAAGAATATGAAGTGAAAGTAATCTTTGATCATAAGCACATCTGATTAGTATCCAACATATTCATCCACAAATCAAATGAAACTAGATTTATGTACGGATAGATAGATAGATAGATAGATAGATAGATAGATAGATAGATAGATAGATAGATAGATAGACAAAACTTCCTCTCTTTCCTTCATTTCACTCCTCTCTTTTGTGCTTTCCTCATTAGTTTCCATGGTAACAGAGTGTTGCTGAGCTGGTCGTCAGGCTGCCCACTCAGCCTGCTCAGCTCTCAAACACACACATACATGCTCATGCACACTCACTAACACACACACCCATTCACCCATAGACACTCTTACACACAGACACACACTTTACAGTTGCATTGACTCAAGGACACACACAAACACACACACACACACACACACACACACACACAAACTATATTTGTATCATTGCATTGTTGTTTGTTGGATTTTACACAATAAGTTGGCTATCAAGTTGGAGAAATATGTGTGTGTGTGTCTGCGTGTGTGTCTCTGTGCTTGTGTGTGTCCCAAAAGCAGAGGCGAAAGGCCTCTTTTTACCTCTTGAAGAAAACTAAGGTCGGTCATTAGATGTTTGCAGACGCAGGGTCACCAACTCAGACATACTCTACAGGGATATATATTTATATCTTCCTATCAGGTTGGTCCTCGCAAGGATAGAAATCCAAGAACACACACATGTACAAAACTCAGTCAGATACAGTGTGTATGGGTAGCTAGCCCACTCAGAGCGCTGCAGAGACAAAGACAGAAACAGAAATACCAAAGTAGGTTAGAGCAAAGCATTCTGGGATAGCAGGATACCCCCTGGGCTTCTGCAAGAGGCTCTCTTTCTTTCTCCCTCTCACTGCTTCTAGCTCTGACTCTTTCTTTCTTTCACTTTCTCTCTGTATGTTATCTTCTTGCTCTTATTCTCTCTTTTACATTCTTTCTCTTCACTGATGTCATGTCTTTATGCCGTCTCTGCTTTTCGGCCTGTTCTTTTTTTGTCTCTAAGTTTTAAGGCTGCTTTGATTTAAGTGAATGCAGGAAGGAGAACGTGAGAGAAAAATACAATCCACTTCAGATAAAGATATGGGAATCAGATTGATTTTTCATTGTTCATAGAGTTTTCTTTTTAAATCAGTCCTAAATCTCTTTCTCGGGCTCTGTTCGGCCTTCATCACCTTGCAGCTTGGTGAGCTTTCATCCTCCCTCTGCAGAGGCTGTATTTTAAGTTTCTTGTTCCATATTCTACCACTGTGTGGAGCCAAGACAAACACTGCATCCTTTTTCTGGGATGAAACGCTCAAAGACACCATGATTTTTATCAATATTTAATCCTACTTCACAATTAATCTCTTTCAGCATTACAAATCAGCTCCAGGAGTTGATGTTCCTTTTTTTTTTACTCTAATACTGAGTGTTTTTTGTTGCTCTACTGAAATATTTAAGACTACAGAGGTAAACAGCAGTGATGTAACTTATTACTCTTCCTCAAACATGGTATTTAAGTACAATTTTTGAGACACACTATGTAATACAACATTGTACTGTCTAGTCCTCAACATTCTTTTCAAAAAACTTTAAAAGTTACTTTGCAGATTCAGTTTATCGACACAAAACATCTCAACAAGTAGTCAATGATGAATTAATGAGCACTAAACTTAACACCAGTAGTAGTTCAAAATAGCTCCACTCTTACCAGTCACTAACTCTGCATAGTAGGTGCATTTACTTTTTTGTACTAGAAGTTTGTTCCGATACTAATTCTGAAGTACGTTTACTCACGCCTTATTAAGAGTTTGAATGCATGCCTTGCTCGTAACATCGTGTTTAACTCTGTGGCGGTGCTTCATTTGCCTCTGACTAAAAGATCTGAGTTCTTCTTCCACCACTGGAGGGCACAAACAAGTTTTGATTGTGTCAAATCTGCAATGAACATATAAATTTTCCACTGTGTGGATAAGCTTCCTGTTTTATACACAGTTTGATAAAAACTTGCCTTTCATAGTGCCAGCTCTCTTTAACCTTAACCTAATGTAAACATTTTCTATTTTACAACTTTGCTGTTGTATGACAGAAATTTGTGTTCTCAAGCTAGAACAAATGGAAACAAATGGATGACACAGTCATGCTCTGTGATTAAAGCCATGTTTTGTTTCTATTTTACTGTATTTATAGATTCCTTTCACCCAAAATGTGTTTTTCTCATGTTAATATCCCCTAAAATGTCAGACCTTGACTATGATGACATGCAAATCCTCACTAAGAAAGACAGGGTTCAGCTTGCCTCCTCCTGGCCACTTTTTGAAACTTTTCTTTAAAAAAAACAAAGTTAAACAAAGTTAAACAAAATACTAATCATATCAGAGTATTTTCATATCCTTTAAAATATATCTGGGGACAGATTCAAATTTCTTTTTTTCCATTTTTACAGAATTTACAAAGTTCAGAAACACAGGAGCAGTTAATTTAACTAACATAGAGTCTTTAACATCTCTAAACATTTAATCACTCATTTATTTATCCATACAGTAACTTAGTAAGTTTGACTCACCACACACTTTCTTCCTCTTTTTCTGTCTTTGTTTCCATCAGCAGATTTTAGGGATGAAGAGATGAAAACAAAGTGGTGGACAGAAGGAAAGGAAAGATGGATGGAGTAGAGGGAGGAAAAGCTCTTTGGCAGATCTGTTAGAAAATCTAGTGAGTAGCTGAAGAGTTTCTGGCTCCATCCCCAGTGTCTGACTGTGCCCACTACAACGCTGTGAATTACAATGAAACTCCTGTGGGACTTTTTTTTTTTCCTTTGCTAGAGGAGGCTTAATTATTAACAGGTTTTATTGGTGTAAGCCATTAATAAACAATCCCTAAACACCCAACATATCAATAGGAATCTTTCACAATACATTTAAGGTGTAGTTAAACCAGAGAGGTGATTTAATTTTGATGCAGCAGTTTGATGCAGCAGGTTAATTAAATCAATTGTCTCTTTAATAAGTGAAAAAGTTCAAGCTTTAATTTTGTTTTGCTGCAATAAGGTTTTGTCAGACCGTCTACATCCTATCATATAACTTCCTTTTGCTGTCTGTATTAGTGAAGACACCAAAACTTAATGTTTCAAGTTCAATGTACAAGTTTCCATTAATTTATCAGCCAACATGCACTTCAGCCATGTAAATCTAGACATTTAAATTATTTGTTGAGACAAGAGAGACTCCTCCATCCATCCTCCGCACTCAAACATAAGCAGTTTTATTTTTATTACTTACTATCAAACAATCTTTTTTATCAGAAGCATAAATGGGGGAACAAACCTATTTTTATTATACAACCCTGTCATAAAGTGATAAAGTAAACCACTCTTGACTCTTGAATAAGCATATAGTTGATCCCTTCAGGACCAGCAACAACTCAACAATATTGTTATTTTAAGCATGGTCGTTAGTTAGCAAACTTGGGCAAGATTGAATAAAAACACAGTATACAACAGTGTGCAATTTTTTTTTTGTAACATTTAGGGAAAAACTAAACAAACAAAACCGAAATCCTCCATGAGAATCCGAAACCTCCTGTTTTAGGGCTCTTACAGTGATGACTCTCAAGGACACTTAAATTAATGTACCAGGGTCTAACAGAATGGAAAATACACTCTTCCCCCAACTCTGCATGTAGTTGTGCCCCATGTAAAGCGCTCATATTTCCTACCTTTCAATGAGGAGCCTGTACAGGGACTGCCAGTTGCTTTTTTTGCGGAAACATCTGGACTTAACACCTTTATTCCTGCCAAAGAGCCACAGGTTCAGCACCTTAGCAGAGTTTGGTTGCAGCCTGCAGCATGAAACTTGTCCACTTGTGAGTTTGTGAGGGACAGCAGCTGACCTCCTCCTTACTGCCACTCCTCCACAGTGAGGGTGACAGACAGAGAGGGGATACTGTGCTCACACTCTTCACTCCGCTGGTCTCACAGAGTGTTCTTCAAACACTCTCAGGCATTGTAGCCGAGCAGCACAGACATCTTCCCATCACTGTGTTGATCAGCCCAACGGGATGATGCCGCTGCCCCTGCACTAAGGTCAATGCCAAAGCTAAGGACACGCAAACTCTTCCATAAGCCTCCATCCCATCCCATCCATCTCACCGGTTGAATTAGTATGTGTTTCATGCAAAAAACAACATCAATCCTTTTTTTTTTATAAGAGACATCAGAGATTAATGCCCTTTTGTGTCTGTCTCTCCCAGAGGAGAGGTGAGGAGAGCCCAGAAAAAATGAAATGAAAGGAGAGCAGAGTAGAAAGGAAGTGGCCTGAGAAGAGGAAAAGAGATGAGGGACAGGAAAGAGGAGAGGAAATGAAAGGAAAGGACACAAGGGCCATTGTAAAGTGATGAAACAAGGAAGTATAGAGCCATTGTGAAAGAAGAAGTCAGTTAGGAGATGGTTAAAATGAAATAGTGCCACGTCCTCCCAGAAGCGGGGTCATGAAGATGATGGGATGTATGAACTGGTTTCTCTCCTCTGATCTTATTCCCCCCCCCAGTAATGAATGAAATGTATGCATGTGGCTTTATGCACATATGAGCCTTGCATTTGCGTGTGTGTGCCTGTGTGTGTTTGAGCACTGGTCAGGGTCTTTATGTAGATTATGTTGTGATTTTGTGTGTGTGTGTGTGTGTGTGTGTGTGTGTGTGTGTGTGTGTGTGTGTGTGTGTGTGTGTGTGTGTGTGTGT
>JAQMCX010000045.1:6680220-6706552 GCA_029814765.1 Acanthurus leucopareius | reverse complement strand
TGTGTGTGTGTGTGTGTGTGTGTGTGTGTGTGTGTGTGTGTGTGTGTGTGTGTGTGTGTGTGTGTGTGAGAGAGAGAAAGAGAGAGAGAGAGAGAGAATTTTTTTGTGGGTGTTTGTGTGGGTGTATATTGGCCAGCCATATTGTGTTTTTCACCCTCTGTCCTTCCTCTCTGTCTCTTTCTCTCTCTCTCTCTCTCTCTCTGTTTCTTTCTCTCCATCCACTGTTGCCATGGTAACCAGTCCTACTCATCCCTGTTCGCTGAGTCAGGAAAAGGAGGGTGTAGTTTGACTGGGGTGGTCCTGTCTGAATCACTAGGTGGCATCTCAGACCCACCAACCAAACAGCATCTAGTTGCTTGTGTAGCAGTTTGGAGACAGATAGCATTTGGCTGTTAGGAACCATCAGGCCATGCTGACAGACTCTGGTTGACTTTTTCAGGGGGAAGACCTCCATTTGAAACAGAATTGGACTGATGTCTCATATGGCCCAGTAGCTGTTAAAATGTAGAGTATGGCAGCATTTAGTGAAGTTAATTTTGACCTCTTTTCTTTTTTTATAGATCCCAAGATGAAAGCTGAAATTGGCATTTGAGCTTCCAAGAAATAAGTGCATTCTCAGTAGTGACCTCAAACTGCACTTGTGGTGAAAAGTCCAACTAATTCACTCGTCACGAAACGGCCTTGCTGCTTTCTCCAGCATATATCTTTCTCCCTTTTTAAGCTCCATAATTTAAATTCCGCTGATTTTCACTTGAGATGAATTCATCATTGTCTAAAGTCCCGCCCTTATGATGTGATGTGAGATAACATCTAATTAAAAGAATATTTTAACATCTTGGGTAGTCATCAGTCTCTCATGAGTCAGCGGCTCTTTAAGTTTGCTGCCTTCCGCACATAATTTACATAATCTGACTGGACAGTTGTTGTGTTACAAAGCAGCTGTACTTAACATCGCCCAATTCATTTTCTGTTGCACAGTTTGTGTCCCGAGTTCAAGGAAGTTTTGTGTTTAATCATTTTGTAAATGTAGCGTGCAACAATGACACTTGAGCTGGAAAGACTGATCCCTGTTGTGGCCCCTTTAACTGTGAGTGATCCCAACTACTAAAAGAGTGAAGTAAACCACAGCGCCTCACTTTCTGTCGGCACTGAAAGAAGTGTGATTGCCTTTAACTGGTTGAGCATTTGCATAAAATTGAGCTCCTCTCAACTTTTCCTGTAATGCTGCTAAGCACCTTCTAAATCACAGCCTGGCCCTGTTTAGAATGATAAACCAATGGCTTTTCCTACTTTTGAATCCATATGTGTGAATGCAGTGCTATGTTTGCTGTATTTTGAGAAAGCCACAGGATTTTCTTACAAGTTGACATTATTAGCATAACATCCAGACTGAGGGAGGTTCTGTGCTCTTAACTTGTGCAGCAGGCAGGCAGGCAAACAGCAGGAAATACAATCACTAAGCTGATGCACCAAGTTAAAACTAATGCAGTCCCATACAACAGTTCTGCAGTACATCTCCTCTCCATTAAGGCTGCAATGTTCAGTTTTTGCTGAAAATGTTGTAAAAAGGTGTGGATTAATCAAAGTGATTATTTTGAAGGATGTGGTTATATTGTAATCTGTAATACTGACAGGTGTGTCCATTATTTTGTCCTCTCTATTTATATGAATGGGGCTCGGCTAAATAAAAGAAACACCTATCTGGTGTTTATCTTGCCATGAAAATATACACAAACATACAACAAACCTTATCCCCCCGGGAACTATGTTTTTCTCATGGCAACCTCCACAGACTCTGTGTGGGGGGGGGTGAACTGTAATTAACACAATACAACTGAGCCATAATTAACACAATACAAAGGGTATGAGGTCTCTGAATGGCATGAGTTACATGCACATATTTAAAAAAAAAAAACAAGATGAGACTGAATTTTTCTAGATTTGAAAATACCTTATGTGCAAGATTTTGTTTGCATTATTTGTGATTTGTATATTTTGGGGCAGCGTGCTTCTTTAAATAGCTTCTTTGTAAGTGCCATTTGCTGTAATGAGTCCTTTGTGATTGCAGTTTCTTCTCCATAGAAGAGGACAGCAGAGCAATAGAGAACATTTGGGCAAGTCCACAGTAATTGAAGCAATTGCAAATGAAGCCCATGGGACTGAATCTTCAGCCTGAGCTGAACTGAACACAGTTAATGGCTTTTGTGAACAACTCTTGTGTGATTCACTCCTGGGGCCACATTACAGGAACATCCGAATGAGAAAATCCTATCTTAATCCCACTTAAGAAAGCAATTTAGAGTTTTTCCAAGGCAGAAGGAGTGTTGATGAATGCATTGTCGGTTGTCGATCAAGCTGTAGAGCATGAATCCGTAAATCACTGTCAATCTGCCGCAGGGACACCAAATAACTTGATCTGTCAGTGTGATTCCAGACGGGCTGACTCGACTGTGTGCGTCTGAGGGCACCAGTAAGACAGTGTAAACATGTCGTAAAGGAAGAACTTCAAGAACCATGAACAATTATTCATAACATTACAGGTGAATATTAAATGAATAGCTTATAGGCACTTGGTCATATTAACGGAGTTCTCTCTGAGCTGCAGCAGCACGATTTGCTTCGTCAGAAAATTGAAAGTCACGACTCACTTCTTAATTGCTAAAAACCTACAAAATGCGACAGAAACAGACTTTCAGAAACTGAAATGTGTGAAAGTTTGCTCAGCTGTGTGAACAGTCCGTTATGACAGCCCATATACAATTTCTGTGTAAATTTTGCAATTTTTCGAAGGACATTGACTTTAGGACAACCTCCACACTTTAGAAATGTCAGTGTAAGTATATGGGACACAATTAAGTCTATTTTACACTAACAAAACAACAGCAAAAGTTGTTGCAAAATGTTATTATAAAAGAGTATGGAACAATTAGGACTTGTAACTACAACATTGTATATTGTATTGGGATGAAACACTGCATACAGGAAGTGTTGCTGTGCTAAATTAACTGTGTTTGATGTGCCTCACACATTATAGTTCAGTTTGATTAAAGGAAAGAATGTGGATAAGGTGACGCTAACGTGATCATACAAGATAATGTGATTATGGGCTTAGTTTACGTATAAAAATAATCACAGCAACATATTTTTGCTTTGGATGATAGTGACATGAAAACACATTTGCAGAGACGAGGGCAAAATCCAAAAAAAAGGCTTCCTCTTGGGCTGCAGAACATACCAGAGCTCATGCAGGGAAATAATAAAAGAGTTGGAAAGAAGTCCATCAACATGGTAGAGAGGGTGCAAAAGAGCTGGGTGCAAAAGCTGTTTTCTATTTATTGGCTAAACTGGGATCAGTTGGGGAATTCCCTGTCTGGCCGGATTACAGACAATTTGTGCCATTTGGAAAGTTTTATTTAGCAAGTGAAACAGATTTTTTTTTGGCCATTTTAGAGTTTGCCAAAATGAATTTTTAAGGAAATGAACACCAGTGATGAAGGAAACTCTTGCAACCAAAATGGAAATTGCCCAAATTGAAGAGATTTGATTCCATTTAAAAAGTTTTATTTAAGCATGATAATCCACTCAGTTCCATACTGTTTTCCAGGAAGTTCTGGCTACATAACAAACTACAATCTATAGGATAATTTAAACCATCCAAACATGAAACAATATGCTGATTAAGTATACTAGTGTTCACACAAAGCCCATTAGCAAGTTCGTTTTCTTGTGGAAGTGTTTCTGAAAGTGGTTCCATAATGCCGTAGCCTGCTCTTGAACACAACGGTTTTATTTACTTTGGTGTCAATAACAACCTTTCATATAAAAAAATACTGCTCTGTTGTTAACTTGTAAAATCTGATCTAAACCCATTTTGTTGCCTGACAGTGGAGTTTGCACTCACGCCTTTCCACTTTAATTTAAGCCAGTAATAAAAAAATTACTTTTTTTACTGTTTCTAATTTTCAAGAGGACCATATGCTTATCTCAGGAGGTCAAACTCAGAGTTACGCCATTTTCAACGTGACAATTCTCCCACCTTGACCTTAATAAATTTTAACAGTAGCACCTCCAACACTGTTTACATAGCCTGTGTAGTGAAAGCAGCATCTTAACAGAGCAGCTCCTATCAGCACAAGATGCATTCAGGCACAGTACTGAGTACGGTGAATGACCCGTGCTTTGCAGCAGAGTTCGACCCACAAACACTGTTTCTTAGAATTTTAAAAAGAAGAAAATAGGCCTAAGGAAATCTAAAAAAAACCTGCAATTGGCAGGTAGAAATATGAAAAACGATGCTTCAATTTTTGTATTTAATGCAAGTGAAGTGTGAGCTGTGATGTGGCTGTTAATCTGACTGAAAAACTGAAACGCCTCTTCAGTAGAAATGCTATAATCTACATTTTGACATCCTGGAAAGTAGTTTTATTATTGAGAGACAGAAGTCTTAATGCCACTTTAATGAGTTACTGCTCTTGATGGAAATGGTCACATGACTTCCCATGATATAGCACAATTTGTCACTTTTATGCTTTTTTTGCACAAATTAAATTTAAAAAGATATCATTTGGTTGTTAGTGAGCTTTCGAGGACTTTCGTTATGCTAAGCTAAGCTAGCCTGCTGCTGGCTGTAGTCTTATATGACAGATAGAACAGTGGTATCGATCGTCTCATCTTATTCTCTGCAAGAAAGCAAATACACATTTTTTCAAACATATCCAGCTTTTTTATAAAAATGATCCATTGTACTGGTCAACAGTTGTAATAATGTGCACATATTAGCATGATCCAGGATCTAGATGTTCAGCGGCGGAGCTCAGAATCAGTGAACTGAACTCAGTGGAGTGGGCGGACTCAAAGGTCTAGACCTAAGCAAAGACATTCATCCGCTTCGTCTCTATCCATCTTGGTTTGCTCCTCCGCTGCATTCTCTTCCTCTCTTCAGGTATCCTGTCTTCTTCAGCGGTGGCAGGAACGGTCGCCATGGCAACAGAGAACCTACAGCGAAGCAGGATAGAGTGAGAGAGAAAAAAAAAGAAAAGGAAAGACAAGAGAGAGAGATGAAAAAAAGGAGGGAAGGAGGAAGGAGAAACTTTGATTGAAAGCTACACCGTACATCCCTCTCTCCTCCTCACAGCATCTGCCTTTTCTTTCTACATCTGTTCTTTCCTCCTTTCTTCACACCGATTGGTTTCCTAGAGCTTCTTCTGAGCTTTCATCTGTTCATTGTATATGTCCCTCCAGCTTTATTTCTAATCCTTCATCTATCCCTCTGTGTCCTGGAGTTAAGGGCCAATTATACCTTCCGGGTATGATACACATACACACAACTACACTTCATGACTACGCTTTCCCCTTTGTGTGTGTGTGTGTGTGTGTATATGTGTGTTTATATGTGTGTGTGTGTGTGCAATAAGACTCCTCCTCCATTGTAACCAGGGAAGGATGGGTTCTTGCTTGAAGTAAAATCTGCTTGTTAGCTGCATTATTTACTTGTTGTCAGATGTTGTGGGCTGATATCAAAGTCACACAGGGTGTCTCCTGATCTGAGGCCTGTCTAGTTATTTAATGGCTTTCTCTTTACTTTTATCGGTGGAATTTCAAGTTTCAGATAATGCGAAATAAATGCACTCCACTGAATCATGCTATGAATAGAGAGCTAACATGAAGTTTAAAAAGTCAGGAGATTCACATTGCTGAAATGGAAATAATAAAAGGTTTATGTCCCTGAGTGTGTGTGTGTGTGTATGTGTGCATGTGTGCTTGTGTGTGTGTGTGTATGCTGGAAATGAGGCGAGTGTGTGTCTGTGTGTGTGTGTGTAAGTATGTGTCTTTGTGTTTTAATCTCATTCATATATTCAACAGCAGGCAGAAGTGCTGACGCAAGTGAGAGGGAGAGGAGACATGGAAGTGAGAGGCAGAAAGTGTGAGATAAAGTGTGAGGAGGAGGAAGAAAAATCCACAAATGTATCCACCTTTCCAACCGCTAAAAGTGCTATTGGTGATATTTGACGTAGACATTCGACATAAAGTACATAAAGAGGAGACAAAAAAAGAGGTAAAAAGATGTGGGGATTCAGAAAATAGGGCAAGGAAGTTCTTTTCCTTCTCTCCTAACACAATTTTAGTTATGTAGAATTTATTTCACATCAAAAGGCAATAAAATCCTCAAGTGAGGACCAAACTAACATTGTCAATAAACACATACGGTCAACACATGTATTTCAGTTTGCAAACTTACATCACAGTGTACCCAGCTCTTCGTTGTGTCCATCTATATTTAGTTTTTTTCAAAACAAAATGAAAGAAAGGAAAGTGTACAAAATCAGACAAACACAAAAAATGGAGAAACAATGACAACTAGTGATGAGGACAAGAGGAGGACATGAGAGGATATGATAAGAATGATGGAAACTAGAGGGTTCAGAGGAGGATGACTTTTGGCCACATCTGTCACTACCCATAATTCCTTCAGCAGTAGTCCATACTGTGTACAGCTGGCTGAAATTCACAGTTGACCAGATGTGACATGCAGCTGTTTTTTTTTTTTTATACATAACTGTAAAGGGCTGTTAGACCAGTAATAATATGATAACTGCATTCTGGAATAGTTAATTATCATAATATGAAAATGTTTCCAGGAAATTAATTTGCATGACTGTTCATTTTATGTGAAAAAATGTATTTTAAAGACAATTTGAAATCACTCCAGTATGACAGCTGAATTTCAATAAGACCACATAGGAGGTGAAAAAAAGGCATTTGTTTGGAATTCGCCATAATACTACATGTAATTAGACTATTTGCTGTTTATAAAAGTTATAAAGCTAGGTTTACTATTTGTGTTCATTTAATTTAATTTTAATCTGCCATCTCCAAACCTTATGATTGGCTTGTTAATTATACTCAGGTCCTTTTTTAAAGAATCCAGCCCGAGAGCTGATACACAGCTGATCTGACCAGCAGATGCTAAGATTTTCCGCTTTAAACTGAAGTGTTGGATGGATAAACAGGCAAAAAATTGAAACTCAATACAAACGACTGCTTTTCCACATTTCCACCAAGGGAAATGCATAATATGTTTGTGCCAAAATAAGAAGAATGGCTTAATATTATACAGCCTCTCTATGCAGGGAATTCCTCTGGTTAGTTTAGCAGCTCCAGCGCTTGAAACTGTTGTCTTAATCCTTAATCATTTTAAATACAAGAAAAGAATAGCTACGCTTTACTGCACTCCCAGTTACCTAGCAACACCCATTCACAAAATTCCATATATGGCACAATGCGAATATATAGAGGCTGAATGTACTCTTGGATTCAGAGAAAGAGGCAGAGTGAGAGGACACTGCAGAAAGAAAGACGTGGCTTTTCACAGAGTTAGCAACAAACCAGTGAAGAGTCCTGCTCTGCTGTGTTCAGTGTAGAGGTGGAGGTCTTCTACAGAGACATCAGGGGCAGCTTGTAGTTTCTTCCTCTGATGTCCACGAAACAGACACTTTAGCTAATGTCCTTGTTACTCTACAGCTATATGTAGTGCCATATGAGAATTATTGTTTTTTCTTGACGTAGAAGCAGTCAATCTGTAAAGTTGATTAACTTGTTGTCCGAATATCAGCTCCTACCTACCTTGTGATCCCATGCGCTGTGTTTCCTGGCTGTCCTCGGTGTGTCTTTCCATTGTCAGTCCGTCGTTCAGCCTGCCGGTCAGCCAGCCAGCCAGCCAGCCAGCCAGCCAGCCAACGGACTGGCCAGCCAATTAGTCATCTCAGTGGGAGCAGACTAAAACTTGGTGTCTTCCCACACCTAATACCTAACAGATCTTGAGGCTTACACTGCAGACAGTAATGGGCAGTGTACACAAGACAGATTTATAAACTGCAGCTTTAAGCCCCAGAAAAAGAGAATAAAACAAAGTGATTCATGAAACTACGTCTCCATAGCAACCATGGGTATTTCATATTGGCAGTTAGACGACTTTGGGACGAGGCTGCCCACTGTTCTGCTCCGCTCTTGTCCTCTCTGTTCTACTCCGTGCAATTATTGTTGTATTCTTACAGCAGATCATCATGGTTTCAGAGCTGTTGAGGCACATGAGTCAATGTTAGTCTACACAGGCAATCAATATATACTTTTGACCCTATATTAGACTATTTTGAATGCAAATAAATGCCTTTAAAATAAGCATTTTCTAAGCCTGCAGTGGGATGATTGTGGCCATCGGCTGAACTCTTAAATTTCTTGCTTTTATATGGTTTTGGTGACCTCAAAAGAAAACTACCAACAACTTAAAGAAGTTTTCTGATCATGGTAAACTATGTTAATGTGTCCAAAACAGTTTAGTGATGCAGTTTATTGATACATGGACTTTTTTTTGCCCAAAGCATAAGCCAATCAATCAGCAGCATAAGGGCTCACAGCCACTGATTGCAACACAAACAACCAAATGTTATGTTTGTGTTAATAGCAATTATTTGAGCATTTATTCACACACACACACACGCTCTTACCTTCCCTTTTGTGAAGAAAATGAAGAAAATTAAGCCTGAGAAGAAAGAACTGAAATACCCAAATGTAAGGGACGGACTGACATGAGCTGATCATTTGAAATATTGTTTTCAGTCAGGCAGCTCACACACAGATAAAGATATACTTCTTCTTTTTTATATGTGTTTAGGAGACTCGCTCAGAGATGATAAGGCAGGGGAAGCCTGCATTCATTCACTCTGTGTGTGTGTGTGTGTGTGTGTGTGTGTGTGTGTGTGTGTGTGTGTGTGTGTGTGTGGCAGTGCCCCTCTCTGCTGTGATGGGAGTTGAGTTAGTGTCTCCATGAATCACTTTATGATCTCATATCACTTATTCATAGACTTATGAATTATAGAAACCTCAATGAATCGTTCATTCTACACAACATCTTGTGGGTTATGTGTGTGGACTGAATGAATGCACTTTTCTGTGAGTTGTTTTACTCTGTTCCCCTCTAGTGTGCAGCATTGTTGGGCTCAGCATGGTACATTATGGCTCTGTATTAATTATTTCCAAACCATTTGAACCATTTGTTTTGCTGTGCTTTCTCTTCTCTCAAACTAAAGTAATCTAAACTAAATAATCTAATGTGGACTGTAAATGAGTCAATTTTGCATATAAACAGCAGAAAAACACATGGGGATCAATAGAGTTTCTTTTATCTTTTGAGAGAGACACATTTGTGATCTTCTCAGTGAGCACTGAGCCTCCAAAATTTGATAACACATTTACTCCAGGAACTGTACAAATGCATTATGTGTTGATTTCAACCAAAATCATGACTATGACAAAAAAACATACCTTTTTTACTGACTGCACTGCACCTTTACTGTAGTGTGGCATAGAGCTGTGTGAGCCACAGGCAAAACAAGACCCTGTTTTTGTAGTTTGGGGATTTTGTCTCCAGTTGTTGGACCTAGCACAGCGCTGTGACACTTTAAATTTTTCCCTGTGTTTGTGTAATATATGTAAACAACCACAGACTACAGTAGACTGATGGATTAAGTTAGCAAGCAACCGCCAACTGGTACTGGCAAAATAAACGAGAGTGATCAAGACTCACAGATCCAAACTGCCACTGGGCTTGAGTCATCATATCTGTACTTTAATTTAAAACAAATCAAATACACCTCAATCAAAAAATACAGAAGACTGGCCCTTTTATGGAGTGGATTTTAAATGCAGACTCTATGTGCTGCTCTCTTGTCTGGTGTAGCCAGTTTAATGGATTATAGTGGAAGAGGAGGATTGTAGCAGCCACTTCATGATTATACCATATAGGTTTACAGTTTAGCCACCGGGTTACATGTATTGAGCTTATTTCAGTAACTGATTAGAAAATTGAATGTGATTCTTAAATGCAAAGAAGGCTTGTATAAGTAATAGACTGTCAAACATAAAAGCTCCTCAGATCTTAAACTTGCAAAGAAATGAAGCTGCCATGTCTTTGTCTTTGTCAGAAATGCTGTTAATCAACTCTGTATTCTGTCCCCTGTTGTCAAACTGGTCTCCATCAGTCTCTGAGGCTGTGTTTGGTCTTGGTCCAGCCTTGTTTCATTTGAATTTTCTGATTTGAATTTGGTTCTGTTGCCTACTTGCCTGGCTTCGGTTGCACAGCTTCTTGCTAGCATTCCCTGCTGGGACCCCCCTGCCCTAGTCTCAAAAAAAACCTCCTTCTCCTGGTGGCCCCTAAGTGTGTGTGAACAACACTAACATTTCCAAGCTCTGAGCTCTCCCATCAAGGCAGATTCAGCTACTGAGACCATTAGCTAACTTTGTCACTCGCTAATGGCAACTATATTTAGCACCAGTTAGACAGTTACTCTGCTGTAACGCTGCCTCCTGTTGTTTGGAATATGAATTTTGAAATGTTGCCAGTGTTTTTACATATTGGACCTTTAAGGGAATTTGAAAGAAAAATGGGAAAACAAGGAGCTGTCTGCGGTGTCCAGTGTTTTTTCAACCCCTTCATCCATGACCTTTTTTCTACGTAGACATTGTCTCTATATAAGTGTCACCTGACTAACTTCTTCGCTCCTGCATCTTGATCTGCACAGCTGCTGGTGGGCTTTGTCACTTTCATGTAGACAGAACTTGTTTTTGAGCACTTACTAAGATGACTGACGCCGTCTTTCATCCACAAGCATGGCAAAAAAAGAGAGTTGTTAAACTGACGTGAATATGAAATAAAGCGTCAGTGGCAGCAATAGAAGGTTTAACTGAAAGCAACTGCTGGATGCAGAATAAAGTGCATTCAAACTTTCAAGCCTCTTGATTTGATTTCCTTCCTGGTTCCGTACACCTTTAGAGGTTTATAATACTGTGTCGCCATTAATTCATGTATAAAATCACACCGGCCTGTTCACAGATAATTTACTTGTACTTGACCCAGGCGGCCTTGATTGCAGCTGCTGCTTCTCTGAAATCTAAAGCTCATGATGTAACATCTATTCAAGGTTTCAAGTTAATGATTCTTTATTACTATTTTTTTCTTCTCCTTTTTTTAACATCTCTCTGAAAAAAAAAAAATCATTGCCAAGTGATCTTGGCTAAAGCTCCTCTTACTGGCTAGAATTGTATTTGTTGCTTGGCAACATTTACTTGGTGAACATCTTAACAGGAAGCAACTATTGAAGCTTCGGTGATTTAACGACACAACTCTTTCTGCTGGTTCTGCATCAGGCTGTCAGTTCGCTGCTTGACATCCTGCTACCTGCAGGGTACCATACTCATGTGTCTCTTTGGGAAGCAATTGCGTGCATGTGTGTGTGTGTGTGTGTGCATGTGTGTCTAAAATTCTCCTCTCTTAAACTGATAGTGAATACAGCTGTAATGACACAATTCTGTCATCAACTTTCCTCCCCTGAGAGATACACATTTGTTTCTTTCAGAACCGTCATTGGCCCTATAGTCGTAATTATCTGAACTACTTGCTTAAACCTCAGATTCTTAACACTGACTTTCTGAAAGCCAAGTCTTAACCCTTTAACAGCCTGCTTAATGTGTGGAGTCTCAACAAAATGTTCCAAAAGAGATAAAAAAACTTGAATTCTATATCTTAAATTGGTCCTCACAAAGATAGAAGAGCACTCACATACATTTGAGTATGCCACAGTATGAAAGAGCTGTGACAGCCTTCAGTTTTTAAGTGACATCTCTGAGGCCATTGCTGTTATTGTACAGCATCTGCAGAGCTGGGGAGTTCTGCCGTTATGATATAATGAGCATCTCTGTTGTATTTCCAGCTAACACTCACAGAATATGTAAGAGGTGTTGAGAAAGAGCTGCAGTTTGGTACCCAAAAAAAGGCGAGCCCTCTAAATATACAGTAGTGCAACATATGTTTTATGGCAGATCCATGCCTGGCTCTCTAAACCAGAGCTCCCTAAAATAGGACTTGTGGGCAAAATCAGCTGAATCGGAGCTGCTTGAAATAGGACCTGTGGGCATAAACCTGGCTCTCATGAGTGTGGCCTATCAAAGTGTGACACAGAGTGTAAAATGTGTTCATTCTCATTTATTGTGTTAAATTTGGAAACTTTATATCTGAGTTACTTGACAGCAAGTCTGATATGTCTCGCAGCATTGACATTTTAAGGTGACACACTGCAGGTGGATCAGGTTCATGTTAACTAACAGATATCATAATGAAACTTTCCCTGTGAATGATTTAGCCTCAAACAAGGGCCACACTTTCTTTGTGTTAGAAGTATTATGAAATTTAATGTTCAAACATGCAAGAGAGGTGTTATCCATAAAAACTGCACATTTTTCTTAACCAAATTAAATTCTTGGTTTATGTTGCTGACAGTCTGCAGTCAGAGGTTTTCATGGAGGGATTCATGGAGATGAGTTTTTATCACACCTTCATTCAGAAATTGCTGTTAACAGCCATGAAAAACCCATTTTCACCATGGTTTTAGAAATAAAATGTACCAATCAGGCTATGAATGATACAGCATATGAATAAACCCCTCTGTGAAAAACTTGGGAATACAGATTGCCATAAAAGTGGAAAGTCTGGTGTATGCACGTATGTGCTGGAACAAATGTGACGTAAACTGCCTTCAAAAACATGCAATGTGAAATTCCATGAAATGATCTTGTCCTGCTTTTTGACAAGAATCCTGTTTGAAGTTTTTTTTTCTTTTTTAATCAAACATTTTTGCATTTTAAAGAGCTTAAATTTTCTTCCTGTACTCGAGTTTCTGCTCCTGAAAGACAAATATGAACACGATGCTTGTACAGTTTTTAATTTCGCTTTCACTGAGAGAGTAAAAAATGAGCAACTGATTATGCAAGTCTCACAGACAGGAAACCTTGAACATTGGTATTTGGATGGTGAAGATTGATCTGTTAATAGAAAATCGCTGCTTAATAACTGTATTCCTGAAGTGATCAATAAAAGTAGTTAGCACTCTGAAATAACATTTGGGACCATTGAACAAAATCAGTCATAAACACGCAACATGGAGCTCAGTAAAACCCTCCTCTTATTGATTTTAAATCACTGGTCTCTTGTGACTCATGTGGCTTTTACAAAACAGCCTTAATGAGTAACTGTAATCAAACAGATGAAAGTGTGGGAGCGCTCACCTGCATGCAGAAGAAACAGAATTGAAAAATAGCAAAGGTTCAGTTATTCCTCAACTGTTTACACAAGTTATTGTAACATTTCTTATCAGTCTAACAAAATAACAAATCCATAACAGCTCACATCCTCCAAGGATATACACCCTTTTTTGTTAAACTGAAACATCCATTTGCACACAGAAAACCTTGAGATGCTTATTTAGTCGCTTCTTACCGTCTTTTTAACAAATGTATTTTCTTTTTTCAAAATTTGTGCTGCCATCCATTTTCAGAAAGTAGACCACCTTAATGTGTGACATCTTGTTTGAAAGACAAAACTTCTCCATTAACACCAAAAAAAAAAAAGCTCTCGGCCTCTTTAAAAATTCATTCTGAGTAAATTTCATTTTCTGGAAATGAAAACTAATGTGTTTGGGAAAACCACCAAGGTGACACGAGAACACACAGGTTGACAGAGAGAGAGAGAGAGAGGGTGAGGAGGGGTGAGGAGGGGTGAGGGGGGTGAAAGAGGGAGAGACGTGACTCGTTGAGTGACAGAATGACTGGCTGGCCGGCATCCTGTTTTCTCACATACTGTTGTTAAACTCAGTCAATCTTGGAGAGTCCCAGTGCTGCCATCTGGGTTTAACTGGAGCTTTATCCTGGAACTGCCAACTGGCACATATGGCACAAGGATACTGTGTCATTTGTTGGAGTAGAGTTGTTGAGTAGAGTGAAATAGAGCTTGTTATCAAGTGTCGGAAGTCAGTTAATTATCCACTTGCCCAGATTACCTAAAGGGGAAGTTATATGCTTCTTTTATTTTTGTATTTCAGAAAGCTTTTCTTTCTTTGTTTGTTTGCTATTGTAACTGCTTCGCTTTTAAGCCATCTGTTGCAGTCGTGACCTTCCTCATGTCTGGTTCACGCCTGGTTGTTCTTCTCCTGTATTATCAATTGTCTTCTCCATTTTGGATTTTGATCATGAGAATTTAAAACAAAAACACCCTGTCTGGATGGCAGCCTTTCTCTTTTTTTTTTCTTTTTTTTTTTACCTCAGCATCCCATTGAGACCAGCGTAACTGAAGGAAAACACTGCTGGCACACTAAAAGTCTTCACATCAGAAGAGATCTGCTCAATCTGGCATGGAGATTTAACTTGATTATTTCTTTTACTCATATGTTTGGTTTTGACATTTTGCTTTTGGTAGATCAGCTGTGCATAATTTCTCTCTTACGCAGAATAAACACTCGCTCAGTGAGGCTGCCCAGTGCAAACACAGTGTGAGATGAAGCAGTTGTGGGTTGATTTGCAGTTGAGCGCGAGGTTCCTCCGGCAGCGAGGTTATGAGGGCGGGGCAACCATGTACGATGGTCCAGAAGTTAAACTTGCCACTAGCTTGCCTCTCCAGTTTCTGCCCAGTTATTCAAAAAAGAAAAAAACCTCTCTTCTGCACAACAGGATTTAAACTCAGAACTTTGAATAAATCAGGTTTTGGATCAGCTTAAACTCAAGTTGAAACAGTTTCTTCGAGAAACAGGCGTGAGTCGTGAATAATCTTTGCCTTTTTATAAACCATATCCACAAACTTTTCATAACTTTACAATTTCTTTAGTTGGCTAACATAACAGTTGTTTTTTTCCTGCTTTAATTTAATTTAATTATTGTATCACCATGTCCCAAAGATGTAAAAAAAAAAAAGAGAGAAATGTAAAACGCTACAACTATTGGACATAAACAATTTACCAGGTAAAAGACTTCAGGCAGCAAATTACACATCAGATCAAACCTTTAAGTTGAAGAGTTAAACAGTCCCAGTCGGCTTAGTGTGAAAGTGCTGCACGATGTAGATAAACAAGAAATTTACCATATAATAAATAATTTGCCAACTTGCTCAAACTCAGTTGCCTATACTGAACAAACTGCAAGGAATCAGTATTGAGGATTAATTGCTTTCCTAACTGATGTTAAAGGAAACAAATAGCACTTAATTGGCCTCACACTGGCTGTGGATGAGCTGATTGGGCTCAGGTGGCTCAAAAAGCAGCTCATTAGGCTACTGACTATGAGAAGCTACTTGCCATGCTTTGAGATCAGAGCTCTGGGTAAGACCATTCACTTATGCATCTATAATGCCAATCACAAACACAACATGGGTCCTCTGTGGCACACCTACGGCTTGTTAATGAGTTTGGAAAGTCAAGCTTCTGGACCAGCATCGCACACTGGAGAAACAACCACATGTCCAGAAAATGTGCCATCATTCAGTGTTTCACCCTAAAATTTGATGACAAGTAAATTTAGAAGTTTACAGTCAGTCAGTCATCACTGTGTGTTGTAGTCCTGTGCATTCAAATGAACCAGAGAGCAAGAGCATCAATGTCTCAGTGATCATCATTTTTGACTGATGGCGGCATCATCTTTCAGATTCAGATTCAATTTTGGAAACCAAAATGTCAAGAGGAGGCAAAAAAAAATGAGGAAAGACATATTCATCCCGGGCATGAGACCAAATACTTGGAGTCTTTGGCAGTGGGGACATTTTCTGATAATATCAGTAATATCTTTTGTAAACTGACTCTCAAACACAAGTCTAATCCTCTGAACGTGCTGCTGTTTGCTGGGAAAACTGGAAGACCTGCAGGTTTTGTGTCACGCCAACCTTGAAGTGTTTTGTTCGTCAGGGTTGAAAAGTGTTATATGCTTGTATAAGTGCAGTCCATTCCATACTTTTAACAATGTACATTTGTTTTATAAAGTTTAATTTGTTTTCTTTGTCCTTTGTTTGATTTGAATCTATCTTATTAAACCAACTTAACCCCCTTTAACGAGAGGTTGGCAACTAAGGAATGACATAATAAGTGGGGTCAACTTCTTGATTATAATTGAAGTTTCAATTTAATTTTCTCCAGCGATATTTTGTTTTCCATTGTCCCAAAAATAAACTGAATATCTTCAGGTCTTTGTTCTTTTGGACTTAAACACTCAAAAGGGCTTTTCATTCATTTATGGCATTAAATAGACCGAACAACAATGGAGAAAACAATCAGCTGATTAATCGAAAGTAACATCCAGTGACAGAACCAAAATGACAAAATTGTGCAAACATCCAGAATCAGCATGGTCACAGTTAATACAAACTAATGTTTTAGAAACGTTGTGGTTTTTTTTCGATCACAGAAAACACTTTTTTTTTTCTCACAGGAAAAGAAAGAGGCAGCATGGCAACAGTCCAGCCCAGTCTCAAGAGTGTGTGTGTGTGTGCGTGTTCACGTACGCGCGCGCGCGCGTGTGTGTTTGTGGTGACATGATGAGATGAAAAGGCGACTTCCAATTTTTCCTTTCTCTCTCTCTCTCTCTCTCACACACACACACAACCACAAGTACACACACTCGTGCACAAGTAGACCTACAACACACAGACTCGCACCTTCGTGCGCACGCGCAAAACGCACCTACTCTGGCGTCCTCGTTCCATCTTCATCCATCTCTCTCTCTCTCTCTCTCTCTCTCTCTGTGTGTGTGTGAGTGTGTGTGAGTGTGTGTGTGTGAGGGGATAGATGGGAGGAGACGCTCCTGCTGAACGTGTTTTTCCTGCAGCGGGTTTAGGAAGAAGAAGAAGAAGAGGAAGAAGAAGAGGAAGAGGGACGGATCCTTTCATTCGGCGTGATTTTCATAACCGCACACTGACCTTCCTCTTTCCTTGTGTGCCCGCATCTTTACTTTTTTTTTTTTTTTTTTTTTTAATGGAGGCGGAGTTAGGCATCTTAAAGAAACCAACCGAGGAGATCTGACTGAAAGCGGTGCGCGTGTAAACCACTTGGATTTAAAACCTCAACGAATGGTCCTGAAATGAGTCTCGCTGCCCGGGTTGATGTGCTCATCTCCTCCGTTTCTTGGCCCCGGGGGGACTAAAGATGCGGCTGGTAGCGCGGGTACCTGTCCTGGTTTCACACCGGCTCGGTTCGTCCCGGTAGACTGATCCTGTCCGGTGCTGCGGTGTCCGCGGGGGCCACCAGAGTGATTTCTTTCAAAAAAAAAAAAACCGGATCCGCCACCAGCAGCCAGACAGATGGATAACTACTCTACTTTACAACGTAAGGCTACACGGGTTGACACGTACCTGCTGCAGTATTTGTCATTCAGTGTGTCGGTGATGGGCATCCCCCTCCTGAATAATCTCATCGATACAGAGAAGACTCTGTGCTTCACAGTGACATCATTTTGCAAAATGCTATTTTTAAATCTAAAATCAACTTTACATATTCTGTCATTCATCAGACGCTTTTAAAATTTTATTTAAAGGTGTCTTTTGATTTTTCAGTAGAGTCTCATCACCATAAATTTCTTATTAGGCTTTTGTCATGCGACAGATTTAACGCCTGTTCTCATTTTTTTTTTTTTTTTTTTTGCTACTTAGCAACAAGAGCTGACACTGTGTAGCCTACTGTTGGCTTTATGTATTTTTTCCTTCTCACTCATGTCTTTATCGAAATGGTCCCTTCATTCTTTAATAGACCCTCATTCACGGGCCTTTCAAGCTCCGTGATGAGCTAATGAAACAGCAATGACTGCAGGAGGAGAGGGAGGGGGGTGAATGTGTGCGTGTGTGCGCGCGTGTGTGTGTTGTGTCGCTCGTATGTGTGTGTGTGTGAGGGGATGATATATGATGCAGTGTCATATGCCCTCCTGTCCTGACTTGAAGCCCCCAGCCGTTTTGCCATGATAGCTTCATGCTTTCATATAAGACATTATCTCTCTCTCTCTTTCTCTCTCTCTCTCTCACTCTCACTCACACACACACACACACCTGTTAAATCCAGCAGCCTGAGGTGTTGTAGCTTATTAGCCTATCTCACCCATTATTTAGCTGTATCAGTCACGCTTGTAATGACAAAGGCTTGTTAACTATCCAGCTAAATGCTTTATTGCTGCTGTTGTACACCTGCACAAGGTTAAGCACTATTATTGACTGGATCATATGTTTTATAGTCATATGCCATTTTTTTTTAAATTTATTTATTTATTTTTTGGTCTAATCTTATCACTGAACAACACACGTACTATATGTCTTTTTGACTTGCAGCCAGGGCACCAAAGCAACATGCAAAAAAAAAGGGCTTCTTCTAATCAAAGGGAATATTTAATTACGGTCTTCAATGCAACATATTTCAAAGCTTCTCTTGCCTCTAAGATGAGTTCTCTTAATTCATTTTCTTTTCAGCAGGGCTTTGCGGTCACTGCTAATAGCCTTATTTGGTATCATTTTGTGAACAGGCCTTAATGTGTTTTCAGTATTGGTCTCTGTCTTTGACATGGTGGAGCACAGCAGTTCAGCTTACAGTCTTTACATATACAGAATATTTCATTTGAAACTGAGGCGTGTCTCATTTCAGGATGTATGTAATCCCCTCTCTTTCTTTGTTCGTACAATGTTGTATGTTCTTGGTCTTTCTCTTGGCTTTATAGACATGGCAAACCATCTGGTTACTTTTTTTGGAGACTCTAAGGTGATTTCTGTGCCTGCATGTACTTTGCACCAACATTTTAAAAGAGGATTAGATTATCAGATCAAAATGTGTTCCAGTGGCAATGAAACCAAATACATGTACCTTTGTATTCCACTTGGTTGGTTTTTGAATTAACATATTTTCTAATGGAAAAAATTAGAAAAAGTTAGTTGAAATATAGTTGCTGCTGCTTCTGCATCGCAAAAAGTTAGTTTTTTTGGACTGAACTCTTGGCAGAATTATCCTAATTTATCAAAGCCTTTTTCAGATTATTCAGCTCAACACTGTTTTAAGTAAACCAGCTCCACTTGGACTAAACAAAATAATGGTGATGTTTGCACATTAATTAACACATTTGTGAGAAAAATTGGCGCCATTAGGAAAATCAGTTTCTTCTTCTAATGCAGGTACATTGCACTCATATTTCCTCTGTGCTTTTACTTCAGTTAGAATTGAAACTTTTGCTGATAATATAGTGCTTTTGCGCTGAGGTATTACTGCTTTGACTGAAGCAAAGGATCTGAATAGAGTCTTTACTCCTGTCGTGCAGTGCTTTCAGTCATTTGTGACCTCTTTTGGAAGACTGTCTGACAGCTATTAGTAGCACTGAGGTCAGTTCATATAGATTATCAGATTGATGGAAAGTTCATCAGCAACCATTTTGATAATTAATTGTTCATATAAAAATTCTGCAGCATCTTAAATGTGAGGATTTGGATATCTTTGGATTTGTCAGTGAAACAACCTGTTTAAGAGATGATGTGGAGGCCGGATTAATCAATAATGAAGTAATTTTTCATTGCAGTCCTAACTGAACATTTCACTTTTGTTAATTTTGTACTGTTGGCTTTGTGCTCCCTCAACAGAAAGCAACTGAGAGATAAACAGCATCCATATTTAAGACAAACGATGGTGAAAGTGATGCTGACTTTATTATTTCTATTCACCATTAGTCTGTCATCTTCTGGTTTCCCTTGTCACCACATGCATAATTTAGTCTAACCACATATGACCTGTGTAAGTCATTTTGTGTGAGCCTAAATTGCGCGAAGCATCTCTAGTGTGGAGTATAACGTCGAGTGTTGTGAGGCTTCAGACTCAAGACATGATGGATGCATTAATATTCCCTCTTCAAAGAGCAAACTTGCATGCAGCTAGAGGACGGAGCTTGGCTCCAGCTCTTTCTCTGCTGCTCCACTACAGCTCTGACAGGACACTGCTGTTCCGGCTGCTGATGCTGCTGGTTGCCTAGTGACTGTATCCATGGAACCAGCTCCCATCGTCATGGTGATGGGCCAAGGGAAAGAGACCCAGTGAGGGAAGGGGGACAGGGATACCAGTACATCTGCAGTGTGGCAGATGACGATGATGGGGAATGAACTGTGGTGTTATTGAGGAGAAAGATGATGATGATGGCGACGGTGGCATGATTGAGATATATTTGGGTTGTCAGATGTGGTGATGTCACTGGTGATGCTGATGGAGTTGAGGAAAGTCCACTTGAGTAAAAGCTTTATTTAGACATTCTAGGGATAAAACAGATCAATTTTTTGCCAAAATATGAGCAAGAATGCCTTTCCAGCAAAGCTTTGGAGCTTTGAGGAGGCCGATATTCCAACAAGGAAGCAATGCAGTTTGGATACTTTAACAAGACATTGACTGTTTAGCAGATAAGCTTATAGCTGGGCATTGAAGGGACATATATGTGCTGCAGGACAAAGCTGCAATAATTAGCTGATCAACACAGAATTCAATTGCATTAATCTACCTTTTTTTCAAATGTTATATGAAAAAAAGGTAGAAAATAATGGATATATTAATTGATAATGAATATAATTAATAATTTTTTAAAATGATTGCAACCCAACTTCTGTAGATTTTGAGAAGTTTCAGTCATTTATGAGAACACATAAATCTTTTGTAACTTGAGATCAACCCGACCAAAGCTGCAAAAACATTTTTACGGCTGCTTTCGGAACCTGCAGGGAATTAAGAAGTTTTTTTTAAGATTTCAGATTGAAACAGTGTCTTGTGTTTCAGCTAGAAACTGCACACTTGTAAGGTCATCAGATTTTTTTGCAACATTTTCTTAAACCAGCAAATCCATGTTAGAGAACGTTTGCAGGATTTTTGCAGAGAGGAGCAGAGAGAGAGAGAGAGAGAGAGAAAGAGAGAGAGAGAGAGGGGAGGAGGAACAGACAGAAACATTATCCTCTTTGTCACGGCACGTACTGTACTGTAGGTTCACACAGGCTGCGTGAAACTGTTCCAAACTGGTCTCTCAGAGGATAAATTTATCTCATTCGCTTTGTTCATTTAACTGGTTTAATGTGATTTTTTTTTTTTTTTTTTTTTTTTTCCTTCACCGCGAGTAGAGAGATTCATATGGGAGCATCTGCTCTGTCCTGTCTCCAGTCTCGGTGACAGTGTTGCCATGGTTGCATCATGCACATTGTTTTCTCCAGGTATAATTGTTTGGCTTTAACAAGAGAATCTGGGTCCTTTTCCAGTGCACTTAAAAAAGGAAAATAAATCATAAAAAATGAAATATTAATTAATTAAAGCATTAAGGGGTCATTCTGCAGTCTATCATGTGTTACTTAAGAAATATTAGTCAGATTTCGCTGCCACGGAGGAGTCACAGCTCTTTTTTCTGTGCTTTGGTTGGAACAGAAAACTTGTCCAGGCACATAAAAGACTGGGTGACTTAAGAGATTTGACAGAAAATAAATAGCATTAGCAAGTAAGAAAATATATTACAGAATCACTCGTTTTTTTTAAAAAAAAAAACCTCTCTCATAATTGCTAAGAAATGAGCTTTAATAGTCAGTCATCAGGAAATTAATCACCAGCTATTATTTGTTTGCTATTATTCTCTGGTCGAATTAATTGTGTGGGTTTGCTGTTTTCTCTTATTTTCAATGCAAATCATAAATGGTTATGTTTTGGAACCGTTGTTTAGACAAAACAAGACATTATAAATACATACCTTGGACTCTTGGAACATGAAATCATCCATTTTTTAAACTATTTTCTTAGGTTTTTAAAAAGTCTCAGTGATTCCTCAGAAGATTTCAAAAAAAAAATTATAAATTTTTAGCCTTCCCTCCTCCTTTCTTACATTTTTCTACTCCAGCAGTTAGCATTGCACGCTAACTGATTTATTCCTCTCAGGCTGCGTCGAACCAGAAAACACAAACCATGGACGTCTCTGCACTTTTGTACCGGAGTCTTTTAAGAAGCCTGAGACTATCTGTCGTTACTTTTGTCCCCACCATTATTACATTCTTCCGCTATTTTGAGTCGTAGCCAAAATTACACCCTGAGGTGCAAACTGTCCGTTCTGGCAGTGTCGTGTGATACCTCAGGCCCCCACTTCATGATCCGTGTCCACAGCTGTGGCTCAGCAGGCTGCTTTTTTTTGTTGTACAGTGATGGGACAGGTCACAGAGCTCCTGGTAGTTCTCGTTCTCAACAATCTGCTTATCCATTGTGACAGCTACAAGAACGCCAAAGCAGATGACCTGTCACTGGCAAGGAGGAAGTCGAGCCAGGATGTTGTAGCTATTAGCCATTTACTGTGTGCCAAGTTGGGAGTCCATTCGGAGATAATGCGGCTTTTCAGGGGCTGTGTATAATAGGATAGAGGTGGGACAGCATGGCCGTGCGGCGTACGTGTCTCACAGCTGGTTCACAATGAAAAACAAACAAAAAAAAAAAAATCAAAGCAGCTGTTGGGATTCAGGTCATATGTGGGCAGTTTGTACTTGTGTGTTAAGAATGGAAAACAGACAAAAGTCGTAGATAACCTGGCAGGACTGCAGCAAGGTGTTTCACACCGTACAGTAGGCTGTGTGTGTGTGTGTGTGTGTGTGTGTGTGTGTGCGTGCCTGCATGTGTGTTTGTGTGTGAGTGTGGATAGCAGAGTCTTTCACACTTGTCTAATGTGTCACACAGTGTGACCCCGTGTTTCTGCTGAATCTGCTAAGTTTGTGTGTATAAGTGTGTGTGTATTTTGTGTGTGTGTGTGTTTGTGTGCAGTTTTTATTTTCTTTCATGTCGTTTCCATGTTTCCTACTTTCTCAGATTCACTCCTGAGGGTTCGGGTCTCGGTCAGGTCATGTGAATGTATGTGGGGCATTTCATCCTGTTGTCAGTATATCCTGTAAATCCTGTATACACTAAAAGTGATTTTATATTTTAAGCTGGTCACATCCTCTAGATCACCAGTGACCCATTTAAGCTATTTTAAAGGGGCTAAACACTGTGTATAAAGATTTAATGTTTAAACTTTAGTCTTTTTTTTGACTCATCGTTCATCATTAGATTCATTAGATAATCCACTAACTCTTAGAAGTCCTTTTGGCCTTGCTCTTTTGTTATAGGCTTTTCCAGTTTATATTTTATTAAAAGGTAGATAATATAGGGTTATATTATTAACCATATTAAAATAAAGTCTTTTGAAAACATTTTTACAACATTTTTATGGTCTGAGAAATTATGCCACCACCACAGCCTGTACTTGTTTCACATTCTCAATATTTCTTGCTTTTTGTGTGTGTGTGTGCTCCACTGCAGTAAATATGACAGTGGGTAGAGTCTCAGCAACAGGCATGTATTCTGCTCTGATTTGCAGGACATTTGAACTGTATTAGCAAAATAGCAGTAACTTTTCTGGATGAAATTGGACTTTTAGGCAGAAGCTCATATTTTAATACAGCAGTTTTCTTAGAAATGAGTACTTATCCTTGTCATTACCAGGCTACCTCACTTACCTTTCATTAAAGCTCGTTGACTCATTCAACAGGCACAATAGATGGTAAATTAAGCCACTACAACAAATCATCTCAACATTAGCTTAAAAGTGATCTGAATTTTCTAACAAAGTGAATAATCCCGTCCTCAAAACCTGTTACACACAGAAAAAAATAAAATAAACAGGCTCTTTTTTTTGTTGCAGTGTGTTTTGGACTGCAGAGAAATAGCTGACTGCAATGCTGTAGAATACAGATGTACCCTTTTCAGATTTACTCTATTTAATTTTGTGCAAAAATTTTGTTAAAGGGCTTTGCAGAAAAGAAAAATAAAGGAGAGAAAAATTCAATTTTGTGTCTTTTTGAAGTTGGAAGTGTAACAGAGCAGATGGTAGGTTGGTAATCACAGTTTAAGGAGCTGAATAAATGTTTATGCTTTGTTTTTGCTCCATTAAAGACAATAAATTGGAAAACTATAACATAATAACATTATTCTGCATCTCTTCAGAGGCAGTTTGCTTCTGGTTTTTAGTCCATGTCAAACATCTAGCTATTAGAGCGCCTACTTCAGATGCTTCAGATGATGTTAAAAAAAAAGTATAAAAATTATTGGCTCTATAAAAATGTGCAAGTCTAAACTGATATAATAATTTCTTGAGAGGGGATGTAATATGTGACAGTCTCCCAGGAGACAGTAGGAGGAGGAGGAGAAGGAGAAGGAGAAGGCAGGTCAGTCTGCGTCCTGTGCTGGTTGGTCCACGTGTTGCCGTGGGCGACCCAGTCTCCTCCTAATGAGACAAAGGCCTGGGCAGCCTCATGGTATGAGCTCTTCATTAGCCTGCTCAGAGTACATCAGGATGTTTGAATATGAGAGAGAGGGAGGCTCCCGGCAACCCTTAGGCTCCTGTTAGACTCTTAAGATCCTCTCATCCGTTTCAGACTCACAGCATTCAACAAAGAGTTAATTTAAAGCTTTTGTGTCTATTAATAATAGCCATCTCACTGTGGCAAAAAATAACTTCAGCCTCCGTAAATGAAAGCGCGGAGACTGAGATTGAATAAAAGCAGAAATATGTGACTGAAATGCACATGTGATCAGAATTGTTAGCATCCTCAAAGCGACTTTTCAGAAAGCAGAGCAGCAGAGTGAGCAGAGAGACCGAAAGGCAGAGAAGAAGAACGAGCATTAAGTTGAGCACAGGAAAGTAATCTCTGTAAATCAACAGCATCTGTCTTCTGTCCTTCTCTGTCTGTCTCTGCTCAGCTGTCCCTGGCTATCAGACAGGAGGAGGCTGAGAGATGGCTCGTCTCAGTGTTTACTGGGGTTTTCTGCTCTTTCGAATTTTATCACCCCAATAAGACAGCCCCCCCCCCCCCCTGAAATCACCATCTTTTCATGATTATATGTTTAAGAGTGTTTTTTAATAAGAAAGCCGGGATTTTTCTGTATCATTTTGCAACACTGCGACAGTCTGTCTCTCAAAACTTACACACTTTATCTGCTTGTTTGTTGCTCTCAAGGACTCACAGTTAATCACACAATGTAAACTCATTGTTTTTACTAAAGACAAAAATCATTATAAATGGCTCACAAATGGTCATTTTTTAGTCAGTCTTGGTCAATTCTAGCAGCGGGACACTGAAGTTTATTGTAAATGTTGTCATTTGGGACTATTTTCAGGTGCAGATATGGTGCACCAATGACTATTGACTGTAAAAGACTCTCATTTATGAGTAAAAAGTCCTGTACTGAGGGTTTAAGTTCATTGCGTAATCTGACCAACAGTAACTTTCATTTGTATGACAGCAAATCAAGTTTGTTTCAGAGTGATTCTTTAAGAAATCTCCCTAATTTCAGTCTGCTTCAGTTTTTCGCCAGCCTGCAGAGGTAGTCAGCCATTGCTCTGTATACTGTATGCTACTGTAGCAGCAGGACTCGGGTCATCCACCAGAACTGGGCTGCTCCCACCAGGATCACAAGAGGAAATGGAGGCTTGGCATGATGCCACTTCCTTTGAGGCTCAGAGGAAGCAGGGGTTTTTTTTCCATCCTCTCCTTGGTAGCAGACAGAAATGAATACTTTCACAGGAAGGAAAGTAAAAAAGGTTGATATAACTCCACATTCTGTGTTCATTTATGTAAAACTCCCTAATGTCATTTTAAAAAAAAACTACTTGCCTCTCCCGCTAAAAAGAAGAAATGACTTGCCCAGAAGCAAACAAGCAGGATTACACTTTTTTCACATCATACTTTTTGACATATCATAACAGGAAACACACAGGTGAGACTAACATTAACACCAACATTAACACTGGTAGAAATTCCATCTAAATTAAACAGATTTGTCATTGAAATTCTCAGTCCTGTGCTTTTCTTGCTTTGACAGGTCAAAGAATCTGCTGAAAAATCATTATTAGTGGTGTTACAATGTCGAGAGGATGATTATATTTGAGAAAGGAGATAATGTTTTGTAATGATGCATTACGTTTTAATGATATTTATTTTACGACCCGCTGCACTTTGGCTTCAGTTGTTAGCATAGAATATCAGCAAATGTCCCATAGAGTTTTGTACAACAAAGCAAACATGTAAAACATTTATATCTGCAACATTCAGAAAGCATACTATGTCGAAGACCTACAAGATATGACAAAGACAAGCCTGACTCTCTCTCTCAGTGAAACAATGTTGCTCCGTTGGATGATTTTGTCCATTCATGACTTCATCTTAAGGACGAGGTGTGGTAATTTTGTTTGACAGTGTTTTTTCTTTACATTTACCAAAGTCCCCAGGCTCACTGAAGGCACTGATGTGTGGAGAACGTTAATAGACCGCTCCACCACACGTGACTGGGAGCCCTTAGACCAGTGTGTGTGTGTGTGTGTGTGTGCCTGCACACGTGTGTGTGTGTGTGTGTGTGTGTGTGTGTGTGTGTGTGTGTGTGTGTGTTTGTGGTGTGTGTGTGTGTGTGTGTGT
>JAQMCX010000045.1:6670143-6673052 GCA_029814765.1 Acanthurus leucopareius | reverse complement strand
TGTGTGTGTGTGTGTGTGTGTGTGTGTGTGTGTGTGTGTGTGTGTGTGTGTGTGTGTGTGTGTGTGTGTGTATTTTTGTGTTTCTCCTCCTTCCTGTCCTTCAGGCTCTGAGTGGTGGACAAGCTGCTGGGATGCCAGCATGACAATGTGTCCTTAAAAAACAAAATAACACACAAATAAACACACATGTTCACACTCGACAGAAATACTCTCTCACAGACTGACAGCAGCATGGAGACTCAAGAGCCTTTTGGTTCTTCCTGTCTGCTGAACATTAGCACGAGTTGTTCATTGGAATACTGATCTGTTCTCATATGATGATAAGTTATAAAACTAAAGAAGAAAACAGTAAATAGTTAATTCAAAGCAGCAATCAAATATCTCCATCACTAATTTGTGAGGTAGTGTGTGTGTGTGTGTGTGTGTGTGATACAGTGTTACATTTACTGCATTACACTGACGATTCTGGTGAAGCTGTGAAACATCAAAGTCCTTCAAGGGGAGTCTGGGTAATTATTGTGGGCTAACAAGAGCAGGACACCATGTAAATGAATGAAAAGAGAGCTGTACTTTAATAACTTCAATAGCCACGGGGACAACTAGTTTTGCAAAACAGTAAGTAAAGTTTTCGTTTACTTTCACTCCTCACATACCAACAGTTGAGAGCAGAGAACTCAGATTCCTTCATTGTGAAACACAAGATGATGAGTTTATCTGTCCAATGACTCAACCCCCTGGAATTTAAAAATGGATTTAGATCGAGACGCTCCCGTAGAGAGGAAACAAAAAGTACCGTGCTCGATTTAAGATGGCTTCCCTTTTAGTCTCTTGGTAGGGGGAGGAAGAAGAGAGAGACAGAGAGAGAGAGAAAAAAAGTTAAACAGATGGAGGTAGAGCGCATATAGAGATAGAAGCCTGAGAGGGAAAAGAGAGAAGACAGAAAGAGGAGATGTGCCGGGGCGTCTCAGGCAGAACTGGGCCACTGAGCACAACCCTGGAAGAACAGAGAGGAGAAAAAAAGAAAAGACTGGCCTGGAAACAGGGGGGAGAGAGAGAGAGAGAGAGAGAGAGAGAGAGAGAGAAAGAGAGAGAGATGACAGAAGGAGAGGAGGGAGAGGAGAAGCTCATTTAAAGTCTCTCCTCTGTGAGGAACAGTTGGAAGACAGAAGCCTTGAGATGAAAAACCAAATAAGTGGATCTGGACGTGTTTGCGAAAAGTCAGTTGACTTTCAGTTGATATGATGTTATTTTACATAAAATTCATTCATATTACACATCATCCTCCGTCTTAATGTACCTCTGATCTTTAAAGAATCATTGCAATGTGTTTTAAATGTTCAGGCTTTTAAAGAAACTCTTAATTAACCTGTTTGGATGAGAACACAAAGGGGAGACTGTAAGCTGTGTGTATTGGCGGAAGAATTGTAAAGATCTTTTATTTCTGCTCTGATACATAACTTTGTATTTATGTTTTCAACTTTTCTGTTGACCTTTTTTTTTAGACTAAGCATTTTTGTTTTGTAAAATGTAAAAAAATAGCTTCTCTTCATCAATCTTGCTTATTCAATTTCATAATAGTAAACAGAAACTAATGCAAAGATTATTAAAGCAAGACCCAGGTTGTCACATGAGGGAAATATCCTTTTACAGCTGATCAATGAAATTGTAAACTGATTTATTTCTACATATTTAGCATCCAATACTATTTACCTGAACTTCAGTTTCCAAGTTGACCATCATCAAGATATTCCTATTAAAACACTGTATTTTGACAATAACTGATGACTATGTTTAATTCACACACATATTTAATCTAACCCCTTTAATGCCTCAGACAGACGCAGGAGCTTCCCTTTATAATCTGTTTGAGATAAACTGGACTTCAACAGAAGCCAAAGTGCGTGACAAAAGCTGCAGTGTGTAACTAGCTGCAATGAGAACATGTTGGTGATCCCAAAAAATGCTCACCTGCAACCCCTCAGCTGAGTCATTTGAATTATAGTTATTATAGTTATAGTTCAAAGGCAAAAAAAGCAAAGAGGCCAAAATGTATAACAGGAAATGTGAATCTGTGTATCAGAAATAGGCTCGTTTTTTTTTTCTTTTTTCCTCTCTCGGTAACCATATCACCACCCCTCAGCCTGATCATGTGACCCTGTGGTGGGGGGTTGGAAAACCTCCTAGTTTAGTCTATTTAATGCCAATCACTTTGCATCCTGATGGCCTTGTGGGGGTAAAAAAAATGCATTCCATGTAACCATCCATCCAGATTCCATTCAGGGATTCAAAATCTCTGTCAATGAATTTTTTTTCGTTCATCAGCAAATTGATTAAGCAGCTCTTCATAAAAAAAAAAGAATACTCCTCATTAGCTGACTTACGCAAACGCGGTACTGTATGTTAGAAAATCACTGCAGTAACCCAGATATGTTCCTCTGACTACACGACTCTCTGTCACGCTGCCTTCCTCTGTCTGGCTGCTTGTTTATCTGTCTTTATTGCGTGCTATTTATAGTTTATCCCACTGTTTGTGCGTCTAACTTTCTGTCTGTCATTTGTTGGTATTTGTCACCGAATGCAGTCAGGTCCTAAAACCTCCCAGAGTGCAGTGGTGAGAGTAGGAACTTTGGAAACATCTTTTCAGGTCTTTGTGTGACGAGGGGGGGACGAGTTTGGGTGACACCGCATTCACCCCTTTTGCTGCGTGCATTTGTTTATTTGTTCATTCATGCATCTGAGCGTAACTGATTCCCACATTTTGGGTGCAGGTGAGTCTTCAGCTGTTGTGTGTTTCGTTGTGTCGATCGATTGTTATTTTTAGCGTCGGCGATGTAAGGGTCGTTGGGTTTTTACAGACATGCCACCTGGAGCCACTGTGGCAGGCAGATTGGACTGACTGAGTGTGAAAA
>JAQMCX010000045.1:6647643-6665143 GCA_029814765.1 Acanthurus leucopareius | reverse complement strand
AACTATTGATACTACTGTTGATTGTGAGGCTGCCGTACTTTGTTATTTTACACTGATAGCAGGTTATGAGGTAGTAAAAATGTCCAGTTTTACACTGGATTTTTATTCTTGACCCTCATTAAATGTCAAAGCTGCAGCACAACGTATCTGTTCACCTAGAGATTGGTGTAATTTATTGCTTTTTTAAAACATATGACCATGGTCCTATCGTGGTTCATGGGTCTAATGTCAAAATAAAAAGCTTTTTTTTTTTGTAATTTTGAGAGTGCACACAACAACTAAATGGCTCTTTTGCAAATGTCTCTAAAACAATATGAGAGAGAGAGAAGGAAACATAAAAGATGTCTCTGCTGCACATCACATAATGTTACGTCTGTTGCTGTTTGTCAAACAGATCGTTTTGGATATAGATAAAGCAATCTGACCCATTTGTGTCTCTAAGCACAAGTTATTTAATTGCAAATATGTTGCCTTAATCTCCTTCAATGTTCCACAAATAAGTGGACAGAAAACACAAAACAACTCTGTTTTTTTTTCCTAATCAAGTTAGCAATGACATGTAATGTATGTACAAACAATGTTCTGTCAAACTATCAGAATAAATATTTCTGAGTAACATTTTAAAGTAACTGTTTCAGTTTGGTTTGGATTGGTCGCCAAAACTACAGTGGTTTGATTTAAAAAAAGATTTAGGTTTAGTTTAAAATGACCACTTCCTTAAAAACAATCATCACCAACTATTGGCTTCACACAGGACTTGAACTTCAAGTTCCTATGTAAAAGTCCCATGTTTGACTTAACTCTTCACCCTGAGGTGGACGTCCTTGCTTGTTACACTTTCTTTCTCTGCTCCTGTCATTGTCAGCTCCTGCTGGTGCTGTTTCTTCATACATTCATGTGTATTTCACACAAAGGCAAATATAAAACCGTGACAGTTGACCTCCATTTTTTAACAAATCTGTTTAACTACTTTTCTTAAATTCAGTCTTCACTGCCGTCTCAGTTCTTACACGGCATAAAATCTTCTTGAAAGAGAATTTATTTTAAATTCAAAGAATTTCAAGCTTTTTACAAAGTTCTTTTGCTTGCGTCAAATAACACATTACCAAATACAAAAGATAATATCAGGAAATTGAACTTGTCCACGTTGCCCACCGATAGCTCGAGCCCTTTATCTTCTTGTAGATTTTTTTTTATCTATGCTGTGTAAATCTCATTGTTAAAACCCCACTTGTTCCCCAATGTTAAACAAACCCTGGGTTACCGTTTAGCTCTAAACATGAGGGGATAGACAAGAACCAGCGGTCTGAGGTGTGAGCTCCATGAAAAGCAGTGCCTGCTGGGTTTACACTCACTGTAGACAAACAGTAAATCCCGCCTCGCCTCATTACGCGCGCTTTGAGCATGGCTCTGGATAAGAATGTATTGATTTTAATGGTCCAGCCCTTTTAGATAAGGAGTCCTGGAGGATATGCAGTCCTCTTTTTTTTTCTCTTTTTATCAGATTTCATTGGCCTTGCAACCAACTGCAGATAACACAGTGTCCTCACAGTGCTCAAGATCACTCTGTCTATCTTCTGGATTCATCTGGTCACACTGCCGAGCTGGACATGTGTGTGTTTATAGACAGATTAAGCTGCAGGTCTTATCTCCAAGCCTTCATGGTCTGCCACTATCTCTCTGTGCTCTTTTCACCTCTTTATTTTCATATATTCTCCCTTCTTTCTTTTCCTCCTCGTCCCTCTTTTGGTTCCCTTTTCATCGTTTTACTCCTCATCACCTCCTATTGTTCTCTTATTCCATTTCTCCTCTCGTCTCGTCTCGTCATCACAGCTTGGTTTTAGCTCATCCAGATCAAACAGGAAATTAGGCGGCAGTCAGATAAGTGAAAATTCATTCTTTGTTCTGTCTGAAAGGGCTGGCATTAAAACGTTTTTATTTGTCAGTAGATTGAGTGTAGTAAGCGATTGGGTTTGAAACGATGAAGCTGAATGATAAATCCTCACTCAAGGATTTTAATACTCGTAGTCAGCGCACTCATGCCATTCAGCCACTGGCTCTTTAAATGGAGTTTTGTAAGAGTGATGTTGTCACAGAATTACAAAGGATTCAGTCTTAATTATATGGCTTTGGCTCGTTGTTTGAGGAGAGTGGCTGTGCCGTATGTAAAGGAGAGAGCTGAGCCTCAGCCTGCTGTAAGTAGGGGGACTGATGGTTGGCAAGAGGCAGCTGTGTTACCCATCCACCCCTGCTTTCACACCTGCCTGATTGACAACAAAAACTCATTTTAAGACACAGGACCTACAGTCATCTTGATTTAAAGGGGAGGTTCAAATTGTATTCAATCCATCTTGACACAGCACCAACATGGCAATATAAACTCTGCAATGGTTTCTGTTTGCTGAGAGGTCGGGGAAAAAAGAATAAGTACTCTTATTTAGCGAGTTTCTTTCAAAGTTATGGCCTTGTTCTGGTGGGAAGTCTGTACTCAAAAGACAGAAAAATTCACACTTAATTTTTACTGTAACTCAGACTTCTGAAGCCTCAACTTCCACTTAACCTTGAAAAGCTATCTCTTATTTTCAGACTTATTTTCAGAGATTAAAAAAAAGGATTTTTTATATACAATGAGGACGGATAACTACAGCATTACATTGCATTATTACTGTTTCATCTTGAGTGTGTGTTTGTTTAGTAAAGACTTTTCCATAGACCAGAAAATGCAGCAGCCACCTTTAACAGGTAGAGAAAAAAAAAAGAAACAACGATTGCATTGAATACATGATTCATAATGAGCTATATTAGATCCATAAAGAGTAAAGGACAAAATGAAATAGTATGTTTGGAGGGGGGGTGGGGTGTAATATGAGAAGACACAGATGTGTCATGTCACATTTCTCCCAGTAGTGCAGCAGTTTTAGCTGCTACACTGTTTCAAATCAACAACAGCAACCGCTGTGAGATAACAGCAGAGCTGAAATGATTTTTGCTTCAGCTTGATGAAGTTGATATTTCAAGAATTTAATCTAATTTTTCAGCAAAAGATAGGCATTTCTATCTGTTCCGATGTATCATTTTATCTTTACAGAAAATGCATAGTATTACCTCACACGTTGATATCATAATGTAAAAAATGACCTGCAGAATGTCTTGAGATTTTAATAGACATCTTCCCTGTCCTGTGCCTGTGCCTGGAAAACACTGCGCCCTTTTTGAAAAGGGCTTTAGACCTCAGTGACAGAAGATAAACACAGATCTAATGAGGTGCAACATTTCACTGTTTACTGTACGTCAGCGGCGAACTTGAGGCTGCTGTTAAGTGAGCTGTGGCGGTGAAAAAAACAGGCTGACATAAGGTCACTCAGAAACTGTTTAATTCACATAAGTCGCCACATAACAGTTGTTTTTGTTCGTAGTTGATTTGTTGAAACTGAATTAGTTGATTGAAAAATGTTCAGTCACTCGTTCCTTTCATTATCTATGCCTGCTCATCCTGAGCAGAACTGTAGAGAGAGAAAGAGAGTTTATTCAAGCTCCAAATGGGCAAGAGGCGGGGTTAAAGTACACCTTGGACAGGTTGCCGGTGTGTCAGAGGGGCTGTTGGCCAGTTCATAGATGATGTGGCTCTAGTTGATGACAGGGCCGATCTGTGTTGATTCATCACTGACGGCTGCAGAGGCATATGAACACTTTCAATTTTACACCCCTCCACTCTTTGCAGTAGGTGTTCTTTTTTTTTCTTGGTGCATTAATTTTTTTTTTTGCATTACTCATCCAAGGCAGTAAAAATCTGTCACCATCACTGAATGCAGCTCACATGGTTGTTATAAAAAATTATTCAGAATATTTTACAGAAAAATCCCACGCATGAATTTAAGGCCAGCTCCATCGTAAGTCTGTGCGGCAGGAGCACATCTGACACTGGATTGATTTTTCAGATGCTTTGATCTCTTGTGATTTAGCTTGACCGGCTCCTTACAGTCACACCAACGGTCAGACACAATGACCCTGTTGATGTTTTTGATCTCCTGACTGTTTTGAAATGAATCTAACATGGTGTCTTTCCTCTCCTTTTTTTTTTTTTGCCTCTATAGTGCAGTGTCTGGAAATGACCACGAAGCGGAAGCTGATTGGCCGGCTGGTGCCGTGCCGTTGTTTCCGTGGCGAAGAGGAAGTGATATCAGTGTTGGACTACTCCCACTGCAGCCTGCAGCAGGTCCCAAAGGAAATCTTTAGCTTTGAGAGAACTCTGGAGGAGCTCTACCTGGACGCCAACCAGATTGAGGAACTACCCAAGGTAACTCTGAACCACATGATGAGCCCTTCCTGCTCCGACTTGTCTCTTTGTCTGCTTTAATCTAAGATCCACAAATCCAACTCTATATGCACTTCTCAGCTACCTGAACCAAGATTTGCTTCCATAATTTCATCTAACAAACATATATCTCTTCCATTCATAATCGAATATATTCAAAGAGTCTGATGACCATGTCCAGCATTGCTTTTCTGGCATGTTTACAAACTGCTAACATCATTGTATAATAGGCAACAGCCAGGGATCATGGCATGAAAGATAGGATTCATTCCCAGTGGCAACCTCAGATATTCAAGACTTTTTTTTAAAATCTCCATGTGGGCAGCAATGAGGTGAAATGTCCTTTCAGTATTTCAAGGAGAATCACAGGTGCTGTTTATACAAGGCCTGTCTCTTTTTTTTTTATTGATATCCTGTCCTTGTTTAAATGACACAAGTGTTGAATTAGATTTCTAAATATAACCTGCATAAATGGAAATAGTCTAAAAGGCCTGGATGAGTGGCGGGTCAAACTTGCATTCAACTTACAAAATAAAATAATTTAAAAAAAAACCTATTCAGCCTTAATGTGTAGTGTGTGTGTGCAGAGTGTGTGTGTGTGCCAAGATTCCAAGAGCTATCGAGGCTGCCAGAGTGATTGGCCTTTATGTAAGTGAGTTGGAGAGCTCCTTAAGTGTGCGTGAGCAAGTGATTGTGTCTTTAAGTACAGTGGCCTGTTCTGACCTTTGGGCAAAAAGGGCAGCCCTGTCCTCCTGTCCTTGTTTAGCTTTAGCTCACCCTCAGGCCCCTGTGCTCCTGCACTGTCTGCATGGGTCCCCTCCCATTACGATCAGATGACTATGAAACTGTAGAGAGCTACCAAAATGAATATGAGTACGGGTTATATTTGTATATGTATCTGATTAACTAACCTAATCATCTGTATCAAGACTCATAATGGGCGGGGCTTAAACCAGAAGTAGGCATCAGTCAAATGGAGATGGGTGATACTCAGGGACAGTTGTTAATTTAAGCCTGAATGTGATACTGCCTGATCAGCAGTTGCTTTATTTAGGAAATGAGAAGTCAGTAATAGCTCATCCTCAGAATTGAGCTTTCATCATTGTTTTTAATCAATGAATGAATGAATGTTGGTGTATCAATGAACACAATATATGAAGTATTAAGAGGTGTAAAATGAAATGCATGGACTAGATTTATTGCACTTAACATACCTTTTTTATTTTTATACTTTTTAAAGATTAAAGTGAAACATTGTGATGTATTTGTGTGATCACAGGTCTTGTTTTTTTACTACCTGATGCAGGGCTCAACAATAAGGATTACCTGATTGCTTGGAGCAAGTAATATGCTAAGTTGTGGTAGTAAATCTAGTAATTCACTTTGCCCAAAGGGGCAAATGATGAAAGACTTAACACATTATTTTTTTGGAGGAGAAGATAATGGACATTGCTAATGAGTCAGGTCTGTCATTCCTCCTTATCTCTGCTTGCTTGTGTTGCACATGCACATTACGAATCAGACACTCGCAAGAAAATGGCTTCAGGTTAAGATTTCTGTGAGCAGAAGTGCAAGAAAATATTTCAGCAATCCTGGAAACAGAAGTTTGGGGCATCAGGGAATGTGGATGAAACTCTCTGCTTGACAGCAAAGCAGATAAGATAGAGTCATTTTTCCAAGACATGTCAGGTTTACAAAAAACATCACTGGAGTGCGATAAGAAGAGTTGACAGCCTCCCATGATCAGCTGTAGTCCCTTGTCTTTATATGGAAAGTGAAACTAAACAAAACCATATGTGCAGGTGCAAGTAAATGTTGACTTCAGGTAAGTAGATTTTTTGATCCCCTTGCCTGATTTGCCAAGTGAGAAAAAAACATCAATGTTGAATCCTGCTATTGTTTCTGCTTTTTTCTGGGGGAGCGGTATTCTCTTTCTACACATAGTAAAAGACAATGCTAATTATCTGTATGTGTGTGTATCATGGAATAATGTGAACACAGCTATCCAGTGAGGGTTTCTCTTTATCACATGAGGACAAACATTATTGACTAACTTGGATGACTTTTGTACTATAATCTGTACTGGCTGCTTGTTTCTGCCAAGTTCTCCACTCAATCCTAATGAGTGAGCATATGTTTGTTCAACAATGAGAAAAACACATTGAAGATTGCACATCGTAAGATAATGTTTTGTTTAAGACCTGATGGACATTTAGAAAACACATCACATTTAGTGGATGACGCCTGGGTGACAATTGGCACATTAAGGTGCCACATGTTCGTGACCACACTTAAGCTCACATAACTCAGAAATAGCAAATGTGTTGTGAAAAATTATCGTTCAGTCACACACTCATAGACTGTAAATGCTTTCAAATATTTGATTGAAGTGATATTTTCACTAATAGCTTTTAAATGACTTCATACTAATGGACTTAAAGGTGAGGTTTGGAAGCATGGAAAGAGACAAACAAGTTTACTGGATGTGGTTGATCCAGTGAACTTCTTCTGCAACTGAACATTCAGTATGTTGTCATTTATCCAAATGGCTTCGCGGGCAGAATAACCTCAGTATTAATCCTGTCGGAGTGCCATATCATCTGTTCAGAAGGCACCAAAAATGAACCAAATTCTGTCCCTTATCCAGCTGATGTCCCACATGTGCGAAAAGACTGAAGTTATCTAGTTATCCAAAACTACACATGTGCCTTTTCATTACATGTATCAAAGGGAACTTGTGTACATGTGGTCAGTGTTGCCATGTGCACTGAATTCCATCAGCCAAATGATTAATGTTTATGATATAAGTGAATGTTTAATATCAAATATTGGCCATATAAAAAGATTTGCTGCTTATGCTACATGTTTTGAGAGGTAATTGAATGAAAATAGAACATGTGAATGAAGATTATACAGCTGTTCTCACTTATATAGTATTTTTTTACCAGGATGCACTGCAAGATGTCTTAAAATTTATAATAATAAACGACAAACAAGTAATGAAACCTTTACAAAGTCTTGGGGGAGATGCATTAGGCCTCTTTGCAGTGTATCTTCAGGGAAACTGGAAACCTAAGCTCATGTATTTTTACCTTTTGTGAGGGAGAAGATCGTTAATGTTGCAGCGAGCTATGATTGAAGTCTAACTGTGTTTTGTTTCTAAGCACTTTTACTTTTCATGCATGTGTGTCACTTTTGTATATGTTGTGGCTTTTGTTGTACTTTTCTATTCAGGCCACTAAGTGTTTTTGCAATGGCTGTTGTATGCTTGCATGTTTTGTCCCCAGGGGCCATCATATGTTGGAGATTGAGTCTGTATTATTTATAAAAAAAAATGTTACTATAATGACGCTGCTTTCCTACGACATTGAGTGGTGTATGCCTCCAGCCGATTTTCTGGCTCCTCGTCTTTTTGTACTTTTCTACTAAAGGTCTGCGTGATTTTGCCATGGGGATCATAATATTCCATTGTTTCCACTCTGTGTTTCCATAGCAACTCTTCAACTGCCAGGCCTTGAAGAAGCTGAGCATGCCCGATAACGACCTGTCCAACCTGCCCACCACCATCGCCAGCTTGGTTAACCTCAAAGAGCTGGACATCAGTAAAAACGGTAAAAGTCCTCAGAATAACACGGAAAACACAGATGACTTTAACAAACCTGGAAACAACCCGAAGAAAGTTAAAATCTGCAAACTTTCCTGCCTTCCTGCATTCAGAGTTACAATTTGTGAAAGTCAAAACTTTTTCCTTCATTTTCTCAAATAGCTGAGGCAGCCCAGCATAAAACCACAAAATCACAACATTTCACATCCAGAGTATTGAAACCACATTGTGATGCTGTGATGCTATTTCTTTTTTCGATCTTTAAAGGAATTTCTCAACAAACAGGTTAAAGCTTCAGCTAACACTTTCCACCTCATGTGGTGGTCTCTCTCTTTACAGGTATCCAGGAGTTTCCAGACAATATAAAATGCTGTAAAGGCCTGTCTGTGGTGGAGGCCAGCGTCAACCCTATTACCAAGTAAGACTACCACACACTCTGTAGCATTACCTCTCACTCATATCATGGCTACTGAAGTTTATCATTTATTAGAAAACTAGCTTGATGTGAGCGAATGTAAAGTGCAGTGGTTTGTTTTGTAAGCTGAAAACGCAGCTGCACCACCTCTAAAAAAAAAAAAAATAATGTCTAATACATCTATGATTGCAGCTTCCCGAGGGAAAGTGACGACAGCGTCATCCTAAAAATGAACATCTCTCAAACACATTTTATAATTGACTCATTCATTCTGGTTTCGCTCAGAACCATTTTCTATTGAAACTTTAAAAAAAAAAAGTTCCAAATAATTCCATGAGCATCAATTTGATCAAACTCTTTGAGTGGATCTGGACTCAGTTCAAGATCTAATGGGCTGTTTGATGCATTCGCAGTGTATTTCTGTCACAGCCCGGCTTCAAGAGGCTCACACTGTGCTGGTCCAAACCACACATGTATAACACACAGAGGCGCTGAATCTTTTATAATAGTTGACTACTTCTACATAGCCTATGCTATCATACAGCTGGATATATACTGTGTCCTTTATGCTCAGACGGCAGAAATAGCTACAGTAAAGTGCTGGTGTTGTTTACCATGCTGATATGAAGCTAATGGAGCATCAGGTGTTTCTCCAGTAATTGCTGTTTTACTGATGGCAGCATGATGTCCATGAAGCCCAACAACTGAACTCAGTGTACTGCAGACAGAGATGCTTCTTTTACTTTGCAGATGCGTGCATGCGTGTTTGCGTGTGCGTGAAGGAGATGAGTCATCTGCAGGCTAACAGCAGTTAGTTTCTACCGGGTTGTTATGGGAACGCTGTCTGTTTTTTTTTTTTTTAATCCACCGAGGTTCCTCAAGGACACGTACTTTTTTTTATTCTTCTTCCTTTGCATTTTATTATTTCTTTGTTTTTCTTCATTTCTTCTTGCTGCTCTCAGACTCCCAGATGGTTTTACACAGCTCCTGAATCTGACCCAGCTCTTCTTAAACGATGCCTTCTTGGAGTATCTGCCCGCTAACTTTGGAAGGTAAACTGATGTGTGTGATTGTTAGTGTAAACCGGTGTACGACTGTGTGGATGAGATATATTTACATATTTCAGGCAACACAGACTCTAATTTAGCACCACTAGTATATATTATTAAAAAAAAAAAAAAAAAAAAAAAAATCTTAATTAATTCATTGCTTGATCAACCAATTGCACATAATTCAAAATATTTTAAGTTATTTTTTAAAAAAAAGCATTCCCAACAGCCCTGTGGCCTCAGACTTTTATGAACTTTAATCTTTTAATCTTTTTTAGGATTTATAAATGGGGCATGTTTTCATTCAGACTTGTATGTAAAATTCCCTCTGTTATGTTTCCTCATGTTTTAGTACTACACCTTCTTGTTTCCTAATCTGGTTTCTCTTTTCATTGTTAATAAATTTTTCTGATAAAACTGCAAAATAAAGTTTGACTGGAACTTAAACACACACACCTGCAGTTACTAAAATTAATACTTAACATTTAATCAGATCCACAGCAACAAATTGTTGATATTAGCATGTTTATATTGTCGAGTTTGTTCAGTCAAAGTGATGGAAATATAAATTATGTTTATGTTATAAATTTACATGTTTATAGCATGTATATTGTATAGCAGACACCAGATGCTTTTCATCTATGTGATTTTTCTCTCAGCTTTTCATTTGAGGGAGACCTTTATTTGTTTATTCATTATTAATAAGGCCATTGTTTGAGATGCAGCTTTTATATGAGAAAATTTTGTTTGTAGAAGCTCATCAGTGATGGAAATCCTCTCAACTGAAACATTTCAATCAGCTGAAATAATGAGTTTACTAGTCAGTTATTATGTTTCATTATAATCACTGATTCGGAAATAACTGGTCTGACATTGGTTCTTGAGTTGAAATAGTAAAAAATAGAGGCACTTTTTTTCCTCCTTTTATGTTGTAACAGTTATGAAAGTGAATTAGTTTTAGTTTCATGTGCTTTTTATGTGTCTTCTTGCTGTCAGACTCTCCAAACTACGGATCCTGGAGCTGAGAGAGAACCACCTGAAAACCATGCCAAAGTAAGACAATCTGCCATATGTCTGCGTGAGAAAGAAATAAAAGAAAGAGAAACACAAAATTAGACTCTTCACGCTTCGCTAGGTGCAAGTGTGATGCTATTTACGGATGCTTAGTGATATTCTTGAGTATATTCTTGCCCTCTAATGGTGTCCAGGTTAAAAATATATTTATTCCTGGCATGTGTTCCTGAATACTGACAAAACCTGTAATAACAGCAATGTATTAGCTTTAAATGTTTTAATTGCTTCCCAATTAAGAAGCTGGTGCATTTGGTAGAGCAAACACTGCACTTAATGCTGTTGTTGTTTGGCTTTGATCCTTTTCATTTGTTAACACTTTGACCCTCTTTTGTACACTACATGCTCAAGTCAGTGTGTTAATTTGCTGAAATACAACATTTGTCTTGCTATTGTCTTTGAATTTCTCTAATTATGAACACAGCGTGCATCATCAGTGGCAAAAATTATCCATGGGCACATTGTCGATGCTACATTTAAATGAAAGCAAAGTAGGGCCACAATAAATGAATCCCTGCTGGACCCAATCAGCAAAGTAGAAATATACACAATTTGCAATCATTCTCGTATGTAATTTCCAATTGAATCAAAGATTTAAATGGTTTATTTATTACATGCTTTAATAATATGCATGAATAATTTTTCTAAAAGACATCAAATAATAATAATAATAACAAGAATAAGAGTAAAAATAAGAATTAAAGAGGCAGACAAGGAATAAAAATTTAAACATACGAAGATATAAATACATTTAACATAAAATAATAATGTGAATAATACCTCCTGAACACTACTTTGGTTTTATAAATCATAAAATGTACATGTGTTATAGTGTGGTAGTTATCAGTGTAATCTGTCCTCTCAGGTCCATCCACAGACTGACACAGTTGGAGAGGTTGGATCTGGGTAGCAATGAATTCTCCGATGTGGTGAGACTGATGTATTTTTTCATTTCAGTTCATTTTTAAGTAACATCACAAATTAAGGGAGTGGCTGAACACTGTATAACATTGAGATTATTTTTTCTGATCACGGGAAGCTCGGATATCTTTTCTCAGTAGTCATGAGTGCACTTACAAGTTGCATTATATTTATTTGTAAAGGGATAAACAGAACAAACACAGATGCTGTGTCCTATTTTGGGGGTCCACCGCCTTCAAAGTTCACATTTCAGCACCCAATGCGGCATATGGTGAATCCTCCGTAGGCTGTCTGTTTTAGGCAGGAGCGTGTTCGGCCCGCTATCCTTCAGTTGGACCCTGAAATGGGACACAGTGACATGGTGGAGGAAGAGAGGGCTGAACGGAGGCTTACAGGGGGTCAGACAGGAAGTCGGCTATGACAGGAGTAGGTTGGCTGTATGGTCCACTTCCTGCCAAGAGAGAGAAAGCATGGAGGGAGAGATTGCCAGTCCCACCCACTCTGCCAACATTTTTTTATTTTCTTTATTAATGCCAAAGACTTGGCCTGCACTTAAGTTATTTATTTATTTTTTTTGGATCTGTACATGTTCACAACATCGTGCTAAGACAGTGTTTTTAATTAATGAATAATTCATTTTTTTAAATATAAATAACTGCACAACTGTGTGTTTGTGAGAATAAGCTAATATGGATTCCTGTGTTTGCTTATTAGCCGGAGGTGTTGGAACAGATCCACAACCTTAAAGAGCTATGGCTGGATAACAACTCTCTACAGTCTATACCAGGGGTAAGAACACGTTCAGTGCAGTGGTGGGGACATTTTGCATGACGCTTTTCTCCCAGAGTTTTGCTCATCTCACCCTCTGTGTTGTCTCTTCCTCTCCTTGCCCTTCCCTGCTGCAGTCATTAGGAAAACTTCGTCAATTGCGGTACTTGGACTTAGCTAAGAATCGCATTGAGACACTGGACGCGGATATTTCAGGCTGCGAGGCCTTAGAGGACCTGCTGTTATCCTCCAACATGCTGCAGCACCTCCCTGACACTATAGGTACACACACAAACACATCCAAGCAGACACACACACACACACAAAGACACAGGTTTTTCCCCAGGCAGATGAAGCTGAAGTAAAGCATTCAAATCCCAACATATGTGAACGTGATGGGGCACAGCAGCAGAGGGCTGGTTGCACTCTGCATGTCTAAGGTGAGAGATTGTTGTTTTAGCTGTTTTAGAGTGACTTAGTGCACATTCCTGATTAAAGGATGAGGGTGGTGTTGTTTGACATTTTTCCTACTGACGACAAACCCATGAAAATATAATTATAAAGAAACAATGCATTAGTGTTTCTGATATTCTCTAATTCTTTCCAGTCTCTGTTGCACTCAGCCTCACATAATTTGATCCCTGATGATGTAAATCTTCAAAACAAAGGAAAATAGCAAAGAAATTTAGTGAAAAAAAAACAAAAAAACCAAAAAAATGTGTGCAACCATGCGGCTCCTATCTGTTCTTGTTCAGCTTTGTGAATCTATGGTGTCAGAGGACCAATGCTATATTGCACTTTGGCTATTTTGACAGTACTGAAAAAAAGAAGTTCCAATAGTTGATTACTCTCTCTTTTTAACTGGATGTTTTACTGTAAAAATTACAGAAAATTTCTAAATCTGTACTGAAAATAGAGCATTTAAGAGTGTATATTTATAAGGGAAGCAAACAACTTTACCTGTCCGTGTCAATGGTAATTTTTTTGTGTTATTGTTAATAATTTTCAAGGAATGTTGAAGAAGCTGACAACACTGAAGGTAGATGACAACCAGCTGACCTCACTGCCCAGCACCATCGGGAGGTAAGAAATCCACACACACTCGAGCACATACACTCATGCACAAAAAAAAAAAGAAAACCTAATAAAGCCATGCAGACCTTAGTTTTATTTTGAAAGCACCGTCAACAGTATTTTGATAGATGTTCACAGCAGATTTATCTTTGGCGGGCTGTTGTTGTTTTCCTTGTTTATTACTGTTAGTTGCTGTGTGTTGTTATGCTGGCTGATGATTAAGGGGGTTCTGTGTGTTGTGTTTGCTGCGTTGCCGTGGCGTTAGTGCGAAGCCCAAGCAAGGGTGAGTAACATTAGCCTACTGGATCCAGGGGTGCGTTCAGAGACGAAGAGATGTTCAGCTGCGTTACAGATACAAACCCATGGGCTCACAATCACATGGGGCTGTGGGAAGCATCTCGATTCATGCAAATTACATGCAAACATGAAATTTAATTCAGTTTCAAGGCTTGAAGGCGATCATTTTATACTTTCTTTACTTTTTCCTCCAAATTTTGTTTGTGAAATATTTGTTACTAAATTTGAACGGACTTGACATTCTGAAATAAATTTGTGCCACAGCAGCTCTGCTAAAACAAACAGGGCTGAGACAGAAATGATTGCATGTAAAATATTTACTGTAATTAGATTATGATCATTCTCATGATAATCCATCACAGTCTAGATGCAATCACAGAATTTAGACTAGTGGCTTTCACTCGAATAAGAGCAACTTGTGTTAAACTGTAGGATTGACAGATTTTGAAAGAAAGTCAATCCAAACAAGGCCTGCAGTGACAGAAATATGCAATCAGTTGGAGTTTAGATAACTTGATTCTGTTTCTTCTCGCTTAATATAGCTAATCATAGCTAGTTATGCTGTGAATCTGTTAGTCTGTGATGGATTAAATTCTTTAACTAGTGTTGTTTTACATTCATCAACACATACCTGACTTAAATGTTACTCTTTGTAACATATTTGTATCTGAACGCTCTGTAAACATTTTGTCTTCCTGAACAAATCCCAGGTATTAGACTTAATAAGTAGTGCTGTAGATCCAATGCTTTCCCTCTGATTAAACTAAAAATACCTTTAAAAGATCCCTCTCTTCCCTTTTCTAGTTTTTTAAGGTTTTCTTACTGATGATGACCATGATTACATCTTTACTGTGTTTCTATTAGAATTACTCCCTCTAGCTGAACTAATGTTACCTACTCCCCTCTAACTGCATCAATACAGTAGGATAAATAGTTTTTAAATAGAATAGGATAGGATTGAATAGAAATTGTCTTCCCTGAAAGCAGAAGGTAAAGTCTTGTGCTTCCTGTCTTTAACCTCTTAGGGTCATTACAAATAACAGCCTAACCCTAACCCAAACCCTAACCCTAACCCTAACCCTAGCCAAGAAATGAGCCAGCATGTACATGTTCATGTACACCAGGTGGCTGTATAGACAGAAAAGTGGGAAGTTTCTCCCACTTCTTACTTACAGTATGCATCATTTAATGTGTCAGTTTGTGTTGTTGTCAGTTTGCTCATTTAGCTGAGTGTGCAGGCAGGGTTTAAGTTTCTTGCTGAGCATTGCATCATTTGATGCTATGCTCCACACATGATGAAGATTAGAATTTCAAAACTTATGTCTTAAAATGACCTTGTTAGGAACCACTGAGCGACTGTGTTTCCTTGCAACATCTGCCACCAAGTGTAGGATTATTATTATTATAATAGTTGGTTGGCAGATGGCAGCCACATAATCTTAGGAGTGCTGTTAGAAAAAAAAAGTTCTATCAACTCCAGATGTATTTCTTTGTGAAAAAAGTAGGGAGACATTCATATTTTTCTACAGATAATGCTGAAAACAAAATATTAACTAACCTTAAATCTTACTACAGTAAACCAGGAACCTCCTCTCCTCTCTCCTGTCAGACCGTATGGTGGCCCAGATGGTCACGGTCCATTGGGAATAATAATAGCAGACTAATGCAATGTTAACAGTGACAGTACATTAATGTAAAATTGTGTCTCATTAGCATTAGCCTGCTGTTAGCGTGCTGCTGGGCCAATGATGGCAGTCAAAGGGGGGTTAGGGTGTCCTGTAGAGGGCCTGCCGTGGATGTTACTGTGACTCTTGGTTGATTGGAGAAGTTGAGATCCAGGTTGAAGAATTTCAAAGGGGATAACAGGGGAAAAAGAGACGGGTGGTCAGCAAATGAGACCAGATTCCTGCAGATAACATCAGACTAAGACTGATTGATTGATTAGTTGAGAATTAATCGACTGGCTGATTGAATAATTGGATGATTCTTCAATGTGACGATCTTTGCCTTCTCTCAACATTCCTTCTAATTTTACCTCTTTAACGTAACTTACAGGATCAGGCTGGTGTCATTCTGTATTTGTCTTATTGCCAACAAATCCCCTTAAAAAAAGGCTAAGACTTTTTATTTTTACAGCAGATATTACTCAAACAGCAGGAAACATTGTATTCGCATCAGACTATTTTCATCCCCAGTATTTTACAGCAGCAGGCTGGTGTATGTGGGATCGACTCAAAATAAACTGTTCATTGTAATGATGGAACATGTCACTCAGTGCAAAGACAATACTTGAATTCATTCTTGGTTCAGTCTTTTCACAGGATTTGCTGACAATAAGATAGATAAAGAGTAGCACCACCCTCTTCCATTTATAATCTGTGTCTAGGTAATTAAGGTAGAGAGCAGCAGACATTTTGCTGCCTGCAGAATAATTTCTGTTTTCTCTCTGTGTTATTTTCTTTGCATTTCTGCATCTGCTCCACCCAGTCTGTCACTGTTGGAGGAGTTGGACTGTAGTTGTAATGAGTTGGAGTCGTTGCCTCCCACTATTGGCTACCTGCACAGCTTGAGGACATTTGCTGCAGATGAGAACTTCCTCTCAGAGCTGCCCCGGGAGGTAGGACGTCCAGCACATGAAGAACTTTAATATCGTCAATACATTGCTTGCCTTGACTTTGTCACTGGCGATAATAAATGATAAAGTTTACTATTAGCTGTTCAAAAAAAATGTATGATCAATTCATGTTTAATGCAAAAAGCGCCATGAATATACTGTTTTTGGTTACTAGACTGTGAAAATGTGCTGCTTTTATTCACTTTCCGAATAACATCTGTGTTGGTGTCCTATTGTTTTTTTTGACACCACTATTTTTTTTTTTTTTGACCAAAAATCAAAACAAAAACAAAAAAAATAGTGGTGTCACTTTCAGCCATTTTTCCCAATTTTTGATTGATTTTATAAACTAACATTATTTGAGGTTTGACAGTTGTAGCTCTAATGTTTCTCATTTTCAGTTCTGCAAGATCACCTGTTTAAAGGTGTGCTTCATGCAGCAGATATTTTTCAGTACTTGACTTAATTGTTATGTGATCCAGTGGCTTATGCGTTTGTGTGTGTGTGTGTGTGTGTGTGTGTGTGTGTGTGTGTGTTTCAGATTGGTAATTGTAAGAACGTGACGGTAATGTCACTGCGGTCGAACAAGCTGGAGTTTCTTCCCGACGAGATCGGACAGATGACTAAACTGCGAGTCCTGAACCTCAGTGACAACAGGTACACACATGTACACACACACACATGTACACACACACACACACACACACACAAGCAGATGACCAAACTATGACTCAGTGGTGACAACACACACACAATCATACACACATGCAGGCAACACTTTCTCAATGGCCGTTTTGGTTCTTGAGCTGCTCTCACGGCCCGCAGTTGCCATGGGAATGGGTGAGTGTGTTGCCATGGTGACGTGCTCTGCAGGCTGTACAGTGCGTGGGCAGAAGAAACATCTCTCTCTTTTCTTTTCTCACCGCTCCTTCTGTGTGTGTGTGTGTGTGTGTGTGTGTTTGTTTGTGTGTGTGTATGTGTGTGTCTCTCTCTCTCTCTCAGGTTAAAGAATCTCCCGTTTACCTTCACTAAGCTGAAGGACCTGGCAGCTCTCTGGCTCTCTGACAATCAGGTACCTCTGCTCTCCCCAAGACTGAGCCTGCTTACATGTATGCAGCACACACACACACAGCTGCTGTATTACATGTTAACCAGGTAACCAGGCCTTTACTTGAGACAGGCTGTGTGTAAATGTAGGAGTTTATTTCAAAGGTCCCAGATGTATTATTTATATTACAATAAGATGCCTCTCTGTTTTGTCATGTTATCATCTTTTGCATTAACTTGATTGAACTGCTTTCTGCTCTGTATCAAACTCAATGGGGGGGGGGGGGGGGGGGGGGGGGGGGGGGGGGGGGGGGGGGGGGGGGGG
>JAQMCX010000045.1:6587582-6647543 GCA_029814765.1 Acanthurus leucopareius | reverse complement strand
TATTCTTTTCTTTTGTCCCCTCCATTGTTATATTAAGCTAGCTGTTATTTGTTGGAAAAGACCATGATAATCACCTCATTACATACCTGCTTTGCTCTTTCAAAATCACTACTGGCACTGAAAATGCAGACAGCCTTACTGACTAAAAATATCTGACTTTAGTGTAAGATATATATTAGCATGACATAAGATTTATTTTTCCATTCAAAACCACATATTATTTGGTTGTCAACTGAACATTTTTTCGCTATGGACATCTCAAGTGTAGTTTAAAGTTTAATTAAAGTTTAAAAGGGAAATAAAAATGGGGGTCACAACAACAGGATGCTTGTGTCAAAGAAAAAAGCAAATTTGAAATTAAAATGCAATTTGCACAGTGGCAGTTCGGTATTACATTAACATTTAAATTTGGAACTTATTTATGCATATTCTGCCATGAATTTGAAACCCAAATTCTGTCACGTCATTTGCACTTTTTCATGGAATAAAACTTGTACAACTCAAAGATAAAAATCCAATGATTTTGACACCATGTTTCCATTCAGCACTGAAGGATCTCTGAGTGTCTTTCTTTCATTTATAAACCGAAACCAAAAAGTATGGGATTAATTTATTTAAGCTTTCTGTGTGTGGTAACATTTATAAGTCCATCAAATTACCATTTTAATCAATATTAATTAGTGTTTTTATGAAATAAATATGCAAAGTAATGCAATTCATTTGAATCGCTGATAGCAGATGTCAGAATCAATTTATGTGACAATCCTAAAGTGGGAAACATTGTCTCACCCCTTTTAAATTCAGTTTTATCATGAAAAAAACATATTTCATGAAAATTTTTTATTTTTTATCATGAAAAAAACATATTTACAAATTCTTTCTAGTCATTTACATGGCTTCTTCACTTCCCATATGTCTGTATAAAACTGTATACTTCCCCCTGTCTATGGAAGTTTTGTTTCAAGTCAAATTCTTAATTAAGTTTCCTGTGTCCAATCCACGGTGACATTAGAAGAAGGATTAGGTTGGAATTAGGAAATAAATGTTTAGTGGACGTTCCCAGAGAAAGTTTTATATAAACTTGTGTGTGTGTGTGTGTTTGTTTGTGTGTGTGTCTGTGTTTGCAGTCTAAGGCTCTGATCCCGCTGCAGACAGAAGCCCACCCTGAAACCAAACAGAAGGTTTTGACCAACTACATGTTTCCTCAGCAACCCCGACACGATGAGGGTATGTGCATGTGTGTGTGTGTTTGTGTGTATGTGTGTGTGTGAGTTTTAATGTGTAAAAATGAAAATTTGAATGAGTCACTTAATGAACAATTCCTATAAAATTAGACTAAATAAGTTTAAAACACCAACTAAGGCAACGGGAAGTTAAAGTTGTTTTTAAATTGTTTGGGGTACATTCATGCAAATGGACTGTTTTTTGTTGAAATATTATTAATCTTTGGAAAACTATGAATCTTTTTTGGTGAGTTGAAATTGTCTGTTGTTTGTCTGACAAAGATATTAACTGAACCTGCTGTTTTTATTGTGTCTTCAAAGGATTTCAATTATGAGAATTACAAGAATCTAAGCTTTCCAACAATATGTGATATGAGCAAGCACATAAAGTACACAGTGCATATTAAAAGAAACAGTCCAACAGTCTATAGACTCACTGTATGATAGCAGTTTTAACCCCTTCCTCAATGTGTGTTTGTGTGTGTGTGTGTGTGTGTGTGTGTGTGTGTACAGATTACCAGTCGGACAGTGACAGCTTTAATCCCACTCTTTGGGAGGAGCAGAGACAGCAGAGAATGACTGTGGCCTTTGACTTTGAAGACAAGAAAGAGGATGAAGACAACTCTGGGAAGGTCAAGGTCAGCTTTTTCTCGGTGTTTCTGTCTGTCTATCTCTCTGTCTGTCTGTCTCTCTGTCTGTCTGTCTCTCTGTCAGGAGGGGTTATATGAGGCAGCCAGAGTTTCCATTCAAATATTGCAAAGACAGTGTTAACTGATTGGCTGCTGGAGCTCCTCCAACTCCAACAATTAGCATGAAACACTTCAGGTTGAATCATCATTCCCTGATAGAAAAAAAAAAGAGGCGTTCTAGATCTGCTACATCTCTGATTTCCAGTAAAGCTCACAAGTCCGGTGGTATGAGGAGCCATTTGACATATAGAAGTTGATTAAAAAGTCATGAGTTTTCTGAGACAAAGCTTAAATATTTATAACTGACTTGGCCGGAACCCTATAGACTTGTCAGTGACCTTGTATTTTTTTATACTGAATAACTTCAAATTTATGCTTTAAAGTGACCTTTGAAAAGTGAATTTACAGTTACAAAACACATTATACATTTTTTGCATTCTTCTCAAATTGCAAATGACTTTATTTCTCTTGTCTGATGTCTGTGATTTATCAGAGTTTCTGAAACAATACTGAAGAGTTTGAAGAAGTTGAAGTGTCAATGTTAAAGTCAAAATTCATATTAGAAGTCTTTGACAAGAAACTAGCAAGAGAAAACAACAATGAGCAAGAAATTTTATTTTCACAGCATTTATAATGTCTTGTATAAGATGTTTTGAAATTTCTTGAAAACAGTTTCATTCATATGAAACACCTTTTCAAGTGTGTCCTTTCTTGCATGTTCACACTCAACCCATTTCTCTCTTTTTTTTGTACAAAGGTGGAGATAAACCTAAAGCGCTACCCGACACCCTACCCTGAGGACCTTAAGAACATGGTTAAGTCAGTGCAAAGCCTTGTGGGTAAAGGTGTACACCCGGGACACGGGCACCAGCACCAGCACCAGCACCAACACCAACACCAGCACCAGCTGAGCACAGGCACTGCCACGTCGGCAGGAACCAACATGGAACACACACACCTCAGCAAAGAACAGTATGAACCACCGTGGCCACTGCCTCCTAAAGAGGTAAATAACACACACACACACACATCCACACTCACCTTAAGTATGAAATAAAGTGCATACTGAGGGACCAGTGTGTTGTAACACGAGGTCCTGGAACAACTGAAATGCAGGGATCTTCAGATCTCTTTTATATTTCATAAACATTATTGACATTGGCCTTAATAAGTTGTCACCAAATGTAACAATCTTTTTAGCACTAAGATCACTGATCAGAAATGTGTGAGGCAGACATCACATATTACCTGTGTGTGTGTGTGTGTGTGTGTGTTTGCCAGGTGACCGACAGAGAGATGCAGGACTTCTCTCAGACTCAGCTAATGGATCAGGGATCAATGCATAACTCCGGCATCGACATTCCCAAGAGGAAGGACAAAGAGGACCTGACAGAGAGCTCTGAGGTTGATACACAGTGTACTGCACTCACACACACACATCCACACTCACACACACACATCCACACACACAAAAAAACGAATTGGGGACCCTTGATTTGATGTTTTTTTGCTTGTTATTAGGCAGTTATTTGATTTCATTCACTTAATACAGTCAAATTCATATTTATTTGTGTGATTATTTTTATTTTATTGTGATTTTTATAGGAGGCAGGGTGTTACATGAAGACAATGTAAATAAAACATAGCGATCTAGTGATTTTTGCTGCCCACCATATACAACTTGGTGGTCATTAGCCTATTGCCTCTTAAGACTGATCAAGCGAGGTTCTCTGGTCGACTTTAGCAGCCTGATATGAACCTCTGGGTGTTTTTTCTTTGCACAGGACTCGATGGGCGGCTCCCCCAACGACATCCGTATCTCTGACATGAGGCCAACCCTGGTGGAGCCACCAATGTACAAACCCAAGGTGGTGCTGCTGGGGAAAGACAAGAAAGGTACTGTTTGACCCTTTACATAGACAGCAACATAGAAACAAACAGAGACAAAGAGACGCTCATACATGTAGACACATGTGGGCGCACAAACACTACACAAAGAAATTGAACGCTGTCTGTTGTGGAGCACTTTGGGGCATGTTGTAAAAGTGTCCACTAATTATTCATGGTGGAAAGGGGATTAATTTCAGCTCTTAACAGAATGGGAGGGAAGACCATAAACCTTTATGGTGAATCTAGATTTCAATCCAAAGTCTTCAGCTGTAGCTTTGACATTTTACTTACTTTACCCAGAAGGCCTCAGTTTCATCAGCAGTAAGCCAAAGAGAAGGATATTTTACAAATAAGCCCAAAGCTCATTTCACTGCCCCATCAAAAATCTGTTATTTGCTCTAAATAATTTAGTGGTTTAATCCCATCCACTGAATGAAACAGTTTATTATCTCTTCTCTGTGACAAACTCTAATCCAGATCTCTTCCATGTGATCCCCTCTTCTGTCAGAGGACTTAGTGTGAAATAATTAAAGCAAAAACCATCTTGTTTGTCTTTGTGAGTGTTAATTCTAGTGAGGGCTTTTGTTGCAAAGTTAATAACAAGGTTTTCTTTAATTGTGAAAATCTAAATAGGTTTGACACAGGAGCCAGCCATGTTTGATATTATTGGTATTTCCACAATATTTTTTTTAATTTCTCTCTCCTTTATTTCTTACTGTAACTGTTGTGTTTGTCTTGATGCAGCTTATTTTCCAGGTCTTCCTTCTAATACAGTCTCTAGGTTTTGGTGGGACCTGCATAGTTAAATAAAAGACTGTAAAGAACTGTTAAACCCATCTTGTGTAACGAGGCCATGTCTTGCGTCAGTGCAGTGGACTCAATATTGTCCAAACATATAATGAGAGCGCTACCAGAATCTGGGTTAAGGGACAGATGACGAGTTTCAAAAAGGAATGTGGATCTCCTCCCTCTGATAATGTGTAATACAGAATACAGATTCTAGTAAAATTTCACCGAAACATGCTGGATACACTTTATTATACTGTACAGCTCAACAAAACTACTATCAACCAAATCAAAGAACTACAGAATTACACTACACTACTACAACAAAGTTTGCCTTGTTTCACTGTTGTCTTACAACTGTTATTAACCCTTCATCATTCTGCAAAAAAGATATATGACTTTATAAGTTCTTCATAGCTGCTTTAAACTTATAGCTTTTTAATGCAGAAAATCATAATTGTTTGACTTCATGTCATGGAATTTCAACACAAAATCATTCACATGTTCAGCCGATGTCACTTTTAACAAGATACGGTATTAAAAGATTTTATTTTAAGGTGCTAAATGTAACATTTTAGCCCCTATTACAGAGCATTTCCCATACAGAGGTCATATCATTACAATTTACTTTATATTCAGCCTGATTTCTATGTAAAACTTTGCCATTGAAAACAAGAGTGTATGGCAGCTTATAAATGATGGCTGAAAAATATGAAACTGTTATTAAACCAGGAGATGCTAATGCTTTAAGGTGGCCAAGTTTTTAGCCATAATGTTCAAGGACTTGTTCAGTATAATTGATGCTTAAATTTTATATACAGCTTTAAATTAGTGTGAATACAGAAATTAGCTGTCAGTTCGTTCTTTTGACACACTTACAGTGTTCATTCAGAAATCAACCAGATATTCAAAGAAACTTCTGTCATTATGGTTTCAAATATAGCCACCAAAGTGTGTGTGTGTGTGTGTGTGTGTGTGTGTGTGTGTGTGTGTGTGTGTGTGTTAAGGCACAAGAGTGTATCCTTATCACTGCTAATACAGGCTATGTCTTCACTATTGGGACGGAGGAGATATGAGATATTATTAAAGGCACTTTTTTTTTTCTGCAGTCATGACAGAGACACTTTAGCTCTCATACAAGAGGACTATCAGGGAGGAGAGGATGTGACATTTTCACTGAAAAGACCTGTCTATCTCTCTCTGTCTATCTCTCTCTGTCTATCTGTGTCGGCCTCTGTCCAGAGTCTACTGATGAGGAGGTGGATAAGCTTCACTGTCTGAACCACAGCGGCTCCTCAGCCACCTACTCCGACTACTCTCCCTCACAGGGCTCCTCCGGCTCCTCCAACCCGCCCGCCAACACACACTCGCACACACTCTCTCACACACACCAACACAATCCCGCACTGCCGCCCCCGAGCAAGGACCAGGCCCCTCAAACACACTGGACCAACAGGTACACGCACACACACAGACACACACACGTCCGCTTCATGCTTAATTTCATCATCGTTCCTCCCTCCAACTATCCATCATCTCTTCATCTCTTTTGATTTCCACCCCCTCTTAAATCTTCTCCATCTATCATCCATCTCTTCAATCGCTCCATCCATCCTCTCCGCCCTCCATCATTCTCTGTCTCTCTCATCTCTCTGTTCGCTCAGTCAAGGTCAGAGAGAGTTGTTAAGATGCTGCAGACTTCTGTCCAGGATTTTTTTTCTCCTCTCCTCTCTCAGTTCTCCTCTCCTCTGCTCCTCCTAAAGCTGTCCAGGCTTCTGAATTATCTTGAGGAATTTTTACACCAACACTTAAAATAAAAATGCTGGGTGTTTCTGCTGAAATTGTTACCTTGATTGCACATGGGATTTGACAGATTTGGAATCATAAATAGCACTGAAGACTCACATCTTATGTGTTCTTATCAGAAATGTTGCAGCAAAAAATTTTTTACAAACAACTCGACTTATACTGCCTACCATATTTATGAAATTTTCGTTATAGCTTGAAGTTAGTAGGGATTGGAGCCAGCAGCTGGTAATGATATTTTAGATGCAACTTCTTAACCTTAACATATGACATAAAAATACATTTTTTGGTTAGAATAACAGATTTTTTTCACTGTGACCACAGAATGCCAACAGTAGGAATTACAGTCAAAGAAACAAACTAATCAAGCTTTGGCAAAACTATTTCTAACAACCTCAAAAATATGTTTTGATATTTTCTAATAAATTGTATCAGCACACAGTAATTGATGCAATAAAGCTTCAATAATATAATTATTGTGTAATTTATCAGTCCAGTCCGGCTCTAATATTTAATGTCAGTCCAGGCTGTTGTATCATCATCTATTCAAAGTACAAATGCTCGCTGGATTACTGGCAGATAAATGACACCTTTTATATCACAGCATTGTCAAAATCCTCTGTTCGCTTGACTAGTTTCTGCTGGTTTATGTGCAACCCCGAAAATGGTGACGGTGAAATATGTGAAGATTATTGTAACAGTCATCTTGACAGAACAAAAATGTAAGATAGACGTTGCCACTAGTGCCAGTGATCTAAACATTCACCAATCTCATAGCAAAGGTTGGATTTGTACCATACAAGGTTTTTTTTGTGTTTCCTCTATGACACTACAGGGTGTAAACAGATATTTTTTACTTTTTTTTTAAATAAAAAACAACCTTTTTCATTTTTCTTTGAGCCAAATAATATATCTGTATAATAATGTAAGAAAGAGCTTGTTTGTGTGTCCTCACTCTTGCCTCCACTTGTCCTTAGGAGCCCCTTCGGGTGCAAAGAACGCTTTGGTATTTTTTGACATTAGAGTTGTCATTTCACATGCCCCGAGGTCATGTACAGATTAAATCTGTATACTCGTCTCTTTGTTTTTGCACTTGTGAAATGTGGTATTTGCAAACAGCAAGTGGCAGTGAGGGAGGCTGAAGGCATTAATATTTTCTGTTTAAGGCTGCTCTCAGAAACGTTAATTACAGCAAACATGGTTGTTGGCCAAATTGATCTTTCAGAGGCATCAGAGAGGGAGGGAAACTTATGCTGAATGCCCAGTGGCTCAGATTAAAGATGCAGCACATTATGATGTAATATGGCTGTTTGGTATAATTCAGTTAATTGTTTTTATTTTCCACATTATGATTAATGTTTAATATTTTGTATTCTTGTAGATTGGCTCAGTCATTCCCCAAACCCATCGACTCCAAGCCCCTGCTATCTCAGAGAGAAACCCCTCAATCAGGAACCCTGCAGCAGCGCGGGGATCGGCGTCCATTGAGCGAGCCTTTTGATTGGTCTGAGGCCCCTCACTATGACAACACAGGTTTTGATGCTGAGGAGTCTCCTATGGACCCTCCATCCTCTACTGGCAGTCAGGGAAACCCCCCACTGGGCTCCAAACCTCGCAGCCAGTCAACACACGGGCGCCGCCCCCTCCTCAGGCAAGAACGCATTGTAGGAGTTCCTCTGGAGCTGGACACTCAGACGCTCCCCTTCCACAGCAACCAACGCTCCACCCCAGACAATGATCCACAGTCCTCTGGACCCCATACCCAGAATCCCTGGCAGAATTGGACCAGAACCCCTAGCCCGCTTGAGGACCGAACTGCTTTTCCCTCTAAACTGGACATGACGCCCACTTCCAGTCCCAACCCTGACCGCAAGGACATGGACTCAAGGTAACTGAATGGAGTAAAAGTTACAGTCCCACAATCAGACCTTGAAATGTGTATGTTTTGATGTCAAAAGCTTTGTGGTTTGCAATTTTTATCTCAACCAGTTGATCAATGCAGTATTTTGACCGACCTATCCAACATATTTCTGGGTTGATTTAGTACATAACTGAGAACCAAGGCTCTGCAAGAACTTTTATTTTGTTTTTTTTAACTTTTCCAGCTTCGACAGAGTTCACTCTCTGGAGGTGTTGAAGCAATCTGTTGAGTAATCAGAAAAGTTGAACAACAAATAAAGTATTTAAGCTTGTTGCAAACAAAATTAAATTAAAAAAAAAGCTTTGCCCAGCTTTTTAAAATACAATCATTTCATTCTTTTACATTTCTAGAATGTTATTTGCATTATCACTCTGTGAGAAGAGTAACTAATGTTTTATTAACCAACTTATATTAGCTAGAGATGATCCACAGTCAAATTTAAAGTTAAACAAATGACATGCTAACATACCATTAGTGCAAAAAATCTGTTTCTGTAAAGCTGCTGGACCCCTTCTTCATTTCTGACCTCATTATTACCAACACTGACCAGGTTCCAGACCATCTAATACCCACCCATATTTTGTTAGCCGTTTAAATATAGAGATAGTAGGACAGGGATCAAAGCAGCAACTTATTGGACTATAATGACAACACTGCTCTAATTCAGCTCACTTTTGGACTCATATTACAACAAACAGAACACCTTCAGACCTTGTTTGTTTTTCTCCTCCCAGGCTGGAGCAAGGTGCAGGGCCTTTGCCTGGCAGCTGGACGTACCACAACAACCAGGGGGAGCCGAACAGAAAGGATCAGCTGACTGTCAGTGGGGGCAACAAGGTGACCGTGGTGATGAGTAAAAGCTCGGACCGGCTGTCCCCCATGATGAGGGAGACGAGATCCAAGTTTAAGAAATCACAGAGCATCGATGAGATTGACATCGGCTCCTACAAGGTCTACAGGTGGGTTTGGTTTTGGTTTCTCGATAATAAGAGTACCAACGTGTTACATCAGAGGGTCACAAGCTTTAGCTGTTTTTTTCCTTCTGTTATCTCTGCAGTATTCCCATGGACAGCTACAGTTCATCCATTGAGCAGCAGACTAGTTTGGACCGTCCGGAGTTGCCTGGTTCTATGGAGCAGACCAATATGGCTCGGTCCCAGTCTGCTCCCATGTTAGATGAGGAGCTGGGCTTCCCTGCACAAGGACACGGAAACCCGAACCAGCCAGGACAGAACCAAAAACCTGCCATCCCACAGAAGGCATACCACTTCGATCACAACTACAACCCCCAGGTTAGCTGGGGCTTGGCCACTTGGGAGCAGCAAAAATGGGGTTGTGAATGCAATTTTGACTCGTCATCCCCTTTAAATCAGCAAATGGTTTCTTTTAACATATCCAGCAGCTATGGAGCAACATTGTTGTATTTAAAGTCACACTTTTTTGCACACCTGACAATCTTGAATCTAGTATTTAGTCCCTTTTAGCTTTGTTTTTGGTCTCTGCAAACTCCTGAGAGAAAAACCTTCCTTTTAGCTGCTTAATGCTTAGTAATGTTCACCAGCTAGTGGCAAACTCTTCCTGTTTGCTCTATGGTGCTGAGCAGGTGGGGTGCATTGCTTTTTTATAGCTGTTTGAAATAGATAACATTGTAAGGGCAGTGGGCATGAATTAAAATGAGGGTTTCCTATTGAAGCTTGTGGACTTATTTTAATGTCCGCTATTTCCTCCACGCTCCCTCAGCTGATCTGGCCGAAGCAAGGCTGAATTGCACTTTGCAAACTGTTTTGTCAGCTGGCCTTGTTGGGTGGCCAGCAGTGGATCCATGGAGCGTGGCTTAGTTACTGCTGGCTAACCTCAGCTTTCCTGCTTTTCTTAGCTTTTTACTGCAAGCAGTATGTTATATTTGCTAATTTGCTACCTTGCCAAATTATTTCATTTGCTATGTATAATGGTAAAAAGTGTTGTTTTTAGTGAGCACTCAAAGATTAGATAACAATGCAAAAGGTTTAAAAGTAAAGACTGCTCTTCAAGCCTAGACCAATACAAGGACGCTGACTGTCATTTATTAAACGGCCACTAGTGGCGCTATTGACAAGGTTTCTGAAAAAAATAACTGTAACCTTGAAAAATTTTAAAAATATAACTTATCATCTCAGTTATGCATGCATGCATGCACGTCAGCATGCAAACTCATAATGGCGAAAAACTTTTTATGCATTTACTGGTGAATGTTCTGACCAATCAGGTGACCATGGACCGTCGAATACCTCCCCCCTTCCCAAATACACCAGACTATGTAAACCACTCATCAAAGGCCTTGGAATACATCAATCAACCAGGGAAGACATTACCCAAGGAGTTGGTGAGCCCTCGGTATCGTGCATATCCACCGCTGGAGATGTTTTCTTTCCCCCAATCTCCAATCAACCAGGATGGTCCCCCCAGCCAGCAACAGCAGCCAATCCCCACACAGCGCTCCAGACCAGGGTTTTTGAGGAGAGCTGATTCCCTTGTAAGCTCTACAGAGCTCGCTTTGTTCCGCAGAGTCCATGAAGCCCAGCAGGAGGCGCTGCAGGAAACTCAGTACAGACAGCAGGTAGGAGATATGAAATGCTGAGATGCTAAATCCCCCGGCATTCTGCTAAAATGAATTTTGCTGTAATATGCTAATAAATTGTCTGTGATAGCTGTGAAACCATTAGTCTCAAAAGTATTTTTAATGAAAACTTCTCTTCCTTTGTTTTTAGACGGTATAAATATGTCCAATACATATCCGGGCATTTAAAATGTTAATTTACAATTTAATCACATTTTAAAAAATATGTGTTTATCAATAGTATTATAATATAATAGTTTTAGTAATACCCAACAAGTTTTATAGCCACTGTCTTTTATGCCACTCTAGCATCTGTATTCACACAGTGTTTTGTTGTAATCTGATGAAACCCTCCCCTCCTCAGGCGGACCCTCCTCTTTATAGCAGTCGAGCTCTGGTCTACGCCACCCCTGTGGAGCACGCGACTCTCACCAATATGGCCGACAGCCAGAGCCAGATGTTGCACAACAAGAGGAATGGTCGATATGATGATGATTATCCCACCTACCAAGAACAGAAGAAGCCAATGATCGGCTACCCAACCAAGAGCTTGACTCAGCGCCGCCCCCTGTCTGCTAGGAGCTACAGTACTGAGACCTATGGAGCATCCCAGGTAGACTGTCTGTGACCTAAACTGCTGATGTATATATATCTGCTGATATGTGAGTCATCTAAAAATGAAGCACTTAGGGCTGCAGTTACCCTCTGTTTTTAACATTTATTTAATCCACTGATTAGTTACTCAATTAATCAATCGATGTAACTAATCAGCAGATGTTGTCCTGTTTTTCTTTTGTTACAAGCTTTTAGCCAAGAAAGCATTATCAGCACTGCATAGTGATCTACATTTTGCACACACTGCATAAATGGACAGTAATAGTGATGCAAAAGACAGTACCAAACACCAAAATAGGACTGCAGTTTGCAGTTTGAGTATGTAGCTGAGTGAAAGCATTTTAATCTGTTCATTTTTCATCACTTACTACATACATCCAGCTCATTGTAGCGGCAGCCTAAGCAGAGTAGTGAAGGTGTCCTTGGCCTCAGCCATATCCCCAGATCCCAAGGCATTCCCAAGTCCATAAATAATCCCTTCAGTATGTTCTGGGTTTGCCCCAAGTCAGACTTTCCAAAAATAGCCACAGAGAGTCGTACGGTAGCTCACTGATCAGATGCAAAAAGCACCTCACCTTTCAGCATGAAGAAACAGAGCACAGGAAGGAAACTGTGAGCTAGAAAACTATTACTGTATACTCAATGCGGCAATCATGCCATTCTAGGCCACAGCAAAAGGCCAAAAGTGACAGTTGGAAATAGGGATGGACCGATTATTGACCGGGCAGATTATCGGTGCCTATAGTCGCCATTTTGATGCATATCGGCATTGGCCTTTTTTTTTTAAATCTGACGGCCGATAAGAGATCAATTTAAAACTGGGTTATTTTGGCTCTGACGCTGCCGTGCCCACCCACAACACCATCTGATTGGTCACATGCAGAGCCATGGCACGGTTAAAGCTGTGCATGCACAATGCTCGCACACACGGTGAAGAGGAGAAAGTTTTGCCGAGTGAAGAAGCTCCAGAGAGCAGATATGAATATAGGCTCCAAATATCGGTTATCGGCCTCCTTAACCACTAATAATCTGTACCGGTAACGGCACTGAAAAAACCATATGGGTCTATCTATAGTTGAAAATGCTGCATCTGTTTTGTAAAAAGATTCACCTTCAGACTAAGCTTCATTTTCCCCATGATGCTTTGGTACAGTGTCTGTATGCACCGGCAGTTTTATCTGCCAGGCATTCTTATTTCATCCTTCTTTGACCCTGACACTACTAATTACTGAGATTTGATGCAATTTCATGATACTGAACATAACAAAAGTTGTGTTTATCCATGCTAGCAGCTTAGCTCTGGGGATAGCAGTATCAGTCAGCAAGCAAAATGTCAAAATGTCACACTGGTCCAGACTGAAATATCCGAACAACTTCGGTAAACTTTTAACTCATCTGACATTACATTCCCATCAGCTCTGCTTCATCCTTATTGGTACTAGTTAGCAAACATTAGCATGCTAGATGCTGCACATGTTTAACTTTTTTACTGCTAACTGCCAGCTTGCTAAAAAGTTGATAACATTAATTTGTCATCAACGTGCCTTTGTGCTTTAAACTACGGCCTCATTGAGCTGTAGACTCTTTGTCTTGTCACCTGTTTGAAAAAATGACCATTGCTGTCTGCTTTATGTTTTTGAGGTTGTCATTATTATCTATTTATTGGTAATATTTGTTTCTATGCAAGACCTAGGTAGTCAGAAAAATATGAACATTAGCTGTTTTAGGGTGTTGGAGCAGTCAGTTCTATTTTATAGTGAGTCCAGTACTTAAGTGGCATTTCTATAAAGTCACAGTTTTAGCCCCTTTGGAGCAGTAAAAGAAGCTGTAAATACATATTTGAGTTAAATTTTACTTATTTAGTTTTCGTGATGAACTTCTAAGAAAACAGATGCCCTTTTTTACAGATCCATTACTTGCAGAGCGACATCAGCATTCATTTAAAGGTCTAGTTTCTGGTTACTTGATGAATATGAATTCAATATTCATTCCCCCTACAACCCTTTTTTGTGTCTCCATCAAGTCTTCAGGGAAATTTGTGCAGCTGCTAAATGCTTCACTATCTCCACAATCCTTTTGCTAACTTTGTCTGTTGTTTGGTTAAGGGCAGTTGCATGACCTTATCAGAACTTGTGAGCCATAACTTTAGGGTTATGAAAACCAAAAACAAAACAATGAACTAACAGAAGCTAAAACATTCAGTTAACTCAAAGGAAGCTGCAAAAATGGTGTGTTCCCTTTCACTTACTAATTGCTATTTTTTCCATTATTATCACAAAAATGTACTTTTTTCAGCTCTGAATAATGTCCAAAATAATTATTAACTCTTTTGTCCACAGGCCCGTCCAGTGTCAGCTCGTCCCACCATGGCTGCCCTGCTGGAGAAGATGCCTCCTGACTACACTCTGGCAACCTGCCCTGAGAAACCGTCTGATGACACCATCAAAGTAAGACCTGTCGTACCGCAGAAACCTGAAGACATCACATCCAGGATGCCAGCCGACTGGAGGCAACAGCTACTTAGGCACATAGAGGCCAAACGATTGGACAGGGTACGTCGTTTCAATGCAGAAACACTGAGGAGGGACATACACGCTCACGCGAACACACACACACTCAGCATTCGGAGGCCCTCCCTGTCTGTATCTGTGTGAGTCTGTGTTGTAAGGTTGACCAGATTTGTGTCCGGCTGCATGTGTGTCCATCCACACTGTCGCTCTATCAGCCTGACCTACTGCACACTCACTATAGAATCAATACAATCAATTGTTTGTAATGAAAATATTTTGGCACTTTTTTTTATTCATTTCAAATTAATCAACACTGATCAGGAATTGGAATATCAGTTGAGGAGAAGTTTTTGGGTAAACACTCATACACTTTGTTGGAGAAAGTTGGATGGAAGAATTGATCCCACTCCTACATCTGTGTGCCAAAAATGCCACCGGCTTAAATTAGCATAAAGACCAGATGCACAGTTTTTAAACATCTAGCTGGCTCAGTCTTTAGCAAAATAAATTCCAAAAAATTCACTTGCTAGCCATCCACTTGCTAAGCTAAGCTAACTAACTTATTAACTGTACAAATCTTAGCAAAAACCAAAATCTAAAATTACAACAACTTGTAGTTTTATGTGGAGTATTGCTGTAATTGTTTGTTTGTCAAGCCCAGTCACTTTCTGGAGTGTTAATTGGTAGCAGTAGCAGTAGCAACAAGACTCACAGGATCCCCCACAAAATGAAGAAACAGTTCCAGTTAATGACCCCAGTAAAAGCTCAACTTGGTGTGTTTATACATGGGTTTTCACATAGATCTAACAAAAAAGACAAAGTCTATTAATTGGAAAACTTTCAGTGTGCTGGTAGGCATATTGTTTTACCTTTGGACAGAGCATGGCTAGCTGTTTCCGTGCTTCGTGTCTCCTTCCAGCTTAATATTTACCATGCAGACATGAGAGTGCTATGAATCTTCTCATCTAACTCTCAGCGAGAAAGTGAATAAGCCTGTTTTCCAAATGTGATGCTAATTCTTTAATCAGAACTAGTGCTTCAAAGGACAGGACAATCAGACGCGGTAGGGAGGATGTCTGGAGCGGAGTAATGAAAAAAGATTTTAATAACATGCAGAATTGTAATGGGATAGTCATATGTCATATCCACCTAACCTGTCACATTGTGCAAACATATCCACCTTGCCAAAAGGACGGATCAAAAGTTGGAGCTGATTGGCCAGAGCTGCAGAATGGGTCTATTACGAGACTTTAAAACACATTTTCTGTCCATATGGAGAAGAACATTAAAATAAAACAGTCAAGTTTTCAGTTTTTTGGGATTGATCTTATCATTTTGTTTGAAAATATCCACATATACATAGCTAATTTGCACACTTACACACTAATGTTGGAATGAAGTGATCCACTAGTTGTAGTTTGTATGACACAATGTTCTCTGTGTGTACTGATCGTTCACTAGCTAACATTTTTCTGTGCTTTCAGCAACTCTGCACTGCTGTTATTGTTGGTTTATCTGTGTTATTGTTGTTTGTTTTGTTCTTTTGTATGTGGAGCTCACAGTGTGTTGTGAAAACGCTGCAACTCGCTGTGTAGGCTCCGCCCCCCTCCTCACCCCCCACCCCCGACATTCACCCATGTCATGTGATGTTGTCTTCTCCAATCAGAGTGGTGTCCTAAAGCACAACACGCTCACCCTGGGCATGCTCTGTCAGGGCGGGGGTCATGGCCAGGGGCGCAGCAGCACTTTGAACTTTAACCTTTACAATAACACTAAGCATGAGCCCCCTGCTGGCCGCTGGCTGCCACTACCTCCTCCTCCGTCTGCTAATGCTGTGAGTATCCCTCTGAGAACAATGAACCCCTGGTATTGCTTTGATTACAGCACACATAGGTATTTATAGAAAATAGTTTCAATGCCTCTTACCTCAAATGCACCAACCATGAAATGTTATTCAACTGTCTACCATTATTGCTATATATGTACCTGTCTTTCGTACCCACTCAAGCTGTGAGTATCAGTGATCTGGGTGTGATGCACCTCAAGTGTAACAGCCAATGAGAAAGTTTCGTTATTGGATTGGTATTATAAGATGTGAGACCCAATGATAACACTTCATCAGGTTTCAAAGTTACCAAAACAACACAAAGTGAAGCAGATCAGCTAAAAACATTTTGTCTTAACCATCCTAAAATACCAGATACCTGAATTTGTCAATTTACAGGTGGATCTTTTTGTCTGACATGGAGCTCCTGGGCATGTCTACAGCACAGTCAACCATCTTAGGGCTTACCACGGGGCAAGCTTATTTGCTCAAACTAATCATTAAGGTTTTCTATAAATGACGGTTGATGCACACACACACACACACAAAATCACCTCTTTGAACGGAAAACATATATTTAAGTCCCTGAAATTTGTTTTCTCAAACAGCTTCACCCTGTGGGTAATGGAATGTTGTGTAATCAAATGGTTTTCAATCAAAGTTGAATTTGTTTTTGTTATTTCACATGAGGGCTTCATGTTTTTTTCATTTTTTCTCTGTGCTTTCTTACTGGTTTAAAGTGGGCAGGGCCCCGTTAGGAAAAAAGGATGTTATGTACTTAAATAAGACAACCCAGCAAGCATTGAGATGTGAAAAGAATGTTGTTTGAACCTGAAATCATGGTGCCCCACAATGGCTGACTAAGTTTTTGAGGGTTTTTTTTAGCCATTATTAAATGAGAGAGGTGTTATAATGGATCAGACTGCTTTTCCTGGCAAGATCCGCCCTCTTTTGCCTCTGACTGGATGCCTTTATTGGTTCAGTTGGTGAGGGGATTGATGCGAGTTATGGTAAGAATAGCTTACAAGGCCAATCAGGGGCAGAGTACAATGAAACAACAGCAGAAGAGGGCGGGTCTTGCAAAGAAGAGCACTGGGATCTTCAATAGCACCTACAGGAGCACAAACATTCACTAAGGCCACTCTTCTACGATATGCAAATCTGCAATCACAACCACCTTATGTGACTGCATGTATTTCTAAAACTGTTGGAACTGTGACAAAATGTGATTGTGCCAAGCTGAAGCCTCATTTTCTCAACGATATTGTTTCTTAATATCTCAGAGTTATTGCAGACAGTCGACAATTTGGATGGGAGTTAAGGCATAACTAGTTGCAGGACATGCATATTAACATTTTCATAGCTACGTCTTAGCTTAAGAGAAAAAATCTGGCAGAATTGTGTCGATATTACAATCCCACTGGTTCTCCCATGAAACCATTGTGCTCCATAATGACTTACGTATGAGGTGTTAACATGTGAAGGCTAGTTCAGAGGTTCAGTTGTACCCGTTAATGTAAATTGTGATATGAAATCCCTACATTTCGACAATTGACTATATTCGTTACGACTGAACTACCACCACTACTACTGGATTTTTAAGATGTAAAGCTTTTACTCTGCCAAGGCCAAACGCTCTGTCTCACAATGGTAATTATAGTGGGAAATAATTTGATTCGATTTCGATCTGCTGTAAAATTTAATGGGTTCTTCCTTGGCCCATTGTACACAGTTCTCTTTTAAGTTTCATCCAAATTGGGTCAGTAGTGTTTCTGTAATCCTGCAAACAACTAATACCAAAAACATTACCCTTCTTGATTGAGGTAGTAATAATTGGAGACCTTTTTTGACTTTATTTATTTAATCATTAATATTTAATGTTGTAAAACAAATAATTTAGATTTGAAGCAAAGTTTTTTTTCTAGGTGTTTTGAATGAGAGGCTCTTGATGCAAAAAGACGAACAGGCTAACGCTCTCTTTAAATATTTATCAACTGTATCAGCCGTCAGACCATGTTGACAGGTGCAGCAGCATACATGTTATTTTACTTCACCTGGAAGGAAAAATCTATTTTCTAAGCCGTTTCTGGCCTTTAGTGTGTATACCCAAAACAAAAACACTAAACTCACAACAATCGCATACACCTGTCCGAAACTTTGGCAGACGAAGATTGATGCATAAGTTGATCACTAAAATTATTCATTTTCACTAATAGTCACTCTGTGTCTCTCTGTCTCTCTCTCTCTTGCTCAGACCCCCTCTCAGCAGGCTGCTATGCTTGATAATGACCAGGAGGGAGTGTCGGGGAGTAACCAGTGGGCTCCCTACTCACTTGGCAGGAGGGACGTCCCACCTGACAACCTCATGAAAAAGGTATACAGTATTAAGCTTTACAGAGGCTCATTTTGCAGCTAATGTATGAATAAAGTCTAGAAATGTTTAATAATTAGAAAACTAAAGGTTTTGAGAGAAGAAAGGAACTTTTGTGCATTTCTTGGAAATGCAAGAATGAGAATGAGAACCCCTAGTATCCATTCCTCTGGTATGTGGACATGAGCGTGTCTCTAACTGCCCTACCTCTGTCCACAGAGTGCCCACTCCCACAACCCTTCCCACCAATCACACAATACACACATGATCGTCACTTCCTCTTCCTCCTCTTCCTCATCCACTACGCCTCATCGTGTGGTCGTGCAGCAGGGCTATGATGGTATGATGAACAAAGGGGGTCAGTACCAACCAGGGATGCCCCTGTCAGTGGTCCCATCTGGGGGAACTGGGCAGTACCAAGGAAACATGCCTCAAGGTAACTGGTAATACATTCAAACATGGTTAATTTATAGTCAGTTAAAATTTTTTGAAGGAGGTCGAAACTTAACATGTGCATAAGGACTGTGATACAGCTTTTATTACCTTGTATAAAATGGAATAAGTGTGTTGATCATGCTGTCGCACCGAATCAGAGTATGAAATCAGAAAAAAATTTACTTTGTGTTTCATTTTTTTTATTTATCTATTTATTTGTCCCAAATTTTGTTCAAGGTACTGCAGCATTAAACAAATCAAAAAAAAAAAAAGATTACCCAAGTTTAAAATTTGAATACCTGATATTACAGTTGTAGTACATTAGTCAGTAAGTGCACAATTAACTGTGTCATGTTTGTCTCACAAGAAGTAGACTGTGGTTTAACGTAAAAAAAGCAACAACCTTCAAACTAGCAACCAACATGCTAAAAATGGCAGGTTACCCAAACTTGGTCAATAACAGAGCAAATGTTACTTTTGCAGGAATTTAGCCAGTTTAAAGCAAGGTTACTTCTTTCCACATGCCAATGCTCCACCAAAAAAAGTTTCCTTGGCACTTCCTGCAATTCATATTCCAAACTTTATTGTTTTAACATTGGAACATACAGCAGCTGCCCTTAAAAAGTATGTACTGTTGTATACAGTATGCATACAGTTGGGAAATACTGCTACTACTTTTGACATAATGCCTTGAAATTTACTGCATTATTTATACTCAAAGGTCACAAAATTGTGTAGTTATCACAGTAAATGCACTGCTATATGTCAGTGAGCTGTTGTCTGTCTGTGCTCGATGTGACATATCATCTGGTGCGCAGAGGATCGTGGGTCAGCATGCTGGCTTGCATCCTGCAAAATGCACCCTGATCCTAGTGGTTTTTGCACACAGTGTTTGACACAATATGTATTATGATAAACTAAATCTTTTTCTGGCTCATTAAAAAATCTGGTAGATTGGGCACAGGAATGTACCTATTATTTTTCAGGGGCAACATTGTTGCATTCAGGGCTTTGCACTGCCTAAGACCACTGGCAATGCCTTCCCCTATAATAATAATAATAATAATAATAATAATAATGATTCATTAAGACCATTCTCAAATGCTGACACAGTTCTAAAAAATAGTGTGGAGGTAGGTTTGGCTATGCAAGACTAAATGTATCTTAGCCGACATGTAAATCTATTTGAAGAAGTTTCATTTCAGTGTGAGATGCTACATGTTTGTCTTCTGTCTTTTGTTTTTCGTTTTTCGTTCAGGCCACCCTGCTTCTGGACAGGCCTACCCCAGCTCTGCCTTGCCCATGGCCCTGTCCCCCTCTGGGAACCAGCCTCAGTACAACCCCCACTCCTCCCACACCTCCCATCAGCCCTCCCTCCCCGCCACCAACCCCCAGTACCACGGCAACCAGGGCATGGTCCATAGCAACCAGGTTGTCATGACCCACACCAACCCACGGCCTCAGAGTGCTCGCTGCCTGTTGCAGACTAAAGGCCAGAAGAGCACGGACGGTTTCCAGGAACAGGTATCTGTCTCAGTCTCGAACGATGGTGTAACAACCAGGTTGGAGAAGATATTTATTTTGTGGGTGTAGATTTATTCATTTACAATACAAGTTAAGATGAATTGTTTAACAAGTAAAATTCTGCTACACAACTGGTGCCTCATTTGAAAGGGTCCACATGGCTAGCCTGAATGATTGCTTAAATACAAATGTAAATGACAAAATATTCACCCAAGCAATAGAAATTGTAGAATGGGATTTGAAGAAGGAGATGTAGATGGCTTTGTCACACAAAGAACCAGGAAACCAAGCTGGTAAAGACAGTAATGGCTAATGTTGACTTACTGAATTACAGGACATGATAGTAAACAGATTAGATGCTCATTTTAACAATTTGTTTTTGAAGGTTCAACAAAAGCACAACAACTTCTTAGCTAAAGGACACAAAGTACTATAGTAACTGGGTCATCTAGTGTAATTTAGTCAGCTAAAACATCAGTGGTTTAGCAGCAACAGGTGTAGAAAGAGCCATGGAGGCATGGAGGTATAAATCTGAAATATTTCACAGATGGAGATCACTGTGTTAGTCTACATAGGACTGAAGTCATTCACACTACCCGGGCCAGCTGATCCCTGCAGAGTTTCGTTTTTTTCCATCCCAGTATGAGACTACTTTACTTATGCCAAATACAAAAACTTGGACAAAGATATTTGTGGCTCAGTCATTGTTTCCAGAGAAATGAGGACCTCCAGCATGGCTGCCAACAAGTATCACACATCACATGAAAGCACCTCTCTTGTCGTACATCCATCCACTCTTTGCCTGTGTAGAGATTATGATCTTTGTATTTCACTTTCACTTGTGTTTCTTTCTTTTCCCTCCTTTTCCTCCTCATCCTCATCCTCTCTCTCTCTCTCTCTCTCTCTCTCTCTCTCTCTCTCTCTCTCTCTCTCTCTCTAGTTGTGTGTGAGAATAGAGAAGAACCCTGGTCTTGGTTTCAGTATCTCGGGTGGCATCAGCGGCCAGGGGAACCCCTTTAAACCCTCCGACATGGTACGACCTGACCCGGCCTGCCAGCCAATCACAGCCTCCCCAGCTTTATCTCAGAGTTGCCATGGAAACTGCTGCTCGTTACTGCAGTGTTTCGTCTATCTGTCCGTTCGTCTGTCTGTCTGTGGGGCAGCAGTGGACTTGGTTAACTTTGAGTCTGTGGTCTTATACTACAGACTGTTGGTTTAACAGCAGCTTATTGAAATTAATGTATTTAAAGGGGTAAAGAAGCCGTAGATGTGATAAAATACATCAAAACTCAACCTCTTGAAATACTGGAAATCCTTGTTAGCATCACCAAACAGGTTGAAAGACTTCAGAGAAATCATATCTGAGCTTGTAAAAAGTACATAATAAGGACCAATAGTACACATTATGCATGTGCATATAATTAATAGTGTGTTCAAGTGTTTGGTTCATTCTTACAGTGTCCTCATCACATACCCGGGTCTCATGGAAAATTAAGTTACAGCAACAAACTTGCATATTTCAGTACTTAGAAATGGATTTGTGCCCACGTGCATACGTGATGTGAGATTACAAGATCTGCCAAACTCTTTCATCTTTTCTACTTCTGGGTTTGACTGAATCTGTCAGTGTGTGCCTGTGCTGAGAGCCTGTTGGGGTTGCAGATCCCCCAGGCCTCCGGCACATGGCAGTCTGTCCTAGAAACATGCTGCTATAGTCAGTCTAAAGGAGCAAGGCTGCTCACTGAGCTCTGACAGCTATTTTCGGAACACCGCTTAGTTCTGGGACACCGTGGGTGATTTTAGATGTTCAACACTTTGATCTAGGGATGGGAAATATGGCAGATTTTACTGACTGTTATTCAGATGTTGAGTAACTGACGAGACAGCTGGGCTAAAAATAGAGAGCCTACAAGAGGAGTTCTTTAAACAGTCAGCCTCTGTACCGCCCATGTGACAAACGGTGAATTAATTTCAGTCGTGGGTGTGAAGCGATTATATAGAAACTGTCAATTCATCGTTTAACTTAAGTTTTATGTATACCAGCAGTGACTCACTTGCTGACACGTACAGTTATTTAATCACTCCCATGTCTACTTGGATCCATAAAGCCTCCACTAGCTGCAGTTTGTCCATTATTAATGCCACGTTAGAAAGACATCAAATAGAGTCAGAGCGGATGAGCTGTTTGTCAAGTGATTCTCCAAAACAGTTTGTTGAGTAATTATTATCATACATACAGTATAAAATAGGTATGACATGTGATAAAAGTAGAGAAACACAAACATATTGTCTAATTATTGGATATTGCAGAATACTGTTCAATATTTCACATCACAGTAAAATATTTACATTTACCATCATACTGCAGCTTTCTAAAACCTCAATGTAAAGTGACAGTGACTGCTGAATCTTTGTGGTATCTGCAGTGATGTCAGTCAACATCAGAGATTTTATTTTTTACTGATTCATAGGAGTATTTATGGTTCAAATGTAAATGTTCTTCAGTGAAATGTGGATTGAGGTGCCTTCAAAGTGGTGTGGTATGAACTGTACATCCCCCTTTGCTGCCATCAGACCCCCTACACATATGGCCCCCACAGGGTCACACATGGTGAATATCTGCATTCGGTCACCCTAATACATAAAAGCTATGGTGTCACTTTACAATTTCCTTTTAATACTTTGTCCTTACTCTGGTCCTTTTTCTACTTGCATCTACATGTGTGGGGCATCTAAGTTGAAGGTTGCTTTCATGTTTTTTTGATGGTCGTCAACTCAAGGCTGATTCATCAGCAGTTTAAGATGCCTTTAATTTTTTTTTTGATCATCTTTTGAGCCACTTATAAGAACTTTGGTTTGTCAAGTCTTTCAACACATATGTCTCTGAATTTGTTGGACTTAACATCTGCAGGTTTAAATGCTAGATCAATTATTTTAATTTCTCTCCAATGTAAATCAAAGACAAACTTAAGGCTAAATTGAGCTGGAGTTTAAATAGTTAAAAAGGACTGTATCAAAACAGCTTGACCTATAAATTATATATCTGTGGTTTTGATCCCTAGAGCTTACTACAGTGACTGTTGTTCCACAGGAGTGTGGCTCCCCCTTGTGGTAAGCTTGTTGCTTGCACCAATGCTCTAATTTATTTGGTCTGAAGGAACGCACTCAAAGCCAAGATTGATTGGTAATCTTAATTTTTGGTAAATACATAAAAGGTTGCCTCCTCTTTTTTATAATTTTTTTCAGATAGGCCTTTTTAAGGAAAAAGCTCAAACATCTTATTATTTTAGCTCAAAGTTCTCTGACCTCTGTTTTTCATGATTGCTGAACACAACATGAATATTTCATATTATATGAATATGCATACTTCATTAAGCAGATTTCTGTTGTTAAAATGAACAAAAAAAATAATCCTAATCTTGACAGATTTTTTAATGTCGTCTGTAAATAAATTCAACAATATCCCTTTCTACAACATTATTTTATTGCTTGCTCTAAAAGTCTAATCATTCTTCATTAAAAAATGAATTTGAATTGTTTTTTTGCACTGAATAGAATAATCTTAAAAAAAAAAGACAATTCAGATTAATTGCTTTTTTTTCCTTCGTTGTATCCTACCCGTTAACATCCAACGATGATTTATAAATATTATAAAATCTTTTGTGAAAACTGCCAGAAGTCATTATCTGGTTTCTGAAAAACAACATGACAATGATCTTCTAAGTTTGACAAGCTATGGCACACTAAGCCACTGGGTCAGTTTTACTTCTGGCTAATTAGCAGTCAGTGAGTAAAGGGGGCTGACTCATTTCCTGTATTGACAGGAGTGGGATCCCCGGCTTTGATGTATTAGCTTCTCAGGCTTGGTTAAGGAACAGAAAACAGGATTTTAGGGAGCAGAACATGGATTTTTTTGTCAGATCTGGGTCATGAATGTTCCAAAATCCAATTTTCTGTTCCCACTGTAGCTAAATATGTTGTCTTTGCACACAAAGCTGCTTTCAATAACATACTTATTTTGTGAATATGCTATCAGTAAATTGAAAAAACCTTACTGTCAATAATTTCCTCCCTAAGCACTCAACCACTAATAGGCTGTTGTTTTTTAGTTGTTCAAAAAGCTATAAATTAGCTTGTGCTCAAGCTAAACAAGATGGCAAGTTTTGCAGCACACTGCAGCTTTGTTTGCTACTGCTTTAATGTGTGTAAATGTCTCATTGTTGTGACTAACAATTTTCAGCTGCTAACAAACATTTGTAATGTACAGTGAGCTCCATTTGTAATTAATAATTTAGAGTCCAATTTTTTATTGCGAAGGATGTGAATGGACACAAAGTAAAGCACTAAAATGACCTGATCAGATGAAATTATAATAAACTAATTGTATTATGAATTAGACTTATAGCATATAGCTGTTTATAGCTGTCATAAATTGGCATAAATTGCACTTAAGCACCACACTTTGTACAGAAACCAAACCATTTCACAGCCACTTTATTAAATCTTTTTGAATCTCATATGAGGCTCACTGTATAATTGCCAGTGTTACTGTAAACAGTAACTAAACTAATACTTCTGAGAATTTCACCTTTTGAACATACAATATATGTGTTTGTTTTTGCATTCACTCATAGACTGTAGTATATATATATATATGTGCCGCTGCACTGTCAATACTACGTCAAGTTGTTTTTTCGGCTAACCTGTGTCACTTGTGGCACATTTATATGTGAAACTCACTTTTGTGTGTTCAACACGTGCACAACCTGTTGAACAATGTCGAGTCAATACAGATGCATTGTCCCACACTTTCTATGTTCAAAAACATCTTTCAGCGCTCAGTGAAAAGATGTTGGTGTTTTTACAATCTCTGCCTTGGGTTATTGAGGGAAGATATGGGGGATGAAATATGTTCTGCCCTCCCTGCTACCTATTTCTTTCCCCCAGTCAGTACCCATCCCACACCTATTCTTCTCCCCCTGTTCTTTATACTTTAACTGTATAGCTATTTTTCTCTCTTTCTGACATCATGTCTATGCCAAGTCCGTATCTGTTTATCCAGTTAATGACAAATCATTTTGGGAGGAATGTGTCACTCAGCTGCTGTAAATCTTAAGATGAATGACAAAAACAAGTACCCAGTACTTAAAATGACTAAAATTCTATCATGGTGAACTGCATGCCTCTCTAAATTTAAAACAAAGTGAATGCATTGGTGAACTTCCCATTATGTTTTTGGCAGAAATGTGATTTTTTTGGGGGGTGTTGGATATTGAGATGAGAATGAGAAAGGCAAAGATTCTAAACCATCGTGTCCCTGTGTTGTCCTAACGGTGTATCATTTTGACTTATAGGGTATCTTTGTTACTAGGGTACAGCATGACGGGCCCGCCGCCTCCGCCCTGCAGCCCGGAGACAAGATACTGCAGGTAACATCCTCTCGCTCATCATCAATTGGGCCAGAAACAGGCTCTTCCTGCCCCCTCGTCCTCCCCAAGCGTCTCTAACCCTTCCCCTGATTTTATAAACAGCGAGGCAGAGCATTTGGTAGGAAAGGAATAGGAGCGGTTTGCTACAGTCAGCATGAGACTGCTCAGCGGAGGCACACATGAGTTTTCTTACTGGGTTTTTATATTAAGTGTACAAGAGTGTATCAAACATTTTCCTGCCTGTATGTCCTGCCTCTGTGTGTGTTCCTATTAGTCCAGAAATGAGGCATGACCCCCCCACTTCCACTGCCTCTCTCTCATTCATCATTAGCCATTTACAAAAAAAAAGGGGATCTGAGTAGCCTAAATAGTATGTCACTTTTATTACTCTCACTACTGAACCTATAAATTGAAAATGAAGGAAGGAAAAGATGTTGAGCCTCAAGTCTGAACTTAGTTTAGGCCACTGAATCATACAGTGTTGGTTGTAACTAATGTGGGAATAGCTGTAATAGTTGGTAGGATCAACTGTCATTATGGTGACCTCTTTTATTGAAGCAGAGTAGTGATTTGTGGCACAAGTTTATTGTGAGACCAAAGAGTACACTTTTATAACAGTCGTAAAACACATTTCAAAGTAACATAAATAGAAGAGCATGAAAGAGAGTTACACAACCAATCATTTGTGTATGTAACATACATATCAGCCAACAGGGCATACACACATGGATTTTTATGACCTTTTAAGTACAAGTGGACATGCTTTAGAGAGGCCACAGAGGCTGTTGTGGAATTTAAATGTCATCAATCAGAAAACAGTAACTTATGCACTCACTTGTCTACCTTTACAGCCTTATTTTGTCTAAACTCCCCTACATGCTAACTATTTCAACTTAAACTCTAATTTCTCAACTAAGCAAGTTATAAAGTGTGTAAGGTAAATATAGCAGAGAGCTAAGTGGTAACAGCTAAGCTAATGTCACAGTGGTGTACTCCATTTGCAGCCTAAAATTAGCTTATCACTTCTTGTGATTGCTTTTACACTTTACTTACGTAATAGTTGTGTTTATATGAAGTTATCATGATGAACAAAACTTCTTGATTACAACATTATCTTAACCTTTTGTTCATCATAGGACTAATCCATGATGCTAACTTCTGCGTTGGCCTACAAATACGTCATCCCTGCTGCACTCAATAGCTTTTGAAACATTTTCCATTTCCATTTCCCTATATAAAGCAGTCAAAATAAATCGATAAACAGCCATTTTTATAGGTCTTCTCTTTCTTTATTTACAGTAGTTACTAATTTAAAGTAGTGTCACAATCTAGCCCAAATTGCACCGTGAGGGTTGAACTGTGAGGTAAAATGAGGTACAAGTGCTTTACCATGACAGATTTACCCCTCCATCCACTATCTCTCATTCATGTTTCCTCTCCCTCTCTCCCCCCCTCTTCATCTTCTCTCCACAGATATACAGTTTAGCTGGATGAACTCATCTAAAAGCCCTTTTTTGTCTTTACCCCTTCTCTCTCTACAGCATGACTGTGTAGCTCCTCCTCTTCTCTCTCTTTTCCCCAACAGTGATGTGTTACTGAGCTAATGATGGCAGTGACCCTCCATCCTTCCACAAAAAAAAACACACACACACACACACAAACACGCTCTTAGACATGTGCATGGAAATACTGCAGCACATATACCACTATACATACATGCGCACACACATGCTGTTGACTGTGCTGCGTGTTTGCCTTGCAGGCTAACGGACATAGTTTTTTACACATGGAGCACGAGACAGCCGTCTCTCTGCTGAAGAGTTTCCAGCGGACGGTGGACTTGATGGTTCTGAGAGACAGCAGCACGCGCTAAAATAGTTTTCATAACAAAACAAACAAACAAACACAACAACAACAACAACAACAACAACGCTTCTCTTCCCTGCTCATCACCATCCTACGCCACCCCACCTGCCCTCCGCTGGAGGCTCGTGGAACTGAGAAATGAGCCGCCTTTTTTACCTTTTTAGGGGAACACACAGACATTTATTTGCCTATTGCTGGACCAAAGGCGAATACTAGTGCCAAATGTACCATAGGAAACATATCGGCTCTTCTGTCTACCGGCGGTCAGAGGCCTGATCAACGATTGGACAGACCACAGGAGGATTTGACACTTTTGAGTTCTACAGGGCATCTGAAGTTTGGATTTTGTGGTTAATCAGGCAGCCCTCTGATTGGTCAGTCTAAATAGTGTTTGTTGGTTAGTGTTCTTGGATATTTTTGCTTCTCTCCGCTGCCTTTTATTTGCTGTCCATAGTAGATTTTTAAAAAGTTTGTTTTGTGTAGCACATGATTTATTCACCATGTTCTTCATTGTTGTTCTTCTCTTTGTCAAGTTCTCTTGTCTGTTCTGTTTTCTTCTATTCTGTTCTCTTAATTCCCTTCATTTTCTGCTTGTTCTTCTTTCTTTAACTGTCTTGTGTTTTCTTCTTTTCTGCTGTCTTCTGTTCTGTTCTGCAGGTATAATTGCCTCCAGTGTACAGAAATTTAAAACTTAAGACTTTCTGCCTTGTGTACATACATAGAGCTGCAGCTTTCAAAAGCTGCACTCTCCTTGGGGCCTGGACAGACAGTTCTAAAAGTTTATGGTTAATATAAATATTGTTGATAAAACACATTCTGAATGCTCTATTATGAACATACAGGGATTATTTCTCCAAATGGACAGTTTTTATAAACTAATCAATTGTTGTTTTCTTTTTTTGTTTGTTTTTTTTCGGTAAAGAAACACTGTTCATAGTTCATCACTGCTACTTTTTTTTGTTCTAAAAACCGTTGCTTGCACAGCTGTGCAGAAAAGAGCTAAAGCAATATTTCTGAGGCTCTGCCCACTGAGATTTTCAGCAGAGCCAAACTCCTGCAGTGCCATCTATCAAGAAAGTCATGCTAATGTTTACACACTGCCATGCACATAAACTACCAGGCAAAAACACATACACAGTGGACATATGTGCCCCTATACATAATGCATATACAGGAGTGCACTCTGAGCACTATGGCAGAATGAAGCTCTGTCTTTGTTCTATCCCAATTTTAAAATTCTTCTATAATAAAATCAGTCACATACACACTGTAACATTATTCATAATATCTGTGCCATATTTGGAGGTTCTGTTTTCTCATGTTGTTATAGCAATGTTACATCCCTTTTTAGCTGTTTTAGTTGTATGATAAATTTACAGCATGCAATCATGTCATTGTTCACTGTCAGCTAGCCATTTTCTTTGGCTTCTAGAGTTCTCCACTCAGTTGAAGACTCTAGATGTATCATACCACTGAGTTTCAGTGAGACTGATATTCTATAGTTGGTGCCATATGGACCCTCTGCCCCTCCCTGGTTGTATTTACACAGACCCAAAACATCAGAGCTTTACCTCTTTGTGGCCCAGATCCGATCTGCAGGAGAATGAATAGAAACTTGTTTTATCATTTGGCAAGCATTTACCTACTAAGTGTCCTCACATCTGGTCTCTCAAAGAAAGACAAAAGTGAAAAACGGAAAAAGAAAATGTCCCTAGAAAAATCAGTGAGTTATATCACCAAGTGTTATTGTCTTAATGGGTAAATCTTTAGTGAATCAGATTTTTCCTTTTTTAGTCAATCAGGGAAAGATCTGATCTGTGTCACAAAGACTTTTGGCTACACTTGAATTTTCCACGTGACTTGTAATCTGAGGGGATGATAATTGACACTAGGTGTGCATGGAAATTCAGATTTACCAGATTTCTGTTGGTCAGTGTGGATAAGGTCCGGTAGTGTTTGGAATATGACATAAGTGTTTGGAATATGACATAAGAGGAGCAGTTTAAGTAAACTCTGACATAGAAACTGAGTAATATGAAAGATTTCTGAAGCTGTGTCAATGCAGTCAAACAAAAATATGACCATCATTGTCATGTTTAGAAATCATACTGACAGGACAGATGTAACCACATAAAAAGAGAGATGAGGGTCATTTTCTGTCTTTGTGTAAATGCAACACATGCTTGAAGAAGTTTCATGATAGGAACTTTTGTTCTGTTCTGTATAACATCTGATGTTTCATCCAGAGTAAAACAACATCAGTGTCATCCTGTGCCCATTTTGTGTCAGGCCTCTTAATAAGCATTAGAATTTAGTTAATTCAATATAAGGGACACAAAATGGCACAGCTTAGTCCTGTGGCTGAGAAATCTTAACCACAGGTACCCACCCAACCCTATTTAGAGTTTGAAATATCAAAGATATTGTGATGAGAACAGAGAAAAAGGTTTGATAATATAATTATTTTTTACTACATGTTTCAGGTAATTCTTTCTAAATATATTGATATACCTTAGCTTTGCTCAAAAATTGTAATATTTTATAATAATGACACTTATAACAAAGTTATGGATGGAAGTACGCACAGTATGACTTGGATACCTACACATGTACTATCCAAAACTGTATAAAATGTATTTCTACTGTAATTGTGAATTTGTGTTATACAAATATATATTATATATATATGTATATGACTATAAAAACAGTCATTTTCTATGTGTTTAATCTACATAAGAGCTGAACAAATGCTGAGGGCGGTGTCACTGTACATAGCTGTGAATGAAATCCACTTTAAAATGACTCATATTGTGAATGTACTCATGCTTTCTGCAGTACCTACACCTACCCAACTTGAATGCTGCTTCTTCTGTTGTGTGACAAAAGTACTTTGACCTCTGAAGAGAGACCCGCTGTTGAGTTATAAGTTGGACAAAAATTTTAGTGACAATTTAACAGAACTATTTATTTCTTTATTTATTTGCACATGCAAGTTGAAATCCTTCCAGTTTTAAGTTTGAGTATTAATGCGGAGAAATGTAATTGCAGAAGTATATATAATATATATCATGTGTTTAGAATGCATTTTGCAGACGCTATCTGTACATACTATTTAAGATACAGTTTTTACAAAAAATAATATATGTATAAAATTGAAAAAATGCTGTGCAGCGATTATACTGGAGCCATTTTGGGCTTTGGGACGTACCATTTTTTCAGTATATAAGAAGTGTTTTGAATAATGTACTAAAGTCTCTATTGTACAAATAATAAAAATGTCACTATTGGTAATCTGGGTTTCTCCTGGTGCACTGCGCTCTGTCTTTCGGAGGGCAGAAAAAAGGGATATTTCTCTTAATGCTCTCTTATGCATCTATATTGTTCTAGCAAGAGAGACAGAAGTAAGGCATGAAAGGAAAGGAGACCAAAGAAGAGGGGGATGAGGAAAACTAGCTAATAAGAAAAGGGTGTGAAGTTATGAATGAGTGCTAAGGAGGATGTGAGGATATGTAAGGGGGAATAAGGAAGAAATTTTGCCAAGAGAGAGAAAAAACAGGCAAAACGGGGACGAAGAGGCAAGAAATAAAGGAATAGAGAAATTAAGAAAGGAGAGGAGCGAAGTGAGGAAGAAAATGCAGAAAGGAGAAGATGAGTAACAGTAGGAAATCAGAATACAGAAATATTTATGAAAAGGAAAGGATAAACTAATAAATAGAAAAAGAAAAACAAGGATTGAGTAGGATGGATAAAGAAGGGAGATAAAAAGAGATGGGATGAATAAAGCAACTGAGGGATAAAGAAAGGAAAGAGGAGAGAGAAACCTGAGAGGGTTTGTGGGAGATTTCAGTTTCCTCTGCTTCTCTGAGGATTAAACTCAGTGGATGCTCTCATCATCTCAGCAGGTGCTCCTTTGTCTCTTTTTCAATTAGTCTAACAGCCTGACTCTTCCCCATCCCTCTCTATCACTTCATCTCATCTCATCTAATCTAATTTTATTCCTGACAATTATGTGAGCTATGGATCACAGAGAGATAGCTTATATTGCCAAGCTGCATTACAAACAGGGTTTTTCATTAAAGTAAAAACCCATGTGAGTGATTATATTTTTCAGTTGTTCAAAGAAGACTTTTGCTCCATTGTGGTAATTATTATGTATAAAAAAAATCCTACTGAATCAAATTAAATAATTAGCCCATTTAATGCCAGATAAGTAAAGCCATCCTAACTTTACCAAGTGTGTTAGATTATCATTTAGTGTGTTCAGGTTGTGGAGGAGTAAGTTTATTTGTAATTGGCTTTTTAGAGTAGTACCATTTGTTTAACTTATCTTGAAAGAATTTTCCTTTTGGTATTCATTATGGAAACATGTTGGATTTGATAGCAAACACCTTGTTCACTCTCACCTCAATAGGAATACATGGGATCTTAGTATGAACGATCACGTGGTGTTTTTCTTTTTCAAATTCATAATTTTCTGCTGCCAATACTGGAGTTTAAAATTTGGTAAGTACTTTTATAGTACATTTATTTATTTATTTATTTTTCTACTTCATTCCTCTATTCCTTAAATTTCAGAGGCAAATATTGTCCTTTTTACTCCATTATACTTACATGACAGTTGCATTGACTTTGCAAAGTAAGATTTTACATGCAAATATGGAAGTTTATAAAATATTTTAAAGACTCTTGTTAGAGTTATCAACAATGGCAACAAAAGCTGCAACAGCAGTAATAATCCAATGATAAAAATAGGCCCATAACACTTACATAGGTGCGGCACAAGTTATATTCTTTTCGACTACATTTTTGCAGCAACATTTTGCATGCAAGACATTTACTTGTAATGGAATATTAAACCACTTTGTTGCTACTTTTACTCAAGTAAAAGATTTGAGAGCTTCTTTTACCACTACTACCATTCACTCACTACATAAATACATACCTCTGCATTGTAGTGTACAGTATAATAATGAATGGCTGGATTAAATGTGACAGGTATCGCTGGCTGAATGATCTACCACGTGTCTGTCTTGTGCCATTCCCGACTGTTTCCTGGCATCAGTGCTCCCTGTAGAACAAGTCTGCTCACTGTGCTACAGGACAACAATTAACAATAGAATGATGTCCTTTTGTTTCTCTTTACTCTTCCCTTTACACGGCGGTTTGAACAGAATGATACGTCTGTGTGCTGATTGACCAACACACTTACAATCATGCATAAATTTCCCCCCACACTAACTCATATATCATGCTGACATCAGCGTGTAAATGTGTGTGCGTATTTGTGTGTGTGTGTGTGTGTTAGAGAGGGTCAGAGTGAGGGTTTTTGTGCACCCACCGAAGCTGTCAATAAGCTCTTGTGATCTAATCAATAACAATACCAAAGACAGAGTCCATGACCTGCATTCAGCTGCTGCATGTGTATGTGCCAATGTGTGCGTGTGTGTGTGTGTGTGTTTGCGGATGAGGCGTCACTACAGTCACTCCACTGTCGACAATGAGACAGACGCACTGCCCAATACGCAGGGCTAACGTGTATCCTGCAGCAATTTGGCAATTTGGCTCTCTGTATTTTCAATCTGACAACCATTAGCATCTCCAATTGTCAAGTGTATGACTGCTGACCATGTGTCTGAGTTACACTAATGTATTATGAAATATCAAATAGACTGGTGTCAGTGAGACAAAGACTGTAAAAAGAGCTCACCCACAGTTCAGGACACAATTTGTTTGCTGCTTTTCCCAGTAGTTGAAGAGAAGATCAGCATCAGTTGTTTCTGTGTTGGTCTAGTGCATAGATATATTAGGGGTATATTTAGCCTAGCTTAATACAAGGATGGAGGCAGAGCAAAACAGCCTAACTCAGTATGGAACAGCCAGCTTCCAACAAGTGCAAAGTTACGTATTTAGCCTACACACAGTATTTCCAATATATTTAACCTGTATTATAGTAAAACAAAACTATGCAAAGCAGTTTATGCAACAGTTAGCCCACTATCAAGCTTTTTCTTACAAACCATGTAACCAACATTAGAAAGGCGTGACACCTCACCTGCATGCTTTATCTCAGATGTGCTAGCAGTCACCAGGTCCTAACAGCACAGTTGTTAGCTCATCTACTTAATGCCCAAAGACAACTCAGTAACCATTTTCTCATTTGACCATGAGGTAATTTGCTTAAACTTATAGTTTCCATACTGTTGTTTGACTCTTTCCTTGAAAAAATACTCCTGTTCCTTGGGTGATCAGTTAACATGGTAAAACATGATAATACAGATACCAAAGTAGCCCATAACTGTTAGCGTGCAAAAGACAATTAGCGTACTTCAGCTCAACACAACTGTATATTGAGTGAAAGAGACAAACAAACCATCAACATCAGCAAAACCAGCCACTTTTTAACCTATAGGCTTAACACTAATTTGTATCCATTAAACAAAGTTAGGATTTGAGTGTTAGCAAGTTAATGCTACTGCAAACTTAAGGAGACAAGATGACAAGTTGATGACAGTAGCCTAAAAAGGAAATTCAAACAAAAACTTGACAGTAATGTTATTAGTGTAATAATAAGTGTTTTTTCAGACCATTCAAGGGCAGAAAGACTCCAGACAAACTTTTAGCCAATTACCATGTAGCCTACTTTCAGTGGCATTGGCATTGGCATTAGGCCTACAGACTATTTTACAGTATATATTATTTTTACATTCTTAAAGGTTGTAACATTGCATTAAAGATTTCTTATAAATCTTATAACCAATCTTTGGATGCCAAAGTATTTGTCATTGACTTTAATTATCTGTTTTTGGAGCCAAAATGTGTGATAGGGATACTTAAATTCTTACTGAGGAAATTTGAGTTTGTTTTTACTGTTTATAAAAGCTGCAATAAAAGTATACTGCTTTTAAAGGCATTGTTTGGGGTAAGCTAGGCCCTAGTAATTGATGGATCTAGGCTGAGTTATACAGGAGGGAAAAGCCTCGGATGGAGAAGCTTTAATCTACTCAACACAATATAACTGTTTACCATGACAATTCCACCAAACTCACACACGAACGGGCTTGTCTGGACAGCTGGTAGGATTACACCTGAAAAATTTCAATTGTAATCCTCACACACCTTGATTTTAGATTGTGCCTGTACTTCTGTGAGTCTGCATGCATCAAGACACCATAAATAGACATCAACCCCACGGAACCTACAATGCAGAGAGAAGTTGCTGTTTTGACCAGACTTGTGTATGTGTAATTCAAAAACAAATGTATGATAATTATTACTTACCAACCAGTGGAACAAGACAGTGGGAGGAAGACAGGAGGGGTTACATAAATCTTCCTCTTTGAGTCTAATCAGTAATTGAAAACACACAAATAGTGGATTAGATCTAGATCCAGTGCAGACCCAGGGACTGAACAAGCTGCAGCACACAATATAGCTATTTAACATGACAATACCACCAACATAAACAGGCTGTTTATGAAGAGCCTCTCAACCCTGCTTTAATGGTGTTTAGAGGAGAGTGCATAAACGTGTATGTGTGTGTGTGTGTGTGTTTTGCGTGTGTGCGCGCGCGCGCCTGTCTGTCTGTCTGTCTGTCCGTCTGTGTTCATCCCACAGGACCGCCTAAACCGGTCTGACTACGTTCTGACACAAGTCATCTGAATGAAGAAACTGAGAACTAGCTTAACCAAGGCAAGACAGAGGGAGCGTTTAAGTGAAAGAGAAGGCGCGAGCAAAAACAAGCCACAGCCCCGGGTGCCAAGTCCACGCGCTTACTGTCAACGTACAGTTGCAACGTTCTGTCTTTTCTCCGCTGGACTTTCAAACAACTCGTTAAGTTTTCCTTTTGATGAAAACTCATGTTGGTGTAGGCAGTTTTGGTGTCAGCTTGGTGTCCCAGTTTTGAGGGAGGCTGTCCCGGGACAGACAGACGCACACATCTGTAATAACAGATACACGTTCAAAGTGACACGCTCAAGCCCCGGGGAGGAGGACAGTGAGCGTCACCATGCCTGTGCGACAGAAAGGTAACTATAAATTAAATGTTTTTCGATCATTCTCGGTCTTAACTTCAGCATCTATTGTTTTTCCCACACATATGTCGGTTTTGTCACAGAGAGGGTGTCGCACACTTCAGTTTTACCACTCTGAAAGGCTGCGCTCATGTTGCTGTTGCTAAGCAAAGCGCACTTTAGCGTGCATGTTAACGCTAACGCTCTAAAACGAAACTTTTCTAAAATCACACGAAATTTAACGTTAAGTTGTTTATTGGTCTAGGCATGCAGCTAGTAAATGGAAATTTAAAAGCTTTTGCTAATTACTCAGGCATTGTGCTACATTCGGCACAGAAGATATCAACGAGGTAGCATTTTATTTGAACTATTTCAATTTTTCTTAGCTTGAACTTAGACTGCTAGGTTGAGCTGAATACGGACTCAAACGAAAGGAGAGATTCTTTTCGGCTGAAAAGTTTTTTGACTCTGGTTAATGGTTATTACGAGCCGTACTATAGTGGGTTGAATGTGCAACTGATTGATATCTGAAAACATTCTCTACTTGATATGTGCAGCTGTAAATACGTAAATAGGAATTCATTTTGGCTTGAAGGTAAAAAAGGCGACTTAGAGGGGCTGAAGATACACGCGTGAGTTTAATGTTGATCCGTCAGTGCTTCCGGTTTAATCAGCTGTTGAGAGTGCCATGCGACCTGGAATGCAGTCTGCAATTTTCTTTAACACTATGAGCTGTGAGCTCACATGCCCTTCTGCATCAGAGTTACTCGTACATAAAACTTTGTGTGCCAATAAGGGTTATGGTAATAAAACTTAAGAGTGGTTAAGATTTAACATAATGCTGATAAAAAAGAGTGCGATACACAGGCTGAATATGCAGATTTTTTTTAATTTTTTTTAAAAAAGACCTTACCTTAAAATTAAGCTTAAAACATACATCTTAGAAGACCAGTTTTTAAAAATGTAACCGTACCATTATATTGCAGTTAGGAGCTGAGGGTAAATATGGACCTGGGCTCACCTCTTGAAAGCAAACATTGTTACATCTATTGTTCCATTGTTACATTACATCCTTGTAAAGTGCTGTATGAAGACCTTATATCCTCTTCAGTTTAGTCGCTGTTGAATTAGCAATTGAGTATTTATGATCAAAACTGAGAACAGTGAATTAGAGAGAATGAGAACGAAAACATTTATCTGACACTCTTAGAAAGAACAAGTACATGAGGTGTAACCTATCACTAAACCAGTTACACCTGTGTCTACACTCTCCACATTAAATCAGGTGTCATTAATTTGTATTTTATTATTTTCACAGTGATGACTTGTTGAGGTCTGATTCAGTTTTTAACCATAGTAATTCTCAGTTAAGTAAATAGTTTTAAATGTACAGTACCTAATCTCACTGCAAAGTGCCTTGAGAAATCTTCCCTTTTATGTTACTTGTAATGTAGTTACTTCAGTGTTTATCTTGTATTTAGATGCTCAGCGAGCCCTGGAGCTTCTCCAGCAGTACCGGGCTAAACTTGACCAGAGACAGCAGAGCCAGAGCCGGAGCCAGAGCAAACAGGGCCTTGTGGAGGAAGACCACCAGCTGCAGCAGTCTCTGGACAGGGTCATCAACGTCTTTCAAAGTCAGCTCTTCAGCGCTCTGCTTGGTAAGAATATGTATAAACACTGATTGGACAGTGCAGTGTGTTGGTCAGGGAGGATGCAATGAGTTTGGGACTGTATATAATGAAGAGGAAAAGGGTTTTGCTGAAGGACAGTTCACGGCAGGCTTGGAAAATCATAAGAGAAAGAGTGGAACACTTCTTTGTTTCTGCCAGTGGTTGCACTCTTTAACATACTGTCTAAAAGATGACTGTTCACCAGAGAATGGAGATAAGAATATAAGCATGTAGGCGTGATGTGGTCTGTCACAGAAAACACAGGGCCCTTTATAGGGAATATGCACAAATTTGGAGAATGTGTAGCAAGTGTAAATTCCTACTAAGGGTAAACATTCTGTGTCTAACTGGTGAGTTCTGCTTGTGGTGAACTGTTGCTCATTGGATGGAAAACACCAGGCACATGTGTGTCTGCGTGGTTATGTGCATGACCATAAAATGGTTCTTAGTCTCTGGCCCCACCTTCTTTGCACCACGCCCACACCTTTGGCTCTTACAGTAACAATCTTTTCTCCATTTTGTGTGTGCGTGTGTGTGAGTGTGTGTGTGTGTGAGTGTGCTGTTCACTGAACATAGGGCTAAGTTCCTGTTTGTGGCTTTGACCTTTAATCGAGCTGTCTCTGGTTTTAAAGTTGTGTTTGAAACAGTATTGCCTTTTTATTATTGATCCTTGACTTTGCTTTTTGTTAAAGGTATTTGACCTAATCTACCATGTAATGTTTAACCATACTATATCTCTTTGCTTGTGACTGTTTTTTTACTGTATTGTGTATTTTCTACTACTGATTTCTGTGTTATTGCCCTTGTACGTATTGCATCATTAAAACCTACTGTGAACTCTTCCTCTGTTATTAACACATCTTCCTCCAGCTGTTTGTATATTTCCATATGTTGTGCCTGTTTTGTATGAAAACCAAACCTCTCTGAGTCAGCAGCCAGAGTTACAACCATGTTTATGGTTAAGTGTAGAAATTCCTGTAAGCAGAGCGGGGGAAGTGAGGCCTCTAATTGTAACAGTCACTGTGTTAAGTTCTGTCAGTACTTCTCAAAAGTGGAACTGACAGTGGAATGAACTTCTTTTTAAGTGGGAAACCCTGAATACCTCAGGGATTGTTGTTCTTAAGAACGTTGGTGGCAGTATTCTTGTGCTGCCACTAGGGGTCAACATTGTATCAGCTGTGCTCAATTGGATTTCTGTACTTCTGTATTCCTTTCTATCTCAGACACTGTTTGATCAGCTTAACTTTTGTTACACATTTAATCCAAAGTGAAATGTACAAAAGTAATTAAATATTTTTCTTGATTGCAATCCAATTATTTTTATATGGTTATATTTGTTACTATATTATTTATAACTATATTGTTATTATATTATTTTTATCCTTCAATCATTCATCATAGCTGTAATGTCTGTTCTCCTTCCAGACATTCAGGAGTACTATGAGTTGACAATTCTTGAAGACAGCAAGTGTTCTGGGGATCAGACAGATGGTTCAACGAATCCTCCTGCTCCCAGTAACTTGCCAGCAGCATACTCAGCCCAGCCACAGCCTTCTTCTGGTCCCCCGGTCTCCCAAGCTTCTGGAGAACCATCCCAGTCAAAACCCCTGGCCCCCAGACCAAAGTCAATTAAGTCTCCAGCTCCTCCAATCCCATCAGAAAAGTCTATAGTGGAACCATCTTCCCCCACAACGCAACCCATCACACCTCCGTCACAGGGAGCCAAAGTTAAGTACCGTGCTCCTCTTCCTCCTGGTCATCTTGGAGCCTCCACATCACCTGCATCACAGACTCCTAAACCCTCTTCTCCATCAGCTGCTACATCCCCTTGGGCCACAGTAAATGGTGCAGAAACCACTGCTGGCTCTGTAAAAACACCCTCTGGAGTATTACTCAATGGAACAAAGCCACATCTTACTGCCACTGACTCCCTTTCTTCAGAAAGCTCCACTGCCAATCCACAAACTTCATCTGCCTCTCCAGACCTAGTGACCGTCTCAGCCCTTGTCTCGAGTACCATCCAAGGCCTCGTGTCTCCAGCTACTCCAGATAAACTTACTCCCACTAGTATAGATCTCGGCAGAGTCACAGACAGTACACCAATCTCCACAACTGTTGCGAACAACAAGGACCCAGACACAGGCAAAGTCACCCCTAGCACGAGTCCAACCAGCCCCAACCAGGGAAAATTTACCTTCAGCAGCCGCAGCCCAACAGCTCCTCCAGGGCCTTTGACAAAAGGGCTTCAGATGAGGTATGTCCAATATATGAGGATATATTTCAACTGGTGGGAGGGAACATGAGATAAAACCAGACTTAGCAACTTTCAACTTTGATTTTAAAAGGTTCAATGTATCAGTTATTGCAGGTAATTCAGTGAAAAATACTACAGAAACCAGCAAGAACACCAAAGATGTGACCAAAGTATAACTTCAGATTTTTTTTGAAACTATGAATGAGGACTAACAACAATAGCCTCTTAATAAACTAAATCTAAGTTGTATTAACTACAGGCTGTCCTTTTCCTTTTCTGTTTTTTCATTGTACCATAGCTTTGCTGTGTATGCTAACTAATTTCTGATAAACTGGATTTAGTTTGATTCACAATTCTTCCATTTTTTGTTTTGTCATTGGTAGAAAATAATAAAATTCGTATTTATTTAATATACATTTTTCTCAAATTATCATGCTGACACGAAATAATATTACATGAAAAAATGCTTGTGTATGTCTTATGTAGTCATACAGAATAATAAGTGACAGTTTCGAGAGTTCACCTTTAGACACCCTCTCTCCTTGATTTCTGTTCCTAGTCCAACCAGCCCCGGGCCAGTAAAAGTCACCTCCACTAAACCCAGCCCCGGTCCGGCCAGCCCAAGGCAAGCCACAACCCCGCTGACCCCCAACAAGGTAAGACATCTCTGTTTTTTTGTTTCAGTGCCCGAGGAAACCTGCAGGAAAATCTCTCCACAGTTAACAACAGAGTATAATACATATATCCTCCTATTTGGAGTTGGCTGGTCTCAGTTGTTGGGTAGCAACCTCGAGGTTACAGAGAGGCTGCACCATTCTGGAAAAGAAGTTAGGTTATGTTTTCTTTGTTGAAAAACTAGTTTTAAATTACATATACCTTTCATTATCTCCTTTTGTTGAGTAGAGTTTGTCAGGTTTGTTGCAGCACAGTACTATACAAGGCTCTCATTACTGATGTTAACAAGCCTATTGAAATTTTAAGATTTTACGACATTTATTTTGGTGGCATCTGTTAGAAAGTGTATCACCTTGGCATGATACCATGTGCTGCTGCTGTTTTGGCTTAACATAGCTTATGAGATGTGATGCTGACATAATTGTCTTTGATCATAGTTCGCTGTGGGTTTTCTCAACAATGACATTTTGTTTTTGCTCCAAAGGTTTTGTCCTTCACTGCTTGTGCTCCGCTGCTCATTTGGTCTATCTCAGTCTTTTCAGATGTTAATGCAGCTTATGATGAAATTAGCAGCAAGGTTCAACCTGTTAAGGCAAATACAGAAGAATCGTTGTCATAAGGGATCTCTTGATGCTATGACTTACAATTATGGTGTTTTATAAAAATGAAATACACCAGTACAGAGCATGAGGTTCGTCTGGATTTATTGTTTCATGTCAAACACATCACTTCTCCTACATGGGAACAGTTTTGATACAAGGCAAACATTCTTCCTGTTGACAGCATGTCTTCCCTTGAACCATTATTTCGAAAGGCTGCTGGTGGCTGCAAAGACAGAGTCAGATGGACAGATCGTTCATGCAGTTTGAACATTGGCTTATATGGTATTACATAATATGACAAGAAAAATCAACTTAGTGTTCAGTAACATTTTATTTTTCAGGAGAGTCAGCAGAACAAGCTCAGAGATAGGCTTGTACAATTGGTTTTGTATTTTTATTTTTCATGACAGGAAAAATAGTTTTGTGTGACTTGGTTTGTCTAAATACATGTTTACACTATATACACTTTCAGTTTGATTTAATGATGATCATCCACATCTTGGGAAATTGTGCTGGCACTGACTTTGCTTTATCCAGAAGCTGTTTACAGTGGCTGGGTGATATGGCAAAAACATGATCACTATATTTTTTAAATTGCTTTATTTTGTTATTGCAAAACCATTAAAATATAGTTTATTGACATGAAATGTGATGTGATGATGTGCACCTGTGCCCTGCAGCATGTTTTATCGGATTTGAAATTGTTTTTAACAAGACCAAAACTAAAAGCATTCATTTTCTCTGTGGGCGAGCAAAAGTTCCAACTATCTCCAACACTTTTCATAGTGTTTCTATGTAGATCACTGATAACTACAAATACTTGGGGAAAGCCTTTTACCATGTCAGTAATTTTTTTTTTAAACTCATCACTGTACCTCATATAGTAAGGTTGGGGGGATGAAGGTGGTTTCATCCGTCCCTTTTTGCTGAAACACTAGTACATCTCAGTCTGAAAGATTGATCTTTGATAAGTCTCACTTGCAAATGAGGTTTTGATTTCAATGTTGACCTCTTGGTAACATAAAGGGTTTCATAATAACAGTGCCTTATAAACGCATTGTGTTGAGGTTGATTGTAACACTGGGTTTATTAATATTTGGCTTATTTCTAATTAATCAATCCAAAATTTTTTTGTAAAAGTATGTGGTTTTGCCTAATTTATTTTTCTTTTGCCTCTGAATTAAAAAAAATAAGTTCACATTTTTAATCAGGCAAAAAAGGATATGTTGCCACAATTTTTTAGATGTGAAATTCATTTTATTTATTTATTTATTTATTTAGTTTTTGCATTTTCCTTTAATATTAATTTTGTTTGATGAAGGGGATTTGTATTAAATGACTGTAGAAGAAAGTGGACCTGTAGATAATGGTCATTAGCACAAACCAGTGCGGACAGATTGACAATTTTCTGTTGGCAGCAGTGAGCAACAAAAGAGGACCAACAATGAGTGCTGGATCATAGGAGAGTGAAACCAGAGAGAAGTAGAGTATGACAGAAACAGAAACAAATGTAAAACCAATGTAAAACAGTGTGTGTGTGCGTCTGTATCAGTTTGATGCAAGAGATTTTGATATGAGACATTTGTCACCTAATTTTCCAATATCTCTCCCCTCTATTGGTCTTATATAATATATGTAGCAAAATGTGTTGTTGGGTCCAACATTAATGGTAGTGATATTTACATGTAAGAAAAGCTCAGTAACCTGAGCGAGAGAAATTTCATCTCTGTGTGAAGCTTCAGGGTGCATGTGGAGCTTTAACTTTGCCGATCCCCACAGTCAAAGTTGAAAGTAGAGCATCCATTGCTGTTCACTCAGTCTAACCCCCTACTCCTGCCAAGCAGAGACTGACCTCATAAAACAACAGAGTGGTGTGTGTGTGTGTCTGTGGAGTAGTATATGTATTTGTGTGTGTGCTTATGTCTGGCTGCGTAAGTGTTTGCCTGTGCATCCATGTGTATGCGTTTCTGCGTCTGTCTCTGCATGTTTGCCTGTCCATTTTTTTGTGTGCTTTGTGAACTCTGCCTGTGTGAGGATACATATTCTGAGCCATGCACTTTTTGAGGTCAAAATGTGTCTACCAGCTGCCATAAAGCGAAGACAGCAGCTGGAAAACAAGAGGGTGGGTGGAGGTGTACCGGGACAGCTGCCATGTTTCCAAGTTGGGCTCTATTTTAGCGAAGAAGTCATCTCTGGCTGCTCTGATGAAAGGACAGGTGAAAAGGACGTGAGAAAGGGAGAGAGACCTTAAGGAATGAAGGAAGAGGATGAGAAGGAGGAGACAGAAAGGGACAGAAGGATGTCGCCCACAGCAACAAGCAGCCAAGTGATGGAACAGGGAAGTTGCAGCTGGAAGATGTTTCGGTGAAAGTTTGCCAGACGGACTGGTGAGGATGGACTGCATTTGTATCCTCACTACCAAGGTGAGACGCAGGAAGGAAGATAGCAGGCTATAGTAGTGCAGAGCAGAACAAGAAGGAAGGAATGAGAAAAGATAGGATAATGCTAGACGTATAGCCTCAGATCCAATTTACTAATCTAACTACATTAACAAGGTTTTGCAATTAGTGTCTCTCGTGACGGCATTCATTCATTCATATGTCATATGTCTTCACATAGTCTTTTTGATTTTGAACTGTCATTAAGATAGCAGGATTTTTGATGGGAAAACAAGATTAAGAACTGTAGTCCCTTGGGGAGAGTTCACTTTACAAATCCAAATGAAGCATTTTAAAAGAAAAAACAGGCTCAGTAAAGAATGGGAAACTATGTTCACCTGCTCATAATTAGCCATATAAAACTGGTGAAGGCTTTCTTATTGCACAGATGAGGTGCTATAGTTTGTAGATGATAAGGCTATTAGGTGATATCTTACAAGAACGGGATGTGCTCCAGTCAAGTGACTCTAATGGGAGCCGAGCTGCCTCTCAGCTGTTGGTCTGACAACATGTGACACCCTGAGAGACAGGAAACTGGGTTGATAGGACACACACTTCAAAAGACTAGCAATCTGGCTGGATGGCTGTGTAGATATCTGACTGATCTGACTGATTCACTTGTTGACTGACTGACTGGCTGGTCTTAAGGCAGAAGAGAATACTTGGCTCAATACAATTCTGGTAAAATTTAACACATGTGCATCATGCACATTTTTACATGCTAGCAATGTGTGGCATACACACATGTAAAGTAGTAGTAATAGTAGCAGAACCAGTGTAAGCTTGGTAAGGTCATAGCCTCCCATGACCCTGCACAGGCAAGAGAGAGTAGACAGATGGATGGATGAAGGTTTTAACTGATGGCATTGCTCCTATCATGAAAGTGCAAAGTACCAATATTTCTAGGTGTAAAGGCAGGGTATGCCTACAAAGAACAGTTTGTATGACTTGTCCTCTGACATCTAGACATGAGCGTTTAGAACTTTTCCCAAATAGCTACAATTGAAAGCCTGTTGAAAAGCTTGCTCTCTTGGAGAGGGGCAACATGTGACATTTGTTGAATAAGGAGCCCAATTTAGGCTCCCAGGTTGGAACCAGCACCTATATGATTGGATCCCACACCTCATTATGTTATCTTCTCATTAGGTTTTATTTTTTTCCATTGCATTTACCCATAAGTTGCTTGTTTGGAAATTTTAATGCAGTTCAAACCTGATTTAAAAAGAGAGAGAGAGAGAGAGATGAAGTAAAGCCTGTAGCTTTTTGTGCATGTCACGTGGACATATATTAGCAAGTATAATTTGAATTAGATACATTATCAGCCATCTCTAATAAGGAAAAAATTAGAAAAATTTCTGTTGCAGTTCTTATAAATTACACAGCAAATTAAGTGGTTGTTTGTGCAATAAAATGGTGAATCAATGAGGAGGTTTGTGGGTATGTTTGGTATCCAAATCAGAGGGAATCTCATTCTTGATTCAGTGCTGGTTGTTGTGAACTTTGCTTCCAAGCTTCACTTAGGTATTTGCTTGAAATGGGGATCAACAGTAGACCTCCCACATTAGTAATGGAGCCTGCGGATGCCAAGACATCAAAACAACAAATTTACATACAGTAGAACAAAATAACCCGGTTCTAAGTTTGAAGTTGGTATCAATCCTTACTTGGCCTTAATTTTTCAAGCAAATCCTGCTTTGTACTAGCTCTTGTTTAGAAAGCAGAAAGGAGTAAACACATAAGAGTTTTTGGTACCGTTGGGAAATTTCCATCAAAACTAAAGCTAATCCTCTGGGACTTGACTCCCTCAGATGGTGGGAGTAGATGAAGACTTTTTAATGTTGGTTCTTGCAGCCAAAAACGGATAAACTGGCGTGCTTTACTTGTACATTCCACAACTAAGTTGATGGTGTTGGCATTAGTCAGGAACATACTTGTCACAGGATGTAACCCCAGTTCTCTGAGTCTGTGCGTAGCTCTCTACCTTCATGTTATTGCAGTGCCATTACAGGAAATTATTTTTAATATTCTGAAACATTCATCAAAGTAATGACGGCACTGCAAAAATCAATGTCATGGCGGGACATGTTAGCAGTGGCAGAGCATTAAACTCACACTGGCATGAATAACTATTGCAAAACTGTATATTTTAAGCAAATTTTCTTACACCCTGATTACAAAATAATGAGGAGGCTTTAGAGAGAAACTGCATGGTCTTTTAAGTAAAAGGGATCAGGTACATGAAAGAAACTGCTAGAGGACACACACACACACGCACGCACGCACCAGAGTCTGCAGTCTCCTGGCAGATACATAAACAGACTTCAGGGATTCCATCTCACATTCATCTGGTTAATCTCATTTATCTCATTAAAAGAATGGATTAAAAAACAGAGGGTGTTCCCTGAGCTCATGACTGCTAGATTACTACTGGAGGATGTGTCAGTACATTCTTCCTCATCCTACTTGATTCATGTCTTCTTCCCATATCCCTCTTTGACCCTGTGCTACTATGTGCATTTTTGAAAAAGAAAAATGAAAAATATTCCAAAAAAGAAAAGTAGAAAGAAAAATACAAAATTCATGCCCATATATGCTCATTAATGGAACATTTAATCAACTAAAATATATCTTGGGTTGATCAGAGATCCATTTGTTTACATTCACAAAAATCTAAAAATTCATTGAGTAAAACACAAATTAAGATTACAAATATGATCATAAAAAGGTAGATTCATCTTGGAAATGCAGAACAGTTTCATAGGTTGAAAGCATCCCTGAAAATTATATAAAAATCAATTTTAAAATTACTGTGCATTACTTATTGATATGTGATTTAACAAAATCTTTCAAATAATGAATACTCAGATATTCAAACATTTACTAAAGATAAACATTCATTAATATCCTTGGTTGTAGAGATTGTTGTCAAACATACAGTAGGTGGATTAGACTCTCTATCAGTATTTCCTTCTCTATCTTTTCCAATCCTCTTTTTCTCTCTGATATATCCAGCCTTAAATCCTACCCTGGTTTTATCAGTGTGTGATTGTTGTTTGGTCTTACTGAGTGCCACTGGCCTCCTGTGCTCCAAGAGAGCAAGAGTCTCTACTAAGAGGCTTACCTTAGGCTGCTAATAGACTTTACAGAGGTGGAGCTATTTTAGGATGGACAAAGAGGAGAAAAGAGAGAAAAAATGAGAGAGAGAGACACAAAGACTGTAGGAGGGAGAGAGATCAAGTCTGTGACGAGCAAGTGCAAGAGCACGACTTCCTCATGTATCTAGCTTTTCTGGCATGTTTTACTGGATTTTGAAAGAAAACTCCATGGTACATCATTCCACCAATCCACTCATCTGTGCAACTATCCAGCTAGTGCTGTGGTGTAACTGTGAGAGGAGGTCACGGCTGACCAATTAATCAACGGAGAAGGCATGAGAGGAGAGGAGAGGAGGAGGAGAACTCCCCAAGCAGCAGTAGGACTAATGAGACCAGAGTCATGTATCTACAGGAGGACTAATACAGTGATGTAGGACTGCGGTTACAGGTTAGCTCACTTCATGAGAGCTTCAGCAATAGATTAAACATCCCCTCAGCTCTGTGGGATCCTTTCTTGTTCTGAAGAATTGGACATAGTCTGCGGGTCTGTGGATAGCCCTGCCCGTAGTAGGACTGACACCTACTGGAACAGCACGAGGGATACATGTAAAGATGGACCGTCATAACTCTGCATCCTCAATAAATGTAAAGTATCTTCACTTACTTTACTTTTTATTGATTTTCTCATCCAGTTGCTGTTTCTAAGTGTTGATCACATGCAAAAGTAGTCTTTGTCTTGCAGTTGTGGCAGAGAGTCTGAAGGGCAACGGAGGATAAGTTAACATAAATAATGGCCAGCAGACCATCACCTGTGTACACAGTTTGGGTTGTTTTTAAAGCTTGTTTAAAATCAAACATTCTGATTTAAATGCACTTTGAAAAAAATGTATTTTTCTCTTATGTCACATTATTTAGCACTCATACATTGGAACTAAAGTACACCTGTAATTCAGTACTATTTTAGGTATGTTCTTTAATTGTACTTTTTACTGAGCTTTAGTTACTAATATCTTTTCAGAATAAATTTTAACATACCAAAACATTATCAGTCTGAGAAATACAACAAAGTTCAATATTAAACAAGTGTTTTCCAAGAAAGAAAAACCTTTAACTTTTTTTTTTAAAGTGACATTTCTCCTGTAAATTTCTCAGAAATAACTGCTGGAGAGGTCAAATTATTTAGTATTTCATAAAAATGTTGAATGTTATTGAAACATCAAAAAAGAGAGAAAACATATTTGTGTGAACTTTTTTTTTCTTCTTTCCTCTCCAATTAGGCCTAATCATCTGATAACTCCTCAGATTAATCTTGTGATTCTCTAAAAGGAGCTGACCCCTAGGCTAGGAACTATTGGACTAAACTGCCTACCTGTATACAAAACTAGGTCAGCTACAACTACAACAATCAACGCTACTCATAAGATGATTTTTAGCTAAACAAGTATTTTTACTTTGTCTTCAGTATCTTATATGTCACCTCCAATATGATAAAATTAACTCATGATGGTTATTTACTTAACTGCAGGACCTTTCCATGGAAATTTTTTCATAAGTAATGAAATAGTTTTACATTTTTAATTTTTGTACTTTTACTGAAGTAAAGGATCTAAGTTCTCATTCCGCCACTGGTATTTAGCCAGAATGAACCTGTTTTCAAAGCTTGTGTTAATCAAAGAACAGGTTGGCACCCTACATATTAGTGTTGGAGTCACCTCCCAAATCATCTTGGAACAAGAAGTGTGTCACATCCTTCGGAAAGACTCTGATCTGAACCCTAATTGTTTCAAGTTTCCACTGAACTCTGTCAGAGGTGCTAGGAATGACTGGCTCACAACCAAGAGAAGCTCAGTAATTAAGAGGAATTAGTCCAGGGCCAAAGGTCATGGCTTTAACATTAATGATAGCTGTCTGCTGCTGCTCCCTTGCCGGTAGCTGTTGTCCACCTGCTTTTATGCTGAACTTCACAGGCTAAAAACTGTTTCTTTCCAATTAATTAACGTAAGATTATATGATGTGTCAGCAACCCAAAGTTCTGTCAGCTTTTTAAGGTAATCATTATACTGATTTTGACATTCTAAAATTTTAAATTTATTACTCTGATAGAGGCATGGAGAAGACATAGACAAAAACCTAGATAAAATCAGAGAGACTTATTGTAAAAATTCTGGCACATGCATGACTTGCTGAGGTTTTGTTTAGATCTTAAAGCCATGAATAAGATATCCTACTAAAAAAACTAACTAGCTTCGTTTGTGTTGTCCTTTCTAATTGTCTCAGATGGTATAATATGGGTCTTTCAATCAGACAATCAGATATCAGTGGTCTCAAACTGCATGGAACTGCTGAGATGTGTATTGCTTGTTTCTTGTTTAGTTTTATTTTGTGGCAAAGGGAAAAAAGACAACATTAGTCACTCAAACTTGCCTAAAGCTATCTTGAGAGCTGCTAACTGGAGCTGTTACTCCATCTAAATCTATCCAAGTCCACGTCCCTGAAATAAAGCCAAAACTAGAAGCCATGACTGGGCAAGAGCCAGCTCACATTTGGCCAGACCTCAGCCACTATCAGCCCAGCTTGGCTGGGTATAAGGGTCAACTCTGGGCGCAAGTACTGGTCAGTGCCTGTCCCTGAAAAATAAATCACCTGACTGGAAGAGGGTAGAAGCAGGATAACAATCCTGATGGAAGTAATAAACAAGAGAAGCTGTAGCATGCAATGAACCCTGTTGTTCATATCCAAAAAACACACAAAAAAGAAATGTGCAAGCTCTGTGACCTCCCTTTGTTCAGTCACCTATGGTTTGTTGTGAAGACTTTGAAGTATTAGTTTTTAAGCCATCTATTGGTCTAGTCAAGCTAACAGGCTCGCAAGCTAACATTAAATTGCTCAGCCCAAGTCATGCCCGAGTACAGCCAGAGCAGCTAATCCCATTAAGCAGATGACTAATCTCTGACTTACACACTTACAGACGAACACACACACGCACACACACACACACACACACACACACACGCACGAACGAGCACACATTTATGCTGATATATGCCTGTATTGTAATCACACACACACACACACACACACATACATACAAACACACAAACACACATACAAATAATATAAGTCAACTGAGTTCTTTTCACTTCACTTAAATTTTATTGTTGATTTTCAGGAGGGGAAAATTAAAAAGCTTTGTGACCTTACGACCTTTGCCTGTCAGAAGGGTTTAGAGAGGAGATCAGGGTCCTGCTTCGTGTGTTTTGTGAGTCAAAAGGATTAAAAAAATGTTGTCCTTATCCCTCTTGTCCTGCTGTTTAGTGCTGCTAGTGGTGTTAATGTAACTTCTGCTGTAGAAGTGATGATTTGTTGATACTGACAGTAGACAAGCTGTTTCCTTAAAGAAAAAGTTTGTAGAGTTATAGCTGACACAGTTTCCACACTTTTCACACTTCCAAAATTATTTCACATCATATGGCTACAATGCCACATGTTTTTTTTCCTCAAATAATTCTGTTTTTTTTTTTTAAATGAGTCCAGTAATTAGTTTTCAGTATGTAGGCAAAGCCATTCTTTAAATATATTCAAATCCAGAGAAGCTGTGCCATGTATAAGACCTGTCATAAAGTATTTGTTTACTTGTTTATGACACTACCGCTCATATGGATTTCTTGAAGAACTTAAGATGCTGTAAGTCTTCACATGCCTTTATATCTCTTAATGAAAAAACTTTAAACAACAATATATACACTAGTTTATGTTAGACACTAATTAATCAAAAAACAAATCAAAACAAAAAAAACAACCAAAACAACAATGTCCAGGTTCTGCTGTGTCTGTGTTTTACCACATAGTGGCACTCTAGGTATAACAAATACAGCTACATGCTGTTGCACAAATTGTTGTTCTGCAGGAATTTGACATGATGCTAATGCTGTTTGTTGCTTTTTTATGAATTAAATGTCATAAAATTATTTCACAATATTACAGTGCAGTTTTTGGAACCCTTTTAACTTCTCTGCAGCTTAATTAGTATTTGTTGCTAAAGGGTTCTGCAGGAATTAGTGTGTCCTCACACAGCATTTCAGAGAGAGAGGAAGAGATATATATAGAGAGGAATATTCACTCATGTGAAAACTGAATGCACAGCTGGCAAAAGCTGATCATGTGACCATCTTTACAATATTGATGTATGAAGTCTTTTTTGATTGGTCACAGTGCAAAACATAGATGTGCCACTATTGGCGAGTAGTGAGTGTATGAGGTTACCACACACATACGCACAGCGTAGTTATTTCTGTGCTGGCTGACCTACTAATGTTAACATGTAGTGCATGCCTGCTAGGCTCATGATGTTGCATCCTTCGTTTCTCTTTCTCTCTCCTTTCCTTTCTCTCTCTCTCTTTCTCTATCTCTCTCTTCTCTCCCTTTGCTATTTCTATCCCTTTCATTCCTTTCTTTTTCTTATATTCCTTTCTTTTCTGTATTCGTTCTTTTATCCTTTCTTTCTCCATATGTTTTAGTAGTTTAGTGAGTGATGTTGAAAATATGATGTGTAACTTTACACTCGCATTGTATTGTGTGAGCCAACAAAGCCAGAATGCCTGTGGCTCTCCCAGATGTATAAATGTATTTTTGTGTGTGCATGCGTATGTGTACATTGGCATGCACACACACTAGCAGAATCTCCATCTGTTCTTTGCCAAACACAGAGGAACTCATATAGCTGGTCTCAGGACAGCTAGCTTATCAAACAAGCCAGGATTTTTGAAAGACTAACTGGCTGAATAAAAATAGCTCTGTGATTTATTTCTAAAAAGTCTAATTTAAGGTTTCTATTTCTATTAATATCCACGAACAAAACATTTTGGAAAATTTAGAAAAAAATCATTCTAGTATGTCCTTTTCAGAAATTAAAATCATACTATTATGCCCTTTTTCTATTGTCAGGCATCACTTGTACCCGTTTTCCAAGAACACTTATATTTACTCTTCCAAACCTCCTCGGGTAGAAGTGTCAGGTCCACAGTTAATGTTTATTCGAGAGAAATAGATGAGTGGCTCCTTGATGTAAGAAACTGATATTCAGGGTGGTAGTGTGAAGTCTTTAAAGCAAGCACAGAGAAAAAAATGTCACCACACAAACATGGAAACTCCTACAAACACATAATAGAGGATCTCATGGTTTTTACTGATGAAAACTTGCCCAGATTAAGTCAATTTATGGAAATTTTACATGTAAACCCAGGCATACAGAGAACAAAACTGCATCCAAAGAGACATGAGAAAAAGCAAACCATTTTAAATATTGCTAATCTAAATCCTAAATCCTAATCACAGGATGCAAAAAACACTTTATCCTCCATAAAACTTCTTTGTGTTGTGTCCTAATAAAGACACTTTTTTAAGTTTGGTGTTTACAGAGATATTTAAGTTCTGCATCATGGTTTATGCATTTTTTATTTATAAACTGTTAATTCATTACACTTTTATATTAGTTTGTACATAAGAAGATTTTTGAAAATTAAGTTCCTGCTGTGCTCAGAATAACCTTTATGTCATTGCATTATTTATGTGACTTGTCTACCTGCATCAGCTTCTAGACTTAATTAGCTCTACTTGGCTTGTTATCTGTGAATGTTTTATCTGTGTACAGCTGGAAAACCCTCTAAAACTAATTTCTCATTACTGATTATCAGCCTTAAGTGTAACTTGAGGCATAGTCTTAGGTTGTGGTTTAAATTACATTATCAGTGAAGTTACGAAATTACTTAAAGACTTGTGTTTCCCCCCTGCTTTTCCATCCTTTCAGTATTTATCCATGTCTATAGCCTTTCACTGACCTTAAAATCACCTTCTGTTTCCGTATTTCGCCCTCCGCTTTCTCACACACCGTTTCCCTATCTCTGTCTTCTTCCCTCCCATGCTGTGTTGTTTGTTTTCCTGTCGAGGTGAGAAGACACAGACAACCACAGAGAGACTACTGTGTGTGTTTGGGTCTGTGTGTCTGTGTATGTGATGGTCCAGATGGCCCAGCCGTCAGCATCAAGAGCCTCGGTTTAAGAGTGCGCATTGACTTGTTTGACTTCCCGTGCCCTTTATCTCCCTTAAATCCTCTCCTCTCCTCTCCTCTCCCTCCCTACCCCAAATTGCAAGACAGACATTGTGAACATAACTGCAGAAACAATGTCAAATTTTGTGTTAAACATTTTTCCTTACAAATTTGATGTCTGTGGTATAATTAAAAGTGGTTGACAGTTCACAGAGATATCATACAAACAAATTCTAAAAAAAAAAAATTCTTCAGTTTCTCATCTGGTCACAATGTGTTTATACACTATTTTAAATGTTAGATGACTTATTTAAGTAAGAACGTTCAGCATGATAAGATGTGATCACCTACAGTCACTGCTAAATTTAGTAACTTGGGATTTCCTCTGTTTGGTAATTAGTATAATAAAGGTTTTTCAGAGCAGTTTATGAATTGCATCTACCTTAATACATACGGTAGCCTTTGTAATGCATTGCGTATTCTTAAAGGTAAGTTTTTTTTCATTTTGAAATTATATATGTTATGCAGGCTTTGCCATCTTATTTAATTCAGCTAGTGCTATTGGCTGCTGTTAGGAGGTCAGGTTTTTTTTGTTTTTTTTTACTCCGAGTGAAAGCACTACTTGATACAGTGATGATTTCCTGTCAGTAACTTATACCTTAGGCCATGTTCAGACTGGCTAAAAAAGTATGGCCCTCTAATTCATTTTAATTAGGCCCGTCTGGTGATGCAGCAGGGGTGCATGCATGCATAGAGGGCTCCAACAGAAAAAATGCAGGGTTGTCCAGCAAAAAAAATTGAAACCTGGCTCAACTTTTGCTGCAATGCAACATGATTTTATCTGACAAGGCATTGCAGTGGCAGTTACTGTACATGTAAGCTTGTACACCTTACCTCGCAATCATTGCAATGAAAGATTCAGTAATTACAGCTGCAATACCTTTCCAGAGATGTAATATCTTGTCTCAGAGTATTATAAATTACTTGAGTGTTTTGGTGCTTAATAACTCTGACTTTCTGGATATTATCCAGATCTATTGTCTTGATGAATCATGAAGCAACTTTGCATTGTGTTGATGGAGGGCTGTTTTCAGTAGGAACGCCTGCTTACACCGACATTTTGGTAAACTGGGCAAAACTGCAAACCGGCTGCCAGCACAATGACAATAGTGGTATTTTCAAATGTCAATCGAACAAATCTTCCCTAGTTATGTGTGTGTGTGTGTGTGTGAATGTGTGAATGTGTGTCTGCATGTGTGTGTGTGCTTGTGTGTGTGAGAGAGATCATGGCTTGTGACTCTGTGTGATGTAACAACTTTGTATGTGCCTCTGTCATTCAATTTTCATATCTCTCTATCCTTCTCTCTCCACCAACGTTTTATTTGGTCAATTCCATCTTCACCAGCCCGTATGATATTAAACCCTTACCCCCCTGCTCCTCACTCTTTGTGTGTGTGTTTACTGGTGTATGACTATACAAGGCAGAGCATCACTGCTGCAAGTACAAAGATAGAGAGAAGGAAAGAGAGAGAGAGAGACTTGAGAGACGACACATTTTAATCCTTCCTCCACCTTTGTGTGCAGGTCTCCTCTCTTTCTCTTTCTTTCTCTTCTGTCTCTCATTGATCTTGCTGTTGAGAGGCGGGCCAAGAGAGGCAGTGGAGCGAAGCAAGGGAGAGTGAGCAAGTCAGAGAGAGAGAGAGATGCACCGACACAGAGAAAAAATGAGAGAGAGAGAGAGGGAGAAGGGGAGCAATAGAATGAGAGAGACTCACTCTCACACAGATAGAGAGAGAGGAGATAGAGGACTGGGAGTGCTGCTGCAGAGGAGGACAAGAGAGACCACATCCATACTGACACATACACATGCACACACACACACACACACACACACACACACACACATCCTTTCATTCATGCGCACACAAACACACACATACAAGCCCCCCCACACACACTTACAGACTTACCCACACATGCTGACAACAACAACAACAACAACAACAACAACACACTGAAAACACAAACACATGTGCCCAAACATTCATACACACACGCACTGACGCACATGCAGACAGTGACCATGTTGCTCCCTGCATCCTGACCAGCTATGAGGATTACACAGAAGAGGATGATGATGAAGATGAGAGCGATGAAGAGTGAGAGAGAGAGGACACCGGCCTGCCACAGCTGAGAACCGTAGCCAGTCGGTTGGGGGGGAGGTGGGGGGCCGGCAGAGTGGGGGGATTGTGGGACAGGATGGAGCGCAGTTGATAGAACACATGCATGTGCATGTGTTTGTGCGCGTGTGTGAATGTGTGGATGTGTGTGAGTGTGAGTGTGAAATGTGTATATGAAGACTAGGATGCCCCCCCAACGCGGGACCAGCTAGCTAACGTTAGCCACATGTTGTGCCACTGCAAAGTAGCATGCACCAACAACACCATATCTCTGATGTTTGGATGCAAGGTAGGTAGCTTTGTGTATTTGTTTGCATGTGTGTTTGTGAGTGTGTGTGTGTTTCTGTATGTTTGTGTGTGTTTGGGGGGGCGCATGCAGGGGGTAGAGGTAAAGTAATGGACAGTGAGAGAGACACTGACTTAGGCAAAATGTGCTGAGAGAAGGAAGGAATGAAGCAATGACTGAGCTTGTCAAGGGACTTTGGGTTGAGGTAAACTAAGGTGAGAGTTAGTGGCTGGCAGGAGAGCGAGAGAGAACTCCTCAGTCTCCCTGAGTGCGTGTGTGTGTGTGTGTGTTTGTGTGTGTATGTTCGAGTGAGGCAGAGACAGTGGAAGTAAAGTAGGGCTGTGTTCTGCAGTCTTATTTAATATTACAAACAGTCTATCACAAACATGTTTGTTTTGGTATCTTATGCTTTATTCATTTGAATTCATCGCTAGAAGTTATTAAATCTTTGCTAAATATACCAGGCATGGAGTTTGTGTTAATTATAAATATCTTTATGTCCTTTTAAGTATTACTGGCAGTGAGAATTTGTGTTTGTACTGCAACAAATTATCTTCATAACTGGCTAATGGTTGTTTTGTTTAACCAGTGTTCCAACTATATGCAGTTTAAAACTAGAGGAGTGCTTTCAGTAGAAATGCATCTTTGCCAGGTGTGTCTGGGAGTTTGTGGGTGGTGACCAGGCAGTGCAGGGTGGCTGTTTCCAGTGTGAGAGTTAAGGATTAAAGGGAAGATAGTATGCATTTTATGAAACACCAGAATTGTGAAATGTTAACTTTCAGGTAAAATGCCAACTAAAGAACTTGCCAGCACTAACTTGACTAGCACATGTGATGTTACTAAGGGGAAACAAGTTCCAAAACTGGGGCAGTTTTTGATCACTTGCAGCCCCTTCAAGATGGTTAAGATGGTCAAAGTAAAGAGAACTGATAATCACATCTCAAATGTGTGAATGATAAAAAGTAGTCTTGTTTTGTCAAAACAACAATTCAAATCCAATACTGTCTTACCAGAGTACAAGTACCATGAATTCAAGATCTTTTTTTAACAAAATAGTCCTGAGGTTTGATCCTGCTGTAAGCACCTTCATACATTTTTTCAATGTTCATGTGCAAGTTAGCAGCTTAGCCAAGTGGTTAGTGGCACATCAGTGCAGTGAAGAGAGAAGCACTGTGGCAAAGAAGATCTTGGATGTAAACTGGTCTTTGGAGTTTAGATATTCTTCCTGTGTTTTGCATCCAACGACGTGAAGGTCTAGATCACTTTGACTCTCTGCATTGTACCTCTTTTTTATATGTCATAACCTTGTTGTGCTGTGGGAGGATATCCTGTATCTTGCTTGATATATGCAGGATAGGTTCAAACAACCACAACCCTGAACGTAATAAGCACTTAGAAAATAGATGGTTGGGTCTTACGTGTCCATTGTTATGCACTTGTAACCCATGCATTTGCTTGGATAAAAATACAATTTCTATATATTTCTGTCTCAATCTATATTCCAGCAATTGAAGCTGCCTTAAATTCAGAGTTATTTCATTATGAATGAGCAAACTTTAGCCTCTTGACAGGTCTTTGGCATCTTTAACTCATCATTAAATTATTATCGCCATATCCCTCGCGTGAGTGTGCTGGCTTGCTAATGACATAACATCAGGCCTTGTTAAGTGAATGAGCTTAGGCTAAAACTGGTGATCATTATCTTTCAAAGGACTCAAAAACTGTTGAGTGGAAAATCAACACATGAAATATTAAAGTTCCAACCAAGAGCTAGAGGAACTTTGCCTTTGATGTAGAGGAACTGTTGGTACACTGTGCTGAATCTTTGAATAGACATAAAACACACAGCTTACGCAAAAACTGCTTCATAAATGGGTCTGTAAATTTATCTCAATAACACAGTGAAAAATGGACATGAACTTGACAAATGAAGGGAGACACATACAGTGAGAAAATGGCTATATATGTTTATAAAATCCGAAATAAAAGAGGGGGAGACAAAGAGATAGGACTTTAATTTCTTGTGACCTTCATATACAGTGTTGTAATATAGGAAGCTACAGCAAGACTATTGTATGCTGTTGTCCAGTTCAGCAGTTAGCCCATAACTAACTCTATGGACTTCAGTTCTGTCTTATTAGATCACCTCAGCATGACAGGCTGTTAGATAGAGGCAGGCCGAGAGACAACTGCTTAGCTGGAGCTACAGAGAGCAAACACGAGTGTGTGACACAGAAAGAGCACTGGTTATTGCTCTCTGCAAGTGAAGCTTGAGAAGGTAATTGGTAGTGAGTTTGTCTAGAGGATGATAAAGAAGTCAATCAGGACTTTTGGCCTGTAGATGAGGTTTTGAGAGATGGTTATCATGCTGGTCAACTACCATCAAGTATTTGCAAACTTTAATCAGCTTGTGTAGGGCTCTATTTATGAAGGACAGAGTTAGCGGTTAGTGATCAGCCTTTTTTGTGACTGATATTTATTTATCTATTTATTTAAACAATTTGATTGCAATGAGATGAAATAGCATGACAGAAGAATAACAATAGTGTATCCCATGTTGAGTTAGTTAGTGGGATGACATTTATAAAATTTAATGACACTGGTGTAACTGAGAATATTTTTAAACTACTGTAGACAAACCACTACTTTTACAACATCTGTTCCTGTCTTTTAAGAGTGTTTCCTCTATGTTATGAACACCAAATGATGCATATATTTTATCAATAGTTCACACTTAGGGCGAGTTTGTTAATCACTAATGAACCTGCCTATACCTTGCCAAACTTCCTTAAGGAAGGAAGGCATGGGATGTTGTTCACAGTGTGTTATAAAATGTTGGTGTTGTGTTTGCTTTACAAATGCACAGCCAGCTCTCTGCATTTGCTACTTATCAGTTAACAAAACAGTTTTTAAAACGTAGCAAACTGTAGTTGCTCTTAAATGCGCCAGTAAACTCCACAAAGGCAAGTAGAGATACAATTATAGATACAGAAAGAGTCCATCAAAACATTACATTGTATTAATTCTGGGGAAGCTATGCCACGCTGTAGGAAATGTAAGAAATGCAATGCACTAAAGCATTGCCGCTCTTTGTAACTTTTGACATGAAAGACCAGAATCAGCTAATGTCAGCACTGCCACTCATGCGTGAACAGAAGTAAAGCAGTCAACATTCATCTTTTCTATGGCAGGATAATTAATATTTACTTTTTAAAAATATTTGTACCTAAAAATTAATTTATTCAAAAATATACAGCAGGTTCAACACTGCTGAAAATAGTGGTAGTTTTTTCCTTAATTTTTTGGTTTCTTTTCTTACTTAAGTAATGACAAGAATCATACCAGTGTTTGTATTGTGCTGCATGGTAGAGTGACCTTCATCCATTCATCTTCTGCCACTTATCCGGGGTCGGGTCGCGGGGGCAGCAGCATTACCAGGGAAGTCTAGACTTCCCTCACCCTCGCTACTTCATCCAGCTCTTTCTGGGTGATCCTGAGACGTTCCCAGGCCAGCTAAGAGACATAGTCTCTCCAGCGTGTCCTGGGCCTGTCCCGGGGTCTCCTACTGGTGGGATGTGTCCTGAACACCTCACCAGGGAGGCATCGAGATGCCCGAGCCACCTCATCTGGCTTTTCTCAACACGGAGGAGCAGCGGCTCTACTCCGAGCTCCTCCCGAATGGCCGAGCTTCTCACCCTATCTCTAAGGGAGAGCCCAGCCACCCTAGGAAGCTGAGGAAGCTCATTTCGGTCTTTTAGGTCTTTCGATCTTGTTCTCAGAACCATTTATTGTATTCATTATAAGGGGTTTTATGAACTACACTTTATCTGGTCCCTCCCCTAGGACCTGTTTGCCATGGGTGACTCTACCGGGGGCATAAAGCCCCCGACAACTGAGCTCCTAGGATCATTGGGACACGCAAGCCCCTCCACCACGATAAGGTGGCAGCTCAGGGAGGGGAGGTAGAGTGACCTACTACAATTAATTAGCTTTTGTCAGAACAATTCTGAACCTTGTAAGGTGTTGCAAACTTTACAGGAGAGAAAACATACAGTGTAAAATTTAATTTAACCACATGTAAAAACAAGATACATGACGAGTGAACAGAGAAACACAAACATTGAGGGAGGATGAGAGAACATTTTTTAACGTGAGAATGAACTGGATTCACTTTACCTTGCCAGCAATGTGTCCAGTGCAGAGGCTGTTTAAGTGCCTGAGAAGATAAATCAAACACACCTTAACTGGGTCAGACATTTCAACACATTCAAAATAGATGAATCTGTTCCTCTATTTCTGCTCAGGTCTGTATATTTTCACTGAAGACACTTAACTGACTCCAGGTTTGGTGGTATCGCTTGTGTTTTTTTCTCTTTTAAGTTTCAAAGATTTCTGCTTTTTTTTTTTTTACATTTTAAAACTGTTAGATCACTTCTTTTTTCCCCAACATTATCTTTATTGAGTTTTCAAAATGCTTCCAATGATATACAGAAATAAGAGTGCTCTCACATCAGAGGAAACGTCAAGGGCAGCTAAATTATTGTCCAGCATTCAAATCATCCTTCCTTGCAAGTCGGGTATTATGAGATAACATAGAGTAACACTTAGATTAAAGTACAAAGTAAATGAACTGACTAAATCAAATAAAAAAAACAAAACAAAACAAAACAAAAAAGCAAAAACAACCAAAACAACAAAGGTTTCTCTATTTTATGGGTTAGCCCAAATTATTTCACTATTGTGCATGGTTCAAAAATACAAACTCGAATGTACAATTCACACAGAAAAAAGAAATCAAGTATCAAAAGAAAGGAAATTATTTTAGAAAACTGCAGAGGACTGCTGATGACTATGCCTCGTCCGCCTCATTCCCCACATTACTTAAATCCACATTCTCCATTTACTCCATAAAAGGACCCCAAATGTTTTGAAATAGTGATAGTTCCCCCTTTATAATTTAAGTAATCTTCTCCATGGGTAAAGTGGTGGACATTTCCTTAATCCAGTTAATGAATTTTGGTTTACTGGTACTCCTCCATCAGAGTGCTATGACTCTTTTTGCAAGCAGTAAACATAAATCCAGGGCAGTGATTATTTTTCTAAACAAATGATGTCTATCAGGATATAAACCTAGAATAAACAGTTTAGGGTCAAGAACTAATTTTATACCTAGTATAGTCTCTAAAGCTTGTTTAATCTCCCACCAGAACTGTTGGACTT
>JAQMCX010000045.1:6566091-6580786 GCA_029814765.1 Acanthurus leucopareius | reverse complement strand
ATGAAGCCACTTTGATAAGAGGCGAAACGTCTTCACAGACATATTACTAAGTCCAGTTGCCTTCGATTTATTTGCCCCGAATAACCATGACCTGGATGAATGAGAACATTCACAGATACATAAGACAATGACTGACAGTGAAAAGGTAGAAATAGGCTGCAGTACTATATACACAGCATGGGTAATGGAGGCAGTGGGAAAAGGTGAGCAGTAGGATAAGGAAGTCACATTGTTGCAGGTCAGGAGGGAATGGCAGTGTCTGAAAGGCTTGTATACGTTTAAGTAAATGCCCTCTCAACTGATGTATCTCTCTCTATTAAGTGTTTAGCTGTGGTACAATGAGCCAAGTAGTCTTAACATGCAAGTGCTGCAAATCCTTTTAATGAGCTTTTCACGCAGTGTACACTCACTTTAATTTAAACTACAGTGTCCCTTTAACCTTGTGTTAAAGTCAAGCTGTGCATCCAATACGCAAAACATGCTGAATGAGTAACTAGATTCTTGGGTTACCTTTTGTGACCATGCTAAATATGCTGTTTGAGTTTGAAATTACACTGTAATCTTGGTGTTGATATAATCAGAAGACCACCATTTCATTTTCTGAAAGCTTAAAAAATCCTCCCTGGACTCATCTGCTTCTCTTTATCAGAAGCCCCTCTGCTGATAGGAATACATTTGAAAGGGGAAATTAATGAGGGATAAAGGATTATACCTGGATTCACCTCATCACATGCAGACGGGGCATCCTCTCAGCTGCTCAGCTGGCTAAGTTGCACGCCATGTAACCCCAGTGTCACAGATTCAGAACTTGTTTAGGACTGTTTGTTGCATCTTGCATCCCCCTCCCTCCTTCAGCTTCACTGCCTCTCTCCACTGTACTCTGTCCAGTAAAGCAGAAAAAAACATCAAATCATTTTCCTTTAAAAAGATGAGGAGAAGCAAGGAAGAGTGCATGGGAATGAGGAATGAGATGAGGGAGAGGAAAAAGAGTTACTGTAATGCCAGTGGGAGATGTGGCAGGGAGACATGATGAAGGTATTGAAAGATAAGGAGAAGAAAAGAAACAGTAATTCTCATAGGGCAGTTTTGTCTCTGCTCATTGTCCTTGTTCAGTTTTGCTCCTCACTTGCTTAAAAACTTCTGTTTTAGGTCCGGTTTATGCATGTGTGTGTATGTGTGTTTTATGTGCGATTGTGAGTTGGTGCATTTACGTATGTACAAGACAGCAAGCTCAGGAAACAATTACTGCCCTGCTGGGCGTACACCTGGACTGCCTCATGTGCTTACACACAAGAAGTGCACAGTAAAAACATCCCAAAACACATATGCATGCACGGACACACACTCATGCATGTACATACACAATCTGCTGTGCTCTTTTATGCTTGATGCAATTTTGCACTGATCTTTTCTTCTTTTCCAGCTCTGCTTAATCTTCTGAACTAACGTCTAACCTTTCTTTTCTTCTGTCTTTTTTTCTCACCTCCTGCCTACCTTCCTGTGCCACATCGTTCCAACCATCACTGTCCTCCTCTTCTTTAACATTTCCCTTTTCTTGGCCTTCCCTCCTCTCTTTTTGCCATTTGGTTTCCTCTCCTCCCCCCCTCCTCCATTCTCACTATAGAAGTATCGGTATCAAGAGGAGGAAGGGGCGTCACCAGGTGCCCCGAAACTCCACCAACACGCCTGCCATCAGCACCCAATGGGAGTAGTAAGAGAGCTGAGGGATGGAGGGACCCTGGGGAGGGATGGAGGGACCCTGGGGAGGGAGGGGGGGACCTGGAGGAGAGAGGGTGGGGGCGCCGGGACCATGGAGAGAGAAAGGGAGCGATCACTCGGGAGGGATGGATCTCTGGGTCGCCACGGTGACCTGCGTGGCGCGGAGCTGGTTCAGGTGGCGGAGCGGCAGCTGTCTCAGATTCAGCACGTTCACGGATATGTCACGCACACACACATCACACCTGCTCAGGTAAACTATTCTGGATGTCCATCTCTGTGGTTCTGGCTTTTCATCAGTGCACAAAACAACACACACACACACACCAGCAGACACACACGTAGCTTACACATCTCACATAGACAATGTCAGTCTGTTCCCCTTTAATTCTGCTGACTAACACTGTCTACCTGTCCAAGAGATGCATGTACGGCTTGGGGCTCACTTGTTAAGAGTTTAGCAGTCTGTCTGTCAATCCAGATGTCAAAATAACTTTGCTGACAGAAAAGTCCAGGTATTCCTGTTGTTCTATCTTGCCTTTATAGCTGATATTTTTTTTGTATACTTATACAAAGAACCAAATGAAATCATAAATTTTGCAGTTTGTTCATACATAATTGAGGTACAGTCTTAAGTGATTATAGCCGAAATAACAACCCAGTTTCCCTGCCATGCTTACAAAATATTAAATTTTAATCAGCAGCCATTCAACAACAACTGCTACGTTTAGTTGTGTTTGTTTTTTTGTTTTTTTTCTGGTGTTAGTTTCTGTAAATCAGTTTGTGAGGAGTGTATATTTCAGTCCCAATCTTGTCCATATTTATATATTATTTAACTGTTCTACCAGTTACTTTTTATGGGAAAAATAATTGATGTTTCCAGTCTGTTTGATTGGAATGTACGAGGACCAGGACTTTGACACCAGATGCTCTGCATCTCATGAGTGATTATGTTAAGCCAAAAAAAGCATGTTAGTTAAGGTTGGGGCTCTTCTGAAACTTTTCTTAATGCCACTGCAGAATCATAGTGCAGTTGAGCATAAATTAAGCCTGTTTTTTGTAGTCGACAAAAATTAATATGTTTAAGCAGTGATATACTGCATGTCTGTTTTGAAAGTCTAGATAAAAGTCTAATATTGATTTTAGGTGAAATGGAGTCAGCTTCATTTTGAGCCTCTTGGCTTTAAACGATGTTGGTCAAAGTAGCAGATACACCTCAACTTTAAGTTCAAGTACAGTCAGAAATCAGGGGACTTGTTTCAATGTGTCCAGAATTAGACAGGTCTTTTTAAGTGCTTAGAAGTCAAGGATACTGGCCTAAATTTTCTTCCATGCACAGAGCCTTTCTTTGTACCATGAGAATACTTTTGCAGAACTGTGCATGCAGGGATTCAGCCGAATGCTTGTCCTATTTCTTAGTAATGAGGCCCATTACTATCTCTGCTCTGCACTTGGTCTGTGTCCGTCTGGCTCCCCCTCTCTTTGTCTCTCCTTCTTTTTCACCTCTATCTTTCTCACACACACACTCATAACCACACAGCGTAGCTTTGTAATCTTTTTATTTTGGTTGATTGGGCAGTATCTTCTCTGCAGATTTGTGCTTACATGACCTTACTCGCATGCACACACAAACTAATTTGTATGTTGTCCTGTCCATTTTATGTTACTATTTTTTTATTTAACTTTTTTTAGTTATCTGGTAAATCATGATAAAGGTCTTTTATGTGTGAGATTTCACAAGAGAAGGCCCATAGTCCATTAAAATAAGATGAGAATATGGAAATTAAGGTAGTAAAGAAGGTGATCAAAGGGCCATTTACTCACTCGATTCTCTATCATTCTCTTCAGCAAAACCTCTGTTTTTCTTGTTTTTTTTTTTAAGGCCAGGAGCTACAAGGGGCATTACAGTGATTTTGAAACAGCTGAGAAGTATTAAAACATATTATTTTTTAATGGCAAAAGATTCCTCTGCTTCTGTAATTTCCTCTCATTTTCCATTTACATCCTCTTATCTCTGTCATTTTTTTTTAAATTTCTTTTTTTTACATCATCCCTTCACTGACATGCCGTCCTTTCTAAAAAAAAAAAGGCATGAGTGATTATGACCTGTTCATGTATAATTTTATCAAATCAACTCTTATCTTGTCAGAAGTGTGTGTTTTGGCTAAGTTACGACAGCCCTCAGCACACTGCAGGCAGTCAGAGCTGAGGAGTGTGTATATTAGTGATGTGTCAGATCCAAGTCATTATACACTGTCATTCGTTTTGTCTCTGCACTGACTCAGTTGTCCGTCACCACGGTTTCAAAGTTTGTCTGCTGGAAAAGCCTTAGACATAAAAGAAGCAGTTCATGTTGTCACGATACTGAAGAAAATGTTGGTGTGTAGCCCCACCTTGTGGTAAGGTGTCAACTTGCTTTTATTTGCACTTAACAAGTCATTGTTAAAATCACTGAGGAGCATTTTTGGTGTTCTTTTCTTCATTTGATTATGACAATGCAACTTTTCAGAATAAGCAACCATCTACTTATTGATGGATAAAATGACTTGTTTATCTTTTCCAAGCTTTACATGTGTGATATCTCTTTAATGTTTGGCAGCTCTGTACAGTTTACAGTGGAACAACAGAATTTTAGGCTGTAGTCTTTGCTGGATGTTTTCTGTTTTTAGCCTCATCTGCACTTGCTCTATGGTTATGGCTTAAAATTCATAATATCCCAGTTCATAACATTATCATCATCATCATCATTATCATTGTTCTTTACAATCAGACGCATTTTAGCTGCTCATAACCTTCCTGACTATATAAAATCTGTACTGAGGTGAATATGGTGAACGTGTGTGTTGCTGTTTTGGGTACTCAAGTTATTTTGAGAACTCCTCCTTCCCAAATGGCGTGTGTGTATTTGTGTAAATGTAGTTTTCGTGAATATGTGTGTGTGACCACAGGTGCTGGATCTGGCTTGCTTCTGTGTGACAGATGGACCTGCCACCTCGTTCTCCCCATGTATATGTCCCCATGTTACTCCTCTCTTTCCTATATTTGTCTCTCTTGCACATACGCGCACGCACACACACACCTACACACGCACACACACAAACACCCATCTATACACTCGCACACACATATACACACAGACGTATGCACAGTTTCATTTTATCCTTCTTGTTCTCTGCACTTTGTTAAGTGCACATTTGTGTTACTTCTTAATACATCTAAGCTATCATCATATATAAATAATCCATGCATTTTATAAATCTTGTGTAGTGATGTAACATATATTTTTAAAAACAGTGTACCAAAAACCAACCCCAAGTGACTGCACTCAAGCTAAAGTTGATGTAGCTACAGCTAGCCTTAGCTAAAGTATATTTTTCTGACTTCAATTTCTTTTCTTTTAATTAAATAACCTGTTTTAATATTTAAAATCTGAGCATTTGCTGATTATACAACATGTCATGCATGCAAAGCAGTGGATAAGTTTACCTATAATAAATATATATTATTAAATAAAATATATAATATAAAAAATAATAATAGAAATTAGACTAGGCCAACTAGTCCTGCTAAAGCTCACTAGCCTAGCCTCGATGCGACTTGTCCAAACACAGACCACAGTATCCTACTTCATCTGACAGTTACTTTTTTTTTTACCTTTGTTGAACTGGTGAATAGATTCTCATATGAATAAACTAATGGTCACTGACTGTCATTGACATCCTGCTCAGGCCTGAATTAAGGACCAGAAATATACAGTAAACAAAACAGGATTAAGAAAACTTAAGATAAAAGCTGCTGACGTGTATACTGAGTGTTTTGTCTCATGCAGCTTAATTGGACTCCTTTGGTTAAACTCAGTATCCACAAGTAAAATTAATATAATAGACAACTGTGTTACAGTCCAGTAGCCACCTGTGTAATAATCGGACTGAAGTGCACCTGTATATTAGTGTGCCACAGTGTGTGTGTATTTGTTTTGAGGCATGCTGAGCTTTGTCTGTACATCGTAGGTAGAATCTCCTGAGGTTCCCTTTGATGACGTTGCGTGGTCTCACCCAGAGGGTGAGAGGCTGAACGAGGTCCCAGCCCCACCTTTCTCCTCCCTTTATTCCCAAAGCCACGCCTACTACCAGGTAACCCCGCCTCTGAGCTTGTTGCATGCAGCCACAGTTTTGTTCATTCTTGACATATTGTTTTTTTAATGGTTTCTCATCTATGAAGTTCAGTTTAAGTAGGCATGCAATTCCCTTTTTTATCGCTGTATTTATATTTGTTTCTTGTGCCCAAGATTGTTAAATCTGTGGGTACTGTGATTTTTGCATTGCTTGAAATTCACAGTGATTGTGGATCAACACCTCACAGCAACATTTCAAGATGCTCCATATAGCATTTAACCTCAATAAATTGTTAATGAGACAGACAGCCTTAATAGGACACTCTTCCCCCCTGCAAATGGAGCTTTAGTGCCAGAGGTCTAAGTGGCAGATGGTGCAAAGGATGAAAACTGAAGGAGAAATAACATGTTTATATTCCAAAAAGGAGAAACGACTGGAGGGAAAACAGCTGGGAGGAAAGTGATACATTTAATATCTGAAAATCTCCAAGAGAGCTTCATGGACTGGTCCAAAAAAAAAAAAAGTGTGGGTCGAGGTGTATCTGTAATGCATCTTTTTATTTTTGGTAAACGTACCTTGTGACACAATAGCTTGTTAGTTATGCTGACATTTTAAAATAGCTGAATGTAGCATCATTAAAAGTCTGGTTATTTAGAATCTGAACTCTTTGCAGTTAGATGAATAAATAATATGAATGTGCTTTGCTGTAACTCCCCGTGCCACAATTCTCTCCTGATATCCAAAACCAAAAAGCAGCTGTAAAGATCTGGTATTGTTTGGCTTTTGCTGTCTGAACCATGTTTACACAGAGCATGCTGATGCTGTGATTGTTATATATTTATGCAGCATGACAGTTTGTTTTTTTTTTCATTTTACACATTGCCCGAATGGATGTGATGTGAAGGAGAACTCATACAGTTTATTCATTTATCCGTTCCTGTGGTATTAGTCTAGATGTATTTACACTTTTTATACTGTGGGAGGCAGTAGAGGCTGAAGAATAGCTATGGTGCCTGCACAAATCAAAATCTGACTGAACTGAATTCATCAAACTTTTTAATAGCAAGCATTATGACTTAATCACTTCCTTTTGTTGAAAATGAGGCTCAATAAATAAAAATAGCAAGGCTTATTGTTATCGGTATAGACAAATGTGTCAGACAGCTAAGGCAGACTTTTGAGAGAAGCAGCCTGCAGTATAACAAACCTAGCTTAAAAAACTCCACCAAGGAAATGCACATCTACTGTAGGAACAGAATGAAGAGATACAGTAAAAAGCCTCTTGCTTTGCCTTCTGTAATACACAAACAAAAAGACACACATAGGCCACTCTGAGACCTTAGTGGTTCTTAGTCATTAAGCTAATGCAGATAATTAGGAAGGAAGGAAAGACAGAGAGAGCCATGGAGAAGCAAGAGATGGGATAAAGAGAGAATTACGGGCAGACAGAGACAGAGGACACAATGTTGTTGGATGTTAATCAACCTGTCAGTCAGCCAAATCATTCCCCCTAATGAATCCCTTCTTCCCTCCTGCTGATACAGTAATAGAAATTAAGAGTCAGTAGGACTTCTACACAGCACTTACTGTAATGCCTAAAAGGTGTATAGAAAACTCAGTACAGAGGGGCACAGTGCTGACAGTGGACATAGACAATCAAACCAGCTACAGTAAATGTGCATACAACAATCTCCTAGTTTTATCATTTCTCCTTTATAGTCTAAAAAAAAAAACAGTGACTGGATTATTTGTCCATCTTTACGAAAAAATTTGACTCTTCAATCTGGAACAGCTGAATTGTCTGTGGAGATGGCCAAAGTTTTTAATATCTATTAAAACAATAGAATGAAACTAGCTTGACTTGACCCTCCATTAACTTGGTAGATATTTAAAGGTAAATTATTTGACCATCTGTGTGTTGTCACATTATAGGCAAGAAGATGATAGTATCCAGTGTTGCACCAGCAATGTCATCTCATCCTCCTAGTTGTTATATAGCCATCTAAAAGGAGGAAATTTCATTGACTGACAGTATAACTACACTGAACATTTTTACTTTACTCAAGATTTCAGTCGAGAAGACAGTTGACCTTCCTCTAAAGTAATGTACAAAGTGTAGCTGTGGAAATCCACTTAAGTATATTATGTTACTTACCACAAAAATAGGTTAACAATACATTTTTTACTGTATTTATTATTTCAACTTTAAATTATGCAAAATTATAAATATACTGATTACTACATATATTTATACCAAACAAGATATTGCTTTGATATTTCTTTGTTTTGTGCTACTATTATTTGATGTTGTTATGTTATTACATGTTATTATTTGATGTTAAGAAGCTGCATTCACTCTATTTTCTTTGAAAGGCAAATCGATTTCATGTGCTTTGGATGAGACTGAAACTGACATTTTTTCACCTTTTCATTTACTATGATAAGCTTGTTTGCAATGTTTGCCTATTTATGTGCTGAGCCGAAACAGGGCAGCATTATTTTTTGTTTAAAGTTGTGTTTACAGGCCTGGTGGATGTACGACCAGTTTTCATTCTCCTTTTAGCTCTGTTTTGATCTTTACGGTCTCCTGTTTGGTGCTGAGCAGATACTTTACAGTTGATGTTTGGAGTGTCATAACAGTAAAGTTATGGATAAACAGATTGACGGACTAGAGGTTGCAGAGTTGGAACAATAATTCTCTGTGGGTTCATCAGACACGTATTTTGATCCACTGTCATTACAGAATATATTGATTGCTTTAAATAACAGTGCTGCATGGCTAAGTAAGCACCCAGCCCACCCCCAGACGCATGATTTTTTAAGGCTAAACATTTGTCCTGGCCTATAGGGATTCTCCTTTTTTCTTGAGCTAGTGCCGTGCTTGCTTTGCAGTGATTTATGTCTATTACTCTATATCCCCAGCATTTACAAAGGGGGGCAGACATAGCTCTTAAAAATGGTCCTTACTGGAAAGTGAAAGAGATCTAATGGACGGCCTGAGGGGAACCAAAATGGTCAGGACCCACTGAAATAGACTGCAGTATAGATCTGCATGACATGTGGTTTGCAGTGCTTCAAGCTGCAACAGTGTTACTTTGTGGCTTTTATGGTGCATTGCTGTTATTACAATTTATTGAGAAACATGTTAAAGTGAACTAATGAAGGGAGGCAAGGCAGTACAACAAAAATTATATTTAGATTTTGGTTGGCCAACAAGTATTTGCTAACAAAATATGTTCTTATTTATACAGTTCTAAGCACTTGTAAATCATTGGTAGCTCTTACATGAGTAAGAAACTGCTAAAATTGGTGGAGGTCAACCCTCAAGTCTGTATCATGTCCACACACACATAATACCATTGTTACTGGGTTGACACCAGGGTCAGTCTAGAGCCTGTTTTAGCTGAGACCCAAAATAGGCTATGGGTTAGACTGTGGTGGGACCACCACCGGAAAGAGTAAAATAACTAGTTAAAAAGTAAACACACCATTTGTAGGCTAGGGTATCTATCACTAGCATGGCCTACCTTAAGAGGATGGGAGGGCAAAGTTCGCTCTCTCAGCCATCGGATATTAAACATGCATGATGTGTGCTTTTATTTAATTGGTCTTGAAATATTAATAGAGCTGGCATCCACTAGCTGACATTTGACTGGAGAGAGAGACGGAGGGAGAGGGAAAAAGTGAAAGAGAGAAAGGCTTATAAAGACAGGGTTGGTCTGTGTGGTCTGTGATGTGGCGTGTTTGTCAGTGAATTGTTGCTGTGTCAGCTGACATGTCTGTCTATTGAACTTTTTGTTGTGCTGGCTAGCCGCAGACACCCTGACTGTAGAGAGTGACTGGCAGATGCTAATAATATGGCCCCAGTTGTAATTTATGCCAGCTATGATGATAGCTTCTTACTGTGCCTTCACACTGCGGGTGACATGATTGATGTATTACAGTATCCTTACTGATTGTGGCCGTTGCAAGAAGCTGAGGGTGCATTGCTGTTGTCATGATTTTTATTTTTAACTTTTCATATGTTTTCCCTTTTTTCAGTTAGGAGGCCTTTATCCATATGTTAGCATGCTAACACACAAAAGTAATATTGTGCATAATGGCTAACCCATCAACTGATGCATGCATTTGGTGTTAAAAAGAAATTGATAGTAATGTGTGTATGCTGAATGGCTTGAATCAGAAACATGGCAAAATACTGCAACTGTGTATTGGAGTCTGTCTATTGGCGTCTTTAAAATAAGAATAATTGTATTTGTTTGTATTGTATTTGTTTTTATTTATGTCATAATCTTACAACTTGCTGACCAAGGCAATTAAAAACTCTAAGACTATCAGACACAGGCCCCTTTTTTCTGCATGCATGTTTCTTGGTTGCATTCGCTTGAGCATAATCATTCCGGTTGCTCAGTGTTTTTTTTTGTAGTGTAAATACAGGGTCAAAATGATAATTTACTAGAAAATTTGTGAATGATAATGGTTAATGTCTGTATCTGTTATAGTCTTGTAGCTCAACTACTCTGTAGCCATCATAACAGAATTTTTTTAGTGGTAGTTCCTTCTTTGACACACATCTCAACCATTCAGTTTTCCTGTCACATGTGAAACACATTTGTATACGTAATGTTTGTAAAATGCATGAGAAAATTTCAGTGACATACATTCTAATCTTAGGGAACAACATATTAGTCAGCCAGTACCAGGTGTATATCAGGACTTGAAAAAGCTGTTGCCATAGATACAGTTCCCAAGGAAACACAGGAAGAAGCTGTGACAGGGGTCCTGCTCCACCTGTGGCTAATCCTTAGGGAGGCTGTGATAGCTTTGTAAGCTAACTATACACCTTGAACACCTAGGGGATATTCCTGGAAATAGCCCAGTTTGGTTTGTGGTGGTGAGCTAGTAGTTGCAGTTAAAGCCAGACTAGGTTACCTACTCAATAAAACCTCAAGTATGGTGGTAATTTCACTTAGCTTGCCTTTAGTCCAAACATCTTAGCCAATTCAGTGCATGCTAAAGCCTTTAGGCCTTTATGCAATGGTTGAAAGGTACTATGAGGACACTTGCTAGCTTGATGATGTTCTTTCTCCTCTCCTATCTTTTCCTTTCTTTTTTCTCAGCAAGTGCCCAGCAACAGCCTGTTGTTTTCCTTTCTTGAGTCCTGCTCTGTGCATGTATGCTTGCGTGTCTGTGTGTGTGTGTCTGTGTGGCATGTGCATGAGAGAGACTCAGTTAGAGCGTGTGGGAGAGCTGGGTGCTGCAGTGTCTAGGAACAGCCTCAGGAGAAGATCTCTCTCCTGTTCACACGCACATACGCAAACACTTAAACATACACACATGTAATAATGGCTAACCCATCAACTGATGCATGCATGTTGTTACTGTGCTTAAGGGTCAGTTGTTATTTGTTGAAACCAGGTGAACGTCTCTCTTATTTCACTCTTGCCTTTCTCTCGTGATCTCTCCCACACACACACACACACACGCACAAACATACACGCACAAACCCAAACACACACTCCCCAGCACACCTACGGACACATATATACAAGCAGACGCACTTATCGCCTTATCTGTCTAGCCACTGCTAGCATTCAGTTTGTACTTCTGTGGCGTTCGGCTGTTTTCCACTTCATCTCCTCCTCAACCTGCAACAGGCATTATTGCATATGTTTGTGTGCGCATGCATGTTCGAAGGTGTGTGCGTGTGTGTGTGTGTATTTGAAATGGAGGGAGCTCTGTTGTCATTGGCTGGCTGGAATCTAGGGGCGTGGCTTGTACTAGTAATGATATCTGACAGTTAGAAAGAGAGAGAGAGAGGCGTCGTGTTGCAGCTTCAATAAAAGACTGGAAAAGACAATTTGCTGAAAGACAGGGACGGTAAGAAAGAGAAGGAGAGAGAAGGTGGGTGTGGGTAGGTTAAAAAAGAGAGGGAGAGAATGACAGACTGAATAATGCACCTTACTGAGTGAGAGAGAAGGGAAGAGAGAGTGAGACTTGGAGCGACATCACAGATGTAGGAGGGAGGGGAGGAGAAACAGAAGAGTTGCAGAGTGATTCTTCCAACCATCCACCTACTTCAGATGCTCTCCTCTGCGCCTGCATCCTTACAGCTCCCTCCTTTCATCCATCCAGCCACCAATCCCTCCCTCTCCTCTTCCTTCCATATTTAATGGGAACTCACACAGTGACAGAGGGGAGATTGACTGGTCATCTCCTTGGACTAGAGAGGAGGGGGGAGCGAGGGAGGAAGAGGTGGGGTGGAGAAAGATAGGGAGAAGGAGTGAACTCCCTTAAATAATCAATCCTCATATCCTTCTGTTGGCTGATCAGTGATTGCCCCCACTCTGTCGCCTCTCTGAAGAAAGAAAGGCGTAGAAGAGAGGAGATTTTTGACTAGCAGAGATGTGGATCTTGGACATTTCTCCTGGCTAGCCAGAAGATGGGATGATGGACAAATGGATGGACAGCACAGACAAACAGGCAGATGGATTGATGGGTAGATGGATGTACAGTGACCCTGACTGACTGACTTCAACTCTGTCTACCTGGCCTGCACTTTCTTCCTCCTCCTCCTCCTCCTCCGGCTCCTCCTACAACTCCTCCTCCTCATTTCTCCATCTGCCGGCTGCTTTCTCACTCCTGAGGGACATGAGGAAGAGAAAGGATTAAAAAAGAAAATAAAAAAAAGAGAAAATTGAGAAGAGAGGATGGAAATATTGTTAATAGAAATGTAATCATCATCAGAAAGTAGTGACAACACAGGAAGTGGTGGACTGTATATGTGACAGCAACATCTGAGGAGCTTGAGAGAAAGAACGAGAGACCAAAGCGCAGAGGAATGGAACTAGAGATGAAGCAGTGTAGAAGAACTACGACATGAACTTTACGTTGTCTGTCTGAGGGTAGAACAGACAGCTGAGACTATGAACTATATATTCGGCAACAACACCCTGTACCCCCGCAGTGCGAGGGTAGGCGGGACGTCTGGGGGTCAAGGGGCGGGGCTTGGAGTCAAACAGAAGCTGGGACCCAAGCGGGGCTCCTCGGAGGAGTTGGCACCTCCCCACACCTCCTCCCCCTCCACCTCCTCACCCGCCTCCTCCTCCCCCTCCACGTCCTCCTCTCGCTGGCAGCAGCTCCTTATGTTCTTCTCCAGGAGGAGTGCCTTCACCGACTGTATCAATGCTGGCCAGGTAACACACACGTCACACGCTCTGTGTGTTTGTGTGTGTGTGTGTGTTTTATGCTTGAGGGGTGGTAGGGGATCAGGGTGGGAGGCATGTAACTTAAGATGGGTTTTTGTTCTGCCCGTGTGTGTGTATGTGTGTGCGTGTGTGCGTGCGTGTGTGCGCGCGCGCGTGTGTGTGCGTGTGTGTGCATACATGAGGCTGGTCATTACATTAGCAAACACTCTCTGGTTTCAGTTCCTTAGACAAAATAGGGAGGCAGTCAGGGGAAGCTGGCAGGTTTTAAATTGCGGCTGAAGCAGCTCTCTGTTTGTGGTTGAGATTTTTGATAATGTTGTCATGGAAATGAGCCCTGGCATAGTGTCTGAGACCCAGAGAGCCAATGTGTTGCCATGGCAAAGCCAACATTTAGCTGATGATTGCATTTATACCTTGGCAGTCAAATGACATTAGATGATAAGTTCAAATTTAAATAAAAATCTTAGTGTGGAGAGGGGAGGCTCTTGACTGACTTGATGAACAGGACAGCAGACATCCAGAGAGACACTGAGTCAGCAAGAACTGTTATGGTCAGTTTGGGCCTACAATTTTATTTAAAGCACTAAAAGTGAAGACGACATTGAGAAGCTCTTCTCCTTGTCAATATCTTGCATATAGCAAGAAAACATTTTGTTACTGTTCATCTGTAAACTAAATGAAAAAAAAAACAAAAACACAGAAGCTGTAATTTGTTCTTTTTCCATAGAACCTCCTCCCACCCCAACAAGGTGTTTGGCTTTGGTGGAGAAACCTTGTAGGTGTTGGCTCAAGGTTGTTTCCTTTGTTAATGATTTCTTATCTACTCATTCCCTTGCAGATATTCCCTATACTTGTTGGATACTTCATCTCAATGTATTGTTTCAAATTTGTTGCAGATGTGGCTGGCTTTTTTTTAGATCTAGCAGACAAAATTTGTGTCAAACTGTAATTTCTTTCTTCAGTCGAGCTAATTGTGATTTGTCATTTATGCGTTTACTCATTTATATGAACTATCTTCAGCAGCACTAGCAGCTGCATCTGAATTGCCAGTTGTGCTAGCCAGGGTGGTGATTGATGTTCGTTAGATGTCGTTAGTCTGTTCTCCTGTTAAATATTGTTTCCCTACTGCTCTGAGTTCCATGAAGCAGTCCATGAGCACCATACTGTCTTACAGGAGCCAATGATGTTTCACGCAAACAAATACATTTAGTTATTGCACATACAAAAAAAACACTCAACTGTGGCTGTGTAAGTACAGTGGATTGATGCTTACTACCAACTCAAGAATATTTCTAGGATTAAAGGACTGATGTCGCAGCAGGACCTTGAAAAACTTGTCCATGCATTTATCTTTAGTCGAGTTGACTACTGTAACAGTATCTTCTCTGGTCTGCCTAAAAAGTCAATCAGACAACTGCAGCTGATCCAGAACGCTGCTGCTCGAGTCCTCACTAAGACCAAGAGAGTGGACCACATCAGTCCAGTTCTGAGGTCTCTACACTGGCTCCCTGTCTCTCAGAGAATAGACTTCAAAATTCTCTTGCTAGCATATAAAGCACTGAATGGTTTAGGCCCAAAATACATCAGAGACCTTCTAGTCCAGTATGAACCATCCAGACCACTCAGGTCGTCTGGTGCAGGTCTGCTCTGTGTTCC
>JAQMCX010000045.1:6510336-6558377 GCA_029814765.1 Acanthurus leucopareius | reverse complement strand
GGTAAGATGATTCTTACAGGAACACATCACCCCAAATTCATTAATAATCATAACTACAGTATTATGCTGTTGCTCCATCGCTTTTTGGTACCGTGCGGCACCTGCGGTCACATCATCCGCCTGCCACTTCTTCTTCTTCGTCTGTCAATCCACTGGAGATCACGAGAAAAAAAAGTTCATTTTCTCGAGATAACGAGATAATATCTCAAGAAAACGAACTTTGTTCTCTCGAGATAACGAGATATTATCTTGTTATCTCGAGAAAACGGCTTGTAAAAAAAACCCCCAAAAAAACAAAAAACATGTCCGCTTAGGGCTTCCGTAGGTTTTAGGCCTACACTGATGTTTTGGTAACTTAACTTACGAAATCATTCGTTTAAATTTAACATCCTGATATTAGACCTTTGTGCATTGCCCACATCTCTGTTTTTTCAAGACTTAAATAGGTCTTGTGCTGTGCCCAAAGATGGTCGTTTCTGCCAGTTGGTTAAACAATTGAAATTACAGTGGTGAGATATGAAGAAGACAATCAGGACGTCTCCCTATATAGCTAGCTATTTTTTTTAGCTGCATCAATAAAAACGGAAACAGAACAATGCAGAAAAGTACAAAGTGAACCTTTAAATCAGTATATTTCCTCGGTTGCACTTAACAAACACAATGTAAAGCACTTGAATCTGCTTGTTTGCATCAGCTTTTTCATTTGTGCTTAACAATCAGTGGCTCTTTCATCAGCTGTTTGGCTACCAGCTGACCAGAAATGTTCTATTATATTTATGAAAGTGTACAGCCTGACCATTATAACCTGGTGTTTCTCCCTGTTATGTTGCAGCTTGATTAATGCCCATATATGTGTTCATTAATTTAGGACAGTTTTTAATTTTGATAGTTTTGTAATCTCAGTGCAGAAGATATATTTAAGTTGTCTCAAAAAGTACTGAAGTTCCATAACCTGCCATATATAAATTACGACAAATGAAAGGAAAAACCAACATTTGTCCCACTCAGATGTTGGTTCACCATGAGCCCCCCCAAAAAACTTAATTTAACAAGCATTAAAACTAAATACATTCATGTCAAAGTCCTTTCTTCTTCCCCCAAAGTCACATTCTGTAATTGAATAAGAGATTTTCTTACCAACTCTAATCAATTAGAACAATCGTTTTAGCAATCAGATTACTGGATTCATGTTCAATGCAATCTGTTTCAGTCCACAAACAGCTGTGACAGTTATAAGCTCTGTTTGTCCGACTCTTTCATCTGCTGTCTTCCACAGGCCCAGTAAGGACCAAGCTCATCACCGACTGCTCCCTTTGAACTGAGAGCTCTCTCATCTCTTTATTTCCCCCTTCCTTCGCTCCTTTCACGCAGCCGTCTCTTCTGATTAATTATTCCTCCTTCACAGAAAAAGCCACCACCTGCTTGTTGTAAGGGCTTTTTTGCTGTTAAATCCCCCAGTCCCTTTCTCCCCATTGCAAAGGGCTGCAAGAAAATAAATCAAGAGGTGACTAAAGCTTAACTCAAAACTGAGGCAGTTCATAACATAGTTTTACCAAAATTATCTGCTGCAAAGAGTCTCCAAATGCAAAGATTTCCATATAGGAAAACATTAGTTGTTTTCCTTAGATTGGCCTGCATACAGCTATTAGTATGCTGACATAATTCATATCAGATGAAGCACCTCCCACCACCTTTTAGTTATTTTCAACATAAAATCAATGAACCCTCAGGGAAAATCCAATTACAGAGCAGGAGATGGCCAGTAGTAGGGTGAGATCTATAATTAGTTTATGCAAAAGGCTATTCATATAACCCTGGATGGACAAAATTCATTAGATTTCTTTAATTGGAGCCAAAGAACTAAAGCATCTGAACATGTAAAGAGCTTGTTTAAAAGAGTAAATTGGGTGAAAATTTATTAACTCAACGTGAAAGAGGGTGTCGTCCACCTGTGCTCCAGTTCTAAGAAAGACAGAGGCAAGAGGGGTGTTGGGTGCTGCCAGATGCACCCCCACGTCCACGTGCCACTCTCTGTTAATAATTCATGAAGCGGTTGTGCAGAGATGAAGGTATGTCATGGTGGTTGGGGGCAGCTGTACAGGGAGATGCTGTATTTATAGCTGATGGGGAGGTGATGGGGTGGGGTTCATTAAAAGCAGGAAAGGAAGGAGGAGTGTTTGGTGAAGGAGGAGGAGATGGAGGGCACATTGTCAAAATAAACCCTTAGGGAAGGCTTTCTGCATCCCTTTGTTCATTGGAGGGCAACCCCCTGCAGGATTATGTCTGAGTGAAAACACCTCGGGCTCAAGGAGAGTATAAACAAGGTGGGTGGAGGGTGGAGAGATGGACAAGTAATTTGTTTCACACAGATTGCAATGTACATGTGGGAGCCTATATCCTTGACAAGGACATATTAAATATACTACAATCTTAAAAAAGTTAAGCTATGCCACTGGAAAACAATTCCTTACATGTGCCAATGTTTTAAATCCACATAATTGTCTAAAATGGTAAGAAAGATTTAGGAAGTAACAACTGTACATAAAAACTGGTCTGTTCTATTAATTTTAGGCATTATTATGGTAAGAGTGTTAAGATGAGGAGCATCACCTGATTTTTTGAGAACAATATTAGAATTTTTAAATCAGTCTAATGTAGATATAAGTACTAAGCAAGAGCCAGAAGGCCATTAGCCCAGCTAAGCTTAGAATGAAGACTTGGAGCAGGGGACAAAAGTTTCCTGTTGTCCCTGATGACAACTGGATCATAAATTACAGGTCTATGTTCAACTTAGACAAATTTTGGCAGCAAAATCGACATAAAATGAGGGCAGAGCAAGTTCCTATTGCTTCAGCAACTTTCTTCACAGCGCCACCTCCAATAAATAATGACAACTGTGCCACACATACTACTAAAAACGTACCGAATAATATAACTTCCTCTAATGAACTCAACAGCTCTAACAATGACTTCTAAATGCCAATTAGTACCGTTTGTCAATCATCTCGAGTGTATACTGTGGATGCCCAGTAGTTCCTAGTTGGTTACTTTAAAGCACAGGACAAACTTAACATCACGCATGTTTGGCATATTATGGTATTGCAAAGTTGACATGGCTAAAGTATTAGCAAACACATCCAGCAGACATATGGCAACATTAGCATTCCTTTAAAGCCTTTATTCCCTGTTAAATGTAAAACCAATATTCACCTGCTTTTGGTCTCCACCGCCTCCTGAGGGAACTATTTGGCTCCTTAGCTGCTTAATGCTTCACTGTGTTCAGCAGCTAGTCCTTTTTAAACTGTGTCTGTATGCTCTTTGGTGAGTGCAGTGGGTTTATCCTAGCTTTTTGCCATAGACAGCTGCCTGCTGGAGCTCATCAAAGCAGTGTGAATCCGTCCAGAATAAAATATCAAAAGTTACCAGAATATCAAAGTTATACCGAAACAGGTGACAGCAGAGAAGAGTCATCGTTTTCTGTGGCTCTGTCCCCATGAGTGACACATTTCCTGATACACATACGGTCGTCACTTGACTTTGTGCTCATATTTGTAACAAGTATTCAGGCAAAAATACTAGTTAAGAGTCACTGGGAACTATTTGACCATCATTTGAACCACTTCCCCTCCAGAAATGAACAGATACACAAAGAGAAACATGGAGAGAGAGAGAGGGAGGGAGAGAGAGGTGGTAGCACATTTCTAGCAGTGCGCTGCATTGCTTTGGTCTGCAGAACCACACTCAGTATTTCTGAGTTGCGCATGTAATGACTGGTGACAGTTGCATAAGATTCAGTAGTAATGAGTGGCACTCATCTGTGGTTGTGGTCAGAGACCATTTTTAAATGCTGTCAACCTATCGTGCAGGTCATTTGCATTGTCATCACAAGTTTTGTCAGTTTTACATTGATGTTTCTTCTTGGTGGGACAGTAAGACATGTTTAAGCTATCAACAGATGAGAGATGTTGTTTGTTTGCACATCTATCCTCAAACTTTGTAACGTGTTGTTCAGGGTACGGGCCCTCTTCTTTTGCTTTCAGATGACTGTGCTAAGTTGTCGTTGACTTATGATATGCTACCTTTACCTGGCAAAAGTTTGCACTTCAGTTTAATTCAGTTATTTCAGTAATTTTAAACAAAAACTTTTGTTGGCTGTAGTACACATAATGTGTCTCTTTTGTTTGTGCAGGGGCATCTAGATGATCTCACAGTGTTGTAGTAATGCTATACTGCTGCTCTTGTTAAAAAAAAAAACATTTTACACAGGCACTTGGTAATTAAGCTTTACCAGGCCCTGGTAAAAAAAAACAAAGAAAAATATATTCTTTAAGATAACTCTGTAGTTGCATAAAATATTCAACTATTTATAGATGACTTTTTGTACATTTAAAAATCATAACTCATCCTTAGCCCATATTAAAATGCAGGTGTACAGCATGCAGTGCAGTTTTAAAATTCTGACTGCTTTATGTCTTTGTCAGAGCAGTTTGTGTTACAGTATACAGGTGTAATAGTTTTCAACATTATTGCTGTTGACATATTAAATTTTGCAGCATAGAGAATTTGGTCTCTAACTTTGTTGTCATATCTGACTGCTGGAATTTAACTTTGAGCCCCCGGTGTAGCAGAGTCTCTGGCTATTATACTTTCCTTAAGGGCTGGACTTCTTTTCCATGAACTGTTAACACTCACATGCCTGTTAAGAGTTTGCATCACTACATGAATAATAATACCAGTACATTTGCTAATTTATGCTGTTGAGGACTGTCAACTGTCTCAGTGCTAACCTTTGAGAGAACAGAAAGAACCAGAGAGACCAAAATGGAGGAAGTTATAATGACACTGCCAACAAGTCATTACATCTTCACAACACAAAGCTACCCCAGTTTCTTTCTTCCCCTATTTCTGCCATTCCTGTGTCAACAAAGGCTTTCTTGTGCTAATGTTTAGCCAGCATGACTGCTGATACTGCAATCAAACCTGCTGTTTCTCACCCTGATGTAGTGCAGACAACTCATCATGATATAACCACTTTACACCTTCCTTGTGTGGCACCTATCATTGGAAGAAACACCAAAATAGAAAAATGGACGAAGAGAAAGGCATTCGTAAGGAGCAATAATGAGGTAGAAAATTATTATAAGGGCAAGTGAGGAGGGCATTAAGTAGAGAAAGAAGACAAGACAGAAGTGAAGAGAAGAAGAGTGTCGACAGAAGGTGGACAGGAAGGTGGCAGGCGATTAAATGGATAGACAGGAAGATGGGCAGAAGAGAGGCGAGCCCCTAGACACTTGACAAAGGGAGCAGGCTAATGATGGGCTCTGGGTGTTACATGCTGTGCCCCTTTCACTGCCAAGGGAAAGCCTCATCTCAGTACTCCCAGCATGCCGTCCTTCTAGTGTCATGCAGCATCCCACAGAAGGAGGAGTTTGGGCCAATCATACAACAAAAACACAGACAGATGAAGGAACGAGACTAGCATTAAATGCATACATAAATACACATCCTCATCTCTTTGCTTCCTCTACTATTAAATTGGATGCAAACAAGCTGCAAGCGAGAGTGGATGTATGAATCTAGGAGCCTTTATACAGATAATAGATTGCCAAAAACAACAGCTGCAAAACACTTTTTGTATAAGGGAGGAGATTCATCTTAAAATGTCAGCATCTCTCCAGCATCACTTCACTAGCAAGTGTCTGAGTTGACTGAGTTCTTACATAAAAAGTTCAAACTAAAGTATCATTTCAAGAAATCAGATCTGTCTGTCTATCTGTCTGTCTATCTATAAAACTTGCATTTGAAGTTCAACTATTAGAGAGATTATGCAGAATGTTTAAAGTCTATAACTTTATGATATTTCAGTTCTGGGTAATTACAAGATTGCAAGTCAGCACCAGCTGAGAAAATAGACAATATTGGCCTGAATACTGACACACTGTAATTCGTCTTCATTATCTCACTTCTTCACTACATTCCACATACCAGATTTTGATCAATTGTTTAATTTAATCTGAAAATTCTGTAGGGCAAACATGTTGGTGTAGACCCTCTGAGGGCATCCCTCCTTCAGGCAGGCTTCATGCTGTGAGCGTCACCTTGAGATCACCTGCACATTGCAGGGGAAACGCTGCCGACACAACACAAATGCTGTAGCAGCTGGGACTCTTCTCTCCTCAAAACAGTCCTGCTGCTTCCACTAGGCCAGCCTAACCACAGTGAGATGGAGTGGCCTCCCTTTTCTAGGGAACCAGGATTTGCTGTGGTGAGCAAAAAGGAAAATACACACAGCTGACCAGAGACATTTACAAAGAATCAGTCGGCTGGGCTTCACATGGAAAACTTGGGCATGGCTATTTTTAGTTGACCTGAAAAAAACTTGGTTACAATTACAGGAAAAATATTGAAAAATAAATGGGTCAACAAAAACCCATCCCTTTAAATTTGGAAAGATTGTTTCTTTTTACTTCAACCAGCCAAAATGAGGAGGCGCAACAGGCCTTCTCAAGGTCAATATTAAAGAGCTCAATTTCCATTTTGGTCTTTAGTAAGCATTCCCACAATTCAAAAGATAGATCTTGGACAGCAAGGTTTCCCTACTTCTGAAGAAGACTGGGTGGAGTAAAATCTGTAAAGCAAAGGTTCTGGGTTAGATTATCTTGTTTTCGCAGCTTTTTAAAAAATAATGCGTACCTGTAGGTGGTCTACCTGAGGATGCTCCAACTCCCTTCATAAAAATCAAACACTTTTTGTTGCTTTATCCCTCTCAGTGTGAGCTCCTCTGAGTATACAGGTCGCCTTTCAGTGTGGAAATAATAAAGAATTACTGTGTGCTACTGCTGCCAGCAAACAGCTATAGAGTACAAAAAACACAGTAGACATTCAAGTCTGGGCATTAATGTATCTCTGGTTTTATACACTGCTGCTTTTGGTTTATTTCAGGCAACAGCATCTCCTCTTCAGTTGGGATTGTGAGTTGCAAGCTGTCAAAACTAGAACATCCCTTCCTCCTGCCACCCAGCTAGTCTGTAGTTCTGGTGAGGGGGGTAGAGGGGCTACATGCTCATCTAAATTTCCTTCTGCTGGCTGAGCCTGGGTCACAACAACACAGGCCACAACCATTTCTACTCCTGTCACCTTCCCCTCTCTCTCTCACCTTTCTCCTTATCCCGTAAAACTGAGTTTACCTCCGTCCTCGCTGCTCCTGTCAGTCAAAATAAAGCTGGGTGGGGTGGGCAGTGACACCATTGTGTCATAGTGGCTCAATGTCAGCAGCAGCAGCAACAACAGCAGCAGCAATACTGAAGCAGAAAAACTGGACACCTTATGATCCACCAAGGTGGAGATAGAAAGGGCACACAGCAGCTTAGTCCTATAAGTGCTGAGTTCCTAGCTTCATAAATCCAAACCCCTACACATTGGACCTTTAGGCTGATAAATATTGAAACGAGGACATTCCAACAGCCCTGTTTGTGCCATTAATCTTAAAAGAATGAAAATAAGGGGCTTAATATTTTTTGGGTTTTTAATGTTGCTTACACAACTATGTCACAATGTCCTTTTGAAAAATATGTGTTTGAAATGTCTGAATGTGAATTTTCTTTCTTTTTACACTTAAGAGACTAATCAATCAATCAAATAAATACTGTGTACATTAGCTAATTTTTTTGCCCTCCAGTAAGTATTACAAGTCAATATGTGCAGGTTCTTATCCAATATATCCTTTTATGGGAGAAGTAATAAAAGTTATTCCATGTGCTCCTTGTGGTCTGGCTCAGTTTTATTGAAACAAGCAAAAAAACCTGGAAGCTAGATGAGAGGGCTTGTGAAGCTTCATTTAATGGTCTACAAGGTTACAAACATGTCAGCCAGAGGCTTCGAATTGGGCGAGCTGCTTAATGTGAGGCCTGCAGACGTGTGCTGACAGCTGACCTTCTGTTAATAATGCAGCTGTGTCCAGGACTTGACCTGGCAGCCTCATACACTCGTTCCTTCCCCTGGGCTCTGGATGAATCAACACCATCACAAGATGCTAACTATGCTCTCCACAACCAAATATTCATGTGGTCCTTAAAGGAAACATTTATTATCTGTAATTTTAATTCAAGTGTTTTTCTTTCTTTGTACAAGACAGAAATTCTTACACTTTAATTTGGTTTCAAATTAGTTTTAACATTTAGTGACAAATCTGATTCAATAATTTGCTGTTGTCTTACAAATGACAAGAGGTTCCTGAAAACTAGATAATAATAGTTACATATCTGTTTTAGTACAATAGGTAAATAAGTAAACTATGTAACTGTATTTGCTGTTTGCACCTCATTGGCTTTACTGGTTACGCTGCTGTATGTTGTCAGGCAGTATCAGTGTGGCATATAGGAGGCGGGCTCCATCGCTGGGCTTTGGCTTAGACACTAAGTAGCACATGAGGGCAGAATATAGGAGACACCTTCAGTGTCAATCTATAGCCTTACTGGAATAGCTTGACATTTTCTTGTGCTGATTTGTCTTTAGTAGACACGTACCAAACTGGGGGAAATGTTTTTTTTTAAAAGCAAAGCTGACTTTAAAACTCCAGTCCATAGTGATGAGTCATGTTTAAAATTTCTACAGTTCAAAAATAGAGAATGGGAATGCTGCAATAGTACAAAAAAAATTCATATTCCTTATTTTAAAAAAATTTAATTATTCCCAGATATCCCAAAGGATTTCCTAACACTATTAAATGCTCACCTTTAAATGACTCTCTTAAATTTAGAAAGTACAAAGTCTTAAACCAAAAGATTCTTCCTCAGTTACAGAGAATTAATTGTCATGTGAAGCAAGAAATTACAGCATTTAATGCTGTGATCCAGAGTAAGACAAAACACCACGCTAAAGAGCAACAATAATTGCGTCTTTTTAGACTGCTGTGATGCTGATTGCATACTCCAGTTTCACCAGATCTGTGTCATTTAGGGCAGTGGTGTCAGAGTCACCCATGTACTTAAATAACAAATAATTAGACAAGAGGCTGTGCAGACAATGATGAATTTACTGATATTTAATAGATGTATAGGCTTGTTTCGTGCTGGGAACATACGTTATCAGTCATAGGTTTACAATTTCAATGTTAGAGTAGCAAAATGCCAAAATGAAACACTGGTATAAAACAAGCAAACTAAAGGTCAAAACTGACAAACAACAAACTGTGCAACTCAGCTTGTGGGCGCTCCAACCTTTCTGCAAACATGCAGATGTGTATAAAGTGCAACACTCTGCTGAACATCCGCAGCAGACAGCGATCTCAGCACAGTCATTATGACCGTCTGCAGGATGTGGTTAAAAGCTTCAAATATGACTTGAAGGTTGTTAAATTTCCATTCACCTTACTCAGAATAATGTTGGGGAGCTGTGTAATCATTTGGCAAGCCCCTAAATGGTTTATATATCCCACTAAGTTCTTCCATTTGGAGGAAGGCCATTTTTTCTGACTAAGTGTCTTGCACCCAGTCAACCAGTCATTCTATAAATAGGCCAAGGAGGCCTATGTGTCCTGCTCCAACTCTCTGCATTTCATCTTCACAGTTTCTCTTCAGCCAGCAGGCCAACCTTGTGTTAAACAAGGCTGTGGCACGTGTCACGAGGTAAACTCTGGCTCATGTCACCCTCCCTGCTCAACACTCTCTGTACAGCCTCCAACAGCAGCAGAAAAACACAAGGCTTCCCTTAAACTATACTTCCTTCTACACTAAGCTTTTGTGATTTTCCACTCACAGCGGATGCATGTTTTATTACCCAGCAGTCACATGCATTCCTTATTACCTATACAGATAGTGCAGACAGGATAAATGACTTTGATGCCATATTACTCTAAGCTGGGGTAACTTCCTCTGCTTTGCTGATAAAAAGAGAGTGCCAGAGAAAAGGCCAGTATCCTTAACTTTGCTCTTCTGTTGTCTATTTTACATGCTTTTGAGACTTAGAAGATCCTTCAAGCGGTAATGTGTCTATTTTGAGCTTTAAATTAAAATTTTATGGCTGTACTGTAAAGAAATACACCAACGTTGCTGTTCATATTGACTTTATTACCATGTGAACAAAAATCAGCATTTTTTGGGATAAAAATGACTCAGCATGATGTGTACAGTATTTATTCATCCTGAACCTTACAAGGCCCATGCTGACATCAATTCGGGTCTTATTTAGGTCATGCAGTTTTTGTAAACAAAGAAAAAAAAAAAGATTCATTGGTCACAGAAGTTATTGCTATTTTATGCCAACTCTCTTTACTTACTATGTGAAAATTTTGGTATTGCGTTTTATTAATCTGATACACACACACCCAACCAACTCATGGGACAGCCTCTCAGCTTTACTGAACTGCTAGCCAAGCTACAAAACAGGTAACACACAGAAACTCTCTTGTGAAACTTTTCAGGTGCCATGAATGTGTTTCTAGTGACTGTCAAAGCTCAAGCAGGCTCTCTGAGTTTTCAGCATGGACACGGAAAGTCTGACAGCAACAGCTCACGGCTGGTTAACTCCAACTACTAGAGCTGCGGTATCTGGGTAGCCTGTAACTGCTACATTAACTGATGGTCAGTCAACTCCCATCAGTATCTCTCTGCCTCCCTTTAGTGTTTTTTTCTTTGCAACCCTCTGCTGTATTTGTTACAAATGCTGCAAGAGAGGGATTCAGCAAAATTTGGGGGAGCACAGACATTTTAAATTGTATGCATGCCTCATTTTACAAATTGTGTTAGTGTAATAATCTTGCAATACATAAATAAATTTTAAAGCCGCTTCCTAAAACCTTCAGACTTACTTTTATGATATGACTGCGACAAGTCAACTTAGATCTTAACCCTCAGAAACCTGCAATCACTCAACAGGTGTAAATGTTTTGTTTCATCAAAAAAAGTCAAAGAAACAGTATTTGTTATACAAAAACTGTTTCTTAGCCCACACAGCACAGGACTTAGGTTCAAGAAGGGAGTTGGTGAAGGTGGGTGGTGGAATCTGTGTCTCTCTGTGGACTATGATGCTTGGTGCTCATCCCAGTCAAAGCTGACAGGGTGTTCCTTAGATGTTGAACTTGAAATGTGTAAATGTTATCATGACTTTCTTGTTACTGTTGTGTACATTCCCCCATACACAATTCATATGTATGTTAATAACTTAAAAAAACTATAAACTTCTGCTTTATTTTTTTATTCTGAAATAATTCTATGTAATATTCTCTGTCATGTGAATTCATTATAAGTAAAGGTGGGCGGCTTGCTCTACAAAAGATGTATGAAATGACTATATCGCGACCATCGAGTACAAATTGTCATGTAAATTTTTTAAGCCATCGGTGTTAAATTCTCTTTGAGTTTTGCTTCTTTCACTCTCTCCTAGTGCTCCTCTCACAGCACGCAGCACACTCCCCCGCCCATCCAGAAAACTCCCTTTCGCGCATGCGAATTTTTGAATCAGGTGAGGAGGCAAGAGAGAGCGAAAAAAAAGTGAAGAGCCTGAGCGAGTTATGAGTAAGGGATGTTAATTGAAGATGGAGACGGTTTGCTAAAGTTAATTTGATTGTGATTTTCCCTTTTTTGCATGCAAATTTAAAAAACTCCAATAGAAAGGTCTACTTCAATCATCATACTGATGTCATTTTAAGCATCAAAGGGTTGAATTTAACATTTATATAGTGATTTACAGGAGAAATTAAAAAATCAAGATATATATCGTGTATCGCAATATAGCCTAAAAATATGGAGATACTGGTTTTAGGCCATATCGTGCAGCCCTAAACAAGAGTATATGACAGCGCACAAAATGCTAACTAGAAGACATGAGACTGCTTCAATACCTGGAGATGAATGTCAAACTCCCTGGGTAAAAACCAAAAATTCAAACTGCAGGATTATGCAGAACCTGAACATTATAAAAAATGCATTTTATATTATGACCTATCAGAGTATTTGGTTCCAATGATTTGAAGCAGATTTTAACTCATTATCAATACTTATTGTAAACAAAGTCTTGGGACATGAAAGAATTATATTTAAATGATAATTAAATTTTATACATTGCACCTTTAAGTTAATCTATTAAATAAGTACCCTAGTTGAAAGAAAACACATTGCAACTTTGTTGATAGTTTATATATACATATTTTTATAATTACCGAAGGAAAACACCAACCATTTGCTTGTTCCCCATTCTTAATAGTGCAAAATAGTTTTTTTTTTGTTTTATACAGTAATTAGTTTTTTTAGTTTTTGGACAGACAGACAAAACAATATGGTATGTCACTTTAAAGATATTATAAGGATAATTTTTCACTACAGTTTGATGATTTTTCAACAAAACAGTAGAAGTAGAAAATAATTAAGAGATCATTCATAATTGCTGCAGTCCTTGTGTCATTATCATCCTCATTCCTTCATTTGCGCAGTGATTTGAGCTTGATCACACCCTATGTAATCTCCAATAAATTATGAAACTGGAGGCGTAAATAATGTGAAACCTCTTTGTAATTAGGCCCAACAGTGTTGGAAGTTAGATAGTTTTACATCACTTTCTTGTTGTGTTGCAGTCTTTTCAGCACCTTGATTCCTGACAGTCATAGGCAGTGGGTGGCATCTCTACACCATTATCACAAAGTTCATAATTTATACTTGGAGAATGAGATCTCAAGGCTGGCAAACACAGTGTGCTACAGATAGAGGCAGAGAGAGTCAGAGTGGCAACTTATCTGGAACAGACGCTGAGACTATATCCTTAATGGGGAATAGCATTAAAGCTGTATTACTTCCCTCTGATTCTTTGGCTCATAGTTGAAGTGAGGCACAACCAGCTTAGTTTACAGAGCACAAGGTTGGATTTCACCTGGGAGAGCAAGACAGAGGGTGACACAGATAGATGAGAAAAGAGAGAGTATTGTAGTCTGAACATCAGGGTGAATGAGCCACTCAGTTACTGTTGAACCATGTGACCTGACCTGAGGAAGTGATCCTCACCAACAGTCCCACAAGTAGGATCACTTCCTGAGGTCAACATTTAGTGTGAAAGGAGAGGGTTCATCTGAGATCTGCTCTGCAGAGTGTAAAAGACTCAGTTATTCCCATTTTGACCCCCTCACCAACTAAAATCCTACTTCTGCATAAAATACCTGTTTATTGTTCTACAGGACAAAGAAACATGCCATCAGAGCATGGTCTGACAAAGGCCAGTAGGCTGAAACGCTAGCATATTTGTTTACAAGGGCAAAATGTATTGATAGAGATTAGATAAATCAACTGCGTCCTACAGTACCACAAACAAAACACAGGGCAGGCACATCATTTTCAAAATTCAAATTATTTTGAATTACTGGACTGCTTAAAAGTTTGAGGTAAACAAGGCAGGTTTCTAAATGTCCAGCTTTGCTGAATCCCATGAAGGAGGAATGCATTCCTGTGGTTTGTGAGACCAAAGAGATGCACAGAAAGCTTTGTGGTGATCAGCGCTAAATGTAAACAAGCTTTTTTTAGCCCCTTGTTTTAACTTAAAATGACCCCCATTGAGCTGTGAACACATTTTGTTTGAGTCTCATGCTCTCCTCATACCTTCATCTATGAGAATAGTCTCAGCGGTCGTTTCCAGCCAACAAGCTAGAATATCTACGTATTTTTTGTAAAGAAAGCTTGGCATCCTAAAGACCCCGAAAATTTTGTCAGAATTAGGGTGGAGACCAAAGAATTTGAGTATTGGACTATGATTTGTCAGCTGGCCGAAGGCACGACTCTAGCAGGATTCCTATGCTGCTCTGTCTCTGCTGCACGCAAAAACAGGTATTAGTTTTTTAGCATATTAGCCATAGCTGCTTGATAAGCTAATGGTACAGCAGAGCTGTTTTTTTATGCTGATTTTGAAAAAGCATTGTTTTGTTAACATCTATAGTATAAGATCAAAAGTAAAACCAAACTTCTCATCTTGCATCTCTTTAATATCATAAGCATAAAGTACATTTGCTGTGTGTGGCTTTATTTTGAATGACAATCATGTAGTTGCCATTATTTTTGTAATGTTTGTGCATTGAAAATGTAGTTGTGTTATGATGCTGCCTTTCAAAACCACACCATGACCTCTCAACCCCACCCCAAAACAAATCCCTGCTCTAATCACAGCAGATGCTCTAAATTAATACTGATTTATGCTGCCATGTTGTGTGCGGCTGTTGGTGTGATAAATGATAATGAAGATCTCAAGCTGTAACCTCACAGGTCTGATCACCCACTGAATCCATGGAGACCACAGCTCTGCTGTCTAAGATGCAGTGATTTCATATTCTTTACCTTCAAATGATGTCAATCTATTTTCAGCTATTGTTTACTTGCTCTGTTCCTTTTTTGGTAAAAAAAAATGCTCAGTTTGGTAGCATGTGGTAACAGTTAAAACAGTTTTTATTTTCAAATGTCAGTAGAGCTGAGAGATTGTTGCTGTGCTGTGATACTGTCAACACCCCTCTAATTTATTTGACCCTTATTCTTATGGATTGGACTTTCTTATTACTTAGTATGAATGTTTGCAGTTATATTTAGTTTCCTCTAATATCAGTTTATATAAAATTATATGTTGGAGAGGACAAATATCAGAAGCTAGTAAGTATCTTTACATCAGTGTTAAAGTTACGTAAATATGGTAGATGGATAGGAAGATTGAACCAAACAACAAGAGGTAACAACCAACCAACCCAACAGTAGCTTTTAAATGGGTTGAACTACTGTATTTTTCATAGGCTGCATATTATAGTGCATCACTTTGTGGCTAATTGTGTGTCAAACTTAATTTAACCCCCTTACCTATATCTCTTGGTGCTTGTACTTCCATCACTATCTTGTATCTACTAGACACTAATTTAAGATGCGTTGTTACAGTATCTTTGTGTCATATTAATTCTGTTAATTTGTACTGATAATACTGACCAGATTCATCAAAAAGCTTAGCAGTGATGAGGAAGCAGTACACTATGCAGCATCATCGTCTGTATGTGTCTTCTATCAGTGCTCCATCTGTCTGTGGAGTCTGAGGCCCCCTGCTGGTGGTCTTCAGTATCACAATCAAGTCCTCCTCCAGACATTGGAGTTGGGAAAAAAACTGATATGTGATTTTTGAGTTGAATGGTTGATATCTCTCTAGAGCTCAAATGAATTATTTCCTGTTTCATTTATGCTTTCCTCAGTGAACACTTGATCCTCATTAATTCTGCTTGGTGCAATCAGATCAATTTCTGAGTGAAAACGCTTATGAAGAGCTCATAACACAGATAGGAGTAATGATAAAAAGTAATGATAAGGAAACCAAGGGAGGAAGAGCAAAAAGGTAGCAAGATGTCAAAAGATTAAACCTGGATTTAAGGTGAGATTGCACTGTCTGACAGAATATGGGTAAATGTGATTGCATAAATTGCTTTCCCATTTGACTCTGTGTCTTTTGCTATTAAGCTCGAGACCAGTGGTGTTTTTTTAGGCACTTGGCTGGCAATCCTTCCCCTTTTTACTGTACTGATAAAGTTTTGTCTAAGTTTGATATTTTTATACTTAAGCAGCTACACTCACTCTGAGGTAGACTGACCTGTAAAGAGTGATATGTGTGCATGCTCACTTGACTTGTTAATATCTATTACACTTAGCAGGATAAAACTTTTTGATGCTCAAGAAATGAGCTTTTTTCTTGTATTTTAGACTACATCATCTGGTCAGTCTAAGCGAGAACAAAGATTATGAGAAACAAGGATTCTGTTAGGTAAAACATTATAGAGAAAGTGTGATTCATGCTTGAAAGACTAATTTGATGCATTTCTTAATGTGTTTCTTAATGATTCTTCTCAGAGCCATTTCAAAAGGAAGTGTGGGTAGAAAACAAAGTAGAGATTGGCATGGTGTGGGCACGCTGACTCAGATGTTTTATACATAAGAATATTTGAGGGTAATATTTCCAATTTGTCACTCCTTCAGTTTTGATATCATGCCTGATAAAACTAGAGGATATTATGCCAGAATAATTTTAGTAAACTTACTCATCAAAAATTCAATCCCTTAGCCCAGTCCTTCACTTATTCCAGCCTCCTCTTCCCTTATCTTTGTTTCATATCTTGTCTTCAACCATTCCTCACCACAACTCACCCCCTCCTTACCCCACCCTTCTAACGTTATATTAGTTTGGGCTTCATCTAGCGCCGTGATGCTAACAGCCTATTCTCCTTGCTCATCCTCCCCTGACTGAGCGGTTAGCCTGCAGCGTTAGCAGCACTTTACACAGGGAACACTGACAGAAACAGCCTTTCTACCAACCCCCCCACCCTCTTTTCATCTATTTGTGCTCTCCACATGGGTGCTGCTATTTAATCTGCCTCTCTCTCTCTGTTATCAGCTTGGTTTGGGGCAAGTTGTGGCATATGTTAGCTGACATTATTGAGGCTCGGTCCTCTTACCAGATAGCTGTGTGTGTACATCTATTGAGTTCTGTGCACAAACCGATGGCGGTTCTTGTTCTTTGTCAAATGCCAGCTGTCGCCAGCAGAAAGCCAGAGGAAAGATAATTGCTACCATCTTTGATATTAGTCACATCATAAGGCAGTGGCCATTCTGTAGTCTGTAGTCATTATGTACATTACTGTAAAATAAATATCGAGGATTTTCATCATTTAAACATAACAATATAAATGTATAAATACTGTAGAGGCTGCTTGATCGAGTGATAAATTGATGTTTCTGTTTTGAGGATTCCTGATGCTTGGTGGTGTTAACAACAATGTCATAAAACTGTTAATTTATTTTCATTTCATGTAGGGCTAAAGGTTTTTGTTTTGTTCTTTTTTTAAGTGCCAGTGCAAGATCTAAGCTTCAACACCAAAATAAATTTTCTTTCAAGGATGATCACACTAAAGTAGTAGCTAAATTGACTCTTTTTTTGTTGTGTTTCATTTTTAAAGGGGAAAAAGTGCTACATAATGTCTATAACACACACTCTCTTAGATACGGGAGGTGGTGAAGCTGCCATGCGATATGTCAGGGTCCAGTATCTTATTCAAGGACACTTCAACACAACAACTAAAAGAGCAAGAGATCAAACCAACAAGACTGTGATTAGTAAAGGACCCAATCAGACAAATCTTTGTCGATTTATATTCAACAAATTAAAAGAGTGGTGGTGACCAAATTTGGTGCAAACTCTCCATACTGACTTTTCAATAATTTGTTTTTTGGTTGAAAGAAACAAGGTAACATTCGTTTGGTACTCAAAAAGGATTGAGTTTCCATGGTAACCAGTAGTAATATTGTTCCAATCCCTGACTAAAAGTGGAGAGACTTTTGCTTTGTTTACTGTCAGGTCACTGTTTACAGCATTGTTGCTGATGCAGAATAGATTTGACTAAACTGACTTGTTTTACCTACACCTGGACTCTTAGTCTATTTGTGTGCGTGTGTGTGATGGACTAACTTGATCAAGCCATGAGCACAAGCAGTGACACACATTCTCGCAAGGAACTAGGCCAATGCATAGACATACACAAACGAAAACACACAAACAAATACACACAAACACTAATACACATAAACAAAATTACACACACACTAAACACAGCAGACATTTCATAGACTGTATTTTAACTGACCCAGCTTGCCTTGTAATGCTTAGAAGAACACGACAAAGGTTGATTGAAGTGACTCCCCTCCACCAATCACAGCTCTCCATTCATGCTAAACACACACACAAACACACACACACACACACACACACACACACACACACACACGTGCACACGCAGACTGACTGAGCTTTGAGCTCTGTATCATTGTCCCTGGTCGCCTATCGATTAGTCATGCCTGGCTGCTGTCATGTGCAGGAGTCCAGGGAAGCCCCCTAATTGGCTAGTTCAGGGAAGTGGAAGAGAGAGAGGGAGAGTTGGAGAGAAAGAGGCATAGACGCTGATAGAGGGAGGCAGCACAGAAAGATGAGAGGGGCTGAGAAAGAGTTGTGAGAGATCTGGCCTAATATCAGATCTTTATAACAAAAAGACAAAATCAAACTGGATGAAAGAATGAAGAGAAAGAAAATCATGCTCTTTCTTACCTTTATTTCCTCTGGATGGAAAGACTGAACAAAAATTTTAAAAGAAAAAGAAATCAAACATTGGAATCCAACCTGAGAAAAATCCTTCTTTACTATCTCTACTTTTTTTTGGAATACATGAATTGATCAACATCAGAGCGACCAACACTTCAAATACAGAGCTGGAGCGTGCAACAACTTGGTGGATATTTTTTTTTATACTTGACTGACACTTGAAGTGGAGCGTAATCCATAATGTGAAAGAGAACTCTTACATTGGAGAGCATGAACTAATTCACACCCACTAGAAAAAATGAGACATCCTTGGAAAAAGCAGGACTAAAAGGAGACTTAACTTGTCCAACTGGACCTGCTGCTCTTTTATTTATAAATCTACACCTTTTATTTCACTACTGACCCTGAAATCCAGAGGGACGGTAAGAGGGTCAGTGTGCTCCTGAGGGGAGAAAGCCGAGAGGAGGAGGGTTAAAACTTGCTCTAAAGGGGAATACTTTGTATTGGAGGACTATCTGATGCTCTTATCCATAAGGAAGAAGAAATGGAAACAATGTCAACTAAGAAGGAGTTCTTTTTTGACTGTCTGATATTTCAGTGGTCTTTTCAGACTAAGGCACAGTGATTTACAGCAGAGAGAGAGAGAGGAAAGGCAGAGTTAAAAAATCCGTACTGGACACAGAGGGCGATTGGTTTTCCTGGAGAGGCGTGACCTACATTATTCGGACTCAAGAGATTCTGAGGAGCTACTTCCTATTATCATCACGGTAAAGAAGACAACAGGGTGAGAGTTAGTGAAGATAAAGAAGATATCTTGGTATTGTTTTATATATCTCTGTAGCAATGACCACTTATTTCCACAGCCATGAGTTCTGTTGTAGCCCTAAGAAGCCTAGCAGTGGCTCAAATAAGAGCAAATCTGGAAAAGGGAAGAGCAAGTCAGGGAAGAGCCACTCTCACTCAAAGCATAACCAGAATTTACTTCAAACGCAGACACCAAATCACCAGCTACAGCTGTCACCGCTGCACTCACCAAAGCACCATCCTCATTCGCCAAAACATGGCTGCCATTCGCCAAAACATCTGCTTCCTTCTCCCTCTCCTAGCTACTACCACATAGCACCACCATCCCCAAGTCATCAGCTGGCTCCGCCATCTCCAACTTTTCTGGCTCCTCAATCTCCAAATCACCTACTGCACTCACCAAGCCACCACCAGCTTCACCTATCACCAAGTCATCATCAGTTGCAGCATCATTGTCCAAATCAGCAACAGTACCATCTACAGGCATCGCCAAGTCACCTGCTTTCTTCCCAGTCAACACATCAAATCTGCAGCCAACAACAGCAGCAGGTGCAGCTCCATTCACCTAGTCACCACTCATTGTTCCAGCAGTATCAACACCATCACCACTATCCTCCTCTTCCTCACGCCTCCCAGTCGCTGTCAATCCACCCTTTTCACTCCCCACAGCTCCCCCTGTGTTCAGGGATGGGCGGATATGGGTGGAGCACATTGCCAACCAACTTGACCACAAGAGGTTCTAAAGGAAAGTTTACCAACCTGAGGGACAGTGTGAAGAAGAGTCCCACAAAGAGCAAATTCAAGGGAAAGGCTGGGAGCAAGGCATGGCCCAATGACACATATATCTGGAGAGCACACTCAGTGGAACCCCCTCCACACGTGCCATTCATACACCACTTTCCACAAATACAGGCCCATGTGCAGGTAGGTTTGATGGCTGGATACACAAATTAGATTGTGTTTTGTCATTGATCCTGGGACGGGACAGCATGTCTACATTTGGGGAGATTTACTAGAGGAAACAGCTATAGACTCCTTCACACTCATAGAACTTAAAATGCATATTACAAAAACCAAAATGTTTTAATTATTTCCTTCTGTCAGACACTAAAGATACATGAAAATGCTCAAAGCAGATCCACACAGTCTCCACTGCTTTTATTTTATTTTATTTTCAACATTATTTGATGACATTTCCAGACACCAAAGTGTAAAGACATTCTGCTACTTCAAACAGTTCAGGATGTTTGTCAACTGAGCGTCAGTCAAATTGAATGTGTGCTCATATGAACACAAAGCCACCAGGACTTAGATTCTTTACAGTGTTTTTATTTAATTTAATCTCGCTTCATCTCTTTTTAACATTAATATACATACACACAAAAATTGATAAATTAATCACAGAGAAGGAGTGCACTAAATTTCTCCTACAGCATCATAACATCTGAAAAGAACTTAAGCTGAAAGGCCAAATAATACAATGTATCTAGAAACATAAAACCAAGTCCTGTAAAGTTCTGCTGTAATCAATATTATATCACTAAATGAAAGCTGGGATAAAAGAGACCAGATAAAGAAAGGACATATTTTGACAAAATTTCTCTATCAAGCATAAAATATCATTTTGTGATGAAAACTCTGCATAGTTCACTGATTGCTTAAGCAAACCCTGGTGCTAGGCTGTACCAAAACCTTATAGACACATTAGTAGTGTAGGTTCGTTATAGTGGCACTATCTTTATCTTTTTTATGCTGCAGTGCTGTTCTTCACACACACCTGCACTTGAGAGTTGTCCACCGAATTGCAGTATAAACACTGCGTGTGGGCTGTGAGTCTCACTTTTTCTCAGTGGGTTGCTGAACATAATTTTGAGAAATGAAAAATACTAACAGAAAGACAGACCAAGCAGTTTGTGGGTAATTAAGAATTTTACAAGAATAACTTATTACAAAATAAAGCCTTAAATTAGTTGAACCTCACAGAGTGATGATACAGAATTAGCATTGTAAACGTAGTTTAGGTCAGTTTTAACTTCCCAAAGTTATAATCAAAAGACCTCAACCATCCATCTGTAACAGGACTTGTGTATTGTACAAATTGCACTATGATGAGCTGAGGGAAGATACTAGCATGCCAGCCGGCTGTTACAGCTGTTGGATGGGTAGTTATTGTGCCTTACATTTGCCGTGGGCTCGTTGATCAGAGATAGCAGGTAGTGATAGTCTTATTAGCGTGATTAGCACGGCCGTTCTGATTTGATTAGAGTCACTCCATCTGATTTGCTTATGATTCAAATGGTGTTTCGGTGCACATTAGAAAGACAGAGCAGATAGTAATATCAGGCACGGAGTATTTGTGTGTTTGTGTTTGTTTCATCACCTCCCAACACTGGCTGTTCTTGCATGTTTGTGTTCATAGCACAATTCATCACAGTGCGCAGGATAATTATTCAACAATCCACTGATGTACATCATTTTAGGATTCTAGATTAATATTTATTAGGAAAGGAAATTGCTAAAACTGTATTGAAACTAATGCCATTTTTGATCCTGCTTATTGGTCTGATCTGTATCAGTTCTCTTGTTGATTTCAAATTAATTTTAGTTGCACTCACTTCAGGCTGAGAGCTAACTGTAGTAACAATCTGTCTGTTATCATCTAAAATGATGTAAATGAGAGAAAATACTTTTACAATACTCATTTTAATTAATGTTTTTATAGTCCAAGAAAAAAATCTGTTAACCCTGCCTGAATGGGACCAATGTTTTCATATAATGGGATATTTAATGTCCAGAACAGTCCTGCTTGTTTGGGAAGCAGTGGCACTCCTGCATGGCCTTCTTGGAATATTGTGTTGGAAGATGTTTCAGCATATTGCTGTTTTTTCCCACTCTTACTTGAAATGATAATATTATTACAGTAAATATAATAATATAATATTACTGACATTATAACCAGCACTGTTGTTATCTTTCTCTATGAAATGAAACCACACTTTTGATCATTTCTTCCTCTCTGCCATGAGTGGTTCCTTTTGCAAGTTTTTTTTGCAGCATAAATGCAGTAATTTGATGTTACTGTTTTGCAAAGGGCATAAGTCAGAAAGTCTTGCAGACATTAAGACAGACATGCAGATAAGCTGGGTAGCATGTGATTAATAAGGATCCGCTGACTGGAACCAGTTCTCAGTGGTTACTTTTCTTGATCTCTATTCCACAACTCATCTGCTAATTAAAAATTGGATATACGTGATGATGGTGTAAAAGCTGAACCCTGTGCTCTGCACTTATGAAAAAATGATTCTCTGAAGCACACACACAGGCGCACACACTCAAACCCACCAACTCAACGAGCCATTCTGCATAGCATGAGAAGTGTGATTATGACGAGACAAACCAGGGATAGTCTGGATCTCTTTCTAAGCTTTGCTGTGTTGGACTGAACCAGTCTGTAATGCCATGGTAACACAGCTGGTGTAACAGCAATTATGTAACAACTAACAATCACTTGCATAGTGCAGCAAAAACACTGTCTGGATATGGATGTTTGTGTATTTGTATTCGTGTGCTAGTGCTTGTTTGTTTATATTTGCACATTTGTTCTTTTGGCCTTTTCAAGTAACACAACATCATCTACGCACGCTGACGCACTCATATTGATGTTACATAAGCGTGCAATCTGACATGGCGTGTCAATGGAATCCCCAGCTGACTAACACGCTGGATTTGTTGCTCTGTGGATGACACACACAGAAGTTGTGTGTTTTGTAAATGCTGTTGTTACATTAGGGAATGAGTCAGGTGAGGCAGGTAGTTGCACGGGTAAATATAGCAAAAAGTTATTTACAGTTATATGAGAGTCAAATTAAGGGTTTACATTTAAAATTGGGGTTAACTTTAATCAGTTCACATCAGTTCACTGGAGACACCTAACTCACCTTTAATTATTCAGCATTTGGAAAAAAGTTTCAGAATTAGAAATGCATAGTGTTTGGTACAGTGAAGGGTGTTTCCTTCTATAATTTGCCCACCATACTAAATTCGTATTGACTTTTAATGTCGTTGAAGAGCGGAGAATTGATGGGTCATATTTGTCAATTTGTCAATTTGATTAGATATAGCTCATCAAAACACAAGCAGAAATAAACACAGCAGAGATCAAAACCTTCAGACCTTTTGACCTTCTGACCTCTCATCACATGTTATGGCCCTCTGTGAACATTTGATTATTTCCCATCAGGTTGTTTAATTTGATTCTCCTTTGAGAAAGTGGTGAAAATATTCTTTTTTTTTTTTAAGAAAATTAATTTTGCATAAGAGATATATTATTTATTTTAATATCACCTTGATCTGATGACTTCTTGGATTTATCAAGGGACCCCTTGTGGTAATGAATGATCCTCATGGAACAATTTAAAATGTGGCTTTCAAATACATTTTTCGTGACTTTTTTAATTCACTTTGATATTCATTACAGTTATTGAAATCACATTTCAAGTTCTGCATTCAGATGATGTGTAGGCTCGGAAGGGAAATGGGTGATAGTGTCTGTCTAGAAATCATCTGCAGTTTCAGAGCATTAACTCAAGTTTACGGCGCCACAGTGCAATGTAGACTTGCTTGTAGTGCTTAAAATTTTCAGCTAATATATACCTCTAGTCAACCACATTTCAGAAGGTAATATTCTACTCTTTACTCAACTAATACTTCTTCCTTGAAAGCTGTAGTCACAAATTACTTTGCAGATCAGGATTTTACATCAGCTTGTAGTGAATGCATCAATAAAAGTGATCTCTATATAACTACAGCTCTAAAATGAAACATTTGGCTTCATAATAAGAGTGTTCATTGTTCTTTTTTTCACCATGATTGCACATAACATGAGAGATTTTGTGCAGCTCATGCACGAGCACCTTTAAGTTTAAAGATTAAAGACTGCTGAAAGTATACAACATGAACATGTAGTATAATAACGTTTCTTAAAATCAGGTGGTAAAGACCTCAGTATGTTTGTAATAATAATTCCTTTGTATAAAGCATAATTATACGGTGGATCAGCTTTACCCTTTACTTGCAATTTTCTCTTTCTCCCTTTCATTCACACCACACACACCAACAGATCCCAACAGCTGCAAATGTCAGCACGACCCTCACTGTCTCATTAATATCAGTGACCGTTACTGTATTATCGCCTTCACACGCCACAACCCCTCCATATCCCTCTGTCACGATCGCACTCCACTTCTGTTTTCCCATCATTCAGTTTGTCCTTTTTCACTCATGTCAGTCATTTTAGGGGTCTGTGTGGATCTCTCTGCACCCTTCACTGCTGCAGATTTGACTCCTCCCACCATACCTATAATCCCCCTGATCCACCCTCCTGTTCCCATGTGGGATCAGGCATCTTGTCAGCTTGACTGACAGACAGTTGGACATGTGGTGGAAAGAGAGAGAAAGAGAGAGAGAGAGATGGAGTGAAATGATATTTGTGTGTGTGTGTTTGTGAGAGAGAGAGAGAGAGAGAGAGAAGATAAAGGACTTAGAAAAGGGGGATGAGAGAGGTAGAGATTAATGTAGAGGGATAGATGCTATTGCTGCTCTGTTGCACATTAATGCTGTAGACTGAAGTCTGGGTGGACTGTCCATTTGGTTGGCTAGCTTGCTTTGATGCTTGGTTAGCTGGTTTGTTTATGAAATTTTTTCGGCTGCAGAACAAGAGCTGGAGCTGCTGATTATACTCCATGGACTTGTTCAGAGCTGCAGACGCCTGACTGAGGGGCACGCATTACTGTCTGAGGAGAAAGTGAGAGGAGGCTAAGGAAAAAGTAGAGGCAGGAGGTGAAAGGGTGGAATGAAAAAATGTGGGCTGATTCTCCCCTTGCAAATACAAGGAGAAAAAGACCTCTTGTGGCTATCTATTAGCTAGTGTCGACTTTATCATTTATTGTGCTTGTGTAGGAAGCAAGACGAAAGATCATGTCAATCATCTGCTGCTTCAACCCCAGCTGTGCTGTGCTGGACTGGAAAAGGTCATAATGCCTTAGAGATAGAGAGGATAGAGGGCACAGAGTAGTAAAGCAGAGTATCCTGCAGGCTTTTAAAGCACGATCAAAAATGTAAATATACTTTTACTATATTTTGATACAGTGCTTTATGGTGAAGTAACAGAGCTTTAGAGGACAGTCTGTTACGTTTCTGTGTGATTTGCAGTGTAGTACATTAGAATTGTCCAATATTAGGGCTGTGCAGTATGTCATGCGGTGTATGCTGTCGCTTCGTGGTGGCAATCTGTAGCAGATGTACTCAACATGCTGTACCAAAACATGAGACGAGTAAGTCCACATCAGAGATCTCCACACGTCTATTTGTGTTGAGTCTTGTGTTTTACATCATGAGCAACCTGAAATGCTGTATGTCTTTGGTTTCATGATGATACCTTTCAAATTAAAAGTGATAATAAGTTTGCTGTTCTCTCTCTTGCAGGCCAACCCCCCTCCAGTGGTGGTCAACACCGACAGCGTCGACACCCCCCCATATGTGAGTACTGATTCAAATATATTGTCAGTGATACTGACTTAAGGTTTTCCTAGCTATGTACCATGTACCCTTCTTATACTGTGACATCTGAGTGTCCATGTCTCAATTTCCTGGTAAAAGGAAAAGTATTTTTAAATGACACAGAAGATAAAGAAGAAGATAAAGATGAGATTAAATTACATATCAGCGGTGCGTTCACAGTGCAGGTAAAGATTGAGAGTATAACATTAAACTAAACTTGGTCAGTAAGGTCATTATTTCTTGCCCATGAAAATGCAGATGAATGATTGCAGCATCCCGAATTTAGAAAGAAAGCTCAGCTCAGAATTAGATGGATCCAGATGTCATTTTACTGGTAGCCAGCTGCCACAGAGAATCAGTGACTGCTGTCGTTAGATAAGTTTATTATGTAATTACTGTGGAATTACTCCCTGCTGAACTGCCTGGAATATAACACTGGGAGAGAGAAGAGAAGATTTTTATTTCATGCAAATTTCAAGTATTATTTCATTGATATTATTACTGACTGCTATTATCTCCTGACATCTGTGATTTATACATGTAACAAATATAGAAAAAAACTACTTTCACTGGTGAAGTGTCTTTTCAAAGCAAATGCGGTTGTTTCGATGCTGAAAATAAGGCTAAAAATGTCTCTGAAAAAAAGTTATGTCTGTCATGATGTATTGAATAATAATTGGGCTCCATAAAGCTGAAAATATTACAAAGAAATCACAGAGTAGTAGAGCTGGCAGCTTTATTAAACCTCAGTTTATTTAGAATAATCCATTATTTTACATTTTAAGTAAATTTCTGTGGCCTTTACCAGGTGCTCATCCACTGTGGATATGTACAAAGTGTTCTGTATGTTAGATGATAACTGACACACTGCACATGCTTGCTGATGGAAGATTGTGCCCTCTGTTTGAAATGACAGAAATTTAAAATCTAAACTAATCTGACTGCACAGAGACACAGATTACAGCCAAGGGGATTACATGGGCCATTGGGATGCCACTCGACCACTGTGTGTGTATGTGTGGGTGTGTGTGTGTGTGTGTGTATGCATGTCTTTGTCTGTGTAAGCGCCTGCCTGCAACCGCTATAGCAGGGACAAGACACTCATCTAGCATAAACCGAGAGAAGCACAAAATATATAATAGTCTGCTCAGATCAGATTTAATTCCGTGTGCTTTTCATTCAGTCAGGAAATACAGACATTAATATATTTTATGGTAGTGGCAGTCCTGGCTGAGCGGTGTGATTGGCTCATGGGTAATTCACCAGGGATGTTCTTAAATATGACATCAGAGATACAGCATCATTAAATACGCATTTCCAGTTTAATCTCTGGGATTCATGCGTCATTCATAAACCATCAAATGACTAATTTCACTTGGCTGTAATTTTGATATTTGCTGCAGTTTGTTTTACCTGATGAGCCAAATGAGTGAACTTTGTAGGAGAATTAGAAAGGAACAATTCTTCAACCCGAGTGCTAATAGGCACTAGTGCAATGTACAGTAACTAAATACATTTACTCAAGTCCCATACATAGGTTCAAATTTGTGGTACTTGAACTGTACTTTTGAATTTAAATTTTGTACTGCATCCTCCTCCAATACAGTTCTGAGGGAATAACTTTTCACTTTACTTTATAAATGTGCATGTCTGACGACTTTATGATTAAGTTAAAATTACAAATAAAAACAATTGCAAAACAAATTAAAATGCACAGTTACAGCAGAAACAAGTGTCTATGCATTCAATTTACTTTCCTGATTTTAAATTTTTTTTTCAATGTGGTACTTTAATTTGTAACAAAATATTTTTACAATGTAATATTAATACTTCTACTTTAATGAAGGATCCCAAGATTTTACGTCTGCGAGAGTACATTGCAGATACGTTCAGTGAGGAGCATGATAAATCTGTGATTTAGTGCAGCACAAAAGGGTTGTGTGCAACTGACATGGCACAGAGAATATTACTGCGTATGAATTATGAATGACAAAACCTTTACAGTAAAATCAAAGGAGCATTTTAATGTTCATCATGGGAAAAAGAGCTTTTAGTGTTTACACATCATTGACACGCATGTCTTTTCATTCTCTTCCTCTCTTGCAGGTCAATGGAACAGAAGCAGACTATGAGTATGAGGAAATCACACTGGAGCGGGTAAAAACACACCACATACAAGCATGTCGGTTATACCCACTGCAAATATATTGAGTCACATCAGCCCTCAGTTGACAGCATCTCTGTTAAGAGTGACCCCTGTGGTCCTCGATTAAAGCACTGACAACATCATTAGTGCTGTTGATGGCAGATATGATTTTTATTCTTAAGAACTCCACCCAGAACTACTTGATCCTACGCCAACTAAATGCCTCCCTTCAGAAACTAAAGACAGTCTACTGCCTCACCTCACAATTATAATCTGTCATTGACAACGATATCAAAAGCAACTGATGAAAAAGCTTGAATTCAAATCCAAGTTCGGTCAGCACAATAGCATCTGCCTAATTTGTCTATTTATTTATCCCACATGATTCATATCATTCAACTTATGCATGCTTTGCATTCTTCTCCAGCCCCTGTTCATCCAGCCTCTGTCCCTTACCCTGGCTTGCTGTCCTCTTCCCGACCTAAAACAAGAGCTCAAAATCATTTTGGCAGCTATGACCAGTGCTAATAATGTCTCAGGTCAACCATTATATTTATTTTAACCATTGCATCACATAGAAAATGCAACATCTGCAAACATATGTAAATTGTGATACTACCATGTTTAATATTAGTTAAAATATAAGGTCAGTTTAAGGGTTCCTATAAGGATCCGCTACAATTCTCACTTACTGTAAGCTGCAAAAACAAAAAAAGTGATTATTTGTTTTTCGCTTCTAAAAAATATGCCTTTAATGTCATGTAAAGGTGCTTGATTATAGTTAAATTAATGTTGAAAAAAAGTAACGTTTTCCAAACATCTAAGAGATCTATCAGTGTGTTACTAATGTAAGTTCAATAAAAATGTGATGTTTTCAAGAAGCAAAAACGTAAATTGCTTCAAAAAGTTTTTTATTATGTTCTTTATATTCACTCATTCCACAAACAATCATAGGAGTTCCATAAAAAGGCTTCAAGACACATTTATAACACGCTAAGATGACTGTAGTAACACCTTCATTTGATTCTTGTCATCTATCTTCGTTCTCCTTTATCTTTCTTTCCTTAATCTCATCAACCTTTACGATGTCCCACCACTGGTCAGACTCTGCTGACCCTATTTCCCGGTCCTCTCTATTCCTCATCTTTACTTCCCTTCTCCCCCCCCCCCCCCCTTCTCTCTCATTATATTCCCCTTTCTCTCACCCTGAGGCTCTCTCTCTTCATCTCTCTCTCTTTACTCTATTCTCCTATGACCTGGTTCTGTCTGCTTGACAGGATCTGCTTTAAAGACGCTGCGGACGTACACGCAAACCCGGGCACAGACATTACGCTAGCTTTAAACTTGGTGACAAGGCATGAGGGAGGGAGAGAAACAGACAGAGAGCAATGGATGTCATTAAGCACAACTTACAGAGGGCTTCTATTGTGTGTAATTTGGTAATGATTAATATCGGGAGAGTCAGATTATATGTTTTTGTTTAGCTGATTGCTCTTGTAAGAAGTGAAAATTGAAGAGATATTAGATGTAGTTTTAAATGACATTTCAACAAGATATTGAATATTGAATTGAATAGCTACTAAATAGATACTTCTTTGGGATAAGTCAAATAAATTTATTCCGGCTAACAATCAGGTGTTGTGTTGTGAAGGGTTAATGATGTGTGAGATTTTGGCCACAGAGGGCTCTATTTATTTCAAGTCTGCTTCTTCTGTGAACTCCTCCAGTGTGTCTTGGTGACATTTTCTGTAATAATCTTCATTTATTTCTAAAAACAGTGTAATTTTAAGTAAAGCATCTGGTCTGAATGAAGAGGTGATGATTTTGTGGCAGAGACATGGAGCGACAGTAACTCTGTCATCAGACTTAGATCACTGAACCTTTTCACATCAGAAATGATCTTTTAAAACTACTCTGTATGTTCAGATGGTCTTTATTCTCCCCATTAAAACAGACACTGTGTGTGTGTGTAGGGTAACTCAGGTCTGGGGTTCAGTATTGCAGGAGGGACTGATAACCCTCACATCGGAGAAGACCCCTCTATCTTCATCACCAAGATTATACCTGGAGGGGCTGCAGCCCAAAATGGACGACTCAGGTACACACACACTCTCACACATACACATGCATACTGTCAGGAGTGACAAAAGTCTTTGAAATATCAAACTCATGTAAGTTTTATTAGTAAACATGCTTTTTAGCCAATACATGTATGTATATTGTGTTAATGATGGAGGCTTCATGAGCACACAAACACACAAGAACAACATTTGTCTTTATTAACTGTGAGGATGAATTTTTGTCTTTATATATATAGATCTGACCCTTGCCTTAGTGTAATTCTAACCGACACAAGACAGCTATTATAGTAAATCAGTGAACACAAGTAACGACACAAAAAAATCTGTGAAGAGCGTCTAACAAAGCAAATGGAACAGAAACATAAACTGAGGCAAGAAACAAATGAGATAAGATAAAATTAAAAAAACAGCAAAAGGTAACAGACAAAAAAGGTTGGGGGCACGAATGAAACGCAGAACATATAAAATTATCAATTCTAAAGAAGTGAAATGTGTAACTTTATTGGGACCAGCTTTTGGTTACCAGATGGGAGGCAAATCCTCACAATGAGAGAACAGAACAGATTTGATCTTCACAAAGTACAGCTTTACTTATCACAGAGGATTTTTGTTCCAGTAACAAACTTCTAAACACATAATACCAGATTTGTTTGATTATTATATCAGCAAAAAATGACATTTCAAATTGGGCTTATCTCCTCAAACACTGATGCCAGATTTTATGTGACTGAACCATTAATTTCATACAAATTAGTCCAGATGAATGACACGTGAGCCAGTAAAACAAGAGCCCACACGCTCTTGCAGCGTACTTATATTGTAATTCAACATGAAAAGAAAAAAAGGCCAAATAGTTAAGAGATGTTGACAGCAACTTGTTTCCACTTTTCTGCCTCCCAAACAGACTTCTGGTTTCAAAATAAAAGATTATCATTAATGTTCAGGAGGGAGTGTGTATCGTTTGTCTTTACTGTATGTACTTTCTTTGCAAGTCAAAAGAAGTCTTCACTGTATGTAACTTCACCCTGCAGGGTGAATGACTGTATAGTCCGAGTAAATGATGCAGACGTCAGGGAGGTGACCCACAGCGGGGCTGTAGAGGCACTGAAGGAGGCGGGAGGTCTGGTCAGACTGTGTATACGACGCAGGAGGAGCATTACTGAGAGAATCATGGATATCAAGCTGGTCAAAGGGCCCAAAGGTATAAAAACACTACAGTAGTAGACTGAATATACATGCTTCATAGCTCTACCTACTGAAAGAATCAAGAAACAAAGAAATAAAGGCATGAGGTGGTGAAAGTGAGAAGGTACAGGCAAAAATTAAGTAATATAATTGAAGAAATATTTAGAAATATTGAAATATTTACAATATGAGGGGATGGATAAAAAATCTATGGCCTCTGGAAAACCTGGCACATTTATATGTCAGCATGGTCCTCTGCATGACGCCTGCATGAAGGCTGATATTGCTCATTATCTCAGACAGTGCAGAATACAGTTTTCACTTACCTGACACAGAAATGCCACAAAAGTAATGACTTAAAACTTCTGTGAATAACCATGCATTTAACAAAAGCTATATAACTAATAGCCTCTTACCTTAGGATTAGGGTTTTCTTATTAACCACCTCTCCTGTATGGATATTAAAATATAAATCTTCCTCAGACTGAGAGACTGCTATATTCATCCTCTGTACTCCACCATAAAAGTAATTTTATGGTTTTATTAATATTCATAGTTTTAATAGTATTTTTATGACTTCACTCTTTTTTTTTTAACTCTTTAGACATTTAGCATACAAATTCGGTTTGGTGAGCAGTCTAAAGGAACTACAACTTAGATTTCATTGAAAAATAATAAATGAACCGCGTTCCTTCTTGAAATTTTTTTCATCATTGCCTAATAAATGTATTAACTGTATTAACTATCAGTGGTGGTAAAAGGGCCCCAAGGAGGAACTGAGAAAATGCAGCTCTGCTGCAAATTGAAATATTAAAAAAAACATTCTCAGGAAACCCAGAATTTTCATCAGAAATATGAGCTGCTGCTGTTCATCTTTCAGGTTTAGGATTCAGTATAGCAGGTGGAGTTGGAAACCAACATGTCCCAGGCGATAACAGTATCTACGTGACTAAGATCATCGAGGGAGGGGCTGCACACAAAGACGGACGGCTACAGATTGGAGACAAACTAGTAGCTGTAAGAAAAGCTTTTTACTATTTTTTTTATGTTTATCCTTCTCTTTTTCCCTCTTTGCACTTACTATCATGAAATTGCTCAAGAGTTTAGCTTGTACTGTAGATATTTTTATTAGTTCACCTGGTGTCACAGTTTGTTTTGTAAAATTGAAAGATAATAAATTAAATGAGGCACAACCATATAGCTCAGAATAGATATCTAATATCTTAACATAATTTTTTAGCAACTAGTACTGCATGCTGCAAATCACCTGTGAATTTACATAGCATAAATATCCCTCAGTCACACCAAATATTAAATAATTTGCCTATGACAAAACAAGAAATGTAATTAGTCTGCAATGCAGGATGACAAAAGCCGTAAATTTTAAACAGAGCAAAATCAACCCCATTTGCCTACTTAAAATGTTAAATTGTAAGACTACATTTGTATGTAAGACACGGACCGTGTACAAGAGTATGATTGTATCAGGTTGCTATTCTTTTACTGTACATTGAAGCCTGTTTAACACAGCAGCAGACCAATCATCATTGAAATAACTAACACATAATTTAAGCTTCTTCTCCATCAGTTAATGGCCAGAAATACATTTTAGGATGCATGTAGTGTGCATGGATGGCAGAGCATTCACCCTGTATGCTTTTGTTGCACTCTGGTATGGCCGTATAGAAACGTAAAATTGTCCATGTAATGTCTGTGTGTTAATGCGTATCTGTTATGGTAATAAAGCATATTTTTTCATTTTTCTCCAGGTGAATGCCTCTTGTTTGGAGGAGGTGACTCATGAGGAGGCAGTGGCTGCTTTGAAGTCGACTCCTGATGTCGTTTACCTCCGTGTGGCCAAACACACCTCCCTTTTTATCAATGACAACTTCCCTCCACCTGACGTCACTAATTGTAAGTGCACATAAACAAGTCTTGCACCCATAATAAAACAGTTTTGCTCTTTGTTCTTTTCTTACTTTTGAGATATGACAAAATTTGCAGAGAAACAGTGCCCAAATGAATGTAGCACACATTGTGCAGTCTAGAAAGCAAGAATTTCAGGGCCAGATGGTGTTAAACTATAAAAAACAGCAAGAAACAAAACTCTTGGTAGAGACTTTTGCTTGAAAAGGGTTTACGAGAAAAAAAAATCTACCATCTTTCAATCTCTTAAAAGAACTGAAAATTCAAATGATGAAATTAAACAGAAAAACAAAATAGATAAACCAACAGATGTTTGATTTCAATTCTCTTGGGGGTGCAATAAAAATAGGAAAAAATGAAAACAACAATATTTGTTTTGTTTAATGAATTAACCCTCAAAGAGCAACAGCAGAGTTAGCCTGAATTCCCAGACCACAAACACATCTTTACAAGTCTCATTTTATAATAGATAAGTGCTAGATGAAGCAGTAATACCAGGAAAGAGGAAGTTGAAGTACAAATTAAAGGGACCATGGAGTGTTTTTTTTCTAATTAGCTTCTCCTGCAAGTGAATGTGCTGTTCACAGTGGTGATAGAGAAGACCCCCCGTGGACGAGGAGCAGCTTAGTCATGGTTGAATAGGATGTAGATGTCACAAACTTACCCCAAGCTGAGTTAGAATAATATTGTTGCAAGTCATTAGCATAGCATTAAGGGTAAAAGGTGCAGACTTTGACTCCTTCAACTTTTTATTAAGTTTGAAATCTCTGTCTTAGTCCGATTTATTTCTCTCTGACATGGTCAATCAACCCTGCCATAGATTTTTTCAGTATGGCTGAATATTATAGTGTGGACTGGTGTGGTTGCTCATATTAAACACCAGTTTTCTACTCTCATTGACCTTTAAAACATGATGGCCCCGAAGTTACCTCTAAAAGTTTAAACTTAGGATGCTGTGAGCTCAACCAGAGTTAAAGAGAAATAAAACCCTCAACATGTGAAAAAATAAATGGTGCTAGACAAGTCTTATCATCTTGTGCTCATGCAGCGTCTATTGTTTCATGCCAAACACTTCTGGTGTTTTTCAAACTAATTTAAGTTGGTTAAAAATATTATGGTTTAAAAGATGAAATGATGACATCAGCCAGACAGTTTTAAATGTGTTACATAACAGTCTGATGGGGTGAATCTGGTCCACTGAATTACCGCCACTTGTCACCTCTCCAAATCAGCACATTATCAAACATCATCGTCATTTTTCACCACTCTGACACATAACCAAACAGCTGTGAGCAGACCACACTCTCTCAACATATTTTAACTATACACAGTATCTCAGTTTTGACTGATCTACCATAGTTTCAGTGTCAGCTGAGCTTATGTGTGACAGTAAGGTCAAATAAGAAAAAAAAAAAATGTCTGCATGTTTGTGTGTGTTCCTCTAGCATACTCTCCACATCAAGACAACCATATTAGTCCCTACACGAGCGGCAGCCAGTCTGTAAGCCCCGCCCCACTGACCACACCCAGATACTCACCGCTGCCCAGGGCCTTGACAGGAGATGAGGACGTACCCAGGTGAGACCTCACAGACAAAAGTGCATATTTATGAAACAGTACAAACTAAAGATGTATCTCTAATTTGGATTCCCATTCATTTCTACTAGAGAGACAGAGATGAGTTAAACAGCCCTTGTTGCTTATATATGCAGTTCAACTCTCTGAATGACTCTGCAGAAAGTTCGATGATTGTTCTTGGGGTAACTCTTTCGATATTTGACGATTGCAAGTCAACACTGAGGAAATAGACAACACCAGCCTCTTCATTATGCTGTAGGAAAGGAGACAGACACTCTCTGCTAGTGTTGCCAACATGTTATTGTGGACATTCTTGGGTGAGCCTTTGAGATGGAGGAAGCCCATTGCCGCACAAAGGCAGTCCATTTTCTCAGACAGCAAAGGCGGCACTGTTTCAGTAACCTGAAACGGAAATACTGTGTCATTTCCATGTACAGAAAATTTATTCTGGCATTTGGTACTCTATTGAATTTAATTAGGATCCCTACTGGTAAATGCATCTGATTATATTTTACTGGACATCGAGCTCTAACAGAGATTTACGTGCACTAATGGCAGCTTTGTTTGGGGAAGCGTATTAGGCTTATTAGGTCAGTATCAGATAATTATTTGTTAAAATAATGTTATGCCAGTCCATCACTTTATGACAAAGTTTGCCACCCAAAGAAATTTCCAATTCCATGAAACTTTTATCAATTACCGCAAAATAATAAGCTTTACTCGCTAAAAATTAATGTAAATCACACAAAAACAGCATCAAATACCAATCATCTCCTCTCCTCTTTCTTTTCCTTGATACTAGATTGGGAGAGAGAGTCCTAGAGAGCCCATAATATTCTGAATGACCTCTGTCTATCTGCTCACTCTACTGCTATTTGTGTGTGTGTGTGCGTGTGTTTGGCACTGAAAGACAGATGGTAGTGCAAATTTTCTCTGGCATGTAAACTCGGTTCACATATGTACACACAAACACATACACACATGCAGATACACTCTCAGTGATGCTCTACTGTCTTTAATCCATTTTAATGGACGGATTACAGCCTATCACAGCCCTCGTCACTCATCTGGCGTCACCGTGGTTACCAGAATATGACTCATTTCGTCATGAGCGTTGGAGCCAATCAGAGCGCTTTGATTATAATAAATCTGATAAGCTTTAAACGGACTGCAGAATGGTCATTTTGACGTCTGCCTGTCTTTGTTCTTCTGTGTTTGTATCTCTCTTTGATTCTCTCTTTCATCACTTTCCCTTTCACTCTGATTAATTTCTCATGCAGATGGAGGATTATGAGTTTTAATAAATGCCCGCTGAGTGAGCATGATTTGAAGAACATCTGCCTTTTCTCTAATCAGGTGTTTTCAAATGAATGATGTGTTGATTTATTCATTTATACTGTAGGATAAGGATAGCACCAATTTAATCTTTTCTCCCTTGACACCATGACAATACCTATTTTCCTTGTATCTGCTGAAATGGATTACAAGGGCTCTCTTTGTCATAAATTTGATATTTTTTCACTGTACCACACTGCATGGAACTCGTCATCCCTGTCGCTGAGTCACCAACCCACTTTAATGAATGTAACTGAAACAGAATTTTTATGACACTGATGAAGAATGATGATGTTTATTGTGGATCTGTGTGGATACTGATCCTGCTGTTTTGGTGTGTTACGTCATTGCTTAGAATCCTTTCAGTAAGAGAGGATAAAGAGGGTTCAGATCCAAGTGTCACACATGTGCTCATACAGAGTTGTTCCTGCACTAATCATGATTGTTTTCATACATTTCTTTTTGTAATGACGACTCTATGGTCATGTGGTGTCCTCACAATAAGATAAACCTCAGCTCTCATACATGTATTTGCATTTTCTGCCAGTAAAGGCTCGGATTTACTGCATATACTCTTCTTTACTATCCAGTTTCAAAAGACTGTAAAGTTTGGTTGCTTCCGTGATAAATCATCCATATAAACTGCGTGTATATGACAGAGCTGATAACTGTGGTGGTGCAAGAAAACAGAGACAGTGTTACACTGACATCTGCTGGACATTATGGTGAATGAGCCTAACATGAAGTACTCTTACTACCATACATGCTACAGTTACTGCTTTATATAGTAGCAATATTTCAATGTTGTTATTTTTTTTGGAGTTTTTTGTGAGTACAAAATGTATAATTATTTTCCGTTTTCATCTTTTTATCTATCATTTGACGGTTCTTAGACTTCGACCTTTTAAGTAGCAAAAAAAGCAACAGTTTCTCTCAAAGTTATAACTGTTTGATCAAATGTCATTATATATTCAGTTACGTCTAGAATTAATTATAAAACATAAAAAATATGTACTCAGTTGGGCTAAAAAGGCTTGCATCAGCTCTTAACCATTGTGTGTACGTGTTTAATATGTGTTTTAGGGAACCCAGGCGGGTGGTGCTCCAGCGGGGGTCAACAGGACTCGGTTTTAACATAGTCGGAGGGGAGGATGGAGAAGGAATCTTCATCTCCTTTATTCTTGCCGGAGGTCCAGCTGATCTCTGTGGGGAGCTGCGAAAGGGAGACCGCATCCTGTCGGTATGAGCTTGGATTTATAACAAACAGATATAATACAAAGTGCTATCACCACTACTGTTATTAACAAATCATTACTGTAGAGGTTATATAAACTCATTACTAGAGTCACCCTGTCAGCTTTATTCCCATAGAACCTTCAGTTTCTGATCTTTTTCTTTGTATATTACTGAGTTGAAGTCATACAATTCTTAATAACTATGCAGAGCAAAAATAATATGTGCAAAAGCTGAATATTCTGACCTTGATCTCAAGCATCTTTGCATTCATTCACAACAGCTACAGCTATCTGGAATTAAAGAGACATTTCACTGAACTGGTGTCATTTTCTGTGCACATTACCAGTCAGTTAGTCATCACTAGTAGCTGACAGAGGATGTGGGTGTAAAATCTGCATTTTGTTGTCCGCTAAAGTGAAACATGGCTTTAATTTTCTTCAGACAGGATTCAAACAGGATTTAGTTGTCAGACTGAAAAGGCACTGATAATCCCTTCAGAATGACTCTTTGTCAGGATTATGATGCGAGTGCTGACATGAAATGATTTTATGCTTTAAACAAGCCTTCTCCAAGTACACACGTACTACCATATGCACACACACACGTGACTGGTCACCTGTGAGTTATTGACTCACCTTATACGGTTGTTACAGTGTTCTCATATCTCTACATGTAGTTATATTGATTCAGGCAATAGATGGGCTTATACTCGTTAATTGTGCGTGTGTCTGTGTGTGTTGCCGTGTTTGCAGGTGAATGGTGTGGACCTGTCCAGTGCGACACACGAGCAGGCAGCTGCTGCTCTGAAGAATGCAGGGCAGACCGTTACCATAGTAGCACAGTACAGACCTGAGGGTGAGTACTGCAGATAAACACAGTACATTTGCATCTATCTCATGTACAGATAAGTACACACGAAAAACTTTTAAAAAACCAGAAAGGGCAGTGACAAACTACTTCTTCTCTTTCTATTTCTTCTTCTTCTTCCATTTTTTTCCTTCTTCTTCTCTTCCACTTCTTCATTTCTTCTTTTCTATCTGTTTTTTTATTCTCATCAACCAAACCAGCTGGCTGGTTTGAAAGTCATGTGTTATTTCAAATACTACCAATATTGAATTAACCAGGAGTCATAAACGCTTCTGTCAAGAAAAATTACAGAATCTAGGCTTAAAATATTTATATTTCATCAAATCACTTTACTCTACATGTCTTAATTAAATTTCTACCAAAAATGAACTGTTTACACTCACCTCATTCTTCAGAAATCCCCAGTGTACCTTAAGTGTGCCTTGAGGTAGTTTGTAAATGGACATCCAGTAAGAATTAAGTCACTTAGCTAAATATTGACTCAGGTGTGTCAGCAACATTCATATTTCTTGTAAAAATGTATTATTAAAATTGAACTTTGGCTTTATAAATGTATTATAATACATAAAAGACACTTTTAAGTTCTCCTTTCTTTTAGCCATGATTCCTCTGTGTCCAAAGTGGTGCAGGACTTTTTATATTGTAGTGAAAAACAAACCTAGAGTGAATAACAACATGAGAGGACCAAAACATGCAGAAATTGCTTCATAGAGAGTATATAAAACAGTACATTTCCTCATGCTGAGGTTTTAAAAAATTCACTACTTGCACAACACACACACACACACACACACAGGCTGAGATAGACAAAGTGTGTTTTTCCCAATAAGCACCATCCTGGCTGTTTGTCTGCTTGGAGAAGGCCGTGACCTAGGAAACCAGGTTGTAACTGCTGATTGACTCAGCTAATGGGATGCTCTCATGGTAGGGGACCTGAGAATAAGACACACACAAAAAACACACACACACACACACAGCTAGACAGCTTCAGGTTCACTGGTCCCCTAAATCATCTCAGAAAAGTGTTTTTATTAGAAGGTGTTGTGCTTCTGTTTGTGCATATTTGTGTCTGTTTCTGTTATCAACCATGTATTATTCAGTCAGAGAGGAGGTCCAGGAAGGTGTTGTTATAGGCAGAAGCAGAGGATTAGTACTTTAAAAAGTCTGCTGAGAAATTGAAGGGCAAAGTACATTAAGATGTAAAAGGCTCTGTCAGAACATAATGAAGCTCCCCAGAACTACTGTATGCAAATGCACTGGAGGCTTATGTGAGCTTATGGAAGCAGTGTAAGGATATAATGCAAGGAACATGCTGATACTAATTATACAAAGAATTCCTGAAAGAAAAAGAATGTTAGATTATGATCTCTGTTTGAGGACATTTAGGTTAAAGTGATACTTCAGAAAGGAGAAAAAAACATCAGGATCAAAGCAGCATGAGTGTAGCCGTAATCAAACACTGGATTTCCATTTCATAGCACTGACGCAGTAAGTCTCTTGATTTTCAGTTGTAACCATTTTCACTCAGTATCCATATTAAATAGCTACAACCTACATAAAAGCACTTTGCTAGTGTACAATTGTAGATATGTATAGTAGAAGAAAGCGCACTAAGTTTAATTCCCATTATATATATTCAATTTCTGAACTGTGAGCAAAACGTGTTAAGAAACTGAACTGTCCTTTTTGCCACTGATTACATGAAGAGTGTTTAGTTTCCTCAAGTATAGCAAAGAGACCTTTTAGTCAAAAAAGCCTTAAAAACACTTATGTCTCAGGTCACAGTGACAAGGAAGACCCACATGCAGACACAGGACTTTGAAGATAATATATTAAGATGATTGAAAACTAACTTTTTACATCCATTTATCTTTAAGCTCTTTTTTTGTGTTGTCCTGGCAATTTTTTTTTTTTTCTGGTGACACCTTTGGCAGATATACAAGCAAGACTATTATTGGATTTCAGAGTAATCTGCTCAGAGTTTTAAACCAAATCAGAACCACGGACAGCATCATAAAATCTAAAAATGCAGCAAACTCAATGGAGGCTTTAAAAGGTGTCCAACTAATTTCAAATTTAGTTATCCATTTTTTTATGGCCAAAATTATTTATAAACTTATGTAATGGTTTAAAAATGTTCTGTTGACAAAAGCAAGAAAGGTCTTCAATATCAGAAATGCTCCTTTTCATCTCAGCGGCTGGAAGGTTGTGTCAGTGTCTGTGTTTGGTTGACAGTAGCTGGCAGACAGAGGTTTGGTAGGCAAATGAAAGACACAGTAAACAAACTTTGCTGTGCCTTTTACAGGCAGAGAGTTTATTACATATAAGCAGTGGTATATAAAAGTAAGGACTACAGCAGAATCTAAATAGATCTAAGTGACATTTCAAGACTCATTTCTATGCTGTTTAATGTGCAGCAGCTGTCTAGCATGTACACTTATGTTAGCCGTGCACTTTTCCTCGGTGAATGTTTGTTTTGTTGCACGTTTAAGAGGAGGATGTAGGACGAGATGTATTTGTTAGTTGTCACATTTGTTAGTTAGCTCAGGAGGAAAGAGTCAGTGACTCTTGTGTTGTGTAGCTGGTTGCTGTCTTGCTGATAGTTAATATGTAAATGATAGATCACTTACATTACTCTATGTAGTAATTTGACTGGCTATATGAAAACTCCCTCTACATCACGTGTCAAACTCAAGACCCGCGGGCCTTCTCCAACCCGTCCCGTCATTTTATGTGGCCCGCGAGAGCTTAAAAAGGGGTAATGTCATTTTTAAAATAAAATTCTATACTGCTTTAAAGTGTACATTGACCATAAACTACATCTCCCACAATGCACATCGATATTGTTACCCGTGAAGTGACGGTAATTTGCAGTGTTTCCACTTCAGTGGTTTTCCAACAAGCGTGGGTGAGAAATATCAACAAATAACCTCAAAATGTTCAAGAAGAGAAAAAATTGATGCAGAAGAAAGGAAGTTTAATGAAAGATGGGAAAACGAATATGTTTGTACTTCAAGCAGACAAACCGGTATATCTTTTGTGTTATGAGGCAGTGTCAGTGTTATGTAACAGAGCAATGTGCTAAATAAATATACATTTATGCAAATGCATATATAATATTTTTAACTTGAATAAATAATATAAAAAATCAAATACAGAGGCAGTTATTTAACAATATATCAAGGAATAGTTACGTTTATACAGTTTACAGCCAGCCCTTTGAGGGCAACCCTAATGCTGATGTGGCCCTTGGTGAAAATGAGTTTGACACCCCTACTCTACATAGACTGCACGCTAACGGCATTCTGGTGAATTAATGAAAAAATGGGAAACCCCCATCATGAAATTAAAACACTTTTGATATTTATCCCAAAGGAGGGCACAGTGCAACTATTATGTGAAGCAGATCTGTTTGAGTAGCAGACCAAAGGAAACTACCTTTTGAGAAAAATGTCTACTGATTTTTTTACAGACAGCAGTTAGATCAAATGTGTCTGAACAAAAGCGATCAAAAGATCCATGTTACACTCTATATCCTCTCCTGGAGTGTAATCCATTTCTGTTCTATTGAACTACATGGTATCCTGTTTTTCTATGAGCCCTCTTTTTGCAATAATGTTTAAACACCCCTGAAAATTCTTCCACATAGCAGCAAACGTTTTTAAGATTTTGATGGGGATCACTCAAAAAGGCAGGAAAAAAAAGTCTAAATGTCAAAATAGTTGGATGGTCTTTTGGTTTGGCTCGGTATAGCTCTGTTTTGGCATTGTTTGGTGTTTTACTGGGTTCTTACAGTGAGATCACGCAGTAGGTATCAGAGGTGGGCCAGCTGGTCTTACTCAGAACAGGTGTACCGTAGCTGGACTTTAATGTTTAAGCTTTTTCCTGCTCAACATGAAAGAAGCTACATTTTTTTAAGCATTTAGGGGTTTTGCTTAAATACTGGCCCTCAAAAATTATGTTTGTCTGTGTGTGTATGTGTGTGTGTATGTGTGTGTGTGTGTGTGTGTGTGTGTGTGTGTGTGTGTGTGTGTGTGTGTGTGTTTGTCTGCCTGTGTCGTGACTCTCATTAGTGACTGTTGGACGAACTTTATATCAAACCTTCTGTCCATGCTGGGCTTTGGTCAGCATCACGTGTGTGTGAGTGTGTGTTTGTGTATGTCCATCTGAGGTCCGTGTTTGTCCCGCTCCCGTGGTGATAGCATGTGATGACCAGCAGTGCTCTCTCTCTGTTTCACAGACACTAACAGACACAAACACACACGCACACACACACCAAATGGGTCATGCCAATGAAAGAGGAACTTAGAACGACCTCCACAGGAGAGGAAAAGTGTCTCTCTCACCCTGCGTGTGCAGGTCTCCTTCTGTTATTTATATTAAATATGGTACACTGTGTAGCCAAACACAACAGTGCACGGCACAGAAGTGAACAGCTCATGCAGTTGGTGTGTAGGTGTGTAATACACAACTTGTGGGGACATAAACCTGTTCACACAGACCTCATAACAAAAGCCAATACATTTTAGAGTGAACAGTTGGGTTAACGTTAGGGTTAGGCAAGCAGTGCTTATGGTTATGGTTATGTTTAGGGTAGGTCTTCAGAAAGTGAAAGCAAGTGTGTGTCTGTTAGTGTGCTATCTTGGCTGACATGGTTGATTTAAGCTGATTCAGCAGATATAGATTTGTGTTTATCGGAGGAACAGCAGATGGAGCGTGTTTGCCTGTGAAAAGTCTTCATGCTGTGTAAGTGCTGTCGACAGTTCTCATCACATTTCATGCTATTTTAAGCCAATTTTGTCATTTTTGGTACAGAATAAACATGACTAAGTGTATTTTGGTAAAGGGCCAATATAAAAGCTAAGTAGATTATCTTACAAAATAACCATCAGACAATCAATAAAAAATGCTTTTTCTTGTAAGAATATTTTCTTATCTATGCAGTTGACAGTAAATATTCAGTGTTACACATTTACATTGAGTTCTATTATGTTCTATCTCCTGTGAATATCATGCTGTTATAGTTTGTAATGCACTTACAGTGGGAAGTTTTGGATTGTTGTATGAGGAGCAAATTGTTTCAAATAGTGACCCCCATACTCAAAATTTAGTAAGTCATCGTCTAAATTTTCACTCTGTGAAAGCACCCAGTTTATGAAAATAAATCCTCGTTTTTGCAGCCAACTCAGTAACAAGTGAGATTTTTAAAAATCTTATGACACTCAAGACAAAGCTTTGCACATTAGCTTTGAATTACTTACTTTACCTTCAACTGAAATGGATGATAGAAATTCACTTTTCTGTAGCCCCTTTCAAACCAAAGTTAAGAAAACACAAGACACTTACTACTGAATTTTCTGACATTTCCTAACATTCCCAGCGACAGCTCAGTGTTTAAAAGACATCATCAATTGGTGACCTGACGAAACCCCTCTGTGTCTTGAGTGTATTTAAGATGTATTTTTTGAAATATATTTGCAAATTTGTGATTTACAATGGACCTCTTAGCATGAATTCCATATTACAACTTTCCTGATGCGGGACTGCAGTTTGACAGCAGTATAAGTCACTGAGATTACACACAACTGTCAAAAAACACACACTGTCACACACTTATACTCCACACATACACCACACTCACACAGGGGCGGTGTCCATCAGCAGTAATACTGAGGTGATGCAGAGAGGATCAGCTTACTTTTCTTAGCCTGCTTATTACACTTTATGTGTGCAAGTGTGTGATTTTGTGTGTGTTTGCGTGTGTGCGTGTGTCATGTACTAGTTGTTAAGTAGAAGATTAACAGTAACTCTGTCAAAAGCTTTGAGACACAAAGTTGCAGCAATATTATCTCCTGAATACATACAGTAGGCTGATTTCCTTTCTTTTCCCACTTCACACTATCGCTCTGCTCTCTCTCATTTGCCTGGTTCCTTCCTTCTCCTTCATCCCTTTCCTCCCTTTTCTACCGAGAGCTGCTCCTCTTCTTCCCCAGTGTTACTGGTGTCTGTAATTGTCTGACTCTCTGCCCACAAAGTGTGATATTGGGGATTTGAGCTATCACTTGTAACAGGAAGGTGACTGATTTGCAGCATGTTGATGTGTCACTGTTACACTGAGGCTTTCATTAGCTGCCAGAGATAAAATACATTTATCAGTTGTAATATTTAAGCTATAATTCAGTGCATTGACAAAACAATTTTTTCTCTTTTTATTTTCTCTATTCTGGTTTCTTTCTCTCTTCTCTCATCTCGGCTGCAATTTGATCAGTCAGTCAATACCAATATAGATTACTGTACCGTATGGTTTCAATTATAAATGAGCCTCTTCCAGCACTGCCATTTTTAGAGCCGGTACCTCAAATTGATTCTTGCAATTTCACAGACTTACCAGGTGAAGGCTCGCTTTAATTCATTTAAACAGACATTAAAGGTATAAAGGTCAAGACAGATGTTCACAATTGGATTTTGATATCCTGCAGACTCCTTCTATTACATTTAATTTGTTGAAGTCTGAAATGTACACGCAGTAAATAATTTAAAATCCATGTAACGCATTGAAAATGTAGATAATGATCTCTTATTATTCCTTTGGAAGAATTTTATTCATATAGCAGCATAAGGAAAGGGATTCAAACAGGGAAAATGATAACATAGAAGAAAAATGTATTGTAGAATTAAAGACCCTCTGAGGCGTTTTCTTGTACACAAAGCTAGTGTCACCAAAAAATCCATGTGAGTGAGATCCATGTTCAACAGCTTTTAGTCTTTTTAACTGATATTGCTAACATATTGATTCTATGCACAGTAGTGTCAATAGTCCAAAACTCCAGAGGGTATATATATGTGTAATTTAAGCAATACTGAACGAAATGCAGAAGCAATAATGATATGAAGTAGAACATAATACCCATGCTCGTCTCTGAAGGGGAGAATAGAAGTATGGATTATCTACATCTATTGTCTGCTGGCATTATTGACTCAAGCAGTCAGGAAAGGTTCATATAAACAAGGCTGCGATTCAATATTAGGAAGGGTGATCTAAAAGGAAAACATTGGTGCAGTGCACATGTCCCTGTGAGAAATGCCCGTCTCCAGCGGTCTTCTGTTAGATAGCACTGAAGCTGCACAATGCAGAGACAATCTCTGCCAGCTGCTGAACGGAGGAATAATGCTTCTCCAGGGAGGAGACAAGAGGAGAGGAGAGGAGAGAAGGGGAGAGGAAAGGAGAGGTAAATGAAGGAAAGAGGGAATATGAGCCCCACAGCCATTAGTCTCTGTCATTACCCCTCCCCCCAACCCTGTGTCTCCACCTTCTCTATTCTCTCTGTCGCTCTGACTGTTATGTCTTGTTTTCTCCCTCCATCCTACCGTCTCCGTATCACTCTCTTGCTCTTAATCTAATAGTGCTGCATTGAGATGATGTATGTTGACAGGGGCAGTTAGATGCTGATGATGTGAAACTTCATATCTGATGATTTCCGTGTGTGTTACTGCATCACTGTTGGGGCGTTTAATGTCCAGAAAAAGAGGCAGACATAAAAATGTGGGTTTGTTTAATGGGATTATGGACGCATGAACTATTAAAATGATACAAATGTTTCAAGTGACAAATACCATTTGTGTACAAGGTTTCTTTCACCTGAAACACTGGAAAAGAGAAAAAACTAGATATCAGAGAAAGAAAAGTAGAAGATACTGTTTTAAAAATGAAGAGACAGAAAGTGGAAATAAAGAGTGAATGAGAGACAGATGGAGACAGAGACAAGCATAAATCATGCAGAGCAGAAAACTGAAATTCCTTTACTTGAGAAGGCAGCTGCTGCTGTCTTTCCTATTCTTTTTCTTCTCTGTTCCCTTTCAAAACAAATGGAAATTGAATTTAAGATTTATGAACTGAGCTGTTTATTAACGTTCTAGAAGTCAATATTCAAAAACCCTTGACGAGGTTTACTCTGTGTGTGTTTGTGTGTGTGTGTGGCCCATGGACTGATTCCCTGGGCCAATGTGGGGCAGGAGAGCCTGGCATCATCCTCCTTCATGAGTGACCTCAGGAAACTGTGTGTGGGTGTGTGTGTGTGTGTCTGTTGGTCGGTGTGTCCGTTGCTGCGTGTGTGTGGTGTGTCTCCGCCCTAGAGCAAGCTGCTGTCAAAGAGGGGGAGGAGCAAAAGAGCGCACCAGCGAACGAGACGTAGAGAAAGAGATGAGTGTAGTAGAGAGAGAGAGTTAGCATCTGTTGTTTCTGTGGCTGCACTGGACTAATTTTACACACACACACACACTTCCTGTGTGTGCCACACACCACTGCATTCCTACACACACTTCATTTCAGGCACATTTGCATCTTTTTGCTTGGGCTCTCTCACATGCTAGTGTTAGATCCCCTCCATCATCTTCCCCTCTCTTTTCTCTTTCACATTCACACACACCTGCTTTCTCTATTTTTCTCTTTGTTTTTTTCCCCTCTCATTCACATCCTGATTCTCAAAGCAACATAAACCCTTCTCTCTCTCTCTCACACACACACACACTCACCCAAAAGCCACCGTAGCAGCATCATATCGTGGGGACGCTGAGCCTGCCTGCCTGTCTGCCTGCAGCATGTGAGTACAGCTGAGCGGGAGTTGGGGAAGACAGACCTGAACTGATTTACTTGTTAACATTCTGCCTCCAGCAACATCCTGGCATCACTTTTTATGGATAACATTTCAATCCTTAGCACTTTCAGCCTTGATTTCATGGACTTTGATCCTTTGTGGGGAATGATGCTAAACGCAGCTCGACTGAAAACAACAGAGTTGATGTGTTTAATGTGTAGTGCTCTAACAGCGTTATCCCTCTGATGACCAGTGATGCAGCATTAACTTGTTCCTACGCTGTCTTTGGTCCAGTGACTCTCATAGTGGTTTAACATCAACAGAATCTCTTCCAGGACTTTTGCTCCCCTTTCATAGTGTTATACTGACGCTGTATCGCTGGATTTGATTTTTAAGGGGAAAAAAAGATGATCAAGATTGCAGCTGTGACTTCTAAACACTCTACTTCAGTTTTAAAGTAGAAGATAATCATAGTTGCAGCCTTGGCAGCGCTGGCTTTGTCTTTCTCTTTAAGACTCAATAACAGTAATGTCTTGGCTGCAACACAGTCTTTGTTCTAAAGATCATGAAAGGAAGCATCATCTCTCTGTAGCTCTGGAGTAACTCTTTTTTTGCCTCTCTTCTTTCAGTTTTGCCAGTTATTGATAAACCTTTTATTTCAATTTTTTATCTCATTGTAACAGATGGCAGTTTGCTGCAATACATTCAAACTCAGTCACAATAATTAATCTGTTTCTCCTCCTTCTTTTATTTTCTGCCTCTCCTCATTCAGTCTTGTTTCCTTCCTTCCTGTCTCCCTCTCTCTCTCTCTCTTGCTCTTAATCCCATAATACTGCATTGAGGCAATGTGTGTTGACGGGGACGGTTAGATGCTGATGATGTGAAAGTTTATACAGTATCTGTTGATTCTGGATGTGTGTGATAGCTCTGTGGTGTGGCAAGGCCAGTGAACCCAACTAAAATACACATGGTAATCCATCATTTTTTAACGGATTAGAGTTGAGATTGAAAGTACTGTACTGAGGTCAGCAATGAAAAAACACTGAAGGTGAAAGCAAGGAATGAAATTTTCAGCAAAAGGGAAATTTAATCCCCTCATAATGGAGAGTTTGGAGGCAGTTTTAGTTTATCAGACTGTCTAATATACTGTGACATCTATAATTGAGTGCAGCTCATTATATGAATCTTGACAACAAACAACAAATATATCAAAGTTTTTTTCCCAGAACATCAATGCTGTGTTTTTAAACCGTATCCCCAGAATAAAAGCATCAGTGTGTTACTATTTCAGTGGTTTCAGATGTGCTCTGCTTTGAGTCATTTTAGTACAGTTTAGTTGTTTGTGTCTGTGAGCTTCAATATGTCAGATAAATGACCGCTTTGGGGGAAATCAGAGCTGAGATCTGGGTTTGTAGGATGTTTTTTTTGACAGTGTTCAGCTGTTAGCAAGGAAATGAAAGTAATAACAGGGAGAAAAGTATGAAACAGCGGGAGATACTACAGGTTCCAGATCTGTGTGTGTTTTGTTAGTCTGTGTTTCAGTATGTGGGCGTGTGTTTGCGTTTATGAGGTGTGTGTGTGTGTGTGTGTGTGTGTGTGTGTGTGTGTGCCCCCTGCAGCCTGCTGAACATCTGGATCCAAGGAGAC
>JAQMCX010000045.1:6441366-6510236 GCA_029814765.1 Acanthurus leucopareius | reverse complement strand
TGTGTGTGATCTTGTGTGTGTGTGTGTGTGTGTGTGTGTGTGTGTGTGTGTGTGTGTGTGGGAGTGCGTGACCGTGTGTACCTCCAGTATGATTGAATTACTCTGGGTTAATTAGATTGTGTAGTCCACAGTAATTGTTCAGACACACACACACACGCGCATCCTTCATAAGGGCTTTTTCAGGCTTATTGCCAGCGGCGTTGTCATCCGAGTGTTAGTTCAGAGGTTTCTGGGAAGCTGTGTGGTGTTAAGAAGACTAGAGGACAGTCAGCAAGGGTTTTTTTTTTTACACACATATCTGTTGTTTGCTAAGATACTCTGAACCAAAAATATCACAGTTTACTCTCTTTTTAGACACCAGTCTGCTGGTTAAAATTATATATTTTTACTTCTCTGCCGGAAGAAGACTTCCATCCTGAAATACACATTAGAGAACTACATTTCCATAAATAATGTGCATTTATAATTAAGGAGGCACACTGGCATTTTATGGTCACTAGAAAAAAAATGGGTCAGAAACTTAAGGGGTTTTGCAGCATGTAGCAGGAGGATACTCAAGCACAGGGCTGCTATGCTGAGTGCATGTGCAAATGATTGCACTTTGCACTGATTGGCCAACTGATTTTTCTCTCTCAATTTACTGCTTGTCATTCAGTGAAATGAGGATGCAGGGATTTCTGACAATTAAACTGAAAGTGATCCTTGAAAACTCATAGTTGTATTTGTGAAAAACATCACACAATCACGCAATCTGTGTGAATTTAAAAGGGTTTAAGAAAGAAGAAGGAATTAACATGTTCAGGTTGCAGCATTACAGCTGCTGTCCTCTGTTGGTTTTCATGATATCTAAATGGATTATTGTTTTTCCACTACATCAGTTGCATTCCACACAATGAGCCAATAGGAGCCAACTAAATGATATTTTTATGAAAATGCTGTGCAAATGATGCTGTCACACCACTGCTTAACGCCCCTGTGTAAACTCAGTGTGAATATTGCAATGTGATGCTTGTGTTCAGTGCAGACTTACCTATTTTCCGCTTCTAACACAACATGTTCAGGCAGCTGAAGACACACGTGTCTGACAGGTCCATCTATCTATCTATGCATTTTTTTTAAAAAACTAACTTACAAATAATTGTGATTGTATTTTAACACTGTTTTCAGCGTGACAGTAACTGAATTTGAAAATTTGAAAAATTTCACTTGCAGGAATGTTAGCAAAGGAAGGCTGGAAGGAATCGTTGAGACTCTGAATGTTTTAAACTTCTGAACTTCTTTTGAATTTGGTTTGGAGTTCATTGTGGCCGTTCCGGCTAACTGACCAATCAGAATTTAAGGACAGGATTAAGAATACCATGTAATCTTAAAGCGTAGCCTTGCTAGATTTGTGAAATAGCAGCAAAAAATTTGTAAAAGCTGTGTGTTTGAAGCTTAACAGTTTCATAAATACTCGGAAAATCCCCTCCACTCTTGATATTAACTTCTTGCAACTTTCATCACAACCAAAGTTAGATATTGTGCTTGTTGTACTACAGCTATTTGTAGTAAATGTGGTTGACACTTTGCATAAACCTCCTCTACCATCAAAGCTGTGTTTGGTCATGCCTGTTTTATCTACAGTCTTTAATGTGGTTTCTGAACAACTGAGCAAAGATGATTGAAGCATAAAAAATCAGCTGCTCAGCTGCTTCTAATGTGAAGTAACAGGCAGCCTCTAAAAGTAGCTTAAATTAGATTTTCTGTAAATAATGTAGTCATTTGTGTGAGCACAATTTTTAAAACCTGACACCTGAAGTGTGCCAGGTGTAACAATGTTTCCTCTCTATGTGTGTGTCTCTGTGTGTCTCCCTATGTGCTTGTGTATGTGTGTGGTGTGTGTGTAGAGTACAGTCGTTTTGAGGCAAAGATCCATGACCTGAGGGAACAGATGATGACCAGCAGCGTCAGTTCCAGCTCCACGTCGCTCCGCTCTACACAGAAACGCACACTTTACGTCAGGTAACACACACAAATACACACACACACACACAAACACACACATACACACACATAAACTCACAGAGGTGACTGATTGTCTAGTGTCCTTCAGTGTGGCACAACTATTATAAGGTCTTATCTCAGCTGTCACCTCTCGGTTTTGTGTTTGTGTGAGATGCTGAAAGAGAGGTAATCACATCTAAAATCCCGATTAGATTGTCTAGCAAATACTGTCCAACACACAAACACATCCCTTGTCTGTCAGCTGTCTTGACTTATGTGTGTGTGTATGTGTTGCTGTGTTCTTGTGTCATTCTTGTCCTCTCCTGTCCTGTTTATTCAGTCTTCTCTGAATCAGCCTGTCCCTTCTTAGTTTCCTCTGCAGGGCCGTGGAAGCCGTGTCAGTCTCCAAAACTACTGACACTTTAAAAATCCTTTCTTTACAAGAATCACAGCAATTGAAGTATTGATTAAACGCTCGGTCACTGGGTCCAGATAAGTCACACTAGAGCTCTCGGGAGATCATGATGATGGGAAACAAAGACAGTCAAAGCAACTCTGATGGTCACAGTAATGATTAAATCCACAAGTTTAGACTCTGAGCAGACAAGGAAACCTTTTTGCTTTGTACCAGTTTATTTACAACAGAAAATAATTACAAAGCAAGTTATCAAAGAGCAAATATGAGCAGCAGCGAAAAAAAGCAATATTGTACATAATGTACAGGCACAAAGCCACTCAATTCAATCTGTGTAAACTACACTGACTGTGAAAACAGTTTCTTACACTAGACCAGGAGCGCAAACAAAACAGAAAATGTTTACATTATTACTTAAGGGTTTGTCTCTAGGTTTTTTGAATCGTGACCATTTGATTTTATTCTTTCATTCAGAGGAGAGCAGGAGGCTCAGGACTGTAATCTAATAGATTCAAGACCATTTAAGTCTGTCACTGTTCATTTCCAACCAACAGTTTTAAGGAGTTAAAGATAAAAATACAGTTTATGGTTTTACAATATATATCACATATACCATTTATTACATCTGTCTATGATGTATGTAAATAGTAAACAACATTTATGTGATGAGGGATTTTCTCAAAAGTCGTAAACAGTACATTTTGGCACTTAAAATCATCAAGTGTCTCTGCCGTGACTAATTAAGCAAAATTGGCTCTTGGTGGACATTGTAACACACTCGTGTGCTTGTACCATCACCTTATAAGCACCATTGTTCATTCCTGACAAAAAAATTGAAAGAAAAATAAATAAATAAATGTGTGTAACTAGTGTAAAGCTCAAAAGAAACTGCAGTGGACAGTAACTGTGTTTGAAAGTAACATGTGACCTGAGATGTGTGCAAGTGGCCTGGAAGAAAAAGGCAGCAGCATCAGCAGGAACAGGGTCAGAGTCACCTTGGATCTCACAGACTGAGTCACACCCGGAGCAGCACTGGGGTCAGATGATGTTCAGGGAACTGGAGTGCGAAGTTCACGTTCAGCCGCTTGGGAGCTGCAGTCCAACAAGTTCAGAAAGACAGACTGTCTGAGAAAAAAGCAGATTGATTAACTCAAACTAGCTGTTTTATTGGATATGCAACTGAAATAGTATTCCAGTTTTCAGTTCAGTGTGCTGATGTCAGTGCTAATGGACCCACAAGGCTTTGTAAACCTCAAAAACCTAATTGGCTACCTACTGTTAAAGCAAATGAAAACTTTTGTGAAGTGCGAATATAGAAGAATATGAGTGAACATGACATTGCGGCTGCTTGGTGTCACCCTAGTTAAATTTTTAAGTAGTCATCCTTAGGCAGGATTATCATTAGCATTAATCAAGTTTGCAGCAACTTTTTTTATTTAGTTTCTTCAAAAAAAAAGGCCTGTTGACAGATAATCTGATTCAAACACGAGGAATTGATTTTAATGTTTATACATGGATTGTTTCGATAACTGTAAAAGCACTCTGAGCTGCATTTGAGTGAAATTTTGAACAATAGAGAAATTAAAGTTTATATAATTTTTATTTAGAGATGCAACTTTCTGCTAAAGAAAAATAAGCCAGACTCTTAAAACAATCTTAAATATGTACAATTTTGCCAGTGTCAACTTTGAATGGGTGCAGTGAACACAGTAATCTTTCCAAGGAAATCCTGGCTTAGAGATCAGTAACAGACACATGACTGAAGAAAAATATGTAAGGGATTAATAGATAAAAACACAGTAAATGTAACACAAAAGCCAAGTTCTGTGGTTGTTTTTATAGACCCACTGGAGCAGTCAATAGCAGAACACCAAAATTCATTAGTTTGTTGTCAGTTCCATAGAAAGACAGCAGAATAATTAAATCCAGATTAAACAGATAATCACAAAAATATGAGTCTACAGCTCTATGAAGGTATCTGTGATAGGACCTCACTACCCTAGGAAAAATTATAAAACCTTTAAAGATGATCCCAATTTTTTTCCATCAACATAAGTACATATAAATACTTTTATGTGTTTAAAGCTCTGATACAGCAGCATCTCTCCGTCTGTACTTTCCACTCTGTAGTATTGCTCAATGTCCCACCCACAGTGCTGTCTGATTGGTTACATGTCAGGCGTGATAGCCCAGCAATACTTAAGGCTCTGTCCCACGAGCCAGCGAGCAGTGTTTCAAAGGTAAGGCAGCAGATAGCTGAAGTTGCTAAAACCTCTGTCTTGTTGTTTGTTAGATGTTGATTTGGAATTTGAATTACAAAAGAAAGACACACACTTTTAATTTTGCAGATATTTTTTTTACAAGTGGAAGTTTTATTGGACACTTAACCACTAATTTAGTTTTTGATTTTTCTGCAAATGAGGGTGTAATTGTCAATTTAACATAATAAATACATAGGTGTCAGATAATTACCATGAGACCCTCTGTGAGTTTTTCACTGTACGCTGAATTTCAATGACAACATTTATACAAGTCTGGTTAAATTGAGGTCATGATCATTTCAAGGTTATGTAGAATAAGTAGTAACCCTACAACAACCACACATGATAAATCACTGCCATACGTCAGTGATGTTACTGGCCTTAATTGACCAATCAGCATCAAATATTAAGAAGAAGCACTCACCTGATTGGTTGCTGTGAGGCTATTGGTGTGTGACAGATTGAGGGTGTCAGGTGCTTTGGGCTGATGTATGTGTTTCTGCATATACATACAGTATGTGTGTGGTGGGGTGGTTGTACTGTCTGCATGTGCACACAGACTAACCTTTCCTCAGAGGAAATGTCACTAAGCAAGGTTATTTATGTACAAGTGTTCTATGTGTAAAAAAAAGTGTGTGTCTTTGCTTCCCTATTTGCATCATGCCATAACTTTACACCATCAATGTCCTATTTAAACACACTGCATGGCTCAGTAGCTTGGTATTAAAATTGTATATTCACTGCATAAAGATCAACCTTTAAAATGTAGAACTATCTATAGAATGATAATTACATGATTGATTCCTGTGCCCATTCAAAGTGTGTTTTTTAGATTGTTAATGAAACATTTTAAAAAATGTCATTTTGTATTATATTTACTTATTCAACTGCTATTTTTACAGGGTTTCTTTAGATACAGGAAGTCCTGAGAAACCTGATGCTGAGTCATTTGAGGCCGCTGGCATCCCTGTTGTATAGATAGATTTAATAAATTGATTTATAACAAAGCTTTGATGCACTGATCAGGGTGTGGGGGTGGTATGAAGGCTCAGACTTACTGGGCAGTAAAAAAAATAATAATACCAACCTTTGCTGTACAGATCTCTGCTGCAGATCCAAATTTTAAAGCATTTTAAGGAAGCAAAATGCTGAGAGATATTTGCTTCTTGTGAGTGACTGCCATGGTTATAAATTGCTGAGGGCTTTTTTAAGTAAGCTGAGTAACTAAATGTGCTTTGACTTATTCGGATAATATGTGTTATGGAAGTTCAGTATGTTAACAGCAAATGTTACTAGCAAATGTTAAGCCTAAAATAAAAGAACAGTTATCACATTGTTATATCCTATTACCAGATTTGTTTTAGATAGCACTATTATCGGGTCATTTTCAAGTGAATTGCCCTGCATATTCACCTCTAAATAAAGTGCATGTTCATGGTAAAGTGATTTGGGTACTCAAGTTACTTTGGTACAGGTTTTAAATTTCCATTGCACTCACTCAAAAAAGAGCAGTGTAAAATATGACCTTTTTTTGTCACACTCTTCAGTCCTTTGACTTGAGTAATTAAAGTTCACACATAGGAATTCAACACCTGTAATACTGAGAAGTGGCAATTAGAGTCATATTTATATATGGCCTCAATAATACTATAAATAACCCATTAGTGTAGAGTTGCAGAAAAGGCTCTTCAAAGGGCCAGTAGATCCTCAGAACTTCTTCAACATCAACATAATTACACAATATTGAGCAAAGCAAAGTAAAACACAGAGAGTCTGATGCACTTTAATAGATTTACTGTAACATGTTACAACATACAACTGAGGCTGGTTCATTAACAAAGGCACTGAAACTGACATAAAACCTTTTTCTTTTTACATCCTTCTTTGAGGTCTCATGTAGCCTGATTTTAGTTACCAACCCTTACCTTTCCTTCTTTGCACCAATTAATTACAAAACCTCCCCTCCTTGTCTTAGGGATATTTGTAAACCTCTGGTATCACAAAGTTGTTTCACCTCAAAATAAAATATTGGCATCTTGCCTTTGTTCGACATAAACACCCAAGGTAGACATCACGTAGGGACCTCATATACCACTGATAAGCTGTTGACTTAACACTCATAAAACCTTATAGAACATGCTTGACTCTTGACTTTCATCTTTACACACAACCTTTACAATCTTACCTTACATAATCTTACCTAATATAAGATGTAATATACTACAGTTATCTGCTTGCCAAACGTCATTACTGGGGATGTGTGGAGCTCTTTTTTTAACTCTTGGAGTAGTGACATGAAGGATAGGAAGGTTTTCACACTCACATCTGGCAGTTGCCGTTCATTATAGGTATCTGCAGACTCAACATTGTTAAAACAACCCTGCACCTCCTCTTGACAGTATCTCTTTTAGCAATTCACATGCTGTTTTTTTAATATTTCAAAGCAGTTAGAATTACTGCAAACACAAACAGTGTGAACATTGAGGTGACTGTTAAACTGGCTGCTGACTGTGCAAATCTAACACTAATGTAGTAGATCATAACAAGCAAGCACACACTGAGGGATCAGGCTAGTGTAAAAGATTACTGTACACTGCAGTAATTACTGTGTTCTCTCACTTGAGTAATTCCATTTCAGAGACTCCCACATAGGAATTGAACTGCCTGCTAAAATGAAACCAGGTAATTGATTTAGAGTTACATTTACATAGCCAGGACCTTAATAACACTGCACACTATCCATCAGTGTTACCTGGTGGCTGCAAAAAAAAAACATTTGGGAGATTTATTTATTTATTTGGGAACTCTTAAAATTCTCCAGAAAATCAATAATAAATTAGACACATCTAAATGCAGCCTATAGTCTCACAATGTCTTTTCTTTTTTAGTCTACTCAGGAACAATCGGTGAAGCTGAGGGTAGAGGGACAGTCGACAAAAGGGTTTTTCTTTTCTTTTCCTGATTTGAACCCACAGTCAACAGTTATCATTACCTTAAATAGCTCTTAGAGCTATCATGTCACTATTCCTATTGTTAATTTATCCTGTCATAATGTTTTTCCAAGCAAACCTTGAAATTCAAAAACTTTAATAGAAACCGTTTATATAACCTTTATTTCATATTTTAGGTTACTACCTGCTGACACATTAGCCCAGTTTCCATCACTTTAAAGTTTCATCTCGTTAAATTATCAGAGTCCTCTGATGTTAACCATGAAGAAGTTGAACTATAGCTGTTTACAAGAGTCACACACCACCACACAGCTGTCCAGTTTAATTCCAGTTGAACTGTTGACCCTCTGGTTATAAGATCATGTTTCCATCAGACTGTCCAGTCTACACTTCGGTCTGATGGAGAGCCATATTTTAGCAACCTGCTCGATACATAAGCATGGTGCCATGTTTGTGGAAGTTTTTTTTTCTCATCTCTTATCTTACATTAATTAAACATGAGGTGTTTTTTTTTCTTTGTGGTCAGACATTCTGTGTCTACCTCTGTCTGATTTTCTCTCTCAGTTTCTCCTTCTCTGTCTATGTTCTGTTTTATTGATGAAGGCAGTGGGGACTTTAGGGGATACCGGTTATTTCAGCTCTACTTCCTTTGCACGCACACTCACACATGCGCACACACGCATACACATGCACACATACACACATACACACATTGCTGGCCTACTTTCCCAGGTCTTTTCCCTCTGGATGAGTTTGAAACTCTGTGGTCACAAAGACAGATCACCGTTCAGACACAAACACACACAACATACACGGGGACACACAAATACTCACAAACAGACTGACATGCGCACATACAGATGTGTACACTTTCATACACAAACACACTCACCACACACACACAAGGTCATACATTAATAGTAGGAAAGCAGTCCTCAGCTGTTTTGTCTTTATTTACAACAACAGATCACTCTGTCTGTATCACTGTCTGTGTTTTGTAAGTTTATTTTATTTCCAAACATTTTTATTAAATTTACATTTTTGTCAATATGCGTGAGAATTTTGGAAGGAATTTGAATTAAGATACAGGAAAAAGGTAAATAAATATTTGATATCTCTCATAGTAAAATGTCTTTGTTTTTTCATTCTCATCGCAAAGCAGTCAAAATCAAAAATTGGTTTCTTGACATGTTTTCAAAAGGTTAAAGAAAGAGCAGTTGCTCGGTATGTGCATGTGCAATATGTGACAGTAATTAAGTAGTTCAGAATATGTAGACATGTGCAATAATGTAACGCATCAGTTAGAAATACACATTTAATCATCAGTGTCACAATGTGAATGACTAATCTGTCTGTTTCTGTTCCCTCCAGCTGGCTGAATTGTTTCTCTTGAAGTTATGTCTTTGACTAAATCTGTGTTATGAATCATTTCGAATTTTAAAAATGAATTTTTTTGTCTTTCTGCAGAGCATTGTTTGACTATGACGGAAGTGCTTCTGATCTGAGCACACCTAGTCAGGCCCTGCCGTTTCATTTCGGGGATATCCTCCATGTGAGCAGTGCTGGCGAAGAGGAGTGGTGGCCCGCCCGTCACCTCAGCCCCCCACCTCCAAACTGCCCTGAAGTCGGAGTCATCCCCAGCCGCAGGAGGTCAGAGTTCAGATAGTTTTGTATGTAACAACTTGTATTGGAGTATTTTTATAGACTCGTATTAATAATTTTACTTTATGAAGAGGTTTACCTTTGGTAAAGATATAAATACTGTGCCACTGCACCACTGCTCATTTATGTAGCAACTGAATATACAACTGTAAACCAGCAGTAGAAACTGTGCAATTATCCCTCCCCCTCCTCGCTTTCAAGTGGAGGAGGAGATGGACAGATGTTGATAGGTTTCTAAAGGTGGGCACAATTTAAAACTTGCTAGTCTTGCTGCTGTCTGTGACACTGAGAGAGGTGACGAGGAGGGAGAGAGTGAGGAATTGAGGGATTTGAAAAGTGATGGGGTTGGAAAAAAAAGAGAAAGCGAGGGCTTGTTAAAAATGTGAATAAGTGAAAGAGGGATTAGAGGCAGCAAGGATGAGTGGGAGTGAGCGATGGAGTGAGGGAATGGAACATGGGAGGGATGGGTGTAAAGATTGTCACACAGGGGTTTAGATGGTGGGGTATTAATAGACTGGTGTTAGAATAAGGACTGGGTGAGAGAATCTGAGGTGTTATAGGTTGGTGCATTAGAGGTAATAGAAAAACCATAATAGAAAAGAATAATATGACTTGTTTTACTTATTACAGACTCTAATATAAAAAGTATTGTAGAAGATATTAGAATACAGCAGCAGAGGTTTGATTATTATAAAAGGAGACATTAAATGCAGGATATTATTATTGATTATCAGAGGCTGAGATGTTTGAGTGTGGTGTGATATGAGGTCTAATATGTGGAGATTTTAATGCCATTGTGCGGCCATTTTTAATATCTGCTGTTTAACTGTCCTCCAGGGCCTCTCACAGTTCTTCTATTCTTCTCCTTTTCTTATCCACCTCCCCTCCTCTTCCCCTTTACTGTAAATGCTTCACCTGCTCCTCCTCTCCCAGTCTTTTCTCCTCGTCTTTTGCTGTTTTCCTCCTTTTCTCCCCCAGCTGTCTGCCCTCTCTGCTCTTTTTCCTCTTTTGCCGTCTCCTGTCCTCTCTCATCCACATTCCCTGCATTTTCTCCTTCCCCTAATCCTCCTTCTCCCCTCCTTTTACTGCTTTTCCTCCTCTCATCTTTTCTTTTTTCCACCACTTCCCTCCTCTCATCCCCTTCTGTGCATCATTTTGTACTCATTCTTTTCCTTTTTCTGCCTTTTCCCCTCCTCCTTCTCTCCCCCTTTTTTGTTTTTATTTGCTCCTCCTTCTATAATCTTTGGTTTTTCCTCTTTCTTCTCCTCATTTTCTTTTCCACTCCTTACCCCCCCACCCCCTCTCCTCTTCTCCATGTTTTCTGTGTTCTCCCTTGGCTTTTCCTTTCACCTCCCTTGTCATTTTATAAGTGGAAATAACTGCTGGTTTTAACTTTGAAACTGCATTCTTATCATGTTATGTAGAGGAAATTAATAGTAGGGAGGTGACTATAGAAATACAGGACTGAACTTATTCGCTGATACACTATTAAAAGTATTCTTTTATGAGTGTGTTGTGTTGAGTAGTGAAGCTTTTCAGAATCAAGCAGCCATCAGGGATTAAAAGTGAACAGTAGTCTGCAGTTGAGCATTTTTTTTTCTTTTTTGCTATGGACTTGAATGCAGCCTGTTTGTTTTCACTGACAGTTGTTTGCATGTTTGCAGACATTTCGTGGCTGAAAGCTGCATAATGCAAGACTTTGTTTAAGAACACATCTGGCTTGTCAGCCTAAATTATAAAATGGAGGTTTAAAAGAGAAACATTTCCCTGAACTGACACACTGGAGATTCACCTTGTTTAAAATTCTAGAGTCGAATATGAACACCAGCAGGAAATGACCCTGCACAGGAAGTGACACGTCTAAATTTAAACTGTTCCCTCAGCAGGAGGGAACAGACCCTATGAGGAGAACATTTCTTTTCTCCCATATGGCTTCAGCATTTTTGTCTCACTCTCATATCTGTGCATTCCTTATAAAATCATCACAGCACACTGAGATGAATGGACATTCACAAGCTATTTGATTTGCACTGCTAAGTTATTCAATGTCTTGATATTAAATTACATAAATTTAATTTGCTCACATCTGACTATTATAAAAAATACACATTTCCATAGTGCTGCTTATAGACAAGATAGATATACTAGAAATAGATTTGCTTTAAATGTAGTAGGCTGCAAAATAGCTTTTTGAATAAAGGGACATAATGTGATTCTGTCTTTTTTTGAAATGAAAAGATCTGACACACTGACTGTGAGATAAAAGAAGTTCCACAGTTTCAGAACACCAAATGATTTAAGATGATGAAGCTGTGAAATCAGGTTTGATGTTCCAGACATAAGAGACAATCAGCGCCAAAGCCCTCTGCATATAGAGCTCACATTCGCCTGGTTAAACCCACATTATATCACTGTGAACAATTACTGTTGTGTAGGTTTAAAGGCTTAGAGAACAACCCGCTGATGAAGCTAACAGCAAAGAATATTGTCTGACATGCCTAAGAATCTCTTTAAAATATGTCTGAAAAACAACAACATAAACAGAGGAAGTAAATTTAAGTCAACTTCATTTCATTGTGTTTGTGTCTTTTCAATATTCCATTGTTTTTGTGTCTTTTTTCTTAGCATCTCATAATATTTATTGTTTTCTTGTCCTTCATTTGACAGGGCAGAGAAGAAGGAGAGGTCGAGGTTAAAGACAGTTCGAGTGACGAGGTCTCAGGACAGATCGGTGAGTCGCAAATAGAGCTGTAGACCTTAGAATGAGATCCTGGTCCTCTATTGTCATCCATTACATTAAGACTAATGGCTGTGGTGGGAAAAATCATTTATGAGAGTGATTTGTCTACACCTTGTTAGTCAAACATTCTCAAAAAAAGTGCTCAGAGTAAAATTTTTATTAAATTAATTAAAGTGGTGAACAGTGTTAAACAGAGGTAAATACAGTTTTCCTGCAATGAAAATAATTCCTTATCTCAAAGCACTTTCAAAATATGAAACATGCCTGCTACATAAAACTCTTAATGAAAGATCACCAGCGAGCTTCAGTTCCCAGATGAAAACTTGAATGTGTTGAGAAGCTGTTAAAGCAGGTGCAGAAAGAGCTGCGACATCGTGTTATTTGCAGGGGAAAGTGTTTTTTGCTGCGCTGGGAATAAAATCAGAATAAAGACAATAGAAATGTGACAAAAAATATTTTCTCAAGTGTCTTAATCTGAGAGCACACAAACTAAATGTGTGAAAAAATAAATGAAATAGAAAATAATATTTGATTTATTTTGCTGTAAAGTAAAGGCAGCGTCATTTTTTAAGCACTTTTCATACACAGGTGAGTGTTTTATGAGACTAAACCAGTGGAGTAACATAGCAAAATGTAAAGAAAAAAACAAAGGTGTAGAGTAAAAAAAGAATACATTTACAGTTCAAATCTATAAACAGCTTAAGGTTTTTGTCACTTATTCAGAAGTATTAGTTGTTGAGTCAATTCTCCTGGAAGGTAATTTCAGATATATTTACTCTGAGCACTGTAACTAAATCACCTTAATAATGTTCTGGTGACACTAATCTGACCATTGTCGGCCAAACTGAGAGGTCAAGTTAATACAGTAAGTTCATACATACATAACGACTCCAAAGATGAAATGCTAAAGCTTCACTAAGAGGTATTAAAGACAGGTGAGTGTAACGAAAAGAGCAATATATTAGACAGTAGACTGAAAGTCAGTGCATCTACCTTAACCTGCAAATTAGCAGTCTGTATGACCTGTACCTGTTCAAAATATGATTGTATTATGAAGAGACATAAAAATAGGAACAATTTTTACTCTTGTATTGATTCTGAGATGGTTATTTGTCTTTTTTATTACACTAGTCAGCCAGTCACTCCTGCCGATCTTGTTGACCAAGAAATATAATGACATTTTAAATTAGCAAAAACGGTCCAATCACTATAGCAAAAAAAAAAAACATTTGCCCTGATATTTGTGTAGATTTTAAAATATTTCTTTTGGTGAATTAAGCATATAGAGCAACAGGAATAATGCAGAAACAATTTGACTGTTTTGGAGTCATCAAAAATTGATTAATCAGTAACTCCAACTGTTACTGGGAAAAGCGCAGGTGGGTTAACTGTCATAATAGACTAATTAAAAATACACAAAAGCTCTTTTTTACTTCGAAATTTTGTGATGTATGCTGTGTGAGTTCACAAGTGATGATGTGACTTTAATCACACTTCACATAGTGTGATGATGTGAGCTGACACGAGTCTAACACTAGCTATTGATATCACTGTGTTGTCAGCTCGCTCTCTGTTTTCCTCGCACTCTGTGAATCAGCAACTCTGCATGGTGTGGAGCTGATAATTAAAAATGATCACACACACACACACACATACACAGACACACATCAGCTGACTCTATGCTTTGAAGAGACTGCATATTAGTCTTGCTCACTCAAACAGTCTTTGTATGTGTGTCTGTGTGTGTATGTTTGGTGGTAGCAGTCAGGATGCTGTTCTAATCATCTTCAGTGTGATATTAATGCTATTTTCTCTCTCTCTCTCTCTCTCTCTCTCTCTCTCTCTCTCTCTCTCTCTCTCTCTCTCTCTCTCTCTCGCTGTCTGCAGGATCAGGATGATAAAGGTAAGTATTCACACCATCAGTGACACCTGCTGGTCAGTATATGTAACTTCAGCTCTTTCACAAACTGATGCTGCTGTACCTTTTACCTCCCTACATTCTCATATGAATATCCTTTAGACTGCCCCACCACCCTGCTCAATAATGGAGGAAGAGAAAGATGATGGAGAGTGAGGGGGAGAGTTAATAGTGAAGGACTTTAAAGTTCAGACCCAAAAGTGCCCTCTTAGTGAAGTCAGTTCAGAAAGCAAGCAACCCAGCAATGTGTAAATATTTGAACTGTAAGCTTTCAGGAAATCAAGAATAAGCCACATAACTCGTGCTGAGTGGTAACTGAAGTCATATCTTAAACTAAAGCATTATCACAATAAACTAAACTTACTTAAACTTAAACTTACTCTGTTATAAGTGTAGGCTTTAAAATATAACTTGGAAAATAGTTACTAATGATAAATGATGCAATATTTTCCTATGCTACAGAGTGAAGTAGATCAAAAGTAGCACAAGATTAAAATACTTAAAGTATAAATTCCTCAGATTGATAGTTCTTGAGCAAATATAGTTGGCTACTTTCCACCACTGTTAATGTGTGTATGTCCTGTTCCTGGGAAGTGGAACTCATCCACTTTGATTACATTCACATAACACTTGTTTTGTCTTTTGACCAGCCAACATGCTTCACAATGCATGTTAACTTTCAAACATTCACAGACTCATGCACACACACACACTCCAAAGGGAGGGCAATCAAGAGCAATTAAGGGTTCAGTATCTTGCCCAAGGACACTTTGACACACAGACTGGAGGAACTGATGATCAAACACTGAGCTTCTGATAACCACAAGTCCTGCACTATCTCCTCTTATCACATTTGGTGCCTTTAAGTTATCATGGATTCAATTTTGTTTATTTTCTTTGTTTAAGTCTGTTTGTCACCCGTCTCTGTCTCAGTTTCAAATTTCACCTTTATTACATCAGGATTTTTTATTTATTCATTACTTCTTGCCAGAGAATTCATCAAGGCTTTGTTCTACCTTTCCTGTTGTAATAAATTAGGAACTTCTCAAACTAACTGTGTTGCTTTCCTGGGGCTGAAAATTTAGGGCGTCCACATACTTCTTGCCACACCATTAATGTCTTTTTGTTGGGGGCCTTTCAATGCACATTTGGAAAGACTTCAGCCTCCTTCTCACCCTTATAGAATAAGTGAATACAGATTATCATGTGGCTGAAGCTTTATGTTATAAACGGATGTTTGTCAGTGATACAGAAAGAGTGCAAGTCTCTGTGTGTATGAGTGTGTTTGTCTTTACCTGTGTGCTTGTATGTGTGTGTTGCTGACTCTGACCTGTCTTGTCCTTCCAGAGCTGGTAACCTCTGGCACCAGCGATAGTGAGAGTTGTTCCTGTAAGTCTAGACCCTCCGCTGTCTCTATCTTTCTCTTTCTTTCTTTCTTTCTTTCTCTTTCTTTCTTTCTTTCTTGCTTTCTTTACTCCCTCTCTCTCTCTCTTTCCTTCATTTGTTTGATTTTGTTAAGTCTGTATTTTATTTTCAAACCTCAGCCTCTTTATGTTGCTGCTGGTTTGTGTGTTTTTGTGTGCTTCTCTGTGTGTGCTTGTGGGTGCAACATGCACATGTATATTTGTGTGTTGTAATTACTGTGCCCTCGTGCATGTGAGTGCGATGTTTGCGTGTGTGTTTGTTTGTGTGTGTGTGTATGTGTTTGTGTGTGTGCAACCTTTACCTTTATCTGCTTCTCCAGCTGTTCCAGAGCTGCTGAAGATCTTTAGTTCAAAAGTAGAAAAGGGTAAGGGTGTGTTTATTAATAAAAATACAATGTGCTATGCCTAAAAATATGTCTGTCATTTCTGTTCCTCCAATCAGCTGGCCAGGAAGAGACTCTCCTCACCTACCAACCTGTGATGCAGCAGGAAGGTCAGTGCTCAACATCACTTACAACTTTTACTGTAGTTTTTCAAGGTTTATTATTTTCTTTTGATGTAATTTGGTGTTAAGCCACTCTTCTTCCTCTAAAAGGTGAAATCTTCAGTTTTATGTAGAAGTTTGTCTTCACTTTTATTAAGAAAAATAATACAACTGGCAGGTTGAGCATGGATCCAGTGTGAAACTTGCCACTTGTTAAGTAAAGCCAATTTAACTGGTTACTAAGTCACTACAATCTCATGTACCGCAGTCATATTAATTTTATTTAAACCTACCGAGATTTATTTTAAAAAATAGGAGGGATAATGAATTTTTCATTTCTAGTTTTCTAATTGCTTGAATTGGCTTGGCCACTTGGGTGCAGCAGAATTATCCTGTTAGCACAACACTGGAATGTTATCACCTAATTAAGTAGATGTAATTAATGTGTAACGACTTCCATGTAAAGCAGACATGAAGCTGTGTTACATGATATCTGGTTCTGTCGTTTCTAAAGCTAAAAGATTCTAAAAGACACTTTAAAACCAGATACCAAGAGGTTAATAAAATTTTATTTTCATGTGCTTTTCAAGGCTCAACTCAATTGACTGTGTTTCTTGGTGTGTTTATCCACTCTCTGTATGTCTCAGTTAATTACACACGGCCAGTCATTGTGCTTGGACCATTGAAAGATCGAGTCAATGATGACCTCATCTCTGAGTTTCCCGACAAGTTTGGCTCCTGCGTCCCACGTGAGTGTCTGTTAGGTTTTTTTTTTTGTGCAATTTAACCACATTTTTGTGAACTTAATATGGATGTTGATGTTTACCTTCTTTTAGCTGAACACAAAGCTTAAAGGAGATCAAATGGAGACAGACAGCTTTTGTATTTTTATCATCTCTCAGTGCTCTCACTCAGTCAAAAGATGATTCGCCTGACAGACAGCTTGAAACTGTAAAATGGGGACCAAGAAGAGCTATGCACTGAAAGAAAAAAGACCAAATTAACAATTAATTTGTATTAATGCTGGCCAATATCTATTTTTTATTTTAAGCTAAAATCCCCAAAATTTTAAACACCACAAACACCAGAGTATTTACCTCCCCCATCCTTTATTTTCTTTAGCATATTTGCATTTTTTTGATAGAGATATATTATTAATCATGTGAACTTTACTTGATTATAGAGACACATTTCTACTTATTTTATGTTTTTTGTCTTTCAGCGCTTTAGTTAGTTAGGGTAAAACATAAATCATCAACTAAATGCAAAAAAATTTAAAAGCCTAAGCAACTTTAAAGACCATAGATGTGAGCCTTTAGACACATACAGTTTGACATATTACAGACACAAACCGCACATAAAGAATAGTAATAGAACAGAAAAATACCAAAAATCCAGATAAGATGGACCTTATTATCATGAAATGTATGAATTTATTTTATTCTTAAAAGTTACCTTAATTAAAATGTGTAAAATCTATGATCTACAGACACCACAAGGCCGCGGCGAGACTACGAGGTGGACGGCAGAGATTACCACTTCATGTCCTCCAGAGAGCTCATGGAGCGAGAGATCCAGGAGCACAAGTTCATAGAGGCTGGACAGTATAACAACCACCTGTATGGGACCAGCATACAGTCTGTCAAGGAAGTCGCTGACAAGGTGAGTTTAAAGAGAAAGTATGAGGAGGAAGGAGACAGAGTACGAAGAACAGAGGAAACTGGAACAGCCCTTTGTCTTTCCTTTCCAGGGTAAACACTGTATACTGGATGTATCAGGAAATGCGATAAAACGTCTCCAGATGGCAGGCCTCCATCCCATCGCTATCTTCATTAGACCACGTAATGTTGACAACATCCTGTAAGTAACATAAGTATCAACTTACCTCCGTGACATCTTCGATTTGAGTTTAACTTTCACACCACAAGGTCCATTTAGAAGCTTGTTTTTAAATTTTCTTGTGTATGAAATACCTCATCAGCAGACAGGAGCCCTTTCAGTTGTCATGAAACTGGAGATATTCTAATCCCCCTTTAATTTGAGCACTTTTAGATTGTGCTTTATAGTCTGTTCTTGATCTTTTGAACAGCAATTGGCAAAAAACATTTCGCAAAAAGATCCGTTAAGTAGCTTTTTTAGGCCTTTTAAGCCATACCACATGGTCCTTACAGCAACTTGCCTTTCAAGGTCAACATTTTAGCTAATCTGGATGTGAGATCCTAAAAGTGTTTGAGGATAAACATCAAAAGCTTCATAACAATTGAGGCTCCTATCTGCTAATGAGGACAATGTTATGAGGTGGAAAGCTATTAGCTACTAAACTGACTTAGTGGTAACATTTTTTGTCAGCTGCTGTTTCCAAGATCAGCTAATATTATCATAATATTAAAGCATTTAGGCATCACAACATTACAGTATTGTAAGTATGTTAAACATCATAAATAAAGACTCACACTAGAACTTGAAATTAAGGTACAGCCTGTAATTCTGTTGCAAAAATCACAGCATCTATTAAGCTGTATTCTTTAATTCAAATAAAATTTTGTCATTTTACTACTGTTGAGCTTAGCAATGTATTAAAGAGGCTGCTGAGAGTTCACATTGTTGTATAATGTGTATAATGTGTAGCTCTTGTTTTGTGTCATAGCACTGACACTTTTGTCTGTCTCTGCAGAGAGATGAACAAGCGTTTCACTGAGGAGCAGGCGAGGAAGACCTTTGACAGAGCTGTCAAACTGGAGCAGGAGTTTACAGAGTACTTCACTGGTTAGTGTCTGTCACACAAACGTATGCACGAACAAACGTTGCTGTCCCTCTTCCAAATGCGAAGTAACCCATCAAGGAAGTGTCAGACACCATGCAATTTTGAGCTGCACTTTGAGCACCACTGCACCCAAAGTTCAACCTGGTTTGGTTAAACTTTGGCCTGCTTGCCTGAGCAGGCTGCTTTACTCAACACAGCAAAATGCTGCTGAGGTGCAGCCCAAGCCACTGGAAATAATGGGGCTGAGAAGTGCAATGATGGCGTCCTCATGCTTTTTTTCAGCCCTTTTTGACAGTTGAAGTGTAAAGAGAAGTGTTAAATAGAAGGGAGAAAGAAGTGTGATCACCAAAGTCCCCCAGCCATAAGCACTGTTGAATTTTCAGTCATATCACGTGCAACTTAACTGTCAGCCTTCCTGGACAGTCAGTTTCTTATTTTTTTAATCTGTACTAAGCTATTTCCATGTCTATATGTATATCTGTGTTTTGTAATAAGTCAACCATAAGAGAATCAGGAAGAGTCACATTGCATTTACTCAAGCTAGACAGAATGCCTAGTTCAATATGGTGGTGCTCTATTTTCTTATATAAGAGGCCTGTGTGTGAAGAAAAAACATACACTAACACACACTCAAATACACAGATGTTGACTTCAAAGGTTAATTGTCCTTCAACAGAGATTTTAGTCATAGTTCATTTTTGCACCCACACTTTGGGTTATTGCCAATATGTTTTGGTAAACACTCTCAGGTGAGGATTGTGAATTTCCCCTTTCCTTCTCTGTCTGCAGCTATAGTCCAGGGCTCGTCTCTAGAGGAGGTGTTTTCACAGGTGAAGCAGGTCATCGAGGAGCAATCTGGTCCTTACATCTGGGTGCCCACCAAGGAGCGGCTCTGAATAAACAAACACATACTACGTGTTCACACACATCACTCTCTCAACACTTCCTACTTCTCTAATTTTCTATTATCAGCCTGCTTCCTTTCTCTCTCTCTTTCTCTAACACATCAGTAAACACACACACACACATTAACACATTCACACATTTACACAAAGCACATAACGTTAAATGAGGCTGGGACTATCTGGGACTGCTACTTCCTGAAGTGGGAGGAGCTAAAGTCTGTCCAGCAGCCTATTGGTGGATCTTCCTACAGCTCGGTTCCTTAATGTTTAAGGAGGTGGTGCAAATCAAGGCGACATGTACCATTATCTGATTTAATTTCATTATTGTTCTTCTTATTGTTGTTGTCGTTGTTTTCATATTAATGAAGGGTAATGCATTCATGTATGGGTTTGTAATGATAATATTGTCACCAAGAGGCAGACTTTTGCACGCTGTAGCTTTAAGAGCATGTTTTTGGGACAAAATCTTGATCTCCTTCCCTGTCTGTCAGTCTTTTCCTCATGGCATTGCTTCTGTTTAGAACTTCACTCTTTCTTGTCTTTTTTTTCTATCTTTCTCTCATATTCCATCCCTTCCTCCTCCCCTCCTTTAGGTGTGCGGTGAAAACTTAATGATGTACCCCAGCATTTTGGTATTAAGAGCCAAAGGGCAAATATAGTAAGATTACTGTTTAGAGAGTAGCAGGAATAATCACAAGCATTAACGCTTGTTGATATTTCTTGTGCCAACCAGAAAGTTTAAATTAAATAGAAAAGCTAAATTTTATTAATTTTAATTACTGTGTAAAAGAACGCCATTCTTGGATGACCAAAAACAAATTGAGTAAAAAGACCTCATAATTGTTCAAGAGTCCATTTAGAGGCTTGGGCCTATATTTATCAAATGTATCACAATAATGTGAACTATTAAAACAATCTTTTGCTAAAAATAAGGTTTATAACCCATTCATTAAGTATTTCACTTCTAATAACAGTGCAGCTTATAACTGATCACCTGATTAATAATAGAGATTTTCAGAGGAGGATCAGCCAATCACAGACAAGAGTTTACTGAAAATCTGCTCTAGAGAGTGTCATAGTGTTGATACCACAATACCAAAGAGGTATTGAGTTTTCATTGGATTTTGGATCATTGCATTAAATAAAGTCTGTGGTGAACAAATTCCAGTATACTTACACATATTGTTCAGCAAGAAAATCCTCACAAATGAATACCACTGTTAAGATTTTTGCAACATAAATGTAATCTACAGAAGTATAAAACTAATGAACTACACCAGAACAGTTAGAATAGTTTGTAAGAGCACAAGTAGAAATACAAAGCTGTAAAGACGTAGCGTGTAGATTAGTCACAGTGTTCAGCATGATGAATATTAAGAACCCAGACAGTCTCATTTAGTCACTTAATAGCAACCTGTTAGTAAAAGTTGATTATTAAAGCTAGTGAGTTAGAGTATGTAGGAGTAATAGCTTCAAAAATCACAGGTGGTCCATATCATGGTTATTAACTAACATATTTTATTGTACAGAACTAATCATGAAACTCTCTTGAGCCTGTGTGAAGCTCGGACCTAATTTGGGGCTCTTAACTAAAAACCCTATTTAAAAAGCCCCTTTACTTCCACATGAGAGAATGTGCAATACTGTTAATTTATTTCCAGATTTTAAGATTTGCAGCGCTCTTATGCATTTATACACTTTACATATAAGCACAAGCATGATGAAAAAAATCACTGACAGCTTTATTCTTGTTTGTTTGCACCCTGATGGACAATATAGTCGAAAATACATTTAAATATTCAAATTACATGAAAAAAAATGGACTAAAGCTGTCCTATGCGAAATTAAAGATAACTATAATCAAATTTCCATCCCTCTTAACATTAGCTTTTACACTTATAAATGGGTGTAATTTTTAATATGAATAAAGGTAACTTTTTTTTTCCAATTGTTTGATAAATACAGGCCCAAATTCTCAGTTTCACAAACCTGCAGCTTGTATTGCCCAAGTCTACCTCCCACTGCCCCCCCTTCCTCCTTCTCCTCTCTCTCTGTCCCTTGCCTTCATTTCTTTCCTCCTCCCCTTCACAGTGTGACATTGGTTAAGCACTCCTCCATTAAAAAAGTCTATCATCTTTTTTCATCAACACGATCATCACAATCATAATCATTAGCATCATTGTTATAGCTTTCCTTCTTACTGTAGTTGCACTAATGAGGGCTGGTTTCTTAAAAGCATCTTAGCATGACACGACTGATACCATTGTTTCGGGTTTTCGGATGTGTGATACAGCCACTTTTCTTCCAGCTACCACGGACGATTATGCTGGTTTGAAATATGTAAAGAGGTCAGGGAACACTTTTTGATCTTGCAGTTATCTTGTTTGCTGTATGTCATTGCTACCGTCGCAAAGTGAAACGCCACTGTCGGGACTAGTAAACTGCATTAGCTCTTTTGGCAACGCTGAATTAATTGTTAGCCTTCAATCCCAGTGTACATAAATAACACTGAAACTGGCACCATTTGTGACCTCAGCGCTCCTACGTTACTCCATGATGAAGGCACATGGTGGACAATCAAAAGGTTACATTTAAAACCTATCTGGCAATGAGTTGAAAGGTACTTTGATGATCTAACTGATGTCTACGGTCGCCCCTGAGAGATCTTATCAGGCCAATTGATGTGTTCTGCTCACTAGTTGTAGTAGTTTAAATAGTGCCATTTTTTTTTTAAGTGTAGTGTAATGGGATCTCTGATTTGTTTGTATCATGTTGTAGCACAGGGACAACAAACAGACAGAAGAAAGCCTTTGGTATCAGGCTACACAGTATCAACAGTCTTGGAGGGATCATTAATAAATGTAAACTTTGTGTGTTAAAAATTCTGTTGCAGTCTGCTTAAAAGTGGATTTGGTTTTAGACACACATTTTATCTCTCTGGGCAGAGCGTAGACATGTGTGAGATCAATAAAGACATAACCCTCCTCTGGGTAGCAGGTAAAAAAAAAAAAGTAACAATTTGGCTTGTGTCTTAAAGCAACTAAAATCAGTATTTTTGTAACAATGTATCAAAGACAATATGTTATTTTCTATAAGACAATATAAAATATATGACAATGTGAAAAGGGTTGCTTTTAGTGATGAACCTGCAGCTTTACAGCAAATTTCTGTTCATTGTTTAGCTGACTGGCTACAACTTAACTGTTTTGGTTCACTGTCAGTGCTCTCATAGGATTGTTTTCAGTGAAAAATCTATATGTATTCTCCCTGCTCAGCAGCAAGCAGCAGACGGACAGTCAGTGAGCAATTAGTTGGTGATTATAGTGGAGAATTTAATAACTAAAGAGCCAGACATTTACCTTAGAAGTTGATAGTAACCTAAAAAAGAGCTGTACGAGAGTGAAGTCACAAATGGGGCAAACCTGAACCATGACGATAATCTTTGTTGTCACATGTAACATTTAAAGACCAAGATGCTTTTGATAACAGAGCCTCCTGTATGGACCTTGTCAGCCATTCACTTCCCATTTCCATCCTCAACCCCTGAGGCGACTCCTCCATGCTGACTGGAGACCGGAGACATACAGAAAGACTGTTCTGTCAACAGAGTAGCTCTTAGACACAAAAAAAAATAAATAGTTTTTGACCACATGTGTTTTGAAAGCTTTAAATAATTCCTTCCAGAATGTTCAGCTAAATTGTTTCTTTCCATGTATAATCTTCTATGAATCAAGTGAAGCAGTGGTGTTATCAGTTGACAAAACTGGTCTGTCTATATGACTCTGGCTGTGTGTTTTAGCCAGAGGAACATGCCACTGTCTGTTAGAGTAAAGCACCAATGCAAAGAATCTATTACAAAGATGGATCTATATCTAACATATTACTGTATAATATTTATCCCTGCTCTAACTGCCTATTTTGGTACAAAAAATAAAAGTCTTTATTGAGATTTAAATCCTTTGACTGATAACCAGGAATGATCATTCTTCTTTTTGCATGAATGTAAAAAATTATATACATATGATATAAAAGTGTGAATACATATATATATATATATATATATATATATATATACATATACAGTATATATTTCTTTACTCTCACCTCTACTGTGAGTTTTAATTATTGATTCAAACAAAATGCCATTTCCTGCACCCAAATAAAGAAGTAAATAGAAAGCAGTCATAGTGCTAAAAATATGTTTCCTGACCACAGTAGCTGTAAATATAGTTTAACCACAGTTGTAATCAAACATAAACAAAACATGTTTTGGTTACAACTCCTCGCTGCAAATTCTTTCCATTTTTTAACTTTTTCTTGTTAGTTTTTTTGTTTGTTTGTTTGTTTGTTTGTTTGTCAGCACAAACAGTTTATGCGATGGGCTTATCTGTGAGGAGTTTCACTCTTTGGGCACACCCTGAAATAAATATGATCATACGCACCCAGCAAGTAGTTAGGATAGCTATACATTGTCAAAGGTTTACTAACGGAATATAAATGATAAATATCTTGTTTTCAGCCTTGCTCTGCCCCCATTGCACACACACACAGAGACACACACACACACACACACACACACACATGCATGGCTTAAATTGAAAAGTGACTGACAGTTACCCAGCCCATTCAAAGTCCTCAGTCTGCAGCAACACCTTTCGCTCAGCATCAGCTGTACTTCATGTTAGCACTAATTAGCAGTTACAGGCATGCTATCATTCTAAATTGGGATATTAAATGTGATAAATACTAGCATGCAGTACTTTACTTGTATTCCTACTTAATTACTTTTTGTTTAAAGTAAAGTTTCCTCAATAACTGCCATGTCCACACAAACGCTCTCATAACAAACTCTTTCTCCCTCTTTCATAAGTAAAACACTCGCTCACAGTTGTTTTAGTTAATAAGTCACCATGCTGCAGCTTAGTCAACAGGTTGTTGCTAAGATTTTATTTATTATTAATTATTTATTTAAGTACACACTTTACTGCAATCTTGTTGAAAGGAATCTCAAAGGATCTTAAAAATGGATGGTTCTGTAACTTTGTGGAAGATTCCTGGAAATAACTCTAATTTAGTGCCACTAGTTATGAAAAAATTTTTAAAAATAAAATAAAAGTTCTCAAGCCAAAGCTGGGAAAGTGTTACATATCTATAAACCTAAATAAATACAAAATGAAAAAATAAATGAATAAATAATTAAAATAACAAGCGTTAACGGGAAAGGAAATTATACAAATGAATAAGAGGCAAAGACTACAGGACAAACACATTTTAAGATCACTACAATCATAACATGAGTTGCCTGATTTCAAGATGCTTTAGTTTATGAGTTTATGTTTTAAAATGTGAGTCTATGAACAATCAATCTCTCCTAAACTCCCACTGATCTTATTACTTTTGCCATTTATCTCTCCTCATTCACGTGTCAAATCCAAAGTTCACAGAACGGTATCACTGCCCTTGAGTTCATCCGGTCCTTTGGTTCAAGAAGTGATAATCTAGAAAATATCCTGCAGTAAACTGAGTGCGAAAGGAGAGATAAATTATAGATGATTGACAAATGGCAAAAGAAATCGGCCTCAAGTGGTGAAAAGGACGAAACGCCTGTTGCAATAAATAACTACGCTGCACATAAATGTTATGATCTGTAAAGATATTTTAAAAATGTCTTTGTATGTACTTTTGGAAGCACACCGACCCCATTGACATGATAATGAAGACAGTACGGGAGGAATTTACAGTAAGTTTTTATATTGTGCAGCACGTGAGCACTTACAAGCAAAGAGAAATGGATTCGAGTCATATAAGTTTACCATTTTGAAGAAAGTGGAATATGACAGCGGGATCTCAGGTCAGCTCATGTGAGGTGCTGACTGCAAAAATGCAAAAAAAAGTTTGGCTGTCAACTCCATGCTCACCCTGCCACATTGTGCTGAATGTGTGAATGTTGCAGCAGCATGAATGTTAAGTCTGCAGTCAGATGTACTGCCTTAAGATGACTGTATTGTTAGCAGTTGTAACCGTTTGAAGGGTGAGTGAGCGAAATACATGTTTTGCAATCCAATTCATGGCAGGTTTTAAAATGGCATTTGCAACTCTTTTCTTTTTAATGTTAAAAATATTTTAAAACATTTATTTTTCAAGCCCCAGAGATTTTAGCTAATGTTCTTTCTTTTATCAGTGATGCACCATATTAAAAGTTTTATTGTTCTTATCAACCCTTCCTGGTGAACCCCATGTACCAGAGGAGCAGAATATAAAACAAGAAGGAACTATCAAAGCAATCATTTTTTTTATGATTAGGTTGACTTCCTGTGTAATGACTGCAGAAATATTTTATTATTGTAATTATGCATCTCATATCAGATTCTTTAGAGTAAGCAGAGCTTGCCAAAACCTGCTGAAGCTGCCTAAAATAATATGGCACTCCTTTACTGTCATAAGACAGACAGGGATTTTTACTGTGATCTGTCTCCTGTTCTGGGTTTTGCTCTGTCAGCGTTGCATCTTGGTCAAGAGATAAGTGGTGCTTCCTCTATTGCCAGTCAGCCTGCAACATGGCATCTGCAGTAGAAATGCTCCTCATACACTCCCTTCCTGCATATTTGTAACAAAGATGTGAATGACAACTGTATTGAAAACTAAATTCAGATCACTAAACATGAAAAGTACCTTAAAAAACTGTATCTTATCATTAATGTTGTTATTTATAATCCTTTAGCTACTACTGTCGAATGTGTGCATCAACATAGTATATAACTAATGGGAATAGCTGTTGTTTGTTGACGTTTTTGGAGGATGACGTGACCAGGCTAAAGTCCTGACTCAAACCCAGAACACTAGAAGTGAAGGCTATTTACCAGAACACCCACCTAACCTCACTCTACCTCAATAAAAACACAGCTAGAGTGAGTAGAGTTAGTTTTCAGGACATGCAGGTCTTGAGTCTCTGTTCAGAGTGTCCACAACTGGGAATAGCTGCTTTGTCAACCTCTTGTTTTCTGTTCAGTACAAGACTCCAAATATATAAAAAAAACGGCCAAAAACAAGAGCAGGTAAACAGACTGCTTGTGTCTGTGTTGCAGGAAGAACAGTGATTCAGTGACCAACAGTCTCACTGTGCTGGCCTGAATCACTTCTTTCCTTCTGCCCTTCAGTGGAAAAGCCCCACACGAGTGGAGGAGAGGAGTGAGAGGAAAGCAGAGGAGGGGTCCTCTGGCTGAAAAAAGGCCTCTCTGTCTGAGCTCTGGCCTGCAGCCAAGCAGCAGCAGCAGCAGAGACGTGTCAGATACAGGTACACCAGAGAGGCAGGCTTCATAAACTCTCCACTGGGCCTCAAACACTTGAGCTGAGTCTTGTGATTCCTTAATGACATGCTGTAAATGACTGAGCTGTAAATCACTAAAATTTCAACTTCTCCTGAGCTTGACACGAGGCCAGGTCCGGAAGATAGAAGTTAGACTTTGACTCAAGAGTCATCATATAAAGTAACGGAGAGGGAAAAAAAGAGTTATTTCACCTCAACAGAAGGACGAAGCAAGAACGGAACCATGGCCATGTGGAGGACAGCCGGGGCTCTGCTGCTAATACTACATGCTGGTAAGAACTCATATTTTTTTTTTAAAAAATGCACTATGAAGTCAGACTTAATGTCACAATCTTTGTTTCTCATGTGTGTGTATATATATTTATGGAAGTTGATTAAATGTATTTAACTCCCCAAGTAACTAGTTGGATTCCCACAGAGGTTTAATTGCATACAATCTAATAAAGTGCTTTGGTGACAAAATGCAACGTTTCATTTGCAGTTAAATGAACCACTTTGCCTAAATAAACAAAATAACTACAAAGGGAATGTGTAATTTTTAAAGTAAAAATCATCAAAAAGATAGTTTGACTTCTCTCATCCACTTCAGCTGATCACTCATGTATAATGGCTTTAATTAGAAAAGAAAAAAATGTAGATACGCTATATCTTATTCAGCAGACGCTAAATCATAATGTTTTTTTGCCTGTGATCTTTTAAAACAACAACCGTAAGAAACATCAGAAAACATATTTAAAGCACTTTTTTTTTTCCATTATGCTATATATCTTGTGACCCTTTGAGAGACTCTGACTCTCAGGTTGACGAAAGCAGGAAGTTGACTGGAAGTTAAGTTAACTGTTGATTTCTACTTTCATAAAATCATTTGTAGTGGGAGAATTTAATGATGGGCCTCGTTTCTCTCTTTCTTCTTTTAGTGTTTGGTCAGAGCAACATCAGATGGTGCACCATCTCAAACTCAGAGCAACAGAAATGTGAGGACATGTCAAAAGCTTTCTCCCAAGCCTCCATCCGTCCAACCCTCAGCTGTGTGACCACAGCATCTGTTGAAGAATGCGTCCTGAAGCTGAAGGTACGATTTTGACGAAAGGAACATTAGTTGGATAAATCATGAACTTTAAACAGTTCTTTTGGCAGTTTATGTTTTATACCACTGTATGATCATAAAGTTTCTCGCACTTTCTATTTGTCATCAATTACTTTGAATGAGTCAGGAACAACAGGGGACCTCGTTAAAGCTCATAAAAAAATTACATTAGCAGGTGTCAGATAACAAGGCAGAAACTCTGGGATGCAATAAACTGTAATAGGTAACACAGTGCTCACTGGGTCGTTAATGACAACCACAAATTGGTTGATTTGTGATCTGACAACAGGATGCACAGAGTGGGATATTATGATATGCTCAAACAGTGACTGAATATTGTTTGCTACATCTTCACTTGACTCACAGTGAAACAGCGAAATAACAGCAGTGAACAGAAAGAGTTTCTAACAGACATATTAATATGGAGAATTTGACCAATTCTGTTTAGACTCACTTGTTTTTTTAAAAAAAAAAAAAAAGATTGACTGTTTTGATCCATGTTCCAATGTTTTCTCTTGCAATAAATAGTCAAAATCCTGACAAGTCCAGTTACTGTGGTCATTAATCTCTTTCATATTTCATGTGTCCCTGCAGAATAAAGAAGCAGATGCCTTTTCCATGTCTGGCCCTGACGTTTTCAAGTACAGAAACACTGCGCCCTTCAAGATGGCTGGCGGTGAAACAAAGAGTGATGGTAACACACTTTTAAGATTTTTTCAACAAAGAACAATAAATAAGTACTGTCCTGATCCGAACTGATGATGCTTGTTTAATACTTGAGTACTCTCCTCTTATGATGGTACATCATCTTGAGGTCATCCAGCTGTATTTTTGATAACCTGGATCAAGTCAATGGAAGCATAATCTGTGTAATAACGCCTTTACTCTGATTATAATTTCTATAATCGACTGCACGTGCGCTATTCCAAAACAGGAGTGGTAGTCTGCACTTTGATCTCCTATACTTTTTTTCATACTCTGATAAGAGTAAACAGAGCCTGGCTGTTATGCAGTACTTGTACACTAGTGTCAAGACATTTACTTTACTTATTGTCATTACTTGTGTTAACACTTGTGTCGTTGTTGCCTCAGGTACTGGTGCCACCTACTTTTCAGTTATTGTGGTTAAGAAAGCAAATGCTGGGATCACCATTAACAACCTGGCAGGTAAAAAGAGCTGCCACACTGGGAAACGCCGAACAGCTGGCTGGAATATGCCTCTGGGATACTTCATAGATCAGGGCTACATGTCTGCGATGGGCTGCGACGTTTCAAAAGGTGGGAGACATGCATGCATACCATAACTATACATACATATACATCTGTATCACAGACTGTTCATAAAGCTGAAGATGTGTGTGTTTGTGTTTGTTTGGGCAGCTGTGGGAGATTTCTTCAGTGCTAGCTGTATCCCTGGAGCGAATGAGACTGGTGACCCTCCGTCTCTGTGTGAGCTGTGCCATGGTGATGATGCTGGAAACCACAAATGTGCATGGGGCTCTGAAGAGAGATACTTCGCCTATGAGGGAGCTTTCAGGTAACACACACTCATATTCTCTGCATTCATACACAACAATGGTTACGGGACTTCAGAACTGTGTATGTTCACATAACAGCAGAGAGAGAGACTCATGTTTTGGTAGTTTTGTTGCATTATTTAATTCTACTCTCTCTACATAACTCATAAAGGTTTCGTTAATCTCTGTAGGTGTTTGGCTGAGGATGTAGGAGACGTGGCCTTCGTCAAACACACAACTGTTGAAGAGAACACTGATGGTAATGTTTTAGTTGGCTTAATGGTCCGCAATGTTAATTATTTGGTTATTTTAGTGCCCTTACCAATGACCCATTCAGCCATATTTTTGTTGCTATTTAGCTTGTTGGCTTGCATGTTAACTAACCTGCTATTTTTTTCACCAGGTAAGGGCCCAGTGTGGGCAGCAGCGTATAAGTCAGCAGACTATGAGCTGTTGTGTCGTGATGGCACCAGAGCACCCATCACTGATTGGAAAAAATGCTATCTGGTCCGCATCCCATCCCGTGGCATTGTGGTTGGCGATCACGTCACTCCATCTGTAGTATTTAACATGCTGACGGAGGGCCAGGTATGTCCAAACAGCTCACTGCCGTAACACCCACAAACATAACTACTGCTCTTATACTGTTAGCATCTCAGTGGTAAAAATGGACTGATTACAGTCAAAAGATTTCCCTAATATTAACTGAACATTTAACTTGTCGTGTCTAGCACCCTTAATGATTTTGAAAAGAGAAATAAAAAAAAGAGACTAATGGATATAATACAGTAAAGCTATCCAACATGTGTTTAACTACATTACTGTGATATTCTGTTTCTGAGATTAACTGAGACTAACATACCGTCTGCAGAAAAACGCAAATTTCGACATGTTTTCATCCACGGCATATGGAGGAGGAACCAACCTCTTCTATGAGTCAACCACCGGGTTTCTAGCAGCAGAGTCAGAAGATCCCAAGGTGTGGATGGGTGGCCCCTATTACAATGCAATGTCTGCCATGGACTGTAAACCTGAAGGTGAACCTGCTTTCTATCTGTCTGTCTGTCTGTCTGTCTGAATTTATCTCCATTTGTCCATCCATTCATCTGTTTGATGTACAACATCACAGCACAGCTTAATATTAAATTACGCACCATTTTGTAAACTTAACATGCCAAAAAATAACATTACCCAGATTATATTACATTAGCGTTTTTAAATGGTCTTTTAACATAATAAAAAATTTTTAAAAAAAATTAAGAAGCTTCAGTGAAGAAGTCATTAATTTGTTAGGTGAGAAGAGCACCTGTTGTTCCTTTGGTAGCTTCTGCACAATATTGATTTATTTTTATTTATTTATATCTATTTAACCCTGTCAGGTTAACTGGCCTACCTACTTACCTATCTTTCTTTCCTTCTCTACCATTCATCCATCTTTGTATAAATATCCCAGAACGCCTTCGGTGGTGTGTGTTGTCCACTGGTGAGCAGCAGAAGTGTGCTAATATGGCTACAGCTTTCCAAAGTAAAAGTCTGACTCCGCCCGTCAGTTGTGTGAGTGGGGACTCTGTGACTGACTGCATGAAGAAAATCAAGGTAATTGATACTCTTACAGACCATGTCTGAAAAACAGTGAACTCCTGCTGTATTCAGTCAAATAAAAACAATAAATGCTCCTGAGATTTAAGGGAAAACAACATATGATAGAAGTTAGATTTTTAGGCTTACCGTATAACAATATTTAGATTTGAGTCGTACGTAAACATACATGTATTTTCAATTCTTTTATGCCTTTTTTAAAGTAATGAGTAAGCTAGCAGTTCTGTGAGGCTATTACTTAGTAACACATGTGCTTTAAGCTACATGCTAACATCCATATATCAACATGCTTACAGTGAGAATGCTGACATGCTGCTGTTTGTGTAAAGGTTTTTTTTTTTTCATTGTTTACTATCTTAATTGAGCTTTTTCATGTGCTATCATTGGTTAAGCATGAAACACAGAGCACAGCTAAGGCTGAGGAGAATGCCAGTTTTTCAGACGTTTGCTTTGAAAAAAATATTAAACAACTTAATGTTCGTGGTGGTGCAATGCTGGTTCTAAAAGAAATATCAGAGGATCACCAAAATGATTTACAGTTTATTCTGTGGAGTACATAAAATCCATAACTAATCAATGGTTGTAATGTACTATCACTCAAAAGCATAACTATGAACCTGCTCGAGGATAAAAAGGTGGAAATCTTCAATGCTGGCAGGATTCATCCTGTAGGGTTAATGAATCTTTACTACATTTCACTGCAGTTCATGTTGTTCACTGAAATATTGTTTTTGTTATACTAATTATTAAGGGGTATAGCATATGGTAAAAGACTATTAATGACTTGTTTCGAACTTAAAACAAAAGGTTTGACATTTGGAATTGACTTGGACTTGATGATCTCAAGGAGAAGACTTAAGAATTACTTGTGACTGGAAAAATAATGTCTTTGTCCCACCTCTCCCATAAACATCACTTTAGAATTTCTGTAGTACAGCCTCTTACAAATAATTTGTCATAATTTGTATACTGGCACCAAAATACCAGTAAAAAGCTATATTCATGCTATAAATTAGAGAAGACCAATTGATGCAGTTCTGGTATCTAAAGCTCTTGTCTTCCTTCTCATAAATGTGCAGAACAATGAGGCTGATGCCGTCACTCTGGATGGGGGTTACATCTACACAGCAGGCAAAGACTACGGTTTGGTCCCTGCTGTCGGCGAGAGCTACGCAGGTAACAAATGGACAAACACTCCCACAAACTCACATAAAATCAAGCGTTCTTGATTTAAAGATGTCTGATGCACGTTGCTTCCTGTCTCCAGACGACAAAGATGGTTCCATTTACTATGCGGTTGCGGTGGTGAAGAAGACTAGCCAAGACATCAACAGCATTGACGACCTGCGCGGCCGCCCCTCCTGTCACACCGGAGTAGGTCGCACAGCTGGCTGGAACGTTCCTGTAGCTGCGCTGATTGACAGAGGCCTGATCAAGCCTCAGGGATGTGACATACCCGATGGTAAGATGGATGTTTGTGTGTGACTATGTGTGTTTGTGCCTAAAGGTGTGAACTTCCCTAGTAAGAACATGAAGAAATCCAGTGGTCAATTACTGAAAATTGATAAATATGTGAGAAAGGGCTGAAAAATGCCCAGCATAACCACCTCACATTACCAAAGCCCAAGATGCCTTCATACAGCTGTTACAGACAGAGTAATACTGCCCAAACTTAATGATACTTGAAAGTATTTCTTGTATTTTCAGTCAAGTAGCCAATAAATACCTAATTTTTTTTTTCCAGTGACTGACTTTTTTATTTCCTGTGTCCCATGATGCTTAGCGGTGGGTGGGTTCTTTTCGGAGAGCTGTGTGCCAGGTGCCAACCAACCCGGTTACCCCAGCGACCTTTGTGCTCTTTGTAGGGGAGACAGCTCAGGACAGAACAAGTGTGAGAAGGGAAAAGACCTGTATGATGGATACGACGGTGCTTTCAGGTACTGCAAACTGCCACATCCCAGCTCACTGTAACAAAAAAAAAAAAAGAGACTCTCTCAGATACTGTTAGAATCCTGTATTTTTTCTATTATGAACACATAGTTTGATCATTTCTAATTTCAAACTTTTATATTTTGAGAAATCTGTTTTTGTCAGTCACTGTTTCATGGCAAAGAGCTCTTAAAGATACAGTACCTATGAGCCTTGGCAGCCATTGCTATTCAAAGGCGTGAAAATTCAAAACACTTCGTCATTGAATTTGGTTTAAAAAAAAAAAAAATATCCAAAATTGACCTAGTGTCTTTCATCCTGTCATTCCTCCAAGCTGAGGGGGGAGCTCTAAGACACAGTCATTTAACTGTTAAAAGAGCTTCCTCAGCTTAGAAACTCTTTCGCTCTTTCGCCTCTCATTGTAAAGCTGAACTCATGCTTTACACCCCAGTGATCTTTCTCTCTGCCCATTCAGGTGTCTAGTGGAGGGAAAAGGAGATGTGGCTTTCATCAAACATGCCACTGTCCTCCAAAACACTGATGGTAAGACAAGTAACCCAAAAGATACAATATGTTCTCCTTTAAAGAGTCTCATTATTTTAAGAGACTGAATTAAACTCCTCACTTTGTGTGTTTGTTTCAGGTCACTCAAGTGAATCGTGGGCAATGAATCTCCAATCTAGTGATTTCCAGCTGCTTTGTTCTCAAGGCAGTAAAACTGACGTCAACCAGTACAAATACTGTAACTTGGCCAGAGTCCCATCCCATGCTGTAATGGTCCGGTCTGGTACCAACACCCACGCTATCTATGGACTCCTCGAGCACGCACAGGTGAGAGTGATCACACTGCCCTTCCTGTCTGTGGGTGAGAAACCTGACCTGAGACTGGATCAAGAGAAGTTCACAGTAAAGGATGAACCGTTTCTTTGTCAACTTTATAATGTCTATAAAAGAGATTCACAATTCTTGGTGCTGCAATCGATGATGCTTTAATGGCTGAGAGGTAAAACTTAGGTGCGAAAAGCACTGCAAGCTGTGCTATTATTCAACCAAATCCATAACACAAACCAGCAGTCGTAGATATTATAAAATAGACTTTTTTCGTGTCTGTGATTGTTTATTTGATTTATATATTTTAAAAAAAAGACACCATGAAAAATGGATGTATCTCTGTGTTTTGTTGTAAGAGGATAATCATTTTCAGCGAGGAAACACAGTTCATAACAATAATAATAATAAAAATATATTAACAGAACTTTATCTGTTGTATTTAAAATTGGAAATATAACACTGGTAGGTATGATGTGTACCCTTCAAAATAAAAAGTCTCTGCTCAATACATTTGGGATATCACAAGAATTAATCACAGCCTGTCCATAACTGAGCTTAAAAAGATCCTCAGTATCACACATCCATACAAACATGGTTATTGATTAAATGTCTCTTATCACAAGTAAGTTAATTGTTTTTTAAAATAAGAAAATTGCTGTTTGGCAGCTACTCTCAGAGGCTAATGCATCCTGATGTATCAGAAATGAATGCTTTCTCAGATAAGTCTCATGTCTCTGCACGTTCATTTTTTTTAATTTAACAGTGAAATATATGTTAATCAGTTGTTAATTACAATGCAGGAAATCAATGTCAGTTTTGGTGTTTATTCAGACCCCCCCTTTGTCTGCATTTGTCTGTGTTTTCCTGCAGAGACATTTTGGCAACGATACAGGCACTGGTTTCAAGATGTTTGACTCACAGGGCTATGAGGGCACAGATCTCATCTTCAAAGACTCCACTGTTTTTGTTGTTGGCGTCGCTGATAGAAAGACCTACCAGGAGTGGCTGGGCCAGGGCTACCTGAACTCACTGATCGAATTGGAGTGCAACTCAGCATCGACTGCAGGTAAAAATCACACAAACCTTCTGATCTCTAAATTAAACAAACACAGCAAGTCACAGATGTTCTTTGATTGACTTGAAGGAAAAGTTGAACTTTTCTGGGAATATGCTGACTTACTGACTTGCTTAGAAGAAAGCTGAGAAGACTTACATACCTGTTATGTTTGTACGCTTAATATATAACTAAAGCCAGCAGGTTAGCTTAGCATGAACAGTAGAAAAAGGGGAAGCAGTGATTCCGATTCTCTCTGTGCAGATTAAACAAACAAGATTTGTGTTAATTATTAAGGTTTGGTGGTGCAGATTCTTACATGATTCTCTTTTAAGACTCACATTGTTTTATTTGTATTGTACTTTTACATAAGGATCTCTATCCTTCACATTTTGTTAGAACAACATGTTACTTTTGTTTTTGAGTGTAAAACCTCTTTTCTTTCTCTTGCAGTCATGTCCTCTGCAATGATGCTGCTGGCTCTATTCAGCGTCCTGCTTACCAACATCTGGATGTAAAGACTTAAAAATGACACAGGCGTTCAACCTCTCCTTCTCGCTTCCTCTCCCTTTTTTCTCTCCTCCCCACCCCTCTCTTATTTATACCTTTAAATAGCCTCCTATTTCTTGCTTGCTACATCTTGCTTTTCTGTCCCTCCACTGCTTTTCACCAATTTTCCCAAAGAATTCCTCGCTTCAGCTTTGCTTTTCAAAAAAAAAAAAAACCCCACTGATCCTATTTTTTGAATCTGGGTTTATCTCTTAAAAACGCAATAATTTCCACCTGATTGTGTGTCATTACAATGTTGTATGAGAGGCTGCCATGTTGTAACTGCCTTTGGACTTTAATGGTGCTAATGTTGAATTGATTGAAGCACAACATCTTGTGTTTTTTGTGGCAGAAAAGAGAGTCAGTAGCCAGTATCAATCAAACATAATGAGAGAATGTGTTGTTGCCACTTTGTTTACTTACGGTGGGCTGCCATATCAGTGTGTATGCCGCCACCTGTTACATTGCTTTAGTGGTTAGTGCGTCCCTGTCTCTCCAAAGCTAGTTTTACAAAGAACAGACAACCTGATTTTTTTTAATTTTTTTTTTTTTTACCTCACTCAAGCCACACATAATGCTTTAACTTCTCATGAACTAAGGTTGGTGCTCATAACATTAAAAAAAAATTGTATTGAAAAACTGAGGAGCAGCATTTTAATGTTAGCTAATCCTCATAACACATGCAAACATGCATGAAGTGAAGAAAAGGGTTAGGGTTAGGGGTTGGGGTTAGGGTTAGGGTTAGAAAAGTGAGTCTTTTAAAATGTAGGGGAACCTTGACTTTCAGGAGCACTCGCTGAAGTCACATGGGAGGAAGTTTACTTTGGCAGGTCAGGTTGCTGCTCTGCTCTGCTGATTCTTACTCTGTCAGGTTGTGTTTCTACGATAAGCTAATGCCATATCAGTGAATATGCAATAGTGTTGCCTCCACACTGAGCTGTGCTGGGGATGATGTCGTGATCAGTGTTTGTGTGTTTGTCCATAGGCTACATGTTTTGTCCTCAAATACATAGAAATCATGAAGTTTCTTTAATTGAGGTGGTTTAAGTCGATTTTTTCCTCCAGCCTGCTTGCACCTGCGCACTGAAATCTTTTGCTGGGTATTGTTGCTACTGATGTGTTGTTGTTTTTTTTTTGATGATTTGGAACTGCTTTAGCAGCAGATAGTCATCTTATCTTCCCATTTTTCAAACATTATACATATATTAATTTCTGCATTTAAACACAAATAGAGTGAGTAACTTTGACACACAGGTCAAGAAAAAACAAATAAAGAAAACCTCCTGGTTTGTGCTGGAGAGAGAATAATTATTATTTTCCAAATTGTTTAAGTTAGAGGGGAGTTTATGTCAGTTGAGAAAAGACATCAGGCTTTAATTTGTTAAACATTGTTTCCAGTCTTTGTGGTTAAAAAAAAAGCCTTTTTACTTGTGTTTTCTCTGGCCTCCAGAACTGCGAATTGGGTATTAGCTTTTAATCTGGGGTCATGCATGAGTTTCAGAAGAATAAAACAAAGTAAAGAGAAAATAATTAGTTCTTCCAGACTCCCCAGAAATGTTTCATTGTGACTGAGACTCACCAGTTCTTGTCATATCTGCTGTATACTTCCTGCTGCTCGATGCTGTTGCTTGTTATAAGATTTTGATTTGGATGTGTATTTTCCGATGTTGAGAGATTTATTTTTCTAAGAAGTCCAGTTACCATATCAGTGAATATGTACTGACTCTACTGTCAGAAACGAATGCCTTCTCTTCCTGCTGATAGATATTTATTTCTATGTGAAATGATGTAGCATGTAACTAATATTTAGTTGCCAGGCCAGTGCGTCTGCACAAGTATTGCTACATAAAGCCGCCGATTTCAGCTGCTTTCTGTGCTTGTTCAAAATAAATAAAGCTGTAAACTGCAAAAAGCATTTTGTTAAGCTGTGTGTTGATCTTTTGCAGATGTTTCTGTTTCTCTCCTCTGATCAACTGTGTCATAAGGATCACTGACAGCTGCTGCAGACGTTGTTTTCTATGTGCATCAGAATAAGTGCATGATAGTTGCATCTCCTCAGAAAAAAAGGGTTTTATTTTTTAGCTTCTTTCAGCAGAAATTAGATCTCCTTTCACATCTTTGTAGACATGGATGATAAAAAAATGAAATGAAAAAATGATAAAAAAAAAATTAGCAGTATTTTTTAGTTGTTTGAGTAGATAATGTAAGTTGAAAAGACTGGAATAAAATAGAGCACAAATTTCCTTTAATTCAAAGCGACTTAAAACTCTCAAAAATTCAATTTACTAAGATTCAAAGACAAAGAAAACCAGCACTTTCCCACACTGAAAAAAATGAAGCCATAAAAATGTTGCCTGAAAAATGACTCAAACAATGTACTGATCAGGATGGTTGCCAAACAATTTACTGACATTCACCTCATCAATTAATCGCAGCAGCTTTCAGCAACAGCATGATGTTCAGCGATGGAGTTTAGGTCAAGGTCAGAGGACTGATGGAGTACACTGGAAGGTTGGAAGTCAAGTCACCATAAAATGTCCGCTTATCTCTTTTCAAACTCCTTGTATCTCTGTGGTTGTGAAAGCAGATGGACTACCAGTTATGACTTATAGGCAGTAAAAGGTGTACTTCACCCCTCTGACTCTGCAAATCTGACAATAACTTCTTATCGTCTGAACCTAATATTGGTCAAAATCTCCATGATTGTATTCACACAGATAAAAATCTGTGGTCTAAAATGTAACCATCTTTACTTACATACATACATAATTTACTTGCAACATATATTTATACTGTAAAATTTTACTTCCATTTTTTTTTTTTCTAGCCAACTTGCTTGTTGTGTTTAAAGTTAAGATATGAACGGTGAATAATAACTGTCACTGTCTAGCAGTCAGAGTCATGTGGCATAGATTATAATCTTTATTTATACAGTCAAAACAAGCAGCAAATCATCATGATCACTGACCCATAAAATGATTAACCAAGACAACCTCATTTACAGATCCATAAAAGGTCTTTGGCAGGATTTGGTGTCATAGGTGCTTAAAAGCATATCGACTAATAATAATAATAATAATTAAAAAAAAAAAAATCATTTTTTATTATTACTATCAAAAAAACAACTTTAGCTGAAATAACAGCATACGGTTCTGCATTCTATATTAATGTTAAAAAGCCATCAGTGAAAGGCAGTCCAAGGAGTGAGAAAGGTTTTCATTGAAATTAACTGTCAACTTACTTCACAGCGGTGAACACAATGTGGACAAAGTGATGTTATTGTTGTAATTACATTTATTTATTTCCTGTTTGCAGGTCGGTGCAGACGTCTTTACATTATAAATGTCAAAGTCATCCGTGTCTAACGCTTTCTGACGCCTCTGGTTAACCTCACTCTTGTCGTGCATTGCTGATGAAGACTGCTCGAGCGTCCCTTCTCCTCTCTGCTAACTGTTTGTTCTACAGGCAAACACGTGAGGTAACAAAAGACGACATGTTGTCAGCTTGTCAATGATCGGCCACAAAAGTCGGACTCCAAGTCTCTTTACAATCTTCCCACCAGTCTCTCCTCTTCATTTCTTGATCTGTTTGGAGCCCTCCTTCCATCCCTCCTTCACTTCATTCACAAATGTGTCTCTGACTTTCCGGAGGCGGCCGCCCATCTCCCCGAGGTCACCGGGCGCTTTCCCGGCCTCTTCACGGACCTGCCGCAGCGTCTGGGACCGCATGACCCGCTCCGATGCGTCCCGGCCGGCTATCTGAGCCTTGGTGATGGCGTAAGCTGTGATCTGTGCCGCCCTGCGGATCGGACGAGACTCTGCCAACTTCTCCACGACATGAGGGTTGTTGATGAGGTTGAATATCAACCGAAAGAGCATTTTGTCCAAAGTTTCTCAAAGACACACGCTGACACGTTAGCTTAACAAACCGGCAGCCCCGGCAAACGTCCACGTCCTGCTGCCCTGTGATGACACCAATAATTATTATATCGAAATTAACTTTTACTGTGCGTTTGAGGGTGAAATTTTAATAAAATTCGGATGACTAAGTTGCCTTACCTCAAGTAAAGTAGGTGACCGCTGGGTTACACCGGATGACATAACAGACTGGTGTGAAGCTGAAGTTAGTTTCACATTTATAAGACAAGCCGCAATTCAGGAAACACTAATCCGCTGTCACTCTGTGTAGATTTAGTCTGGATGAAGATCAATTATTTACTCTTGAATTTTTTTTGAAAAAGTTGTGAAGGCTTCCAGTAGCCTAACTGATATGACTTTTTAAATCATCTCTGGAGACTCGGTGTGTATTAGACTTCTTGGTTCAGTGTGTTTTTTAATGTGCATGTAGTTATTGAAAAGTAACGACAGTGCAGTACATAAAATACATTTGCAAAAATAGTCAGTGATTTCAATAGTGTAACATGAAACTCAGTTATTTTTTTGATTTTAAAAAAAGTTGTAAAAAAAATCATTGATACACCTTTTGAATTCAATAGAATAAGGTGTTACTTTTGTTTCGGTTGCTATGGAGAATTTTAATAGTTCTGTTCATAATATGTGAATAGTTATTTTTGAATGAGGACTTGTGAGTGAGTGAGTTTCTATAAGACAAAAAAAAGGTAATGGGTGATGTTATCATTTGGAGTTCACATTCATGCATGTCCTTACGAATCTGAAGCCAACTTCAGCTTTGTAACAGAGGGTTTTCCGGACGTTTTTGCTGGTTACACCAGCCGAAAATATACGTCCGGGGTCGTATCGTACGTACTTCCGCTTTCGGTTACAGCTTCCACTTATTCATCACCCTAATTTGCACTCTCGGTGTTGAGCACTATCTTTTCCAAACTAAACCATTTAACAGCTGGACTCTGAGCGGACTGCAGCCATGCGGGTGTTTCTGTTGTTCGCCGTGACCGTGCTGTCTCTGAGCCCAGCGGCGGTGAGCGGAGCCGAGAAGAAGAAGCTTCAGATCGGCATCAAAAAGCGTGTTGACAACTGCCCCATCAAGTCCCGTAAAGGAGACGTGCTCAATATGCACTACACCGGCAAGCTGGAGGACGGAACCGAGTTTGACAGCAGCATTCCCCGCGGCAGGCCCTTCACCTTCACCCTGGGCACCGGCCAGGTGATCAAAGGCTGGGACCAGGGCCTGCTGGGCATGTGCGAGGGCGAGAAGAGAAAGCTGGTCATCCCCGCTGAGCTTGGCTACGGAGACCGGGGAGCTCCTCCGAAGATCCCCGGAGGAGCGACGCTCATCTTCGAAGTGGAGCTGCTCAGCATCGAGAAGAGATCTGAGCTTTGATGAAGAAGAAGTGGCAAGAGAGCCAACTTTCAAAACGTGAGTATCTGTGTCACTTATCCTCTGAATAAGTCGATGCATGGTCGGATTGACCTGCTTTGGTTCCTGGGGGTCAAAAGTTTGCTGCCACGGCCCCACATCCCTCCATCTGTTTGTATTATGTGCATTATTCTTGGAATAAAACATAGCCTTGGGCTTCCTTTGAGGTAATTTGATCAGACACAAATAAGCTTAGGAACATGTACTGTAGAAATTAGGTAGTAACTGAAAAATGAAGGTCCGAAAGCTACACTGATACTTAAAACACAGGAATCCAGATTAAGATTGTAAAGCTGTTGCCTGCCCACTCTAAGGTTTTAATGAAAGCAGCCCTCATTTTAGATCAACCAATATTTATGGTCTGTGTTTCTCAGGACAAGTCAAGTGTATATTTATTCAGCATTCACCCCTTTATGCAGCTGTTTTTATTGTTAGTGGTGTGGTCGGCCATGTATGCACGGATTAAAATTGTGTTAAAACATGAGTGTTTTTAAGAATTGATCCATATTAAGAATCCATCTCAAAATGTATTCATGTGACTTAATATAAGATACTGTAAGCTGCTGCTGCTTCACATTAAAAGTAAACAACCCGTGGAGTATTGGGTAGCTTTTATTTTGAAGCAGTCATTCAGTGCATCTCAGTATCAGGTGCAAAATGTGTGTCTACAGTATAAAAACTTGTAATCATCTGCATTTTTTAAAAGAGGATTATTATGAATTTGTTAGTGACTAAGGAGCAGCACAGTAAGATGTACACCTGCAGGTGACTGAAAGTGAAAAACAGACTGTTTTATTGTCGCTACTGAAACTGTGATGTTATCAGATTCAGTTTCCAAAAAGATATCCAGCCTTTTTTTTAGAGGTAACATCAACTGTTTAAATGAAAAAATACTGAATAACGACCACAAGCATCTTCAAACCAAATAACACTAACTATTTACCTTGAAAAGAGAAAAGAGATACACTTTCATTTTTATCATGACATCAATGTCCAGTGTACTGTCCTTTACTTTCAGGTTCCAGGAGCTGCTGCAGTATGAGGTTGAGATGTCTGACCTGTGATTAAGACTACATGGCAAATCTGGATGACGAGTTGGCAACCCTACGGCAGAACCACTGTCCTCCTTATACTAGCTTTTAAACTGCCTATTATCCTGGGATTCATTGAACTGGTGTTATTATATGATACAAGAACTGACTGAATGTCCTTGCTAATCATTAGTCAAATAGACAGTAAGCAGCTAAGACCAGTATTTGTCCACGGGCTGATGATAACATCTTGCTCTGCCATCTCATCTCACTTTTGTTGATTATTTTTCTGATTTATAAGCAATTTTCTTCATATCTTTACATTCTTTTGACACACACACAAAAAAATCATGTTGATTAAGTCAGAAGTCTGGTGGGCGATGCTTTAGGATAAAATGTCTTGATTACTTTGAATATTTGAATTACTATAATAAAATGTTGACTTTACTGGAAACTTTTCAGTCTGAAGTGGTTTTGTTGGACAAGAAAACTTATTTTACACTTTACCATTGCTTTGCTTATGTGTATGTTACATATATTTTTCTTGGGATCTGCGCCTAGTGTGATATTTCCATGTCTCATGTATGGTTACGAAGATCTAGAGTTTGATGGTGCAGTCTATTAAATGCTTTGTTAACATCTTTCAAAGTTCACATGGAAATCTGAGTCAAAGATTCTGTTATTAAACCCAGAAAAAATACTTCATAAATTATGAAAGTTATTTTGTAGGCAAAATTATTTTTAAAAAGTAAAAAAAGTAGTTAAGTGTCTGTTTAACATTAAAATATCCAGCTAATAATTGAGAGGTGTCTAGAATAAATATCAGTTATCCTAGATATTAGAAAGCTTTTGTGAAAATCCAGTATTACACAGGTAGAATGCTATTGTATAAAAGTTTTTTTTTATTATTATTTGTTAAAGTAAACAAGGGGACTAGGCTGCAATTTTAAATTAGAGATAAGAACTAAAAAGAGTGCAGTTATGATGGCTGTGGTAACATTTTATATGTGGGCTATGGCACAGTTTTTAGGTCACAAATTCTCGTGTTTTTTAGGTTGTTTTTTTTCATCAACAAAATATCAATAACATAAAAGCAGGGGGCGCCACTGATGTAGCCTCGTGTAGCCGTTGTCATCAGATCGTTTCTTCCGGAGTTCTTTAAAGGACGGACACATGAACCGGTAAAACATTGTCGCATTTCCGTTATGCTTGAAATTGAATAAGCGCAGGCAGCTTTTTCGTTAATTCTTCAAAATGTCCGCGAAATTAAATGCTTTAAATAGTGATTCTTATATTGAAATCAGTCAATACAGAGATCAACACTTTAAGGTAAGTGGGAGTAACATTCCTGATGAGTATTAAGGGTTCTCAAGGTTTCGAGTGTCAATAAAACGCTTTGAATGTTTAGCTAACAGTCAGGAACCGTTGGCAAACAACAGAGCATGCAGCAACTGATGCTTTGTATGACTTTATGAATGACTTCGTATCTTTGTTTTAGACATGTCAGAGGCAAACCCTTGGTACAGTGTTTAAGCAAAAAACTTTTATCATCACGTCTTCATAAATCTAAAGGCACATGAAATATGGTCGGCGCTTAATAAAAGTTAACGTTAACGTAATTAACTTAAGTTAACCCAACGTTAGCGTTTCGCGAATGACTTTAGGTGTTTACATTTAATCCAAAATATCGACGTTTATTGAACAGAGCTCTGTTCCCATTATAAGCTTTCCTACTACACCATATTGAAATAATTTAATCTAATACCATCCTCAGCATCGGAGTTACCGAATGACTGCCTTGTTTTAGTTTGCTCACATTGATAATATTGATCTTTTATTTTAGGGTAACCGTTATGATCAGGAGAAGCTGCTAAAGCAGAGTCACACTTTGTATGTTGGAAATCTCTCCTTCTACACCACCGAGGAGCAGGTAGGATACACTTTGGTATCTTCTAAGCACATCGTCAGTAAAAGCCTCAAGCTAGCTTCCTTAACAGTTGGTTTAATTCTCATACAATTCACATGTGATAAAGAGACTCAAAATGTATCTCCAGGTTACTAAAATATCTGCTCTGTAACAGTTACACATGTTTTACTATTGTCTTTAATCTATCTAACTGATAAACAGGTGCATGAGCTGTTTTCTAAAAGTGGAGATGTCAAGCGCATCATAATTGGCCTGGATAAAGTCAAGAAGACAGCCTGTGGGTTCTGCTTTGTAGAGTATCCTTTAAAAATTATACCTATTTCTAAAAAAGTGTTTTTACAAAATGTTTTTAAAAAATACATAAAATATCCACTCCGATATTAAGTCAATAATCTTCTACAGTGCAGTTATAAGTTCAAGTTTCACTACTGTAGCAGAAATGTGTGCATGTAGTCCAAATTAAGAAACCTACGACAGACCTAAACCCCTGCTGTACCAGATACTACACACGTGCAGGGGCTGAAAATGCCATGCGCTTCATTAATGGCACACGGCTGGATGACCGTATCATTAGGACAGACTGGGATGCAGGCTTTAAGGAGGGACGGCAGTACGGCCGCGGCAAATCTGGAGGACAGGTAAGGATTCATTGAAAAGTGATACTGATATATCTACAATAAAAATCTCTCTTAGGAAACTAGCACATAAGACACAATATACCATACATATACCATCAAATTTCAATAATAACTGAGTTGGAAGAGATCAGTGCTGCTGTGTGCATGTGTGCTGTCATCCTGAAATTTGCAGACACAGAACTCAAACACAGAGTTATTTATCAAAAGTAGTAACTTCAGCTGTGACATAAGTGCAAAATTGACGGAGTTGATAATGTTTAAATATTCCGGATTTCTTCTGTTAAGCTGTATTTGAAAAAGTTTTTAAAAAAGTGCTTTTGATATAAATATCACCTCATTTCTTAATGTTGTGGACACAATGTTAAAAATTCAAATGAACACAACTTGCATCACACTTGGCTAGTTCTCAAGGCAACCCACTGTGAGAACTGCTGATGTAAAATTCAGATGAGATCTCGGCCAGTTGGTACGGTCATTCCTTCAAAAGGTGAACGTGCACATTTATGCCGAGCTTGGTGACTTTTAAAGAACTACGTCAAAAACTCCTTAAAAATAAAGCTTAAGACTTGAATTTGTCTTGACTAGAGGTGGACCAATAAGTCCGAAATCGGTAAAAAAAAAATGTAACGAGAGGTCCACAAACGTAACTACTTAATTATGTGACTAATACTTAAACACACACACTGGCTGCCTCTCCCACACTACTAACAACGTCATATTACTACATCATTTACTTTCCTTGTTTTGATTGAGAGACCTCTAATGGTTGAAAGATGGTTTTATGCGTCAAATTCTAAATCACTGCTGACCTCTGAAATCCTCCTGGCTGGTTGTATCATGTTGTTCAGAGTCTCCAGTCTGATTTGCCTGTTAAAGTTCAAGCTTCCCTGCAGTGCAGCATTTTGAAAAAACACAGTATAGTGTGACATTTGAAAAATGACGTACTGAAATGACTTTCAAAAAGTCAGCACAGTATATCAAGCTTTTTAATACCTCAGCATGATATTTAGTGAGTGATATAACTTTCAAAAATAGTTTATGCATGATTAAACACGGACTTTAAAGGGACAGCATTTCTAACGCGACACTTTTGAAAAAATGAAAGTTATGCTGTTAACAAATGCAATATACATTTATCATGTCAAGTTTTGTTCTAGTTTAACACAATGAGCCTTCTGGAAAAGTGTAAAGGAAAAAAACGTAATAGCTGGACTAAGAACTGGCTTATTGGGGGGAGGGGAAATACAGACAGGTTTGCTATTACTTGTTTATTATCTTAAGTTAAGGCCCCTTTGCTAAAATGATAGAAAATGTATATTGAAATTCTGACTGTGTCTTTGTTTCTTATGTAGGTGAGAGATGAGTACAGGCAGGATTACGACCCAGCCCGAGGCGGCTACGGTAAGCTGGCTCAGCAGCATCGACAACCCGAGGCACGCAATACTTTTTAGACTGAACCTCACAGCAGCAGACTGCCTGGACTAAACAAGGCTCCACCTTCAGTCCTGGACTAGATTCTGACTCCCAACAATCTCACATCATGCTACCACAGAGTATTTGTCCCAGTTTTTACCATTCAACATTTTGCAGCAGGTCTACACTGACCAATCTACACCGCCCGAATGTCTTTTAGAGGGTTTTTTTTCTCTCACTTTCTAACTTTCATACCTGCTTTCACAGGCCAAACCCCGAAGCTAGTGATATTCTCATTATCTTACATACTGAAATACAATAAATTCACCTACAGGCCAGAAAGACTGATCACATGTAGTGACTGGGTGGATTGAATTTCAGGTATCAAGACAATGATCTTGTTGTCTAGTCTCCATGGCAGGACTTAAGTGTAGTATTTTGAAATAAGGAAGCATTTTTTTGTTGTCTCATCAATTTCCATGAATGAAACTTTGTGTTCAAAAGTGTGTACTTTTTAAAATAAAGTTCTTGTTTTATCATTTTGATGAGTGATATACTTTTTGAACAACATGTCATTGAATGTCTGAGTTCATGTAGTTGCTGATATAGCTGTGTAAACCTACATGAACAGATTCTGAAATCTTGAGGAACTTTGAAAACAAGCTTTTGACCTTATTTAACTAATTTTAGTTTGACATTCTCTCTCCTCTAAGGTCTGCTTCAGAATGCACAAACTATAGGGGGAAATTCCTGTCTCCTTAGCCTGTAAATGGTACATTGTGTTCAACACTTGCCAGCTAACTGTGTCTGACTGCTGTTGCATGCTGGGCCAGTAACCTGCAGCAGGTTTAAAGTTGATTAATGGAATCGCCTGACTCTTGCGAGTGGAAACGATGCTGATTCAAAGAGTGAGAGTGAACCAAAGTAGTCAAGGGCCATGAAACTAAATCAAAGACTCAAACTCTACAGACTGCTCTCAGCGAGGGTATCAGTACTTATTTGATGCTCTGCCACAGTTCTAACAGTTTTCTCCTTTTTGTGAATTACTTTGAAATATTCATTCTTACTGATTAACAAAAGGTAATTTTTCTATCAGACTAAAAAAAATCACAACCCAAATGTTTTATAATAAAAGGAAGTTGTGTGAGTGCTCAAGAGCTTATCTGTGATTTACAGATGATTCACTGACTAATTCATTACAAATGACAGTTAAAGTGACATATTGAACTTATAAATATGCATTTCTTGAGAATACTGCAGCTGTCTAGTTTCAGATGCCGTGACACATAAGGCTCACACACACAGACCAACAAGCCTGTTAGTAATCCCTGCTCTCTCTGTAATCAGTCACTCTCTCTGAGGCAGATGGAGGGCTAAATAGGGTTAATTTGAAGGCTTGTATAACAGTTTGCAATGAATAAAGATGCCTTTTTTACCACATGAACATGCATTTATCTCATGCTCTAAAAGTTCAACGCCATTTGTAAGCCCTATACATTTTTATAATATGCAAGGTTGAATTTATATCGAGTTTAATTTATATAAGTTTTTTTTATTATTTGCAGGATTTTTACAGATATGGTCAGCTGGTAAGAATGTTGCATCATTAAAAGCTTTTGCAGAGTTTGCAAGTGTGCAGACAGCTCCTCCTTTTCCTTTGCAGTCATGAAGTAATTTCCCTGTTAATCATAAAGAACTATAATTACATTGGTGATCATTTTGCTGAGCAGTTGGTCAGGGCTCTGTTCCTAGACAATCTTCATATTACTTGCAATAAAGAACATGGGATCTTGGCAGTTTCTAAGTAGTCAGCTGGTCTCTCATCTCCAAGTGAGCTGAAGCGAGGAGCAGAGCAGAATAGGAAGCAGCTGAAATTGGCTCAGCTTTTGACATATTTTTGCATTTTATTATCCCCACCACTAATTCCTGCCATGAGCTTCCAAACTATAGTCTTAATCACATCCTCTCAGGGAGATTTTTGAAATGAACACAAGATGGCAGAAGAGGAGGTGAAGTTGTTTGGAATAATTAAGGACAGAGAGATGTGACTAAACTTTACATGTGGGCTAGAGGTTTCTCGCTGTGATGAGAGAAAATCCTCTACTTCCTTTTTGAGCCTGTTCAAGAGTCTGTAAGCACCAGAGGCATTAACACAAAAATAGGTCATGCAGGATTTGAACCCAGGACCTCTTACACCAAAAGCAGGCACCATTAATCCCTCTTTCCTTGCAAATATTAAATGCTACATGGGAGTACCTGCACTCCATGGGGTATTCCTGCAATTACCAGGCAACATGGAATGATTGGAATGATCAACTGACTGGTGAAAATTATAGATGTACAATTAAAAAATGAGTGTGATGCTGATCTTCAGTAAATGTGTTGCCAAAATAACCAGTAAGCCACCAGTTACAGGCTGACTGCACAGTACACACCACACACCCGAGTCACTTCGGCCCTGTGCAGAGTGTTTCAAGATAGACTGCATGAAAGCTGATAATGAGAGAGCAGAGAAGTAAAAATGGAGGTAGTTAAAGTAATTTCTAACTGCTTACAAAGTGAGACGAAGGTAATTTCTAGCAGTTTAAATATCACTAAAAGTTATGGGTGAACTTGAAGTAATTGGTTGTAGCAAGAGAAAGTTTGGCCAGTATAGCTGAGAATAGGCCAACTTTAAAGCAGTTTACATAGCCAACCACCATAAACAGACAGTTAAAATAATATAAACACATAAAAGGAATAGACTAAATCAGTCGTGTAGCCATTTGTTATATGTAGTAAGACCTTTGTGTCCCCTTAAACTATCAGTGAAGGTTAATATTTGACTTCATACAGCATTTGGGAGTACTTCAGACAAGAAAGTTTGGAGCCACTAGTCTAGATAACATGGATGCAGAAATTAAAGGTGAAAGCATGAATGGTTACAGGACTGGATGTTTTCTTTGCACATCCATATTTAAATCTTTTCTCAGAGGGAAATGTTGCACAGACGAGGTAGAAACCACCAGCACTGTTTCAGGCCCTTCTCTTCTGTCACAGCTGGGTCAGAGGGAGCTTTGTTCTCATTTGCTTAAAGGATTGGAAGGATTTCATTCTGCCCTCAATACTATAAAGGACCTGTCCATGATCCAAAAACACCTCTATACATCCAAAGCTTGTGCTTGTGCCATTTCCTGCGAGCCTCCAGATTTATTACTTTCCATGCCTCTGCAGCAGGGGAGCCGAAGCAAACCGAGGCCACGAATGTGACCCAAATTATACGGTTCCTGCAGATTTACAACATTAGCTGTTTTCATAGTGAGGTTCAGAAAGTCAAGTTCAAGTGGGGTCAAGTGAGAATTAGACAGTGCCAAGGCCAGAGCCGGCATTAATGAGACATTATGCTAATGGGAGGGCTGTTTAGAAATATAGAAAGATATAACAATATCCCCTGCTTTGTCTCTCTAAGAAACTCATTACGGAGGCAGCCTGTCATTGGTTGGTAACAGATGATGCAGTCAGATAATGATCCATCATTACAATGAATAACAGCCGTTGATGTCAGCCTTTAGGATGGCAATGCTCCCCGACTTGGTCATTATTTGATAATAAAGGGGGGCTTCATGGACAAACAGTCTAACAGTCTAGTCATTCAACCATCCTTTATGTCCTTTAAGGGAAATCCTAACGAACAGCGTAAAAAGTTTGAATGCTTTTCTAAAAAATACTGTTTTCATCATTGCATATGATACACACCTTATCAAATCCACTTTATAACTGTAGCCGGCTTGTATTTTAAGCGTTATGTTTTGCGCAGAGATTAGACAAGATGATTGGAGATGCTCTCTGATAAAGTCAGCTAATTAATTAAGTGATTATTGAAGGCGAGATTAGTCTTCAGGGGTATAAATTAACAGGAAGGAGCGAGCGCCTGCAGGATGAGTCGATCAGGTGAGAAGCACTGCAGAGAGATGACATGTCACATCAGTCAGTCTCCTAACTGCAGAAACCCATTTCCATCAGAAGACCAAAAAAAAAAAAATAAAATAAATGAAAAGAAAGGGCAGAGAGAGACGAAAGACATGTTCAATGTATTTTAAACAGTAAAGATAGAAGTTAATGCACGTAAAACGACATGAGGCTGTAATACATTACAGCCCGAGGTCACAGATGGACAAATACTTCCATCACCGCTCTACAGTGTCAGTAGAAACATTAACCTCTTCCATATTTCATTTCCTCCAGGAGAATATCAGCTGCCAGCATTTCAAACAGTTCAGTGACTAAACATGCAGATTTCCTGTTACTGAGGGAGATCTCATTACGGCAAAGTAATTCACTCCTCTGTGATGGCTAGTTTGGAAACACATCTACACTGAAAAGCTGCAACGTGCATATAAAGAATCCAAATTAGCAAATGGTGGCTTGACATTTTGTGGCTATAGGGAAGTATTTGTGGGAAATGAGGCGCTTAATCTGGTGGCACGCTTTACAGTTTGCCAAAACATAAGCAGAGCAACAGAGCGGTGCTGTGTGATCAAAAGCTGAAGAGGAATCACTGGAAATGATTTGACAAGCAGGAGCTCGGTGTCATGATTCAAAAGCCCGTCCTTCAGCACTGATGTACACTGTTTTATCATTTGTGGTTTCATTTAATCTGTGACACGTCATCCCTTACACACCATAGAAGGGGCGATGCAGTGAACATAAAAAACACAAGATTCATGTCAGTAAAAAGAATGACAAGACGTCGGGTCAAAACTAAACCCAAAAAAGTTATCTATCTATAAAATACTCTCTCTTCTTTGGAGAGAGAAAACAACTTTTATAGGTTGTCAAGGAACTTTGAAACATATAACCTTTGAATGGATAAATGTCCTGTTGCATTTTCACCTAAAGCACATTAATTTCCACTCAGTCTCTTAGGAGGTTTGTGTAGTTGATAAACAGATGATGTACTAGAATGAAAGAAAGAGACCAACAGGTGCTGTGTGTGAAAAAAACAGCAGTAAAAAAGGACAGAGGAGGAAAATTAATTACATTTCCAAGGAGAAAACCTCATTTAAATAGCAGAATATAGCTTGGGGCAACATTAAATGCATTAAGAGCAAATAAACAGCTTGAGATGCTGTTATAAGGAATATAACATTATTGGAAATGACTAACTATCAAAAATACACATCATTTATTTCTCTTTAATGGATCCAGATACTCAAACAACCATAGTAACAAAAACAGGTAAATAAAGCATTTTCTCATTTCCAGCTGATTTCATTTTACATTCAAAATTGGTGAGTTGCCCACAGTTTTTTATCAGCTCTAGCTGATGAGTTAGTTAATAAAATGTCATTGGCTGACTCTTATGCTTCCAGCTGCCTTACTTAAAGATGAGTATCCTGTAATAAGTGATAAGCCATTAAATGTCCCTGATGGCCACATACATAATACTTGCTAAAAGAGCGATGGTAAAACTTATTATGGGCTAATATGTCTCAAAGAGAAAGTTACTCACCAGTTGATGATCCATGTAAAACGCATGAAAAACTAAAGAGGAAAAAGTTAATACTTAATACATGAATAAACCATAGATGTCTTACTCTCACAGTACAGTTTGTGTCTCTTAATGCTACAGGAGAAAATGCTTGAGACGGAGACTAAACCATGTAATACCTTACTACTTGGATAGCCATCGTAGCTGGGTTTGCTAAAGTGTTAAATTCTTAAAATCCCATAAAGAGCAGGACAGATCTGCTCTACATTACAGACAATAAGGACCGTCTGTCCTGCTACAAAAATCTGACAGAAATCGTCTCAGTTAAGGCTTAATTTGCACCTAATATCTGTACATATAAGTTTTATTTTACAGCTTGTGGAACAATTATGTAGATTTGAAAATAACCCCAGTGATTTGACAAAATAATCTTATGATTGACTTAATCGCTTTTCTCCAGAGCTCACAGCTGCATCTCACATTACAAATCTGTAATGTAACAACCTGTTATAGGAACTGGAGGCAGGCAGTGTGATTCACAGCATCATTTGCTAGTTAACCACAGTTAACACATGAGTTCTCCTTGCATCCATGTTAAAATGTCTCGAGGCACAGCTATGACCTGCTCCAGTGTGGAATACTGATAGTAGGTGAGTGTAAGTTGCACAAGCAGAATAGTTTCATATGAAAAGGATTCATAATAAAAAAAAAAGGGGGTTGTCAGTTTGGACAGCTGCTCTAACTCTCCACCATCCTTTAGTTCCGGCTCAGGGACCCTGTCTGTCATGGCTGCCGGACTTGGTGATGCCTGCAGGTCGTTATGGCTCATAGACCTCTTGGTGGGGAAGTGCGGGCTCTAATATCACGCTCCACAACGCCCTCAATACCCCACAGCCTTCTGGAGAGCTTCACCTCATCCTTGGTGCTGAAACAGCGCCGCAGTACACGTGTTTGTCATGCTTGCTCGCTAAAGATCAATGTCAGCAGAGTGAGACACGTACCGGAGAGAAATTTGAATACTTATACCTCCTGCACGTTCAGTAGCTTCAAGTCCAAGTTTTGCAATAACAGGCTTGCTGTCAAGCTTGAGGCTCAAAATTTCTGCCCCAGTGTTTTTCCCCCCTGATGCCAAGGTGTCCTTAGATGAGCTGCTCTAAGTTTAATCTATGTGCAGGAATAACTGCCATGCTTGAGCTTCTCCTGCTTAAACCACAGAACAACCGGTCCCTTTAGTAATCATGCTAAGGCTAATTGAACACTGTTATAATTCGTAGTTTTAATTTAGTACAGTCCATTTCCTGCCTCTGATCGATCCCCTTTCTTCCTCCCGGTGGTACTGATGACTTTCTTTGAAAAAAACCTAAACAAACACACACACACAGCAGCTTATAGATTCAGAGAGTAGTTGCTGCTTTATGACTCCCCTTTTTTAGCTTTCCCTCCCTCCTTCTGAGTAAACGCCAGTGAACCTTTCACCATTTAAGAATAGAGAGATCACCGGAAAAGAGAGATCTTTTCTTATGGTAGAAATGGGATTTTACACTTAATCTCAATTGAAATCCTTTGGAGGAATGGGAGGATGGCGCAGTATGTCAAGGAAGCTTCAGTTTCACCAACACTTCTCTCTGTTTAGTGTAAAAAACATTTCATACACTGGTTTATTCTTTGCTGTAGGATTGGCATAACGGTTCACAGAAAATACAAATTGTGCTCATGTAATTCTGTCTTACTGATATTGTACCTTTGTATTTATTTGGATTCCAAAGATTTTGGTCTTTTCCCCCAAAACACTGTCGGTGAATGGAGTTTTAGCAGCATCTCTTCACAAGATCCCCTCGTCTCTTTACAGTGTCTCTTGTTACATTAGATAATCCACTAAAGTACAGTCATCAAGCTTAATTAACAAATTTTTTCAGATGATAAGTAGATTTTTATCGCAGCTGTTAATAGTTAGGTCTATTAATTAACCTGATACTGGGACATTGTTCCTGGAAATATATACATTGCTTATAAAAGCTGCAAAATGGAAGAAGAAAAGACATTTTTTCTTCATGTCTGTTTAGAGGTACTAGTGATCGCAGCTATATTTAAAAAAAAAAAAAAAAGACAATCATACACAAATGATTACATTGTGTAAAATTTAAAGCTCCTCTGAAAAAATTTTCAATGTCCTACTGTCCTACTACTAGAGTGGGTGCTTGTAATGAATCTCACCTTTGATTGCCCTTCACAATAAAACAAAAAAAAATATTTTTGTGTAATTGTTTGCTTTTGTGTTCAGTTATGGTTAAAGACTCTCTCTTCACCTCCTAATACATGTATTTTAAATGTATTTTAAATGTAATTAATTTGCAATGAAAGAGACAAAACACACAATAGAACTGAAATATATATATTGTAAATGATTTTAATTTTTCCAGATATTGCGCTAATATTCTTAATGTGAGTTCTTTAGACCACAGGTTTGTGCTGCTCACACGCACTGTAGCTGCTTGTTGTTTTAGCATTAACAAGCTTGATAAATGCAGCATTCCAATGGATTTATTCCTCCGAAGCGGCATTAAATACAATACATGTGTCTGCCAATAACTGTGCTATTTTCAGAACATAGCAGGACACTTTGGGATTGCAGGGTTATGACTTTGTACAGACACTCCATCACAGACAAACACACCAGAGAGTCTTTCATGCTTCCACAAGTTCAGCTACAACACAGGTGCCCACACAGTGACTCTCACCAAGGGGCCGTAAAAATGAACATAATGACTGTCAAAGCTCAACCAGACTAGCAGTCTTCCCAGTTGGAGGAAATGAGAGCCTGACAGCAGCTGCTCATTGTCGGTTGGATCTGTCCACCAGCTTTACATCACTGGATCCATGTTGTTAATGAGCCTCCATGTCAAACTCCAAGTTGCACCGAAGTCACACCCCTGACGGTCGGACAGTTCTGGCAGAGTTGGAGGGAGCTGTTATAATTTAGGTAAAACAATTTACAACAAAGAAGAAGAATATCAGATAAATTAAATAATCTTTACTATAATTTAAAAATTTCCTATTTATAATATACTTTCATCATAACCTGACTGCCTGATGGAATGTTTCACAAATCCACAGGATGTTGATCGGTCTGGTCATATTCCGACTGTATATGAACAAGATGGACCTGCAAAATTTTAGTCTTGAGATCTCAGCAGACATGCTACCTTGCGAGGTTACTCTCATCAGCCTGAATCCCATGAAAATATATTGAAATTCATTCTAGGTATTTAATAGTTTCACTGGTGGGGGGAGTCTTTGTGGTGACAAGAGGGGACAAATTAAAAGAAACTACCACATCCAGAGGAAATGAAGCTCGCACTTACAGCAGAACCTCTTCATCATCTCCACCCTGAAACGCTTGTTATTTATTTGTTTGCCAACCCTCTGCTCATCCAGTCGCCTATCGAGGTCCTAGGGCGCCCCCCGTTATCCTCCCCTCGGGTCAGCCATTGTTGTCCAGGTCCGAGCTGCAGCTGACAAATGAGCAGAATCCTGCAGAGCCAATGTCACCCGTGGGTTCATGTCAAACCCTGTCAGCCTCCATCTGTTCAGGGTGTTAAGACCTATATTTATCCTCATTTAAAATGTCTTTCTGGGCATCGCTCTTTCTCGTGGCTTTTGAAAGTGTGTTTGTGTATCCACCTGAGTCTCTCACCGTCTTTTCTTTACACAGTGCCACCTGAGGCCAGTTAGTCTCTTGTTTAAGGGGATGAGGGCATTTCTCAAATATACAAAAAACAAATTGTGAAGAAATGGTTTGACATTTTGGAGAAACTCACCTCCCCCTCCTCCTTCTCCTATCTCCCCTGGCTAAATTACATAATGTAGAGACAGGTGATCGAGGTGCAGAATAGCTGAGACAGAAACACCATTCACCTTTTAGAAGTCAGTGTATGACTATTAAGATTTTCTGTTTTTTGGTGGTAGATGTTTGGTTTTCACATTGGGTATAGGTTTTTTTTTTCTTTTATGCAAAATGTGGGTTATCAATAAAAGCAAAATACATTTTGTCAGCACATTTTTATACTTTATTTCCAGGAAGCAAACAAAACACAGCTTAAGACTCATTTGATCAAATAAAATAAACCCAAGTGATTCTTCTTGCATCTCATATAAAAGCTCAGTGAGTCTCTGACAACTCCAGATTTACCTCCCATAGTCCTGTCAGTGTGCTGCCGTTTGCTCCGGGGAATTTCCAGCCTGTGAGCCGAGCAGCTTCATGGTTGGTCAGAGGAGTCGAGAGGATGCAGTTGGTGAATAATACGATTCAGTGGAGCGGATGAACTATGAATTAATAACATTTTTGGCCAGGGGTTTAACATACTCAACGACAATCACTGTAAAGATGGACTGGGTGTCTGGTGTTACATTTGAGTCAGGTTTTACCTGGCCTACATAAGTGAAATGGTTTGAGCTGTATGACAGAGATTCACATTGACTCTGAATGCTCTCTCAGGCGGTCTGGGATGCTTGATTGATACTGTACTTCTTTGTAATAAACTTAATTATACGCAAACAAGTCAGTGTCAGCAAAGATTTCTTCATCAACATCTTCACAGCACTACTACAGAAGATACCACAGTTGTTTTGTTCATCATTTTCATTTGGACTCCAGCAGAGTTGCCACCTTTCAAACTCTGACAGACTCTGATTTATTTCTTTAAAACAAGCTTTTAATGAGGTAGGTTAGATAAAGTGCTATTTTTAGATGTAATGAGAAACAATATTAATGCAAAAAAGAAAGAACAAAAAAACAAACACAAAACAAATCAACAAAATTACATTTTCAAATAGAATGTCGGCCAGAAGGTTTGTATTTACTGTTCACTGTTTTACTTTGCTGTTTACTGCCCGTTATTCAGGATGTCTCATAAGTAGCTTCTATTTTAATTTTTGTTTTTGTTTTGTTTTGTTGTGTTTCAGTATCAGACTATTACTGTTTTAAATTAAAATTATTCAGATGATGATGTCAGGCGTGCACAGCTGTGACTCAGTCAGCCTCAGGAGGCTTTCTGTCTGATCCAAAACAGTGAGCTTTACTTTCAAATAATGACTTCGGAATAAACAACAAATGAATGAAAGTCAGTGTTTCCCTCAGTGGTGGGTAAAGCACTGACTATCTAAGAGCACAAACAATTACCTCTATAAAATATGACTAGAACCTGGTTGATAAACAACTCAATTTACAAGTTACTTTCCATTTCAATATCACTTCATTTTTAATCTAAATGGATTATTTCTTATTAACTTTTCACTTAGCTTTCCAGCAGGCTATTAATGCTACAAGATAAGTAAATTCTGTAATTAACACTTCCCAGGACAAATTAACATTAGTAACTCTTCCAAAACAATTTCATTTCCACAATCTGTGCAACTTATCTCAATATGCATGCAGAAGAAAATGAAAATTAATTTTTAATTTAATTTTTTTTTTTTTTTTGGGGGGGGTGTTAGTTCTTCCTTATGTAACTGTTTTTCCTTTTTTTAAATTTTGTTTTAAGAAATTGTTTCCAGATGTTGTCAAGATTTATTGCAGGAAGCTGCCTTGCATCATGGTCACAAGACAGGTAGTTCTTCTTTTCCTTCTGAGTAGCTGCTGACACACACACACACACACACACACACACTCAAACAAAGAACACTAACAAGGGTACTGGCAAGTCTGGTAAAGTAAAAAATAGATCCTTGCCTCAAAGATATACCTGAGTAAAAGTACAGCTTCAAAAAAAAAAAAAGAACATGAAAAGTACTTGTTTCTTTAAAGAACTACTTTTTTTTTACTCATCTGTGTTGCCTCTAATGTGTTGCCACTCACTTCTGGCTTTCCTGCAGGATGAACAAATGGAATTAAGAAAGGTGTTGTTTGTAAAGCTGCAATATCAGAATGTTTCAAGGATGAGCCAGAGGAAACATGAATACTGATATCATTTTTATAGACTGTTGTTTTCTCTTCTCTTGTCTGACCTTGCTTTATAAATCTAGTCTCATAAGTAACACCTTGAGGCTGTGTTTGTTTTCATTACAAGGCTGACTGGGCAGAGACGTGAAGCTGCTTTCGTCCTACTGACAAAAACCTTTGCAGGCCGGAATATTTTACAACTGCCCAGAGCCAGCTTACACTAAGATTATTGGACATCAATAATATAATAAGAATAAATAATAACTCATTGCCATAGGTGAGAAACCGAGTCTGAGTGTTGGATTGGGCACCTGTATGTGAACAGTGTATCTCTTCCTTCCAGTGCATGCTGGGATAGACTTCCAGCTCCATGTGACCCTGAACAGGAGTAACTAGGTTTGGAAAATGAATAAATAATACAACTAAGGCATGCTGAGGTTCTTCCAGGAGCATGCAGCAATGGAGACACTGAATGTTTTTCCAGCCAAATGACCTGCCAAAAGCCCTGAGAATCCAGCAACAGATGTTGTGAATAAAAAGTTAGTGGAAGAGTGCAGTGATCAGTCGGCTGGCTCCATTTGGTTTGCAAAATAAATAAGAGCATGTGGGGAAAAAAAATGGGGACAGGAGATTGGAGAGTGGCTCAGGAACAGCTGCAAAGCAAAATGATTTATTTCATTTAGAAGAAATTAAAGCATTATATTGGGAGTGCACGCTATCAGGTAAACCTCCAATTACTCCCTTATCAGCTGATCCTGTCAAATGACTTCTTGGAGCAGAGTATGAGCCCAATGCAAAGTTCGTTAAGTGCTGATTATTTCATGTTTTCCTTACATTAAGATGACTTTTTGTGCAAATAAGATTTGCTGAGCACACTTGCTCTTTTTCAGCAGCAGTTAAAAACGCTTTTTCAAGCAGAAGTTGCATACAATTACACCTTGGAGCAGTCCAGCACAACCTCACACTCTCACTGTTTGCCCCTCAGCAAGTCCAATTATGATGATAGGCACGGTTACAATTATCTCCGATTCGAAATTTCATCATTTCATATCAGCTGAACTCGACCATAAAGGACGCTGGGGTGAAATAACCTCAATTTTCCGTCAATATTCAGACAGTGAAGCAACTCTAATATAACTGCTGAAAATGCCTGAGTTAAATGTGCTGTGTTCAAATGTTCAGTCATCATTATTCCATTCCTGCTAATTCTATATCAACATCTAAAATTCGCTTAAGGTTAAAAGATTTATGGAATGTAAATGAGCCAGCTAAAACTATATACACACTCAAAGTGGAGATAAAAGCAGTAATTGAAGTTGATGCAAACTGTGTGTGTCAGCAAAATGTTCTTGGTGTATCTGGAATCTCAGACCCAAACCTGCCAACCATCACTAACTCCAAATCCCATCCCCACTTATCTTTTCCTCTTTTTAACCTTCAAGATGTTAAAAAAACAAGGACAAAAAATATATCTTTTGAACTTCAGCACACACACACACACACACACTTCTCTGTGCTAAGAGTGCAGGCAGGAGCTTAAGATTTGCTGACACGGTAGTAAATCATTAGCCTGGAGATGTATGTTTACAACTGTAATGATACATTTTGAAGACAGATGACTCTGAGTGAATGGTCAGGACAACAGCCTGCTACTACAAACTCTGTTCACATCACTTTAGCCTGAAAGTGGTAGCTATTGTGAAAGTTGCTGTTCTTTATTTCTCTATCCCTATGGCCTTCCCAGATGAAATCAAGAAATCTAATTGCTGGCATTAAAAACTTTTGACAATGCAGAAATTCACTATTGACTGTAAAAATTATAGTTATTGATATTTTGTTGGGGTTTTTTTTTTCAAAAACTGTATGAAGGTTATTTAAGTTGATTTGGAGCGCTTCGGAGTCACCACTCTGAGCCACAGACTCTGAGTGCTGCAATATAGTGAAATGCATAAAATATTTAAAAATCTTGATTTTCAACAGTCATTTACTCTGAATCCTGAAAATGTCTTCTTACAGTATAAGCACTAAGAGGGTGATTCACACTCAGTTAGTGAGAGTGCATTGTGTGTGATCTGTCCTTACCCTTTGTCAAGTGTTTTGCCATAGCACACTTTTTAACAGTTTGAGTTGGCATATACATTATTTATGCCCCAAAACAGAAGCATGCCCAACAAACATGGCTTGAACCAGAGAAAACATGCTGATAACACTTGGCGTTAACATTGATTGGCTGAAACTGTGTCAAAATGGGCTGACTTGGCTCTTAATTTGAAACATGGGAGTTAACAACTATACTAACAGAAACATCAACAAGTGCATCAAAACAAGAAAGATAACTTATTATGCCAGCTAATTTTACTTATTAGTCCCCAGGGTTGCCAGGTCTGTGTTCCAAAACCAAACTAATGGCCAAAACCAGCTCTAAAACCAAAAAGAGAACATAATAATGTCCTTGCCTAACGATATACACAGCTTCTCAAGTCCGGTAACAAGGTTTAAATTGACATATGTGGCCAATTATCCATAAGCCTAATTTTAGCAAACTTCAGTCATTTATCTGTTTCTTTTAGTTAGCTATTTTGACCAGTCATTTATTGCATGTAACTAATTTACATTCTTTGCATGTTTACCCCCCTGCAACAGAGAAGTTCAACCTGGGGTAACTTGCATAGCCCTGATTGGGAATCCTCCAAGTTAAGAAACAAGATGAGAAAATCTACTTTGAGTCATTGTTACCTCTTGTTGCATAATTCACAAAAAGGGTAACTCCCTACCCATTTCATCTGGTATGAAGATGTTAGCAGGCAAGTCAAAGAAATAAAAAAGGGAAAAAAAGTGATGTTGAAGGGAAAAAAAAAATCAATTATCCGAAATGAAGAATTTAGATGCCCAGTGGGAGGCTGGCTTTACTGGACTCACTGATATGAAAACTAATTCAGGCTTTGACTGAACTGATGCTTAAAAAGAGAGACAGAAGTAGTGTGTTGATGGAGGCATTATGTGTCTGTTTGTGTAAGAGGTGGGGAGCTTAAGTATGTGAGCGTGCATCTGTTTACATGTTAATGTGCAAAGATTTTAACATCAAAGTGAAGCTGATGCCTGAATAAATGAGACGATTATTCTCACCGACTCTGCTGAGACTCATTTGTACTATGTGCTCGCTAGCCGCTCATAGCAGGTAGGAAATGAATGAGTACCAACAGTAGAACCAAACCGATGCATCAGCGTAATTCTGTACCTGGATTCTGTACCTTCTGTATATGGATCTTCTGAGGAAAGATATATTTAAAATTTGCAAACTCTATAGAAACTTTATATCATATTTTAAATAAAAAAGCTCTACCCAGAGGTTAAAATCTATAAATGTGCTGTGATGAACTCCAAAATTGAGGGAAAAATCTGGAAATAAACTGTTGTTATGTAGAAGTCAAAAGGTTATCAGCTCACTTGTGTACTCAGTCTGTCTCTTGTTGTTATCATGCAGCAAGTGATGGGAGGGTGGAGTTTCAGTCAGCTTGGTTGGAGGCACCTGAGCTCAGTGCTCTTCTGCTATAAAATCCCCTCTTTTCCAGCTGAGGTGATCTCTCTGCTCACCAGCACACTATTGTTGTGTTCTCTAGCCATCTAAGGTCTTTTTCTCACAATACAGGTTTCACTGACGGATACACACTGTCACCAATGACTTTCCTGACAACCGCAACATACTGCATTCTTACTTTATTTTGTGGTTATTGTGTTCTTCACTTAAATACATTACTTATCTGCCTTCAGCCTGTTTCTTACTCTTTTTCAGACAGTGCCAGGCTGTGACAGTATGAGCAAAACTTTTTTAAGTAGTCAGGTTGGGAGAGGGTCTAAGAGACAAGTTAATGATTTAGATGAAAAAATTGTTGAAGTTATTTAAGTTCAAAATTAATGGGAGAAGAGTAGTTTAAATGTTTATCGGGTTTTAAAGCTGCTTCTTAGGTTCCAGTATTTGAATTAAGTCAGTAGCAGTTAAAAGTTGGTGGTGAATTTTATCTCTAAAAATTTGAATTTGATCATTAAAGAAGCTTCAAAGTCATTCAAACTGAGTTATAGGAATACAGGGTGCAATGGAGCTATAGCTCTCTGTCAATACAACACCAGTTCTGAAAGGAAACTGAGGGTTGTTCTTGTTTTTGTTCTATAGGGGATTAGGAGTAGGCTGCTCTGGCATTACAAAGATCCTTCCTTTTTGTTGTAAAGGGATGGCAGGCTTTTATTTTTATGGAGGCCTGTATGATGTACCTAACAATATTCAGTGAATTACCTGCAGAAGATAGGGGGCAGCACACCCAGAGGAAGAAAGTTACTGTCCAATGCTGGCAGTTTAGTGTGGTCTGATGCCTTGACTACACTTGACGTGTCTCTAGAACGTCACATGTGCCACATGGTCTTGTTTCATCCACTGGGAGTGTTTCAGATTGTGGAGCATCATGACTTTGTTGGCTTTGATTTTTGAGCTTCTGTCATATCTGTCAGGGCAATGAGGTTAAATTTTGTTTTTCTTTTCCGTTTTAATTGTGTTTATTGTTGTCATCTCCTCCTTTGTGCTGTAGCTACTGTCCAGTAATTAATGAAGTGAATGACAGATTTTTGTCATCTTAATTATTATATACACAAGCATTCACAAGTCTTTAAAATGATGAGTATTTAGTGGATTAAATTGCAGCATGGTACAGTAGGAATTTTATAAATTAACTTCATTCTCTGCAGTTCCTGTGCCTGACTTCCATCATAACTTGGTTTTCTCTGTGCAGCTTATGCAGCTTCCGTCAAAAATAGACTAGACGCAAATTAACCATGGAGCAGAGTTGAAAGTTGCCTCAGTGATGCTTTAATAATGTGCCCTGGTGCACCTGGCAGAATCACAAGCATTGTCCAGGATGGCTGCAATTAGCTGTGGCGTTTATGTTAAAATTAGAACACGATGCAGACGTGTTTGATGTAATCAGGGGTCAGAGAACAGCAGTAAAAGCTTATTTTTTCTCTCCACTTTGATGAAGGTCCAGCTAAAGTAATCCACATCAGTTTAAGTATAGCCTATTTTTAATATTTTCATGACTTTCCCCTGCTGTCAAACAGCACTTTTTTTCCTACCATGAAGCATAAAAGCTAGAAAGAGTGATTTCGCCAAAACTGTTACTTTGTTCACACTCATTTTAGACAGGGTGATTATTTAACCAGTCAAATAATGGAGTTTATAATAAGATAACAAGTCCAGTAGGGATGATTAAATAGCCCTCATTATTGTCTGTATCTGTATTAGTATCTGTTCAACACACTGTATCTGCACTCTGAATGGGCATGGCTCAATTTGGTCTTTAACATTTTTTATCAGCTTTGATTAACTGGGGTTTCCAATCTGTAAGTCACTACTTTTATATTAACATGTATTTGTGTATTATACAATAATCTGAAAAAGGTTACTCAAGTTAATTACAATCGTTATTACCCTCTTTTAGACTTTCCCTCAGTTTTATGGGATGTTTGAGTGTCCATAACTGCACAGTAACATATATAGCAGGTAAAAAAAGTACCTTTAATCAGTAAGTATGATTAATGTTAGTACCTGTGACACCCTTTTCTTGTGGACTGGCATCTGTTCATTTTCTTTTTCTCTGTGAACCTTAAACTTTGATCTAGTGGTACTTCTCAGAGACCAAGCTTCATTTTATGGAACAGGAAGAAGTCACAAGGACCCAAATCTGTATTAGGGGAACAGGGGAGTGACATCGAACAGAGATAGAATGTAAGAATCTGAGCTGCATGGACTGTGAGTGACTGATTAAGAAGATAAACAAGCTGGAAAATAAAATTGAAACACTGGATCAGAAATGTGGGTGAGCTGCTTCCAATGAACAAACTGCTATACTTAGAAATGCATTTAATGCAGTGCTTCCCATCACTGACTTGACTGACACACTCCCCTAACGCCACTGGATTGACTGTGGGGGCTTTCAAAGTGGCTTTCTCTCAGTTTGACACTTCTTTAAGCCTGATGGGACTCACCCATGCATCATCTTGGGAAGAGTACTCAGAGCAAACCTGCATCGCATCTTTTTAACATCACACCAGAACTAGCATGTGCATATAAGTGCAAAAGACAGCATTTGGAGCAAGATGGCCTACCTCTCCCCCCTTCCTCTGGAGGCCCTCAATGAATCAGCACCCTCAAACATTCATTTATGAGTCAGACCAGAGTACTCAGTGATGGAGGTGGAGCAGCCACTTCATTTAATAGTGTTTACCAGTGAAAACAGCTGTCATATGGGCAGTTTGACTCCTTTGAATATGTTGCAGTTGATTTGAGATCCTTCTGTTGATCAATATTAGTAGAAATTTACATGTCCTCAGAACTCAGTGCACACTTTCACGATGACTCTGCCAAACTACTGTAAGCAGTGTGTATTGCTTTCAATTATGTTGTTTTAGTGACTGATTTCAACACGCATATTGATAATCCTATGGGTAGCAGTGACAAAGAACTCTTGTACATTCTTGAAAACTTTGTACTTTGCATGTCAAACAAAATAAACACAAAATAAAAAAAGGGTTTACATCTTAATATTTATTAAATGTCTGACCAGTTTTGAGGCTGTGGTGACTGATGTCAACCTTTCTGACCATTACTGTGTTTTCTTTAAAATGACCATTTATGCTGACACCAGCAGAATTCAAACAAGTAGAAAGTGCTACATCAACAAAAACATGTGTAAATTATTCCCCCAGGATGTCACACCCACACCAGCTCTGCTTTCAGCTTATGTCAATTATCTTGTAAAAGCTTTCATTTCTATTACTGTATGTTATAGATACCATTGCCTCCAGGAAGATCAAAGTTGTTTCTGGTAATAAAAAAAAAATCCATGAGGGAACGCAACGGTGGTATAAAACTTGTAGAAAGACAGAATGCAGGCGGTGCAAAGCCACACTTAAAATAAGACACAGCCCGTGACTTCATCTCAAGCAAAAATCTACATCACATAAGCCTCTGCATTAGATTACTTTGGACACTTAAGCACATTTTCACCTCCTAGATTATGCATTTTTAACCATGACTGAATTTTATGATTGTAACTGCATGGCATTATATTTTAAAACATAGTTAATAGTTATTTTTAGGCAGGCCTTCTTCCAAGAGCCCTGAAGATTGTTATTACAGTTATTAAAATCTGTAAAACAGTCTAATCTGGATGCCTCTGTAATAAAATAGCAACAAGCTAGAATCAAATCTACCAATTTTTTTTAGAAAGAATTCTGAAAAGGTCTGTTTTCTTTAGTCTTTCTCTGCATTTCGATCACACCATTGCAAAGAGACTGATATCAGTAAAGTCTTAGATGACATTTGTTTGTGTAGTGTCACATCTTTTTTTGTTATTGCTGGATATCAGTTCTGCATTTGATACTGAAAAAAACAAAAAGACAAAAAAAACGGGCTGGAATACTTTGCACTGTCCTTCTTTCAAATCAAATTTACAAGATTGGGACTACTTTGTTTTAACTGACAACTGTGAATCAGAAAAATCAAAAATTACATGTGGAGTCCCTCAAGGGTCTGTTCACAGACATCTGCAATTGAACAGCTTCCCTTTTCTCTGCTTATTAGTTTAAGTTTTTAGTGTCTTTAAATGCAATTTGAACATTTTCTCAATGTCTCTTTTTTAATGCATTTGTTTATCTCTATAAAGCACTTGGTGTCCTTGTGTCTGAATGGTGTTATGTAAGTAAACTTGCCTGGCCTTGCCTTGTGTTTTCAATTCCAGCCTGAGCAAATATGTTGTTATGATGGACGGACCGATTACCACACATCACAGTACATTAATGTTCACCCTCAATTTAGGGAGAAGAAGAAGAAGTGCTACGTGATTAATCATTATTGAATCGAGGGCTACCTGGCCTTGAATCAGGAGCAAAAAAAATATTTTAGGATGAATGACTGTAAATGATCAACCCCTGGATTTATTTAGCCTTCATTAAATGAGATAACAAAATGAATGAAATAAAAATTAATTGAGCAGTTACTGTAATAGTGAGAGAGATTCATTTTTTTCAGTTGGCAGCAGAAAATGATATTATGATATTAGTGGCTACTTCTCTTCCTTCTTGCATTCTTCACTGGGGCTTATTACTGAGTCAAGCCTTCACTTGTATGCCTTTGCTCAGGGATTTTTAAACTCTCCCTCCACAGCAGCTCTGCCTCAGAGAGATAGCATGACTAAAGCTCCAATCTGCAGTACAGAAACCTACACAAATGAGTAAATTTAGACGAACAGATCTGATATAAAGCAAGCACTACTTACTGTCTCTGCACCTTTAGATAAAGCTGTGTTCTGCCTCCTTCTGTCAACAGGAACAAGCTTTGCATTCTGCCCTCAGGGTAGGGAACGAGTCGAGCGGACAAACAGTGGCTGGCTTCAAAACTAGACTGACTTTTTGTTTCCAAGTCATTTTCTGTTTCAATAAAAAGTGCATTAAAAGAAATTCATGGAGACCGTGTTCATTATAATAAAGCTGAGAAGTAGCAATAAGTATAACAATAATAAACCATGATTGTATTCAAAAAAGAATGGGGGGATATTTTCAAAGTAATATTTGAATGATATGTCTGAGAACGAAAGAGTAAGCCAGTTGAGATGAGACGATGCATTTTCAAAATGTTTGAGGAATTACATTCTTCACACCCCCGCTGAATAGTTTCACCACCAAATAGTGTGTGTTTGTAAGGCAATTTTATTAGACCTTTAAGATATGGCAACAAATAAAAAAGCATCAATCCAGTCTCCCCATTTTGCTTTTCACAGAAAGAGAAGATGGTGATGGTGAAATTATGTTCCCATAAGTGACACAATGTCATTGAGAGAGGGAGCTGCTCTGCTCTGATATTTCAGAGGCATTTTCTGTACCTAACTAGTGCTTTGTAGGTAGAGGAAAAGCAAAGTCCTTGAGGGACGAAAGCTGGTAAGTGAAGAGGGATAAAGACACACAGAAAAAATGAATGCTTCACTTCAGATTTCTGTAGGTTTGTCTTCATCAAGGTTTGCTGTTTATTTGTAAGATATTTTTAGAGAATGCTTAAGATATCAAAGTGTTTATTCACACCTGCTACATTAAAAAAGCATCTAAAGATAATGAATTTAAAAAGCAAGAGAAGGGAAACAAGATGTACAAGGGACAAATGCATAGCATAAACCAGCGCTACATACATACACATGGCAGCACTTTAAAATTCATGTCAGTTATAACAGAGAGATAAGAAAGTATAATTTAGGAGCAAATGGGCAATACTGAGGAAATTTCATTGTGATAATGTAATGACCTTGCTATTATAAGAGCTCTTTTATCTGTAATAGGGTAATATTGGTGGAAAACCATGACTACACTGAACAGAACATCACAATGGGACAATAAAGGCTAAGAAAATGTTTTTTTTCTCTTTTTTTATCCCTTAAACTCCATATCTAACAGAAAGCACAGAAAGACTTTTAATTATTTTTTCTGCTGTCTAATGTTACTTTTCTCTGCAAGCACATAGTGGTTGCCAACCATTAGCTAACAATCCACACCAACAATTAAAGCTGCTGTCTGGCAACACCAATAACCAATGAAACAACCAATTATAACCACAGAAGAAAGACCAGTCCAGCCATCTCATTGAGCTGCCTTTTTTTACCATCACTGCTGATGTGTGAGAGTGTTAGCTTGTGTTAATGGCTCTTTCACGTAGTCGGCATACTACCTATAACAATAAACATTAAAATCAAGATAACTGGAGATGTGATGATGGCCTGGTGGTTAAACATAAACTGTGATTGGCATGCACCTATCACAGCCCTCTCTCTCTTTTCTGTTTGTCCTGTATCTCACTGTGGATATATAAATAAATAAAGGCAACATATTACTTCTCTTACTGCCTATGGTAATAATAATAGAAATAAAGATGACACTATGAATGAGTCTCTGCCATTTTCTCATTTTGATCATTGAGTTTAGTGGATATTTATTGCTCTGTTCATTTTTGGCATACATATATCTACTGTATATTTGCAGTCTTCCATATTTTCTGTTATTAAAAGGCAGATATTGCCATGAAACAGTCCACTGGTTTCTTATATGTGCAGTCAGACAGAGCGCTGATTGGTTGCTGTGTGTTGGTATGTGTGTGAGTGTGCATGTGTGTGTGTTTGTGTCTGTGTAAACCCTCTTCATTCCAGCTGCACTCAGCCCCCCCCCTCAGTTGATATTACCTGCTGTCTCTCACCGCAGTGCTTCTTCTCATGTCATTAGCCAAGCTGCCATCTATGTAGCGCAAATTATAACATTTTTAACAATTTTAACAAGAAAGGCTAATTAACATGTCTTAAAATTGACTTCATTTAGAACAGTTGGTGGCGGTAATTCTTCAGTAAGATGCCATTAAATTGTTATTAAGAAAAATGCTTTTCAAACCAAATATAGTGAAAAATTGTGTAAATATGATGGAAATATATATTATAAAATTATGTCCATGTATTTCAAAACATGTTTCATAACTATTACAGTCCCCTCACATGGATCTCCCTTTTTTAATTTAAAGTGAATGGCCAATCTTTGTCCATGTTAACTTAAAGGCTACGTCACTTTTTACACCCCAGCTAAGCAAAGAATTGCTTTTGTGATAATTGAAGTTTCACTATTTCCATCCAGTCATTTTTATGCACAAATCAAAAATGCACATAAAACCAGGTGGAAGTGAACGCACCTAATGTCGTTTGCCGTCCCACCTTAGCCGCATATGTACATGTGCCTCCCTTCATTTCTGCTGCCAGCTATCATTCCTTTCCATGCATGCTTTGTTGAATATGATCATGCAGCAGCTTCATCAGTGCTGGCAGTACACTGTATCAGTGGGGAAATGAAGCAGGTGCCTTGCTGCTCATTCTGGCTCACCACGAAGGTCTTGTTAGTGTTCATTTGTGGGGTACACAGAGCAGAAAAATGGAGCCATGCAGAGTGGATTTATGTCAAAATAAGCCTCTTTGCACCTGTATGATAATGCATATGCAAATCTCCTGACTTTCTCCACATTATGCTGGTTTTCTAGGTGTGGTGAGACTTCTCATATCATTTCAACACATAAAACCATTTTAAATGTGGTGTTTAATCATTCAGAATGGTACCTATCACTTACTGTGAGTGCAGTCCTCTAGTGTTTAATACACCCAGAAAAAAAGATGAGTCCATTGTTAAATGTTTTAAGTATAATGAGCTTTTTTCAGCTGTTCCTGAAAAGCAACCTTGTGAATAAGGACTGAAGTAAAGGTTAGATTGTCTTGGCTTCCATTTTTGACTTCAGCACAAAAAGCAACCCATCACATTCTATCAGACTTTGTTCATGTCCTTTTTATTTTAAAAGCAATTGCTGAAAAAAAACCTTCATATAACTTTGAAATAACACATGGGATTTGGCTAATTCAGACAGATTAAGCTACAAATTAGCTTCAACTGAACATTAGATTTTTTTTGTTTTAAGCAGTTCAGGCCTAGGTGGCTTACTCATGTTCACACAGTAAATATTTATATTAGTGGTGGGACTCGATTAAAATTTTTAATCGCGTTAATTATAGGGTCTGTAATTTTTAATCGAAATTAATCGCATTTTAATCGAAAACCATATATTGACAAAACAAATTATATTCTCAATAAAAAAGCCTTT
>JAQMCX010000045.1:6428274-6441266 GCA_029814765.1 Acanthurus leucopareius | reverse complement strand
AAATCTTTATCGCGTTAAAATCTTTATAATTAATTGATCGAAATTAACGCGTTAAAGTCCCGGCCCTAATTTATATACAACATTATATATACATATATATTTACTCTCTTTTCTGTTATTTTCACCTCTTCGTCCCCTTAATGTGTGATTGAATGTTTTTACTCCTTGAGGTGAAAAATCATTTTTTTATATATTGAGCTCTCCTCAAAAAAGACCCTAATTGAAGAGCGACCTTGGCAAGAAACAGCATCATGCAGTTGTGAACAAGGATCAAAGGTTGTGTGAGAGAACACTAGCAAGGTCAAACTACGGCCTCCCACTGATGAGATTCATAGGGAACAACAGAAGCCCCAGTTCTGTTTCTTCTTGGTTTGAAGGTCAGTGGTATATTTGACTTTGTGTTTCCAGTTATTTGTGTATTTGACTGAAAGTTGTAGGTGCTCCCTACAGTATACAATGCCTGTGGCCTGGCCTATGTTTGACCATGGTAGATGCATATACTTTCCACAGTTTGACTGACATTTAACTTTAAAATCAGAGTGCTTTACTACTGAACATTTTTCAAAAAAGTCCATATATAATAAAAAAGTGTTAAGGTTCTTCATCCTAATTGGCATCAGACTGAATGATGAGGTGTGTCTGACTGGAATATTCATAAATCTGAAGTGCAGATTAACTAATATGCAGGCTTTGTGGTGTGGACTGAGAGAGGGGCTCAGAGGTGACAGTTTCTTTGGTTGTCTAACAGTGCTTTTATATGTGGATGAGGTGCATGGCAGCTGTGAAGTCTCTGGGTCAAACACAGCCTTCACTCTTAGTGTCCTTCCATCAGTTTTCTCATTTCCCCACAAAATGAATGTTTAATAAAGGCAGAAAGTTGGAGGACTAAAAATTTATAGGACACTTCCCTGAAGAATCTACAGACTACATCATACCTTGAGATTCTGTTTGGGGATCTATCTGCTTTTTAAAGTAAACATGACCTTCAAAGAAAGAAATTATAGTATACTTGCACCACTGACCTTACCTGACATGCCAGATGGAATGTTTCATTTAACCAATGGGAAATATTTCACATGCTCATCTGGGAAACAGCCTATTTGGAAGGCACATGTTGTTTCAAAAAAAAAAAAAAAAGGTTGGAAGATGATTGGACAAACTTCTGTCTGTCGCACTCATTACTCTTGCAAAAGTCAGTCGGGAGAAGCATGAAAGCATCTTTTCCACCAAGAAAAAGCCCTCAGTGCTGTTCTTTGCTCTTCTTTTGGTGAGGAAAAGTTGTAAAAAACCTGCTGCTATTGAAGAATCCATGCTAACCTCTTCAGCAGCATAATAAATAAAATATGTAAAATATATTTTATGTATAAATACATTTTCTTGATGTCCACCACTCTGTCTATACTGTCAAAGTTGTTACCTGCACAAATGCAATAACATCCAGGAAATCCACTAAACTATGATATGAATCGAGTCTTTGGCCTCTACAGCAGAAAGCTTGTAGAGGAGGTGAAGAGGTGATCCCTGAGTTCTGAATGCTTCAGCTGTCTTTTGTAGTATGCACCTGTGGAAGCAAATTTTTGTTTTTTTGTTTGCATTCCTGTCAGGATCACTGAACACCAGTCTATTGTACAAAAAAATACTCTCAGGTCACACAGAAACGACATAATCAGGGTCGAAACTGGTTCCTAAATCACTTTCCCTCTTCATCACACATCTCAGTAGTATTTGAGGTTTGTGGACATCAGCTTACTAACAAATAAGTCATTTTTCTGCAATAACCTCATTTGATCATAATAGTTCAGTTTCCTTATGATTACTGTGACAAGATGAAATCCTGGTGACTGTGTTGGGCTGAATGAAGCCTGTCATTCTCGCATTAATTACTTTCAGAGGGCTATGAATTCAGATAGTGAAGCTGAATTGGCCGTGAGGGAATTTAAAATGTTCCTTGTACTCACCTGGAAACTTCCTCTCATTTGAATCATTTGGTGTTTTAATAATTGGCAATTTCCCCTTACTTTGTGTCTTCATTTATAGACTCTAAAAATCCCATGCTGTTTTATTTCAAAAACTGTCTTCTATTTTAGCTTTTTAATTTGCTTTGTTTTGACAGTCTTGATTTAATTTGATGTCTTAGAGAATCATATTTGTTTAAAAAGCTCAATTAAACTTGGAGGACTAGGGGATATCAACATCTAGTCCTACACAACAGATCTTCTGAATTGAGATAATCCACAGATAGATTACTAAATAGACCTACAAGGGACAGGCCCAGAAGAGAAACCAAATGACTATGGAGTCATGCAAAACGCAAAGACACACTAAACACCTACAAGGAGGAGCAAAACTGCTTCAAGTGTTGTTGCAAAACAACCACAAGAAGACATTAAACAACTGCAAAGAGGAGCAAAGTGACTAGAGACACTAAAAAACTCCAAAAACACAGTAAACAACTATAAAGAGATGAGACATTTCCTCACAGAGACGCAAAAGGATCACAAAAAAGACACAAAATGACCACAGAGGCACAAAGAGAAAACTTCTTCTTGTGTTTTTTTCTATTTGGTTGTGTAGAAGTCAAACCCCCTCTTCAATCATAATGTCTCCATTATTTTAACTTTGCATCTCTGGTTCTGTGTAAAGAAATGTGAGAATCGTACTGGTTTTATGATTGAGACCCACAGATGCATTAAGAGTTAAGCATCGCAGCAGCAGCAGTCAGTCTCGTCCTCCCTGCGCTGCTGTGAAACCAGTCCTGGATCTCCCTCCAGGAACTCTGAGCCTCTTCAGGAGCTCAGTGAGGGGGGCTGTGCGCTCTCATCGGACCCGCAACAGCACTTGTGGAAAAAGCCCTCCCTCTTGTTCTCCATCAGTCACTTGACGGAGGGCAGGTGGTGTGAGAGCATCCTCTCCGCGGGGTGCCGGACGGTTCCTCCACACTGTGGCAGCAGGGCTACTGCGGCTCAGCGCAGCGCAGCGCACCGGAGCGGAGCTGGAGGAGAGCAGCGGAGAGTAACGAAACAGAGGAGAGGAGAGGAGAAGAGGAGGAGGAGGAGGTGGAGGACAAGGAGGAGGGAAAGGACGGATAGTTTCCACTCCGACAGGCGGGATTATACTTTGCAGCACCCATTCGCTTCAACATGACCGTGGGGAGCAAAGGACTCGCTGGGATTACTGCGCTGGTCGCCTCGCTGCTGCTCGGCTCCTGTGGGACAGCTGGAGAAGGTGAGCGGGTCTGTTTTGATGGAGGGGACCCCCATGATTTACGAGTGCACTAAGACTTGACTCGCTATAGTGGTATGTGCTGTCAGCGGGGCTCGCTGTGTTTGGCTGGTCGATAACACATATGGCAGTTGGTGAGACTCTTAACGTGAAGACAAATCAGCTCATTTAGAAAAAAAAGTGTTTTGCATGTCTTTTTTGGCTCGATATAACAGCTGTTGTCTGAATGTAAATTCATCACGCATGATAAGAAATACTTTCATTAAATAGACAGTGACTGACATTTGATAAAACATCTCTACTGATTAATTAGGAGATTCCAGACTTTATTTTCAAATGAAGGAAAACAGAGAAAAGAGGCTGCAATTTTATAATTGTAACCTTAAAATAACTTCAGCTGTTATCAAAACAGTTAAACTGACAAATATCAAATTCTTTGCAGCTGTAGCCTATTTCTGTGAAAATAAATGTAATCCGCTGTCATTAATTTTGTAGAAGCTCCCACTTTTTTTTTTTTTTTTTAACAAACACATGGAGCATAAAACAGGAAAGTTAGCTGTATGCCGCTCTCGATCTGCGTTTCTTCAGATAAGATATAAAAAGTACTGGAATTCAAGCAGTTTATTCGGTGACTTTGGTGAATTAAACAGTTGGCTGGGTTTGATCAGACCACCGCGGGGGCATGTTGAGAAGGGAGCACGCATCCACTGGGGATTTACGACTGTCATGTTTTTAAGAAACAAAGAGTCCCACGAGTTGCGCTCTTGTTTTTTTGCGTTTCCCAGCATTTGACGTTTTCTCATAAGAGAAAGAGAAGGGGAGAGAAGACTGTGCTCTGTCCGTGGAGATGTGAGAGAGCTGCAGGGGAGGATGCTGCAGCTGCTTCAGCTCCAGTTTTATTAGGATCACAGACGATCCCTAAAAAGTGGGTTCTGAGGTAAAGGGATGATTTTGGGGGGTGAAGTGGATTGAAAAAAGTTGCTGAGTGAGAAAACTGGCTTTAAGAAATTTACCCTGGAACAAGTGTGAGAATGCCTAGAGGTGGATCTTCTGTTTAATGCTCTTGTTTGGTTCCCGAGTGCAGATGGGCTGCTGTTTTCCTCTCAGGTGTTTTCATGAAAAGTTACAGCATTGCACAGCTGAAGCAGTGGCTCAGGCATATCTGATTCCCTTCCTCCTCACTGTATTTTTACTGTACTCCCTCAGTTGATGCTGTAAATACATGCAGCCTTATTCATCACAATCCTGTTGACAAAGAAATCACTATCAAGCCTGATGGATCAGAAGATTTTTTACACACACACACTGTTAGGCAGCTGATTGAATGGAAGGGTGGGAGGATGATTGTGCTGGATCTGGAGGACAGAAAATAGGGATGGATGTAGGAAAAATTAATATTTATTTCTAATCAACTGTCCTGGAGGATGGGAGGTATTTTTCTGCATGTACTGCATGTCCCTCTCCCTCTTTCTCACACAGACACACAGACACACACCACACATACCCACACATGTTTATATTTAAGCTGTCAGTATCACAACTGGATACGTGAGCAGCCTCAAACAAAATGACTGTCTGAAAATTTCTGTAATTTCTGTAACCGTCAATCCAACGATCACAGCCACTCCACACAGTGAGTGGCCATCTGAGTGGCAAGCAGGGTGCGAACTTCTCCATCAAGCTCTCTTCTTTTTCAATAAGTTACAACAATTTTCCACTTCTCCTGTGCACGAATAAATGCAACACTATGAATGCCTCCCACAGGAGATAGTCTGGAAATTTACACACACAACCGCCCCACACAATCATGTGCAAAGGCATACATTTGTTCTTAAGGATACTGGGTAATCCTATAACCCTAACTCAATCAGTGTGGACCTATAAGATTCGGCTGTTATCAAATAAAATAGTTTGTCAAATAGCATCATAAGATAAAATGTGTTTTGATATGTTTTGAACACGTAGAAAACCTGCTGTTATTAAGTGGGAATGAAAAATGCTTTAGATGTCGTTTTATCATCAAACAAATATTAGCCTTTAGTTTCACCTAAACTTAACCATCAACCTAATCCTCAAAAACAGGTCTTTAAATACAAAACCACCCACAGATGTTGTTTAAGATGTGATATAGGAAGCACCAAAAGCAAAGACAAAGACAGTTTCAGGTAAGAAAACACAGGACAAGTCTTCATACCTTAATGGCAACAGGCTGTTTAACTGAGCCTTCCAAAACACTTCTGATACACTCATAGAAAATTTCAGTTTTAGTACGTTTGTGATCTGCCACCTGTATGGCTAAGGTTTGATCAAGTTCAGTCAGCTTAAACTTAGTTATTCACCCTGACCTCTTTCTAAGTGGTTTCTATGGCAGCATGACATTGTGATACAAGTGTGTCCATTTCTTGTGTTTAAAAAAAAGGGAATAGATTTGCATGACTGAAAGAGATCACTTTTCAGGAAAAGAAAAGTTGTTTTAAACCTTTGGACAAATGACATTCTTCTGTTGAGCATTCCCGTCATCATCATCATCATCATCATCATCATCATCATCATCATCATCACCATCCCCAGTAGAATTACTGACAGAGTCTCTGGCAAACAATCAATGCCTACTTGCTCTCTTTGACTTTACTGAAATTTCACTTGTCAAATCCACATTACATCCCCCCTCTGGCACAGGTAGACACATGAACTATTCTTTTTTTTTTTTTTCAAATATTGCAGAAAGCATAATTACGTCTTCATGTTGATTACTGCGCTGGTGGAAGCAGCAGGGTGTCTTCAGGAGTGTTTCATCTCTCAGATGGCTGAGACTCTGGATTGAGTTGATGTGTTTATTTAACTAGCTGAGGCTGAAGGAGGAACTTTAAGGTGACTGACAGAAATTCATCACCTCCAGTCAACAGACAGACAGAATAAGGTGGTGAAAAATATGCTGGGAGACGTGTTGATTTAAATTTGGGCCTATAACTCCCTGCTTCATATGCGAACAGCCCAGTCTCATCAGAATTTATTACTTTTCAATGAGCTGGTGGTTTGCACTGAGAGAACATAAACCTCTGTATAAAACCAATTTGGTGTGAATATGCGAGACATTTTTTTCCCCGCAAACACGGATGTCCTTTATGCTTCATGAGACAGTGGAGTTCCTGGAGAACTACTCCTAAGGAAAGAGCAAAGTTGGAGGATAAATCGCCCTTACTTTTCTTCTTTAGTGTCATCTATGAAAATGTGTTTAGTAGAAGTGGAGTCATGAAGAGGTTCTGATTAAGTCAAGGTTACAGCGGCAGCGGCTGGTGGTGTGCGCCTGGAGCTGCCAGTCATGAATCTAGATTTATTAATCCAGGGACAAGTAGTTAAGCGATAAAAGTGACAGAGAACTGCAGTCCATCCATCTGCCTTTGTGACCTGTGGGATTTTGTGTTTGCCCAAGGCCAGCTCCCCAGTGGATGTCTGCCTCCCTAAAAGCGGACCCATTCATCAAATGGCCCTGTCATTATATCAAATGACTTGTTATGGGTCCAAGAATCAGCCACATTCTGCTGAGGTCACTACTCACTGTCACTCTCTGTTGCAGGAGGAATGTAGAAACTGTGGGCATCAGCTACTGTATTAGCAAATATGAATACATCACCTCTTTGTGCCAATCTCACAGTGATTTATGGAACACAAAAAAACTGATATCCAATTCATAAATTTCTTTTTCATCTTTCCAGACAGCAAAATTGGTGAGGAATGTCTCTCAGGGAATTATATTCAACCACCCCCCTGTAATAAATACTTAGATTTAACAGTAAAACATAATTTGACATTTTCGGTTAACATTTTCCAGGGTTGTCAACATGCTCTCATGCTGTCCAAACCAATTAAATGCCAAATAAGAGGCAGCCTCAAAGCCTTGTCCTCATGGAAAAAAATGAAATTATGTTAAATAGGCTTTCTGTGCACACAGAGCATCAGGCCTTTCCTAAATCCCAAAGAACACAGTTTGTGTGGCTTTAATTGATAGTGGTGAACACGCATGCCGTTTCAAAATCCAAAAAACACCTTTGATGCACACAGAGTTTTGCCTCAGTTTATCTCTGGAGGTTAGTTCTACAAGTTTCAAAATAAAAGAATCAAATCACCATGATGCAGTGGTATTTATGCTAGCTCATACTTATCAGCCAGTGTCATTAGTTAATAGTTTAATTTAGCTGTCAAAGTGTCAGGAAATGAACTGCCTTTGCAGTCTTGGTAAATATGTAGGAACCTCCGACATTATGCCATAGGAAAAATATGACTAATTCAAATCACAAGTTCAGTAGAATTGTAAAGTGTTCAGAACTGTTCCTCTCTCTTCTATTTCAATGAGAACATTTTGTTTTCTCCTTCTTTACTTTTAATACAGTGTTTGTGGATGCAGCCACTTGCCAATCCTCCAGATTCCCCTGAAGGTTGAAGGTTCATTTATCAATAAATTAAATCACTCATTAAACCCAATAATCTAAAAAATGAACTCTGAGCTCTCCTTCCGCCAGTAAACAGATCTGGATCAAAGCAGTACCTGGTGTCACTCCGGGTGTTTACTTCTTTGGAAGCTCTGGTCTGCACTCAACTCTCTGAGCAGCTGTCTGCTTGGTCTGTCTTTCCGTCCTGCCCATCCAAACCGCACAGCACTCAAAGCCCCACGATGCACAGGGATGCCAGCTGCTGAAAACAACTGCCTGATGCATCTAGAAGAGACAGGACCAAAACAGTTAAAAAAAGCAGGCTGTAAAACCAAAAACCTGTTAGTTTAAAAATGAGAAAAATGCTCTTAAGGGCTGAGAGACACTGCAGATTCGCATGATGAACTCTCTTATAAGTTGTAATTTAAATAATATAAAAATATTGATTGTAGTAGCTTTAAATTGTTCAGTAATAACCGTGCATCCCAAACACAGATTATTTATTTCTATTCTCCTTTGAAAAAAAACATAAGAAAAACTGCCTTGGTTATTGCTTTGGTTATTCTGCTGGTTTGGAAAGTCTCCTGCAGAGCTGTAAGAGAGTTGCAGAAATTATTTTTCTTTATCAGAAAGAGCCTGGTTCGATCTTCCAGCCAAATTGAATACATGGCCAAAATTATGCTTATTATCAAAGAAACAGGTGGTAACTGTGGACAATGCTGAGCCCAATCCAAACATTTAGTGTAAAAGATAAGGAATTTAAAGCACACATCATTTCCATTAGTGTGCCGTGGGGAATAAGAAAGAAAGGATTAAAAGAGGAACTAGTGCAAAAGTTGGTTAGAAACAGGAAAGAGGAGCGCACAGAAAAATGACAATAAGTGAGGGAGTTTGGTTCAGTGCACGGTGTGGACATTCATTGTAGTTGCCCTTCGTCTTTAAGCCATGCAGTGACACTCCCAACTCCTTCTCTCATTTCACCCATCACTGAGTTTCCTTTCTCTTTTGTGAGTGTGTGTGTGTGTGTGTTTGTGTGTGTTTGTGTGTGTGTGTGCGTGCATGTGTGCATGTGTGTGATGTCAGATTCTTTCGCCTGACTCCCCTTATCGCACCTTCACACAGCTGCAGCTCTGTGGTGCACAGCAATACAAGTTTCAGCTATTCCGTTCTGTTCTTCTAAATCCTAATTTTACTTTCCTGCCAGCGGGTGACATTACTGTAGCATGGTTTTTCAACCCAATTACCTTTTCTTTGAAGAATACCCTGCAGTTGTGAAAAAGGTTAAGTGTTTTATTTGAGACATTGTCATTTTCCCCATGACAATTATTCCAATCCGCGAGCAGAACTAAATTCTTATGAAATGAAACAGCACAATGGCTTTTCTTTTAGCTGTTTTGCTGTTAAATGGTCTGTGAGGACTGAATCATTGTTTCTACAATGATTCAGTCAATGATGGTTTGCACACACGTATCGATCGAGTTTTAATCAGCTTAAATTGTTGAAGTAAGCCACCAAAATATCAAAGTGGTGAATTGCAAACCATTTTCTTAAACTAGAGTTTCAATTGATGTAATTTTTCTTTTAAAGACATGAAAAAAAAACTTATGAAAACTGGCTAATTTGCACAGTATATGGTGTTAAAGCATCAAGAGCTCTAACATATAAGCTCTACTAGTGATATCTCTCTAGCCAGCAGTGCCTTTAGTATTACATCAAATAGATTGAAATACATTTTTTTTAATTTGATATTTTCCAAATTACCTGAAAGTTCAGCTGAAATGACATTTAGTCGTCTCCTTTTGCAGTGAAAAGCAATATCAACATGTATTTTAAATGAATTGGTAATAGCTTTATATCATTAAAAGGAATGAAAAAGAGCTCCCAGGAAATATCAGAAATGATTTTTTGTTCAAGGTGGCTAGAGGACCGTGTCAGTGTTTGTGTTTGATTGACATCAGCTGGCAGCTTTGGCAGGAGAACAAGAGACAAGGTCAAAAAATGTGAGTTACAGTCTATGTGTCATGGACACAGACACTGTGTTTTTAGTGATATTGAAGCGAAGGGAACACGCAATTATGTCAACAACCAGGGCGACATTTTCCGACACGTTTACATGCTGTTTCATGTCAGCAGCTGAGCAACTAGCTAGCTGTCTGGCATAGAAACTGACATTAGCATTAAGCTTTCCAAAGTGCCTGCTTGTTAATAAGCTTAGGTACAGGACAAGATGTGTGTTAATGTTATTAAGTCATGAGGTTAAATTATTATGATGAGGAGACTTTAACAGGAAAGCTGATGTTGACTTTTGTTTAAAGTCTGTGGCAAATCCAGAGTGTTCACAATGTTCAAATTAATGCAAAAATTTGAGATGTCATGAAACTGAGCTTGAGAGTAATGATAGTAAAAGAGGCAGTAATAAGTTAATTCCATTTTAACATTATCAGATTGCTGGGTTTGACTATCATTCCTATCAATAATAACACTGTTCTCATCAAGTTAAGGGTGCCCTGTGGAGTTTTTGCCCACTTGTGCTCTTGAGAAAAAGGGGTGGGGGTGCCTGTTTTGTTGTCTTGTGCATGCATTTAAGGATGCACGCAATGCAATTTGTTTTCAAATTGTTACAGGTGTTGGTAACTCAACATAAAGTGCAGTAATGTCCTAGCAAAAATGGAGAAAAAAACACCAGCAGCCGCACAAAAATGTATTAAAATGCACCTTTCAGCATGTTACAAAAACTGGCTGATTTGTTCTTCTGTGTGAAAAAATTCAATTTGTAACCGAGTATTTCTCCTTTAAAGTAGGAGTTACATATGCATTTGTATGTAGTGCACTGTATTACTGCACAGCATATCTTACTTACAATGACTATCTTTTTCTATACACAGAATCACATGTCTGAGTATCCTCACTGATTTCTGTTGCCGTCTCAATCTATTAAGCCGTAAATTAACATTAGATTAGCTATAAATACAGCTATTAAAAACCTGACCTGCTGTTTTGACCTTCGTCCGTCTGATATAATGACAGGCTTCATATTTGTTCGTGGAGAAGTGGAGTGGCTCTGTGGGAGCAGGCGTGTAAGTGCCTCTTGAAGCACATAGTAATTATAACCATCAGGACTCTTATTCATGTTCTGACTTTTCTGTCGTCCCTCTCTTCATGAAACCAGCCATTTGTAATAACACGGAGCGGAAAGCTCAACCGAAACCATCCCATCACCATCGAGTTAATACTTCTGGCTCCCATTCCTGTAGTTTTAGTCATCACCCAATTTTTTTTTCTTTGATAACATTTTTATTCAGGCCAACCATGCAAGCAATCAGGTTTGAAAAAAGTCTAATATAAGGTTAGATGTTATAGTTACCAACTGGAATGATGGCCAAAACCACAAAAGAGGACCAAGGTTGTAAAAGAAATCCTCAGCTCTTCTTTTTACAACAAGCATTTATCAACAAGGGCTGTTATTTAGGTTCGAGAGTTGGTGAAGCGGCCTTGGGGAATTGAGTAGTTTTTCAGTTACAGGATTTCACCCAAGGGGACTCTGTCACAGACCAGCAAATACAACAAAATGCACATAGGTACAATATATCAACATAAAGCTTTATGAAATGAAAATTTCATGTTTTACAACATTGATTTAAGCTTTTTTTATTTGACACTGGTTGACAGAAAAATACGAAATACAGGTTTCCATAATGCAAAGGACATGCCATAATAACCACAGATTCAGCCATTTGGTGCAAACGTTACATAATAAGTGAAACTGAGCTCACTTGTGAAGACAAAACAATTCAGTTGGTCGTATATGCTCGAGTACATGGAGGGTCAAACTTCGGGTGAGTCAATATTGAGGCAAAACCTACTCAATGAGGACAAAAGATTACTTCAGGCTACTCAGTGAAAAGGTGATTGAAAAGCACAAATATGATTCTTCACTATTGAAATAAAGGTGGTCAAAAAAATCAAAACAACAAAAACACTGCTGTTTGACTCCTGTTTGCCACGAAAAATCAACAATGGTTTCTTCTGAGCATGACTACAGTTTTTTTGACAATATTTACCAAAAAATTACTATTTTAACCATGATGACCCAGGTATTAACATAAAATGTAGTAAATTTAACCCAAATCCCTCTCCTCTCTAAACTAACCAAGATGATCAGAGTGTAAAATGTATTTTTCAACAGTGATTTGTCACAGTTTTGAAGGGCACAGGTAAACACTAAGATCCAGCCGAAGGTGACAGATCAATGCACAAATTTGTTTGTCTTTCAGAAAAGAAGGCAATACCGGTTACCTTGCTTGATTTTTTTTTTAAGAATCTTTTCATCAATTTTAGCTCTTCACCAGCAGGGAAAGTCGACCTTAAGTGCTGGAGATGAAAGAGAGAGACAGAAAAGTAAACCTTGTCTTTTTCCTGACAAAGTGACCTTATGTCATCTAAATGAGAGCATGTCTGGAAAGAAAAGGCATGCCATTCAATTCTTGTCCTTTTTCTTAAAATGGAAATATGATCTGTTAATGAAATGCCTGCCACATACACTCAGGGTCCATTAACAGAAATGATGTAACCTGCAGCAATCCTCCCCAATTTGCATAAGACTGACGTATTTCACTGTGAATGATTTTGTATCTTCCTTCTCAGTTCTGTAATATTTGCGCTACTGTTTTTTTGTTAATTGACTCAGCTTGTGTGCTAATGTGATGAGGGTTAAACCTCGCAGCCTTTAGATGAACGTATTAATTGCTGCTTTGTTGCTGAGCAATTTTCTTTTGATGATATAATTCAGCTGATTAGGCCTGGCTCCCATGGAGCCACATATTAATGTAGTTAGCACGGCATTGTTTTCATGTCATTTTGATTTCACAGAGAAAAAGTAGGTAATTATGTCGTAGGGAACGGCTTATCTACTAGTGCACTATAAATGTAATGTCATTTTCCATCGAGGAAGGTCTTAAACGGTGAGAGTCAGCAGAATTACTGGCCTCCCTGTTGTGTCACCAACAGACAGATGAAGGGCCGGAGATGAGGAGCAAATATTTCTCTCATTGGTAGCATTCAGCCACCAGCAGAGTGTTTCAGGTAAGCTGTCAGGCTCCACTCTGCAACCAGAACCGGCAAAGGACTCCCATCAGCCGCAGCCACACTGCTTTTCCAGCCCAACTACCGTATTTTCCGCACTATATAGCGCATCGGATTATAAGGCCCATCTTCAATGAATGGCCTATTTTAAAACTGTTTTCATATATAGGGTGCACCGCAGTATAAGGCGCATAGAATAGAAACTACTGTAGTGGCTGGGGTTGTGTTATGCATCCACTAGATGAAGCTGCGCTAAAG
>JAQMCX010000045.1:6387465-6425397 GCA_029814765.1 Acanthurus leucopareius | reverse complement strand
ATTATAAGGCGCACTGTCGGTTTTTGGGAAAATTAAAGGCTTTTAGGTGCGCCTTATAGTGCGGAAAATACGGTATTAATTTGACCTCCACAGCCACAAATTAGTGAATAGTAAAATACTATTACTGTAAGTGGAACCTTACAGATCAAAAGTGACAAAGTATGGAAGTTAAATTATCTATGACAGCTTGCTGAAGCCAGCTATCAACTGCTACTGACTCTTAGTGTGAAGTGCAGGCGGCCAGTGTAGAAAGGCAAGAATTAGAGTGATGTGCTCAGTCTACTTTGACCTTGTTAGCATTCTTGCAACTGCATTTTGACGAGTCAGAGACAGTATGAATGAAACCAAATGATACCAACTTGTTCATTACAAGTTCAAAAAGCTGGTGATTGCACTAAGAAAAAACTGTCATAGAACTTGAAAAACAATAACTGCATGAAAATAATCTATTTTTTTTTTTATTCCAAGTCTGTATATTTAAGGGTTCAGGCAATTAAAAGTGAGTTTAAATTTTACTACTGAAAATAATCTCTTTTACTGTAATCTCTTAGTTGGGTAAGTTTCTTAGTCTTTATTGAGGTATGAGCTCTTTTACACCTTTTAGTTTTCTGTTTCTCTTGTCAAACAGTCAGAGTCTTCAGTGTACTGACACCTATATGGTAAATATGAGACAAAAACGGATTAAAAAAAACAAGCACAGCTGTTTTACAGCTGTCAACGGCTGTTGGATCCTGCTAACTGAGTTTGTGTGTGTGTGAGAGAGAGAGAGAGAGAAAAAGAGATCACACTAATCGACATGTTGACTCTGACTGTCTGGGGCACTTACTCTGCTCTGAACTCTTTTACCTTTGTTTTGTTAAAGAGATGGAAGACACTGATCAGTATTCAGCAACATCTGGACCTGCTGTCGTCCCTCTGGGTGTGATTATTTTATTAAAATGGTGAACTGAATGATATGCTGAAGAAGGATGGATATGGTCTCTCCTTTCAACTTGTGTCTCAAACTAAAAAAAAAAACAAAACAAGAAACAAACAAACAAAAAATCAAATAGCTCTATCCAGCAGTATGGTGCAACTTTTTCAGGAGGTGGGGCTGCAGCCCTAAAGGTAGCTTTGCTAGCCTTGTGTATTTTAGTCATGAATATGTTCCATAAAATCAAGCTGTCAAAACAAATGCAAAATACATCTACCAACAGAACATCATAACTCATATCTTTGTCAAATCACAAGACACGTAAAAGACCAATCTGTCTGTATAATTAACTTCCTGAGAAAATCATCTTTGATGTAAATCACCTGTTTATGACCATAAATCAGCTTAGAAACAAAGGAAAATAAATCTTCAGGACTTGCCTGATAATTACTGTATAATTACCACTATTTTTTTGAGTTTTCTCCAATATCAAGTCATCCAGTGATAGTTGTCTGTACATTCATTGGTGCACTGAAAACAGGAGCTGCTCATTTCTTATTCTTTTATAAGCAGTGCATTCTGAATGCAGAACACTCTCTTAATTGCATCAATATACTCTCTAGCAAGTTGTTCACCTACATGACCTCTTTCATTATCTGGTCTGACCGACTAAAAGCAGAAAGGCTTTTTTGGTTGATAAGCCTGGTCATAATACCTTCTGCAGTGCTGTCAGGTTAGTCCAGATACATCATTATTAGACTGAATATGAATGTTGAAAAAAATAAATAAATAATAAACAAAATTTTGTAAAATCAAAAAATCAAATTCTTTGATATAATCCATATAATCCATTCTAAAACTGCTGAAAATTGGCCAATTTTTGCAAGATTAGTGTGAAATTTTCATGCCAGATCCAGTGATTTTCAGCAAGCAGTGTCTGACAATTACACACATGCCGGTGTCAGGTGGAGAAAAGTACATCCCTCAGCACACAGACAAAGACTGAAGCAGCTTTTTGTAAATCACTGGGAACACAGAATGATGTTAGTGGTGTAGAAAAGCATTCACTTTGATCACTTCACCATAAAAACTGGCAAGTCTGGCTACAACCTTTCTGTACTGAAGCAACAGACACACACCCACATGAAGGCATGGACAAGACTAATCACTGCAGGTCCCTTTGATTCGATACGTGTTATACACTGCATATGTTTGTTGCCCTTTACCCTTTTGTAGAAAACTGAATTGAAACTATGACTTCTGGGTTCAGTTGTAGAAAAGAAAAAAACTTTAAAAACATATTGATATTGAGGATGAAGAGAAAATAGATAAGAGTGATGAAGAAAAAGGAAAAAATAGTCCTGTTGACATACAATCTGGCCAATTCTCTTCTTTGGTAAACAACAATATTGAAGTGTGGTAAAAACTCTTATCTCAAGGTTCACTTCTTACAAGAGTTCTTTTAGGGTTAAAATTTTTTTTTTAGTTGATAATATTGAACTAAGACATGGCCAAAACACCCATATATACACCCACACCCAGATATGTTTGACAGACTTCAAAAGGCAGGTTCAAGGTTATCAGGTTTTTACCACGGACAGAATTGCAACTGAATTCCCTTCTGCTGTCAGTGGAGCCCGTGTATCTCTGTTTTGGAAATGTCTTGTAGTTTTCATGAATGACAAAACCAGGTCAGTGGCTGACACTTTAGCAGCACTTCACCCTCATTGTCCTCTAAGCTTTCTGTATCTCTGCTTTTCCTCCTTCTCGCAGTCACCTTTTAAATGTCACTCCCCCTCCAAGGAAAATCAGCCTTGCCTGTTCATCCCATCTGCTTCTTTTATCCCCTTACGACACACTGTCTGCTGAGGTTGTTTACAGAGCTCATTTCACCCCTGCACTAATTAAAACTGTATTTTGCAGTCATTGCTCCACTGCTATCTGTTGCTTGCTCTCTGCCTTTGTCTACCTCAGGCCTGCCTGGTTTAAGATGAAGAAACACCAGCATTCTGAATGGTTTTAATGACTACCAACATCTACTCAGGTTGCTTTCTTTAGTCAGAAACTGGAGAGAAAAATTGTCACTAGTAACTTCTATTTGACGAACTGACAGATCCAAATAGCCCATTTATAGAAGTCAGAGTGACTTAAAAGTGGCTCATAGTATAAAATTTTGTGGACCTGTCATTAAGCCTGTCATGAGATCTAAACGTAGTGATAGTAATATTACAGTGCACCACCGCACAGAGCCATGAGTCATAGATTCCTTTCTGTCTTAAGATGCAGTAAATGACTCGAGCTTGAATGAAAATGTACCGACAAACTCTGAAGTGCCTGCAGAGAAGGCAGGAGTTAGACGGGCAGACATAGGTGAATATGACAGGCTATTCAAAACTGTCAACAGCCTGTGGTTTATGGTCTCAGGTAATGAAAATCCCTCTGCTTGAAACCAAGTCCTTTAATGTTGACAAAGTCATTTGAGTCGAAGCCTTGTTGTCGGAGTAGAGAGTCAGGAGCGGGCATTTATCAATGATTTTGAATAATTTGAACTGACTGTCTGGTCCTTTGGTGGAACATCCAATAAAAAAAAGCTTCTAGATTACATTTGTGCAGATATTGTGGGAACAACTAAATGTTTGGTGATTAGTTAGTAACCAGGGTTTCTGGGGAAACTGCTTCCTCATAGATAAATGACAAAATTATTCACATCTTCTGTTTGGTAAATGCTTTTTTCAATGCAGAACAACAGCGATCATGCTCAGTAAGGCAGCTCCATCACTGTGTTAATTCAATTTTAGAGTATTGAGAACTGCCCCCTATGGCAATTCAGTATAGGAACACATAATAATGAGGACGATAACAAAGAGCTAACAGCACACACTCTGATGTTAAGCATATGAGATAATGGCTCACAATCTCTTGTCGCAGACCAGAACTTACCTTTCCGCACAGCAACACTGCAAACACAGTTTTGAAATATCTTCACTCTGCCTGAAGTTTTCCAAAAGATCTGTTTTTACTGACCTAAAGCTCTAGGAACTGCAATAGTGTGTGAAATACACACTAATGCAGTGTCACCAGAGATTAAGAGAGAAACTTAAAAACAAAAACAACTCAAAAATACATCTCAGTAGAAGTAGAAATACAGCTTTAGGAAAACAAACAAAAAAAATGTACTTGATCCTTTAATAAATGTTTTTTTATTCATGTGCATAACTTGTAAAGAGTTACTACCCACAACTGTTTACGACATTATATCATTTTATGCTACAGTTACTACTAGCAGTATATTTACTGCACTTTTTGGAAATACACATACTGCCTGTGTTCATCATAATAAAACACTTCCTCCAATGCAACAGTATGTTTAGTATCAGATTGTGACTACACTGGAAAATACATTACTAGTTTATTTATTTTTTTATATCTTCCTATTGTGCAAAGGTGTTGATATAACTGTGATTTCACTGCTTTTTTAACTGTAACACAGGAAATCAGATGTTTCCAAGTATCCGATAAGATGTATCAATAGCACACTTTTACCCTTTATTTTAAAATGAAATGGTTTGCAATTTGCTGGTTGGTGCATCAACATAATGTGTGCATACATCTTTGTCATCCGTAACCTTAAAATAAGCACTTTTTTTCACAACAACATCCTTTAGCAGATACTTACTGCTCATGGGTCACTAATTCACAATCTGTTCTTAACTTAGAACCCAAGTTTCTCTCCTTGACATTTATAAACATCAGAGCGTGTGAGGCATGAAAAGGTCTCCACTGACTCGTCTCTCCCTCTGAAACCAAGTTATCTTATTCTTGTTCCTGCTCTGTGTGACCCATCATCTGCCCCAAGCTACAATTATCTTTTGCAGGTACTCAAGAGAGCTTCAAGTTTAACCTTTCAATTAGAATAAAACTTTCTCACTTCCTGTCTTACTTCAGTCTGCTTTTCACCAGTATTATATCCTGATAGCTCAACCTAAAATATTGATCCATAGGTTTGATTAAACAATCAAACATTTTAACAATTGATTCTGATCCTGCCTTTTCTGCTTTGTGATTGGTTAACAGAGGCATGTGACCGCCCGCTGGTGACCAATCTGCCGCCATCATCATTCAGAAGCTCCTCCCAGCTAACCAGCAGCCATGGGCCAGTCTTTGCTAAGGTCAACAGGAGAGAAGGTAAGGACTCAGTGCTATGTTCCTTGTCCAACCTCAATATTTTACTGTGTGCAGTTATGGAAATTACATTTAATTTGCTGTAAAAAATAATGAACTGAAGGCTTGGATTAAAATACATGCAGTTCTTACTTTGACTGGTGCAAGGCTTTGTTTCATTGTTTCACATTTAAAGCTACACAAGAGAGATTTACAGCTCTAGAGTGTTTTGAGTTGTAAAAGTCTGAGTGACTTAATTACCCAGAATTTATTACTTACACTTATTATATCAAAGCCATTAAGTCCATTGACATAAATGCCTCATTAACAAAAGGAGTTTATAAAATGATTCAGTGTTGATTAGTGCAGGTTTGCCAGGAGAAAGAGCTACCTCGCTGGAGTTCAAGGGAATATTTTTGTTTGACTTTTCCCCACATTGGAGGAAATAATTTCACTGATCACACACATAAAACACGCAACATTTAGTTGGATCAACATGATGCATTTAAGTATCTTGAATCACAGGGATGGAACACATCTCTCTGCTGCCCAATCATAGACTTATGTTTATACATATGATTTCACTTATATCAGGTTTGATGTCAATTGCTGTATTTGGTAATTTTGATTTGGCCTTGCTTGATTTTGGATTGTCAAATAGGATTTAACTGTTGTAACTTTCCAAGGTAACACAGAAACTTTTTTAGAACTCAGAAACCAGAGACTTAGTTTTTTTATGAAAAAATAAAAGGTCGCTGTTCTTGATGGCCAAAGTCACTAGTTGGTTGAACACAGATGCTGTGGCAACTTCAGCATGTGTACAGTTAACACACAAATAAATCAGGTAGTGCGCGGTGCCTTCACTACTAATTCTAGGACAAAGCATGGACAGTTTTTGATGTATATTAACTGTCAAAATAAAAGCACTGATGTTGGCTCCCTGGCTGGTAAAAACTTGGGGGTGTAAAGGAAACGTCGGTGTGTGTGAGTAAGATAGAAAGGAGAGAGGGGTGGGAGGCAGTGAGTGAACATGAGAAGAAAGCTATACTTGCTGATTGTTTGATTCATCACAGCCAAATTATCATCAAACGCACAGTTAATTGCTTTCTGTATGAGTTTTTAGTTTCCTTTTTCATCCCTGCATGTTTTCTTTGTATTGATTCTTTACATCCAAATCAAACATTGAATCAGCAGAATAACATCTGGGAGATTGTTGTTATTTTCAAATGTGGAAAATTGCATTTCAATTCTGGCGTGTTTTTTTCATTCCATCATTGATCCAGTTTCACTAATCATTTCAGTTCTTTAGATGCGGTGGAAACACAAATTGGAATGATTCATATTTATTTTAAAGTTTTTTTCCTCTAATCCATCTTTCCTTGAAGTATTTGGACAAATGGGCCGGCTGTAAGAGGCTCCTGTTAGTTCAAGCTCGGCAGTTAAAACTGCTGGCTGGGTGATGAATCGACTTTTTAAAGGATATCAATATGTTTTCAAATGAGGTATGGGATGAGACATTACAGTTTATATTGCTATAGTTTGATGTTGTATTACAGCTCTCTTCTCTCACGCTCTTCTCACATCCACGCCCCCCTTTCTCCCTCTGCATGCAAATCTAACCCTGCACTCTCACAAGTCCTTAAGCAATGTTGAGGGATGCACATCCTCTGTTTAATCAGACAGTTAATCAGTCTGTTTTAGCTTTGATAGGCCTATGAGTGTGTGTGCGTGTGTGAGACAGAGCTGCTTGTTTGTGTGACAGTTTGTGTTTGTTTTGTCTACTGACTGTTGTAGATTTAAAAGTCTGACATTTACATTTATTGCAGGTGCACATTTTCAAACAGAGAGACGCATATTATTTTGATCACAGTCTGCGTATGAAAAGGGCTTGTGACCAGGCCTGTTTTCTTGCTATGTTCTAACTGTGTCGTTCAAAACAGCCAGCAAAGCCATCAGAGGGCACCACAGCAGTGTAATGTTGTATTTATCTGAGTTCACTGACAGATTAAGTATCCTCAGTGGTATTCAATATAAGACTTTCCTGTGACGTCATTTTTTTCCAGTCCAAAAATTTCGAACTTAAATTTTTAAGTCAGTTGGGAAACTGCATTATGGGTATATTTTGTGTTTTAAAATGTCCTTGGACAGAGGAGTTACTGATGTGTTGGATGAGAATTATTCAACAAGTGCCGGATTGTGCTCCCTTAAAAATGCCAAAAGTGAGTTTTGATATATGTAAATTATAGGGGTCAATATGGAAATGAGACCGATTTTGTCTTGCTTTGTTTTCCCTTCGCCAGTTTATTTTTGTTCCATGCTCACTCTCACTGTGCGCTCGGTAACCTTAATAGTATATGAGATCTGCTGCTGATGTGTTTTTACTCTCAAACTGTTGTGTTCCAGGGAGACTAATGTGTTATTTTAGGACAACTCATTAAAATGGGCAAAATTTTTTTGGTGTTCTGACCCCCATTCTCATTTTATCTTAAAGTGCACCAGGCTGATGTTGTTACACATTAGATGCATGGCCCCAGGCAACCTTAGAGGGTTTGGGCTCCCCTCATCTTAGTGTCACAAAAAAGGAGCCCAAAACAACATTTTGAGCAGGCCCCCCAAAGGCTAGAATTGATTCTAGTTTTTGACATCTCAATCATGATTTTTACTTATAACTCGACATTAAGCCCACTTCAAAGAAAAAAAAACAGGAGCACAGTTCATGCCTCACAAGACTGAGCTCAAAGTTCAGATCTCTTAGACAAGTTCACACTCATAGTTCACAACTTATGTCCTGCGTGAAAGAAACAAAACTCAGGCGATCAAAAACAAATAACCAACAGAACATAAAAAAAAAAGAATTTGGAAAGAGGTAATATTAGGCTACAGAAATGAAATAACTGTCACAAAAGCACAATAAAACATCAAGAAAGCAGAGAACAACAGAAATATACAAATAATATAATCTTACAGCAACTTCAGCCAAAATTACACATGATAAATCGCGACAGAAGCAGCTTGGCAAACATGTAGCATGCATAGCACATACACACACACTGTGTTGCCAGGCAGTGCGGTGGTTGGGATATCTCTGCAGTTTTCGTGCTCACCTGTCTAAATGTCACTCTCTAAGCCTTGTGCACCACAGAGTCTTCAACAATATGCCCTCGTTTTAATTTCTTTGCTTCATCCTTCTCAGTTCTTTTTCATTAATAGTATATGAATACATTCAGTTCACTATTCACCACAAATATAAGGATGTTCAATGAACACATTCTTTTTTTTTGAGGACTTTTGGTCCATATCACCCATTCTTGTTAAGAATCCCCTCTACCTTTTTGTATTAAAGCTGTGACCTTTTCTTTTTCTTCACAGTTGTTTTTCAAACATAAACAATGGTGGTGGTGTTGGGATTTGGGGGCTGGCTATTCATAAAAACTTTAGCCTTGTGCGGCTTTAAACTTTGTGCAGTCGGTCAGCTGTCAAAAAGCGCCTTCAAGTCAGTGAAATGTTGGGAACAGGCTTAAAAAAATAAGCAATGTCCTGAGACTGAATCTCAGTGTTTTTTTTTTTCTGAGATGTGTATTATTCTGTTCATTCCCAGCTCGCCCCTGGGCATCTCATACAGATGCACAAGGTACCCTTTAGTGTCTGTATGAGATGCAGTGGAGGACCTGGGGGATGGGGATTCAAGAGTTGAGACCTGTGCAAAGCTAAAAGTGAAACTTAAAGTAGAAAATCACCACTCTTTCACCTAAACCTAACAAATTAGTTTTGGTGCTCAAACCTAAATAAACTGAACTGGTTCCAGAAAGTTGACCACGTGTTTGGAAAGGCTTTTTGGCAGCAAGGTTGCGTAATTTCGAACAAAAAATACTTAAGTCTTTCTCTTTGAGACGCGGAGGGGCGTGACAAAAATGTGGGTATGTGATGAGCTGCAAATGAGAATGTGTTGGCTGCACTGGTGCATTTTCCCCTGAGTAGAGGGGAGTCTTTGAGGCTCTCAACAGGGCGCAGAGCACAAAACATCAAAGGCAAAACACAGTCTGAGAGATACCTCTGTGGAGGCAATGAGGAGAGAGAGAGAGGGAGACTGAGATAAAGACAAAGATGGATGGATGAATGGATGGGTAGGTAGGCAGTAGTTACTTCCAACCATTTTTACTGTGTACAGAAATGAATTGAATTATTTTATACTGGCACATGACAAACTGTCCACAGGGCCACCTCCTCTCAATAGGGGTGTAAATCCAAGTTGTGATTTTCCCAATAAAAATTCAAGAGGTTCAAGAGATTTTTTTGAGGGGCAACTACGGTATGTTTTTGCCTTTTGTAAAAGAACATTTTGTAATTTTCCTCATTTGCAGAGCTTTGTGACTGACTGTGGTGCCAGAGCAGAGAATCATCAAAGAGTTAGGCATTTCTTTCTCTTTTACCTCTACAGTAGGGATAAGTTTACCAGCTTCGAGCAAATTGGAGATCAACCAGCAGAATGTTGCTTTCTGAATAAGTTTAATTTTAAGACTGTAAAGCTTTTTTTCCCCCCCTTGAAACCCCTTCCAAGGCAATGCAACAAATTACTATGAAAGAGGATTGTTATCCTCATTTCTTGGGTCTGTAGACAGAGCTGAAACAAAAAGCCAATCATACAGCTGGACTCCTTCCAGAAGTCTGCAGCCGTGGTTTCCAAAGCTGGTGCCACAGCACCTCAGCACGAGGCAAGATTGCTTCAAATTTTGTCTTATCATTTTTCTCTTTTTTTGCACTTTTTTCAATTATGTTTCAACACATTAAAAATTGGCACCATCTAATTCTATATTATGCTTTCATATGCATCAAAACGAAGAAAAAAATCACTATATTCACTTGTGCCGCAGCTAATGAAATGGAAACTCATAGTCGCCAGTTGTCATTTTTGTCATATTACTCGTCTCAAAATGTTTTACAGCCCGAGAGTTTTTCATGACCTCAGCTGTTAGAAAAATAGAGATGGACAGAGAAAATGATGGAAAGATTTTTGTGAGTTATCAGAGTGTGCAGAAGTGCAGATTCCTCTCAGCTGTCAACACAGTCTGAGATAAATGAGTCTAAGCTGACAATCAGACTAAACACTACTTGGCTAATAGGTTAATGGACAGGTTTAGGCTGTTTGTGAAAGATGAATATCTATCATTGTACAAGAGTGCTTTCTCTGTGGTGTTGTATGTTCTCAACATCATCTATGCATGATCTGTCTCTCTCATCCCCGCCATACAGACCTGCTGATGGTTTTCTCACTTTGCCTGCTGTGTCCAACAGCAGACTCACATGTCTCATTTAATGCCTGCAACCTTTATTGTTTTGTATCGTTTGTAACCAGAAACTCTTTCTTGAAGAAATCACAGCACCGTTAAGTCTCCTCATAATATAAGGGATAATACAGATGAGTTATCCATTATCAAGAATTAATGGAGGACAATCACTCAGATCATGGTACCCTATCATATCATACCATTAAATCTGAAATTAGTTAAACACCTTAAACTTTAAACATTAAAAAAATATGCTTAGAAAAGGTGCCATGGTCTTAACTTTTTGCCTACATTAAACAATAGCATATGTGTGCCACTGTGCTTGTGTGTGTGTATGAATTCAGTCGGGGCAGGTTTGGGATGAAGCTCAAACTATTTGGGGGACTAGAAAAGCCTTCAATGTGTGTTAAATATGTGTGTTGTCTGAGGGACATTAAAAAAAAAATCATCCTTTCATTTGGAGATTGAGTTTGTGAATATCTCAGGATTCTTGACTGAAGATCACTAACTTGTTCACCTTATACTCAGTTTAGTCACCACTTTCATCCCTCAATGGTGAAAAATGAGGCAGTAAAAAGAAAAATGATGGATAGAGTCAGCTGAAGTAACCTGCCTATCACAAAGTTATAACAGACTGAAAAAAAAAATCTCTACCAGAGGTCAAGTTGCTGGCCAGGATGTAGAAGTTACAAAACGCCCACATGCTTCCTTGGCTCTTGCTGATGCCAGTTGGTCCAGTCCTGGCTGGGCAGCCCTTATGGGGGCTGGCATTGACAGGACTGTTCACACCGGTGGTTTAATACCATCTGGGTGCTGCCTCCACTTCCAGTGTCGTGCCCTACAATGTCTGGAGACCGAACAGGGCCAACAACAACTACAGGAAAGCAACTGACCCACACTAGCATTTAGTCTTACATTTCCCAGATGGATTGTAATGTGCAAAGTGGATAATTAACATGTCATCAAGTTGAGTTCAGACCAGAAACGGGGAGCTTGACATGGAACTTGGCTGGGGGCTCTAGCAGACGGCTCTAGTTTACAGGCCAAGGAGGCATAAACTCCAAGCTGATGGTCTGAGCAGACAGATGAATTTTTGCAACAGGCAAGCACACTTTTCTTCAGCAACAAAGAAAAATCACTTTTTATATAAGTTTTTTGCTGGACGTAAGCAGGAGTAGTCCAAGTTGAGCAACTGTTTATTTCTATAAAAACCTTGCATTTGATCAGAAGCAGCCCCAAAGTGGAATAATAATGCTGCTTATATCGACCCATGTGACTTCAGTCTGCATTCTTAGAGACCAAGCCAATAAAAGCAGACACAAAATTACAGTGTTATGAGTTTGTGGAACAAAAATTCTAAGCATAGTGTCTGATGTTGCTTCTACATCCCATCAATGTATGGCAACTCAAAAAGGACAAATAGCCGGAAAAGTAATTAAATAATGAGATCAATCATGCTAAAAATCTCCTGAACAGTGACAACATGGTTTCAGTACACAAAAAGACACAGCACAGGTTAATCGATTAGCAACAAGTGCTCTTAATACAACCTTCTCTTCTATTGCAAGGGTGCAGTATAAAGACTTTAGTAGCAGGAAGGGGTCGGCAGTGTTCTGACGCAGGGCCCCTCTGCCTCCTGGTGCATTGACACATGGGGCAACTGATGCTTCAAATTCGGGTCGCTCTGAAAATATTCTTCGTCCACCAGTTATCACACCCCGGTTTGTCATGCCTCCTATTGGTAACTTGCTTTGTGGCAAGCACAAAGTGTGACCAGAAACTTCTCTTCTTGTTAAGTACAAATGTAGCCCCAGGGTTGGACTGGTAATGCTGAGTAGGCCTACTACTGTGACTCTCTGAGGCTTCTGGAAGAAAACATTTGGTTCAAACAAACTGAACCGTGGTGCCCTGGCAATCAGGCTCTACATCATGACAACGTCCTTTCTCAAAGCACATTAGAAACCAACAAGGTCCTCGCCTAAAACAACACAGTCATCACTCCCCACTACCCCTTCTGGCCAGATTTGTCTCCCTATTACTTCTCTCTGTTTCCCCAAAAGTGAAGTTTGGTCTCTTTGCTGCACTCTGATTTGTTCTCTTTGCAGCAGGAACAGTGCTGGAAGTTTTTGATCACACCTTATAGTGGCCATGTTCACAGGATCGATGATTCAACTGAGTGAGTCCACAAACTCGCCCTTGACTCTGTTGTTGCTGATATCAACCTACATAAAAGTACATTTTGAAGGAGGATTAATTAGGCACTTTGAACTAGTGCAAATTTCAGCATGCAGAGACAGATGATTTTCTAAAACTTGTAGTATGTATGTGAAATTTAGCGCTCACACAGATCTCTGTGATCACAAGTAAAGACGTCAGTAAAGCCTATTGACAGGATGTGAAAATCTCTTCTCAAGGGCACAAGTTGTTAGATGCCTGACTCTTCTTATTTTTGTCCTCCAATTAGCTGCTCATGTGTTCCTTTTTCTCCAAAACCTTCTCCTCTTTTGCTTTTCTTTCCCCCTCTCCCTTTTTTCCCTCACTCTCTCCTTCCACTATCACCTTTACTCTGTCTTTTCATCATTAATACCCATATTTTAAATCCCTATCCTGACCTGCCACTCTCTTGTTGTAGTCCATGTAGAGTCTGGTTTGCTTTAATTGTAATTTTAACCCAGCCTTATAGCCAAATGTTAATGACTACATTTAACATTTATAGGCAAATGTTAATGGCAGTATTTAACATCTAAACGTTCTCTGTCTTTCAGAGGGCCATACTGATAATTGCACATTAGAACTGCTGTAATTACGCTGAAACAGGCTTGGACCACTTCATCAATCCGCAGTAATCATTTTCTGTAAGACTAATTTAGATTTTAAAAGGGGATTTAAACATTAGAAGAGGCTCTGGGTTGAAATTAAATGTGTGTAGGGAACCATATGAGGTATTGATCTTTGTGTAATGTTTATGTGGCCCCTCTTACCTCTCTAGGCGCCCATATAATGCTGCTCTTAAACATCATATCTGTTTAAATTCCACAGCTCAACCACTCAAATCCTCTTAGCTCAGGTAGTCACTCTCTCCATAAATCTAATTATAAGGGTAAATATTGCTTGATTCCCCTAGAAAATGCAGCTCTCTTCCTGGCTTTCTTTCTATCCCTCAATTAGTTTAGTTATAGCTGAGTTCTACAACCATGACAGTACCTTAAAAAAACCCAGTGACTGAGATTCTCATGCCATGACTACAAAACCTATTTATTCTATCTGTCCAAATGCCTAATTTAACTTTCTGCTGAATCAGGGGATTAATATTTGTAGGTTCATCACTGCAAGCAGTTTTTTTTTTTGCATTGTCTTATTTTTATATTGTCACTTGATACATTGTTATGGTAAAAATAATTGATCATAGCTTCCTTAAGTACATATATGGCAGAAGAGAACATGTGCACATGATTATTCTGATTTTGCAAACAATGAGAGACATCCAACAAACTTGAACACATGCTTGATAAAAAAAAAACACAAAAAACTGAAGGAAGGAATTCAACAAACGTCTCACAGTGATGCCTGGCAGGGATCTCTCATATCTCTTTGTTAATTAATATTTAGAAGGAACTATCAGTGCAAGGTGAATGGATCTTTTGTCTGACTTCCTGATAAGTATTTAATTCTTCAAGAAGCCTTTATCTTTGTTTCCAAGTCAAGCTGGTGCAATTTACTGTCAGAAAAGCAGACGCTAATTAGCACTTTCTTTTGCTTTACATTTTCACATTTTGTCATATGATCTTTTTGAAAAAAACATTCCTGCTCTTGAAATGAACCGTTGTTTGGCCCCCCAAACTACAGACTTCACTGACTTATCTCCTTTAAACTTGCTGTGAGTCCATTTACCTAGCAATCCTGCCCACAACATTTTTTAAAAGCCAGCATCTCCAGGGGCCGGTCCTTACTTTACTTAGCTGAAGTTGGCAAAGGCCCCTAAAACTAGTTTCATTGCTATATCTCTTTGCAAGGTCTTTACAATAGACAATATCTCACATATATGTTCCAGCAACTTGCTAGCTGCTCCATTTAGGGCTTCCTGTTTGATTTGTTGCCTCCTATATCTGAGAATGTTAACATGGCTGTTTGTTTGCTCTGGTGCTGTGTCAGTTTTTATTTGTAGCACCAAATTATTTCTCATGTTGTCAAAAAAACCCCACCATAAATGCCACCTAAAATCCACTGCGACTGTATGACTCTTCAACTCAAATCAGCTTAAAAGCTATTCAAATTCCCCTCAGCCCACACAGATTCATTCATGGATCTTGACCTGGTATTACTGTCCATCACTCTGCTTGGCTGTCTGTGTCTTATTGCCTCTCTTTCAGAGACCTGCTACCTTTGGGAGATTTTTCCTCTTGTAACGACTTGTATCCTCTTTCCCATCTGTCCTGTTTTTTTCCCCATCTGTCCCCTTTAATGTCTTAACCTTTCCTTCACCCGGCCCTGTGTGGAACAACAATACTTCAGTACTAACCAAACATTACTTTTATTTGCTGCACACTTCGGCTCCTGCTAGCGAAGCCATTGCCCTGACAAGCGTTGTGTCAGCCTTTATTTCCCAGTCGACACTAACACGGTAGAGATTGGAATTAGAACAGAACGGAAAGAAATAATGTGCTGGATGTTGTGTTCTTTTACTGTCTTATTGAGATGGACAGAGGCTGAAGTTAATTCTCCCCATGGAGAGGGCTCCTTCTCGAGAAGAGACTCATGCAGCTGTTGGTGTGGTGTTACAGAGGGTAGCTGATAGCTTTAAGGGTCTCACTGTAGTCCAGCCTCAATTACTTAAAGAACAGACTGGGGCCATAGGAATGGGATTGGATTGCTCCACTCATAAATCCAATATAAAATCTGGTCTTAAGTCAAATACACCAATAGCTAATGTCAAACTAGTAATTTACTCAATATGGTTGCACAATTAAAACATAACAAATGTAACAGCTATTCAAGACTTTATGGTAATTTGTAAGTCAGTTGCTTGGAAACTTGTTTTGCCACCCATTCAAAAGCCATTTGCTGTGTAAACAGGAAGTCACCACAGTATTACAAACTGTAACTGCCAAAGGTAAAAGTTTTATTGGGGTAAAAAAGTGTATAGTAAATAAGATGTGTTTGTGTCAGAGTTAGTAATATTATTGTAAAAGTGAAAGGGAAAAGATGAATGAGGTTTTAACCATTGCATCATTTAATGATTTGCAGAATGGACAAATATTTAGCAATATATCAAACTAGCAATATTAGTAAGCTTCATTTCCATATGCCATGGATCAATTAAGAGTGGGTCACACGATTTACAGCCAATTCTACACACATTTTTAGCTTTTTTAGCCACTCTCATGATTCCTGTCACAAAGTCAGGAGATTTTTTAGGACTTGTACCATAATTAGTTAATTTTGTCAGTTAGTTTAACACCTGTGGTGCAATGTGATTGTAATTTACCAATATCTCGCCTCACATAGTGAACATCTATAGTACATTATACTGGACCAAAATTCTAAAACTTTTGCAACTGGCTTTGTGCTTCACAGCATCATGTAGAAAATAGACACTTCAGCAGCCTGTTGCAGGAGTGCTTGATTGCATCCAGCCAAGAAACGGAGGATCTTTAACCCCCAAGCAAGAAAAAACACTGAGGGCAAATGCAGAATATGTTGGGTATTTTATTATAGCATGGAAACCCTGCAGATGGCTTAACATCTTGGACCTGAGGCTAGTTTTTGCTCATTCTAATTCCCTCTTTTGTAGGATTATTACACAGTCACTTCATGTTGCACCTTATCAAGACAAGTCAGACCACCTAAAATGCTACCAACTCATATTTAAGTAGTAGTTATATACATTTATATATGTGCTATTTATCTAAGAGTTTAGAAGACTTACAATATCCTACACTTGATTCTTTGGTTAGATTTTGTTCTTGTCTTTTAACATGGATTACTGAATGATATGTTGACACATACAAGGTTCTCTCTAAAACTCTGCTCCACATTTGAACTAATCCCGCTGACATATGGAGGTTTCCCAGCTGGTTTTATGGATGCAGATTCTTTTTTGATCTTAAATGATGTTGGTTGTGATGACGTGTCTCTGGTACTCTTATCTGGAGAGAATCAAGGACACTTGGAAAAACTTGTGCTTTCTGATGGTCATGAACTGGCTGCTGCAGCAACCGAACTTGTTGTCTGTGTGTTTCTGTTCCATCTCCTGCCACCATAAAAAAGTCCTAATCCAGTCTTGACATCACTCGTCCTTGGCCTGTATCCTAACACTGTGTCAGGAGGAAGCATCCAAAATAACATTCCCTTTGATGCGTTCATGCTAGCCTAAATAAAATCCATGTCTGATTTGCAGCAATGACACATTTTTACTTTTTTAGAGGACTGCAACATTATTCCGAAGGGACTTGTTGGAAAACTTAAGTAAATGAGAACACGGACACTATGATCTCATGTACACTCAACAGATCAGCACAGTGACCTTCAGTATGGAAACCATTTGCTTTTATTGGCCTTTGAATTAATATGTTTTAATTACAAAACACTTTGCATTCAAAACTGTGAACTAGATTTACTTTAAAATCTGTTTCTGTTAAAAAAAAACCATGTGACTAATTCTAGATCCCATCAAACAGCACATCCTAAAACAAACAAGAGGGTCGTATCCTAAAGCTTGTTGTTGAAGAGACCTTTTGGTTCAAAATCAGATCTATAATTATTAAAACAGGAAATTGATTGAAATGTGCTTGTAGCACCAAGTGTCAAGAGGTGTCACATAAGAAAAAATAACTAAAGAACATATAACTTTTTGGATTTGTGTTGTCCTCCTCATCTAAAAAGAAATAAAAGGGTTTAAAGGAAAACATTTCTAGTATCTAAAAGTAAACTGTTTCTATATTTTTTTTTACCAAAAAACAACAATCCATGTAACCATTTTATAGCACTTTTACAAAACTTTTTAAACAAGCCAAAAACTATTTAACTTTTTCACATTACTCACCAATTAGTCTATTTTTTGTCATTATTTACGACCCTGTCTCACAAAATTACATTTAATACTAATTTTCAACAGCAAATATGTATTTGCAAAACTGTTTGGCCACCTGCAGTGCACTTCATCAACATAAATAAATATAAATTCTAAATAAACATGTCTGCTTAGTTAAAATATATGCTTAGGGTATTTGTTAATTAATGATGTTTTTCTGCTCTTGCAAAGAAGATCTGCTTCTACAACAGACAGCATAATGAATAATGTCTATAATTCAAACTTTTTTTCAGGAAAAAAAGAGACTGTGAAGCAGTTCATATTTCTGCTGCAATGGATTAAAATTAATTTGGTGTTTTAAGGTTTTCACTGACCACTATGTAGCACTGCAAAATGCACATGAGCCACAATTAACTAACGTTTTACTTCAGCCACCTGTAAATCATGTGCACTGTATTTTTTACTGTCACATTACACATCATCTCTTTCAATCTTTTTTCCTACCTTAATTTAATTATTGTCAGCAGCACAGCCCTCCAGCCAGTTTCATATAATATCTATTTTATTGTCCAAGAGTAATCAGTCTGCATTGATTTGTTGTGTCTGGAAGATTTGGAGTGGGTTTATTGCTCTCTAGAATGAGCTAAACAAAATTCAAATGCAGTTTTAAAGCTATATAATTTCTTAATTAGGCTGTTTTGATGCTCTCATATTGTTTGCTGAGATTTCACAGCACTGTAAAGTTGAGACTAACAGTGTTGCAAAGGCATCATAACAGTCCTTTGTACACAGAAGTTTAAACAAGTTGAACTCTAATGCTATGGCTCTATAGACTAAATCACAAATGCATTACATGTATATACTTTTTTTTTTTTTTACAAGAAAATCAGAACTAGTAGGTATTGTAAATCCTGCATAAAAATCATAACCAGCCTCTCATAAAAGTTAAAAATTATAAATTTTGTCGGAAAAAAAGTCTACATGTCAATTGTTTGGAAGCTTTAATAAAGGACCCATAGGAGAAAACTGGTTGTCTGTCTAAATTGTCTCTTTTGGGTGCTGGTTACTTATGAACATAATCCAGGCACTATTATGTGTCTCGCTAATCGTATTTGGCAAAACATTCAAATATCATGGTTTCTTGGGAACAGGAATATGTGTTCATATGAGACATACCCAAGTGTTTTCATGGGGCTGAAATGATCTACTGCACACTTGTGCCAATGATATGCACTGTTTAACATTCAGCAGCTCTTGGTGAGGGGTCGAGGACCCTGTTTAAGGACAGCTAAATGGTTTATTATAAGTGTGTGAGGGAGTAATACTCACACACACTTTCCATCTGATTTGATGAAGCCTCAAGCTCTCTTCTCTAACCTTCGACCAGCGCTGCCCCTGAAGGTGTTTGGTCAGCTGATCCTCTGATGAGGTTGAACCCTGAAGTCATGGCCTTCTGATTGGTTAATTCATTGTGGTAATGCGCAAATTTGAAGGTCCAGCTGAGCAGCGATGCAATGTTTGTGACCTGTTTTTAACCTCAATTACCTTCCAGAGTGGGGACAAAGCTCTGGTGTCATTGCAGCCAGTTGGGTAGAAAAACGAAGGAGATTTCCTCGATGGCTGTTGACAGGCCCGCTTGACAGAAATCATTGTTTTAGTAATGAGACAAGTGATGTGGATTAAGTGAATATTGTTTTCAATACAGATTTGCGTGCACACACTCTCCTCTCCCTCATTTAGGTCATCTCTGTCTGTCTCTCCTGATAAGCAGACTCTCTCTCTCTCTCCCTGTTCCCTCTCCTCCTCTTCCTTATTCCTCTTCTGCCATGCTGTAGATGTCAGCTTAGCAGCCTCACTCTCTCCAACACTCTTTCACTGTCTTTAATTCCTTTGTCTGTTTGTCTACACTTCTCTCCTCTCCAATCCAGCAGTAATGAGTAAAGGTCAGTGTGTCAGCTCTCTCCTGTTGTGCTGTCAGTGTTCACGTCTGGTACTGAAGTACTTATTAGTTCTGGCCTTTGGCTGCTGCCCTAACAAGCAAACACCACAGCACTGAAACAGCTGGTGGAGGAGAGAAGACGACCTCAGACTTAGTTAATTCAACACGCAGGATCCAGATCCATTTCCTATCGATACATTTGGTTTTAATTGGAAGTTAATGGTGCTTTACTGTAACAGAAAGAAATCATGTCAGTGTAAACGTCATCTGAAATTAGATTTTTGAATTTCAAATGAGATTTTTAGTCGCTCTTTTAATTTTGGCTTTTTGAAATAGTTCAGGAACCACATGTACTTGCCAAGTTTTAGGCAACAAAATATTTGTCTAGGGTTATATGAAGATTGTTGAATTTAACTTCACTGAGGCTAATGAAATAAAGATCCTTGGTCTGGTTTTTTAACTGTTTCTACTTGTTTTGTTGGAGCCGTCTCATGAGCGTCTCATACTGCTGCAGATGGCCCCACGTTGGAGTTGGTTTAAAGCCCAGTGCATCACACACAGATGCTAGAAGGGTGCCCCATGTCAAGGGGTGCCTACTACTTGTCGGTAAGAGATGGATTTGGAGTGGCAACGTGTCTTCCCTCAAAGCCAAGACAGAGCAAGTACATTACCAGACCCCTGAAACTAAAGCAGCCATCATTAATTTCAGTATAAACATACTTCACACAAATATTACAAGGCCAAAAATAAAGAGTAGGCTGCTTCTGTGAGAAGTCAGGCAAAAACGTTGACTTTTCTTGAGTGTGGAAACAGTGGACATGGTCTGTAGTCTTTACAGTGGTCTTTTTTCTGTGTGATAAATAGTCCCATACCTTAAAAATATCCCGTTTATGGCCAATTAAACCCTTATGCTCCTGTTCAAATAAATTCAAATGTATGCTGTGAAAAAGTGAAAAAATCTAGTCTTTGAGATATTTCACTTTATCTCTCAATGACTAACAACTGTTGCCTGATGAGGCTTTATTGATAAAAACGCATCTAGCCAACAGCACAAACGTGAAACAGTCGTGATATGTGTTACAACTGTAATCTTGTGCTGTTTAGACAGTAAGTGGCCCTGTAATGAGACGAGACACCTCAGGCTGCGTGTTCAAAGTGATGATATGTATTGGCCTCATGTCAACATGACATCACCCAGGCAACACAATTTCACATGCTCTTAAGATTGGCTATTTTATTATGCATGTGTGCGTTTGTGTGTGTGTGTGTGTACGTGTGTCTGTGTCTGTGTGCAGGCTCTGTAGGGGAGAAATCCCTCCATCTGCTGTTTGGGCACCATGGATTTGTTTTTCCCTGACTCAGTACTTTCTCTTAAAAATGCACACAAACACTGACACACAGACACACACACAAACGCACACATTAACACACTCCAGGGCGATGCCAACAGCATCCAGAGTTGAAAGGAAACTGCAGCTGGGTGAGACCCAACTCTGCTGTCTCTCCTTTTCTCTCTGCAACAGGTTCAACCTCTCTGAACAGAAACACACACTGCCAGTGCAGAGTCTGATGGAGGCAAGGTGAAGTTCAGTAAAGTCATGAGGGTTTCTTGTTTATCTCCTGTTTGGATCAGCACTGGATTGCTCAGTGAGATTAATAAAAAAAACAAAGACCTTTCTTCTTTCAAAACAAGCCGTTTTTTCTAGCTCACTTGGCTTTTTGCTGAGCCATCACTTTGAAATACCATGTCCATTTATTTCAATTCCCAGGAGGATCATTCTGCCAAAAGATTAAATCAGAAATTTGAGCTTTGTACTTTAACTTGACACAAACAAGATATTGGAGCTTATTGAACCTCTTTCATGAAAAATCAGGAAATTATCTGATTATTCTGAATGTTTAAAAGGAGTGAAAAGATAACAAATCAAGGTAGAAATCAGATTTTAAAAAATACCTTTTGCAAAGTAAAGACAAAAATTCTTCTGTCCTCCTCTTTGATTACAGAAACTACACAGGACTCCCCTTTTTTCCTCCCTTTAATGGACTGCTGGTTTTTGTCATCTCTTTTTTAACTTAAGTGTATAATTTTCATTTCATGAAACCTGCTTTATCCTTAATATTTGTTCAACAGTGTTTTCAGTCAGGAAAGACAGTTTCATGGCTGTGAACCTAATCAAATCAGCTGAAATCAGTCTGACACATTTGCTCCTTTAAAAAAGTGAAAATCAGTCAACTGATAAATGCCCCTGATGTATAATTAACAAAGTTTGAAATCTGTCAGCTTCCTCACAGTTTTGCCGTCAGAGAAACAACTTCTCCTCAACAAACACAAACTGTAGCTTTTTTTCAGTGACACAATCCAACAGGGAATAAAGGACTTTATGCAAAACACAAACATTTAAGAAACATTTTGCAGAAATATTTTACTGTTGAGATGTGCAAACCTGATAAAAACTCATCATAAAGGAGCACCCTGTAAATACTGACTGGCTATTTTGATCATTTATGCAGACAAATATTTAGTATTATAATTTTTTAATAAATCTGTTGTATTTTTTTCTGTTGATCCATGTAGAAAAAGTCATATAAATCAATTTTTTGATGTCAATAAACATGGAAACTTAGGAGACAGAATACTACAGAAATACTTTTAAATTAAAGATGTGTGAAGTTAATTAAAAGGTAGGAATGGAGCCAAATACTGTGTGTCAATCTGCATTTCTGTAAGGATTTATTATAGTAGTTAGTATTTCTTATCAAATAGAAGCATACCAGTTTCCTTCTTGACTCCTATCAGTAGAAATCAAAGTGAACATGTATACTACTGCTACCATTCATGCATTTTAAAATGAGAATAAAATGACAATTCCAACCAGTCACCCTGTACCATTTAAAAGGTTTTTAATTTACACAGTAGCATCCAAACTGAAGAAATTTTCACCATAAATTATATTTTGACAGCAATCCCACAGGGTTGTACAGTGAACACAGTGTGAGTTAATCTCACACATCCCTGGATGTCCCCTCCAGCTGCTGCAACAGCTGTTTCCAGGACTGGATGGGAACATGTTACCCTGAAAAACATAAGCGGGACATCAGCTCTGTACAATCACTGCTGAAAAGACAAACGCTTCGGCTCAGTGATTCAGGTCGCATCAGAGCTGTTTAGTGAACGAACAAACTGTTAAATGATTTCTTACATTCCACTCACCGTCAGAGTGCCGTCACCTTGGCCACCTCACAGCAGATACATTAAAAGGCAGGAAACATCTTAACAGTTGTGGAGAGTCGTGGAGTTGCTCTCAATACCATCCGAGGTCTTCTCATTTCCTTCAAGTGTTTGTTACTCAGAGATATCACACTTAATGGTCTTGATTATGAGGATTTATTATTTATCATCATGTAACCAGAAGAAGAGTCTGACATATTGTAGGGTTTTAATTCTAAAAGGGGACTTAAATCAGAGCTAGAAATGGGATAAACCATGTTTATACTGTATTTCGCAACATTTAGCTTTAAAAGCTGGATTTTCTCTTGAATGTGCTGACTACTAATAACCCTAAAAGCAGAGCATTAGCTAAGATGGAATACATTTCCAGTATCTTAACTCCTCTCTTTGGCATTCCTGTCATCCATAAACTTCTCACCGCTAATCTATGGACGTTACTCAAGCATGTAAACAAGCAGTTTGCAGTCATATCCAAACTGGGAGATTTACTGTTGGCCGGCTTTAAAATCACAGCACGAAGCATCAACTCTGGACTATAAATTCACAATTGTAAAGTTTCATTTCGAGTAGATTAAATCGTAATGAATCACATTTCAGTTCTTCAATTTGTCTCTCCTTTCTCACTCTCTGCTCTGTCACCTTAGCCAGCCTCCGTATCTCTCCTCTGCTCCATCACACACTTAGACACACACACTCATTTAAACATACTCTCTGTCTCCGTCCCCTGTGCAGGAGCTGGAGGTTGGTCTCCCCTCGTCTCAGACAGATACCAGTGGCTGGAGGTGGATCTGGGGAGGCGGACCCAAATCACTGCTGTTGCCACTCAGGGACGCTACGGCAGCTCTGATTGGCTGACAGGTTACCTGTTGATGTTCAGCGACACAGGACACAACTGGAGACAACACCGGCAGGAGGACAGCTTCGGGGTAATTAAATACATAAACCAAAGCAAGACTAATTTCCAACAGCAAATATGAATAAAAAGTAATGTAAAAAGTTCCCTGACACTATATCTCAGTTTTATCCTTCCTTGTTAAACAACTTGAGCAACAAAGCACTTGCTTAAGATTTTGAAAAGACGGTAGTCTTGCTTAGATGTTTATGTCAGGATAATCCAGGCAGCATGTTAATATTAGTTGTTTTCCAACATGAGTTGTGATGGTCAGGGTTGCCCATGCTTTATGTGAACGGCATTTGGAAACCGGGATCAATAATTAAATAACAACAAAGAAGCATTTTTTTTTTTAAATCACGTGCTCTGGATTTAATTTCTCACTAATGAAAAACAGACTGACATTGAAGTTTTAGAGTGTTATTTCACAGAATGTTAAGAGAGCAAAAGGACATTTTAATAGTAAAAATAGAATAAAAACTTGCTGGTCGGCTGGAAAACTCGGTCAGTTAAAGCCTATAAAATAATATTGGTCAATGAAGCTAATTGCATCAGCAAATCTTGGTTTCTCGTAAAAATAAATAAATGAATGAACCCTCGCTAAACCTCTCTGAACTTTAATCTGTTGAGCGGATGGTTTTTTGCTATAAAAGAAGTTATAAAACAAAAACAACAACATGTGTGAAAAAGCAAATAAAGTGTATGCTGGGTCAGATCACTTCTTCCTAATAATTTTAAGTTTCCACAAAGCAGTTTGGTTTTTGGGCTGAAATAGATTAATTATACCGACATTATGTAGGCCAGTATTCCAGCTTTGAAGACAGTTTGGGAGGGAGTACAGCTCTGAACTCAGGTTCATTGAAATTAAAATAAACTTGGCCTCACTGTCACAGACATAATTTCCATCTCTTAAGGGACTGGTACTGCCTGCAGCGTCAGGCGTGCACACCAGGAGCCTTTAAATCTGTATTAATAATGCATGGGACAATGAAAGGAACCTGGGCGGGGCTCTGTCGGCTCATGGAGCTGCTGTCAAATAGTTCAAACTCTGCTGACAGGAGGCTGGTGCTGTTGTTCAGAAGTCAGCCTGACGTACAAGAAGTCACAGCTTTGATTCCTGCAGTGGAGAGTGTGTCCGTCAACAAACTCTGAACAAGTCACCGATAGAGCAGTTGCCGGCTTTGTTGTTAGCTAGTCTTGTTAAAAGTGTCGCCTGACTGAGATATGCATGTTGTGACTTAAATATTCAGTGACACAGCTGATGCTGCACTACTGCTGATGCCACTGCAGAGCAGAGCAGAGCTGAGGCCCTTTCCTCTGTTTTCCTTCAGTACTCTGGTTGCTTCACACGTTTCCCAGTGTTTCCTTCTCACTCCCAAAATTCATCATTTTCCAGCATTTTATAGCATCTTTTAAACAAATACCAAATCCATGTTCCATTAAAGAGAGAGAGAATGCTCGACAGCAAAATGACTGATCATTACCCAGCATACTACTGTACAGTTTGTCACAATGATAGGAAGCCATGCATATTCAGAGGCAGTCAAACATCTCCTCTCGCCTCCATGGAAGATGGTACACCCTCCTTGTTACAGTAGCAGCTCTGAGAGCAGTTTTTGATTCCCATTTGACAGGATACGATTTTCTCACAGTGAAGGCTACAAACTCTGTAAAGCCGGGAGTCATCCCTCAAAAGAGAGAACAGGGTATGACTTCTTGTAGCTTAAAAACTTGTTGATTTGACACTCAGCATGACAAGTGATAAACTCGGATCAGCTCGCGAAGTGTTTTTAAAGCTCCATCTATTAGTCAGGGCAGCTTAGTGTGTCGGTTAAGGAGGAGATTTGACTGCAAAAAGAGCTGTGTAAGTCACTGCTTCTCACCAACTTCTCGGGTTCTTTCTTCCATTGCTCTTCAAGCTTGGAACATTTATTTGACAGCATAGCAGCTAGTTTCTTTCAGTACTGAGAATTTATATATTAAACATCACTTCACAAACAATACATCGTTATTCACTGCGTGGCATTTTAAGCTTGTGACCCCATGACAGAAGTGTTTTGTTGGAGCCGCTGTCACACCTTTCTAGTAAGATATTTTTACTCAAGTTGTGTTTTAAAGTGCTGTTTGTAAGTTGTCAGCAGTTCCACAAGGAGTGATTTCTTTTTTAAACTTTAAAGTTGGTGTTTAAATTTGTGAAATTATTTTTTTTGCTGTTTTTTACTTTGATTTTAAAACACAATCTCTTCCACTCACAAGAAAAATCTTTTAATTTCACCCTTCTCATCAGATTTATTAGGCAGTCTAGACAAACCCCCTATTATACAAAGAAAGAGATCAGATTAAATAAAAACTTTTTTCTCACAGCACAAATTTGCCGGTTCGGTACACATGATGTATTGACAATCCAAATCTTTTGAACAGTGAATTCTTCCCATGGCCTTTCACCATCCCTCCACATCCTGCTGGAGTCAGACAATAAAGGCTGCTGAGATTGATTCTCCAAGACATTTTTCGCAGATGGGAAATCAGATAAGATTTTATCAATAACTTCTTAATAGATGGTGTGTTTCTGTGTTTACATGAGAAATATCTTGCTGTTAAACCAAGGTCAATAGAGGGCCTCCAATGGGTTGTTCAGTCTGATTTCTAAAAACTGCTACATTCCTCAATCAGCAGTGCCTTCGCTAAAGTGTTTGTTTTGATGAGTTAATATCTTATTTCTTTATTATTACATAGAATAACGAGATGGTTCCATCTGCATAGTTGTGGGATGGCTGTGACTCAGAAGGCAAAGCAGGTCATCTAATGATCAGAGCGTCTGCAATTCAATCTCTACTCTCGTCTTGTCCACATGTTGAAGTGCTGTCTGAAAAGACACTGAACCCCATGTGGCTCCAAAGCCACTGGGGATGACAAGCCTGGCATTCCTAATTGATGGTCCCATTGCTACATAAAAGGAGAAGGGTTCATTAGAAAGGGCAGTCTGAAGTAAGAATTTAATACCGAAACAACAAAGCATCGATGAGAATCTCATTTACAGGTTGTCGTTGGGTGTTGTTTACCCTGCCAGGTAGCAGATGAGCACCTGTTGGGGCGCTAAAAGAAACAGAGGAGCAGTGGAGAGAAAAAGACAAAAATAGTTGTATGAACTGTATGAGGGCTAATGAGGTTTTTAAAAAAAGATCAGAGAAAAGTTAAATATTAAACTGTCCACTTTGTTCAGGTGCACCATCATAACTAAACTAAGATTATTGTAATCCAAACATATTCGTAGTGTGACCATTTTTCATGTGCAACATTGGGTTATAGACCAGAATTCAAGACAATGCGAAACTGAAAGTGAAACCTAAAGTATCGAACCAATGCTCCTCTGGAACCAAACCACATTGTCTTGGTGTGTCAACTTAACGTTATTATCTCAAATGCAAAAAGTTGAATATGTGCAGATCTTATAAAAAATCTAAGACCTTAGTTTTTATTTGAAACCTTGACCGTGTGTGTAGAAAGGCTTTTGTGTCAGAATCTAGCCTTTTGTGGCTTTAAGGGTCGGACAAAGACACTAAATAACGCCAAGGTCTGTTACAAAAGTGGCATCAATACCTGATAAGGTGGGATGGGAACGTGTTAAAGGAGCTTCAGTGGTTCTGTTCTCTGACTCTTATTCATGCTGTCCTCTTTATTTTTCCTCCTCCTCCTCCTTGTCTCATTCTCCACCCTCCTCTCTCTCCTTGACTGAGGTCTTGTCAGAGGCAACTCATATTTCAAAACATGTTCGGGGAAGTAAATGAGATGCCACTCTCCTCAGCCTCCTCAGCAGGATACAGAGCTGTTTGTTGAGCTTAACGCTTCGCTGCCCAGTCGGCTCAGCCCCTTCAAAGCGCTGAAGACGCCACTGAGATCACAATTATGCAGCGGCAGGAAAGCCAATTTCACTCACATAGCTACATCAGTACATGACACACACTCTCAAGTAGGGAGGACAGACTCAAGCAGAGCACGTGCACTCAAACACATGCACACACAAGCCACAAATATAACTTGTTTTGTCTTCTGTTTCTCCTTGCTAATGTCAATGCACGTGTTGCTCTGCGTGTGTTATTTGTGTGTCAGCCACAGAATGAATTTACTGGATTTCCACAGGCAGCTGATTGGGAAAATAGAGACCATTAGTCTCTTTAAGAGAAGCCTGATACGGAGACAGAATAGATCCCAGAGGTATTGATCTCTGGACGGAGAGAGGGAAAGAGGGATGTTATCAGCAATTTGGATCAATGGTGTCTGTAAGCTCAAAGTTCGAAAATCAGAATGATTGTGTCTGGATCAGGGAGTGTCGGGATGTTATTTCTCCACACTCCAAAAGTAAATTTCAACAAAACCAGTGCATCTATTTCCTTTAAAGATCACTTATTACAAACCTGAGACTGAATAGAGGATAAGGAAATAGAAAGTTGTACATTTTATTTTCAAGGATGTCCACAAGACTGCAAAACAGAATACATTATCCCAGTAAATCTCTTGATAATGACCATCAAAGTACCAGATAGGATCCTCTGTTCCTGTCTGAGGTGCTCAAAGAGCGATTTAGTTTCAACAGCTTTCCATCAGATCTTCACTGCTGCAACAACCAGCAGAACATGGATTGTTGGATGTAAAATAAGATGAACCACCATGTTGGTCTTTTGTTTCAGGCTTTTCTGGGCAACAGTAATGCAGACACTGTGGTCCAATACAAGCTTAAACAGCCAGTGGTAGCCCGCTACCTCCGCCTGATTCCCTTGGACTGGAACCCTACTGGGAGGATTGGAGTCAGACTGGAGATATATGGATGTCGATATAGTAAGTCTGCGTTCTGTATATGATCTGTCATTTTAATTCTTATAAAAGTAGAATGCAAGTGTAAAGTAATGTATCTGGATATTTAAATTTGTCTTGTTCAGACTAGGAATTCTGATTCTTTTAGCTGCTTTGAAAAAAAAAAAAAAACCTTTGATGAAGATATCAAATAATTCTGCGCTCAGTTTATTAAAGCTGTTTCGGTCCCTTAAACTTTCATCAAGTAAAATTGAACCAAATTAAATTTTGCTGCTAAAGCTTTGACAGTCATCATCACCACTGATACAAAGAGCATTAAAGCTGCTAACAGAGTTAAATTGTGATGCCTCAAGCTGAGAAAGACTTGTTTTATTAAGTTTACATCCTGCCAGACTGTTGCTCCTGCATTGCTTTGTGTAGATTTATGCAAATAAAAAAACAAAAGGCATTGTTTTGTCCTATAAATATGTTCATATGCCACCCACCAAAGTGGCTAGTAAGACTGACTATGTTACATGCCACTGTTGAATTCTGCTCACATTTGGCACGTGGGAGGGTGCTAGGCCCTGCTGGTAACCCATTCACTTTTGTCTTATGGATCCACATGAATTATAGTAAAATGTAATAAACATTTAAACACTCTCATTGTTTTCATTTTCTTCTCTACAGTCATTAACAGAAACTGTGTTGTTATAAAGGTTCATAGGTGCACAAGTAAAAATAGGTTTACATTATTGTGTTTGTGAAGTTTATATTGACCATATGGAGGTGCTGTGGTGTTCAATAAGAATGATGAAAAGGAAACTTTCAGGACATGACATATTCCTCAGTAATGAAAACCCAATTAATCCAAGGTTTGAGATATAAACAGAGATTAAGAATATTTCTGTGTGGTGTCTGAAATAGTTTCAATGAACATTTGAAACAAGCTAACACAGAAAAGATGTCAAATAGTGTCAGATAGTATCAGGGCTCCAGCGGTGACTCTGGATTTTCTTTGTATTTTTCTTTGCTTTTGCTGTTTCCTTTCTCTCGTGTGTGTCTGTCTGTTGGTGTGTGTGTTGCATGGGCGTGGCTTTCCCTCAGATGGCCCATATTTGTCTCCAATCATCTCATCACCATGCCATTTTAAAACCTTGACTCCTCACCTGCTCATCACCAGATTGTTCCACCATATTTAGTGGTAGTCAGTCCCTTGGCTGCTCTGTGTTGTGAATGCTAAAGTTTGTTATGTGTTTATCCTCAGGTTGATTACTAACTATCACCTCCTGCGCCTACTGATTTCTCCCAAATCTCCTAACCCTAATCTCCACCTCTGTCTATAAGCCACCAATTCCATCTTCAAGCCAGCAATCAAAAGCCTCAGTCGGCTTCAGCCACTCAACCCTGTCACCTTCATCCATCTCCTCCATCATTACAGCTCCAGCTTTTCTAAATAAACTATCATTCACGCTATCATTCATCTCATAAATTCATCTTACAGAATTGCGGGAAAAAAAATTCTCCAGTCCTAAAGCTACAGAACAAGAACAAGGAAAGATCCAGATATTTAGATGGTAAAGCTAATGCTAAGTGGCTGGACTAGTTTCACCTGTGTTTAAATTTTAGAATGAATTATGACTGAGCCATGAAGAGTTGTAAAAAAAAAAGTTTAAAGATCTGATGGTTTTGAGTCAGGATTTCTTTGCTCACAGCTGTTTTTACCCTCATATTGACACCACTGGTCTCTCACTGGTCAACCTCACTAGAAATTTAAGCTTTTATTTTTGCACTAAACTGTTACATAGTATGAAATCAATATTAATAATACTGTTATTGAAGTGCATCTCTGTTGTTTATAGAATTATGCTCTTCCTCCTACATTTGTTTGTTGCCTAGCTTCTGACGTGGCAAACTTTGATGGCAGCAGCAGCCTGACCTACAGGCTGAGTGTGAGGCCGAGTTGGGTGGCGATGGAAGTCATCTCTCTGAAATTTAAAACCCTGAAAAACTCAGGAACGCTGCTGCATGCGGTGGGACAGAGAGACCACAGCCTCACTCTGGTGCTGGAGAAAGGACGACTGCTGCTCTACCATCAACAAGGTACAATATAACTGAGCGAGTACTTAGATTACATTGGGCTAATTACTCACATGTTTAACACACAGCTGTGAACTGCTGCACAGAAACATGATCAGAGGCTAGAAAACAGATGAAGAACTATCATAATGAAACAAATATGTATGAAATAAATTAATAAATCAAAGATATGATATTTAAAAGCTGTATACAAACTAGATTACAATACATTAGATGTTTGTGCAGAAGAAATCCAGCAGTGCAACTCCTGCAGACATAAGAAGACACACTATAGACACAGTTTGTAATTCTGAAGGAAAATTGATTGTTGCATAAAATGTTATAAATAATTTATTGGCAGTATATGCTATACATTGATGACAAACTATAAGCAATTTATTATTTATAAGATTTAAAACAAATAGAGACCAAGCAAATAAAAGTACAATGATATCAACAATATAAAGTTGCTGAACCCAACAAGTTCATAACCACTGAATATAATGATATGCAGTTTGCACTGTTTCACAGTATATTGCTCTCTGATGTCTGTGAGTGTCATCAAACTTGCTGCACATGTAGAAACTCAGAGAAGCATGATGACATATCTTCCTCTTCTACACTCAGCAGGTAGCATCCCAAAAATTTTGACACCCTTTATCATTCATGCACATAGGAAATTTTGTCCGCATTTTTGACTGATACACAATTTTGCAACCTCCTCACATATATTCTGTCCCTGAATAACAGTGAGATTGCAGTCTCTTTAACACACATCTGGTTTTGGTGAGTTTGGATGAGGATGAATCTTCAATCATTCTGTCTTCATGATACCTGATAATAATATGATGTAACTGTATTTACTTTTGGGGATGATTATGCATCTTAAAGTGAGTGGGAGTGTAAGTGTGCAAGAGTTTTTCAGTCTTAATGGACTATCTTTTCTTTTTATTTGTTTGGCATCATTTTTTTTGCTTTTCCTACTTTGAACTTCAAGTCCTGCTGGTTTTCGTTCTTGACATGCTGTGTAATCACGGACTATTTTACACCTTGAACATCAAGTGAAGGCAGTTACTTTTTTTTTCCTTTTGAATATGACAATAAACAGCATTAGTCATCTTCCTGAGGACAGGGACTGAAAGCCTGTAATGAAGGATGTCTGAAACTTTGCTTGTTTGATTTAATTAAATGTTTTCAACTTCTTTTGGCAGCTTTTCTGGCAAACTGTGCAGCTGTATCTAACCATTCATCTATTGTTCACATCTCTGAGCAAACGTCACTTAAATGGTGAACTTTGCTAAAAAAAAAACGAAACTTTTAAACTCTTTAATTATGCACTCTCATGCTACATTATGTCTACCATATTGTCTTTATTGTAAAAGTAATCTAATATAGTGTCCCCACAATGAAGTGGAGGGATCTTCAAGTCTGTCTCTGTCCATCTGCTGGTTTGTTTGCGTGTCTGTCAGATGTGATTTCTGAGATACCACTGATCCAATTTTGAGGAAACTCGAGAGAATTAAGGCTTCGTTCTGCTTATGCTGATTAGTTCAATACTGTGTTTATTTGTTTATTCATACGTCTCAAGGCGCCACGAGACGAAAACGAATCTGATTTTGAAGAAACTTTGGGAATTGATGGGTTTGTGATTGCAAGCCTGCAGTTATTACAGGTCAATATAGGGAAACATATATGTTATAGACTGACTGCGGAGGAGGACTGCATCATTTGTTGGGGGAAGAAAAACATTTTTTTCTAGCCTTTGTTTTTTTCCTTTCTCTCTCTTTTTTTATGACTTTTTTTCATCATTTTCCCTTATTCAGCTGAGTCCCTCTCTTTCCAGCTCTGTTTCTCTCTCAGCTCGGCATCCCCTCTCATATTCTCTTTTAATCTATGATGGATGCCAGCAACACCCGTTAAGGGTGAACTCTGTGGAGCACAGTGGGCTCGCTCAGCATACTATGATTCATGGCTTCTCCTAGCACCGAATGGAGCGCTGTGGAGACTGTGGGAGGGAATGTGTTTGTGTGTGTGGGGCTTTGTGTGTGTGTGTGAGTGAGTGAGTGAGTTTGTGTATTTGTGTGTGAGTATGCTGCTGGTGCAAACGAGGTTAAATGTGACGTGTTGTCGGGGCTGCCTTGTGCATTATCACCATATGGCAGACCTCTCATCAGCCTTGCCACCTGGCTGTTGGAGTACTCTGCTGCTCCGTTCTCCAACCGTTTCTTTCCTTCTTTCATTTATGGATGAAGGTTTCCTATGCTTGTAGAATTACTACTTTCCAGGAATTCAACAAGGGAAAAAAAGGATCCCATCCTCTAAATGAAGTTTGATTTCAATACAGAGCTTTCTGGATAATCTGATTTAAAACTAGCCATTATCTTATTTGCTCATTGAAACAGTTTTCATACTGGCTCTCAGGAGCTTCCCAAGGGGTTCAAAAAGAGGTTGGATGTAAAACCTCCTCTGTTTAATCAGGTAGCCTGATCCCCACTGGGCCTAATGGCACCTCTCGGACATTAAGCTGTTACTTCAGGGCTTCAGACTGTCTGCACTTGACCTGTTAAATGATGCCCTGCACTCTGATTTCCTAATGGAGCCTCTATCTTCACATTTGATTAAGTCTGGTTTCAAACTTTATTTTACAGATTGAACATTTAGTTAGTGTATTGTTGTACTTTGAATATTTTTTAATTTGAAAAAAAGTTATGTGTTTAATTTTATTTGTTATTTGTTTGCATTTGTGTGGGAATTTCATCATTTTTTCGACAGCTGACTTGAGAGATAACAGGAAAGGAGAGAGAAATGGGAAATAACTTGACATGCTGGACATTAAAAAACTAAAACTGTTGATGTGGTTGTTAGAGCTTTAATCCCCGGCACAAAGCTGCTATTTTAGCATGAAAAACAGTTGGAGGAAATTACAGGAAAAGTCGATCCAGTTATTTAACAGTAATAATGGAATTTCATGGTTGGATTTAAATATATACAGGTAGATACAACAGTTGTTTGTTTGAAGAAGACAGTCCTTATGGAGTACATACAGTCTTATTTATGGACCATAGAGATGCACACACTGTTGTTTTTGTGCAGTTGATTTTTGAAAAAGCGTCCTGATGAGATTTTATTTTTCTGCGTTCAGTTGAGGTTTATATGTCTGTCTCTGCTTCCTTCCATCCTCCCTCTGTTGTCTACTTGCTACATTCCCACAGTACTGCCAGGTAGGAAGGGTTGGAAGAGTATTAAGTCCCTGCTGGAATAGTTTATCTCTCAGCGGTCTGCAGAAGCCATCAGTTCAACATCAGCTCCCTGACTGACACCTCTCACATCTCCCTGCTGGACCTGACCCAAGTCAACAAGCTGCCCCAAGAACTCTGGGCTGTCAGGAAGAAAATTAATGCTGTTCGGTTTTATAACGAAGGGTTAGAGATTAGAGATCAGACTGAGCAATGGTATTATAATGATACAGTTGATAGTGAAAAAAAAAAAACATCCTCTGCCTCAATCACAATGCTGTCAGTGCATGTTTCTGTCTCTGGCACTCTTTGTTTCGTCGCCTGCCTGCCTGACTGCCTCTTTTCTTCTTCTGCTTTTTCCATTTTCCTCGCCCTCCATTGTTATTTATCGCAGCCTTTCTCATATGTCGCCCCAATTCTGCCTCTGCTGGATTTTTTTTTTTTTCCAGAGGAGATTATTTGCCTTTTTCAATTGCATCCTCTTTGTTTTTCTCTCTCCCCTCTCTTTCTCTCCCTCTTTCTCTCTCTCTCTGTTTCTCTGTTTTCTCCCACTTTCTCACACCCTCTAACCTTCCCTCACACTCACCCAGGAGTTAGCAGTCGCCAGACAGTGCAATTTAGATCAATAGCTGGGAGCATCCACCCTGAGCCACAGCATGCACCTCCACAGTCAGCTGTTGGCTGAAGAGGAGAGAAGAGAAGCCAAAGCCAGGAAGGCAAAGATGAAACCTAGAGATTTCGATGCATTATCTCCATAGTTCCAGACTGCAAGCTATTATTCTGAGGCTGTTCAAATTTATCTCTCCCATTTGGCAACCTGATCCTGTCTGTATTTGAACTCTCTTTAACATTGATACATGTTGCATCAGGAGGAAATTAAGCTGACTGAGATGCAGAAGAGCTAAAGATGGGCTAATGATGGCTAACATTAGCCTTAAGGGATAAGTGTGGCATATAAACACTCAGACATAAAGAGCTCAGCCTGAGAAGATGTGTTTTTGTTCGACACAGTAACATCCATTAGCATAAATTAATGATGAATGCAAACAGAAATCGGACATACAGACGGACCAATAGCCAGACAGCCTGGCAAACAAACAGATAAATACAACAGTGAGGCTCTCTCTCTCTATCCCCCTGTGGCCGTCCAAGCAGTAGGAATAAATTGCCTGGCTCATTAAGATTCATGTCGGCCATCCAAAACTATCTCATTTCCTCTCTGCTTTACATTTATCAAAATGTCAGTTTGCTATAATGTAGCTCACTGCTTCATAATTCACAGCAGTAAGTACATTGAGGGTTAGTGTGTCCTGCTCTAGCGCATTCTGGATGAATGGCACTAAGTATTGCTGACTAAATTAGGATAGCATCAGAGATGCGTGCAGGAAAAACTGCATGTTAAGTGAAAAGCTGCCTCTTCTTTTTGTCCTAATGCTAAGGAGATGCTGTGGTTGGCTCTTGTTTCACTAATGGCACCGAGCAACAGCTACAACCGGATCTTCCCAGAGGCGTCTGCAGAGCACTGCTGAAAAGAGATCAATCTCTCTGGACAAAGCGTGCCAGTTGGTGGAGAAAATGGAAGACAATGAATTGTGGTTATTACTGTTACATTTGCTTAGTCTTCTCCAGTCTTTCTACTGTGATTTACAGTGTATCTCCAGGAGTTTCTCTTAAAAACAACCTCATCAGAGTCTCAGTCAGCGGCCTCTGTATTTTCAGAGGAGCCCCTGGACTCTTACTGTAACACACTCTCCTGCTTTATAATAAGTAGCTTACTGCTCAGCAGCAACATTACAGCTTGTATCTATAAATAAAAAGATGATAAGCTACACACATGGCTATAAAATAAGAAGGAAATGTTGATGATTGGTCACTCTATTTTTCTCTAAAGAGGATGCCAGAGAGGGGAAAAGTTTGCACTATATTTTAAGGGATTTTTGCCTTTATTTTCAATTAGTTGCCTTGTTGAGGTAAAGAGCTAATCTTGTATCTGCTTATTTAAGTTTCTTCTGCTCCTTATGTTTTTCAATGGTTTGTTGATTTACTCAGTTTTCCACTTTCTCCTTTGTTCTATATCTTTTTTTGTTCCTGCCGTGGTTTTTTTTCTTCATTGATCACCTTCTTTTCACCTCGCTTTTTATTTCTTATATCTGAAGTTCGTGTTTTTGCTTTTAGGTCCCTTTTTGTTTTCTTGACATCCTCATAATCGCTATGTCCTTCACCTGAAGGTGTTGCCATCACAGTGACTGTTATCACCAACCAATGGGCCAAAACTAAAGATATTGAGTACTAAAAGAAAAAAAAAGTGGCAAGGACACATATTTGAGGATCTGGAAATGAAGAATCTGTGGTATGTTTGCTTAAAGTTTACTTAAAGCTTATTTGATTTTAAAAAAGTTAATTATTTTGTCAGTTTCAATTTATTGACAGACATTTCAGCTCTAAATATATATCTACTGTCTTCCTGTTCTTAAAAGATTATATTAATGCAAACAAATGTTGGGTGATATGAATATCTAGTTGTTTTAGGCTATTTACTTCCATTTTTTTGTGATGTATGCATGACAAACATGCTTTAGCCAAATGTTTTTTGAAGCAACCTTAATGTCACTAAAGTCCCAGTGAGTTGAGTTGAAGAGACAGAAAAACACTTGACACATTAGGGACATTCTTGCCATGAATATCACTGTGCTGTTTCCCTTTTTTTTCTTAACTTTGTTTCATGCTTTTAAACTCAATTCCTATCTGTGACCAAAGCTGAGAATTGGTTTAGAGAAAGAACATTACTTTTACAGCCACACTGTATTTCAAATGTGATGCTGAAATGCTGAAACAATTATAACAGTCTGTCTCCTGATAAGAGCTGTCATTGTCATCCTTCATAAACAGATTTATAGCTCGAGCAAAGAGCCATAATGGAATAGCAGACAGAATATGAAAGGTGATATTGCCCCAGGGAGCTGTCTGGAACGTTAGACTCCTGGAAAGTGGAAACTGGAGTTCAGTTCAGACACCCCAGATTAAAGACAAGAACCATCAATATTAGTCTACTCAGTACGGATAAATCAAGCAGTTATTGTCTCCCAGTGTCCTCGCAGGCATGCAGGGAAGGAGAGGGGGGGGTGAGGAAAACTGGGACTGACAGACAGTAGAAAGGCAAAGGAAATTTCATAAATAAAGTTAAGTGCTTGTACAATGGCCTCAGATTTTTTGTATCGATTGCCTCCTCTCAATTTCCATGTATTCAAGCTGCAAAAAAAGCCGCCCTTTTAAAAGGCCCAATTATGAAATCAGAATCAGAATCAGCTTTATTGGCCAAGTACGTTAACAACATACAAGGAATTTGGTTTCGGCAGGTGGTGTCACTCACGGAATGAACAGCAGCCATGTGCAAAAATCTAAACATGAATAATGGAAACAAAATATATACACCTATGCAGAAAAATAAATATATACACAGTTGGTGCAAAGTACACAATGTAGTGCAAATTGAATGAGTGCCCTGCTAATGTGAATGTATGACCATTCAACAGTGCAGCAGGTCCATAGTTCAGCTATTTACTACAGTTAAGGAATAATTAGACACTATAGGCTATAATGTAAATGTTGTGTTTCTGCCTCAAGTATGGAAATGGATCCAGTGGAAGATTAGAGTAAAGAATACAAATATGTGCAATGTTAACACATTTTTAGCTGGTACATCTCAAAATGGAAGTTTCCCTGCTTTTAAAAAAACACGTTAACTGCCATTTAAAAAAAAATTGAAAAACTAAATTTACCATGAATAATTTGTTCAAAGTAGACTCATGAATATCAGCATTTCATCACCACAATAGCTATAAATGAACACACATCCCTTTGTTTAATCCACACACAGAAATGTGTAAAGAGCAATGTGTAGTTTTCATGAAGACTCCTGTGCTGTTTCTTTATGAACAGTTGTTCTTTTAAAAGCTAAACAATGGTTGTTTGGTTGCTTTTACATTTCTATTTGTGTATGTGATGAACATAAGAGATCCAGCATGCTTTTAAGTGAACTAATGTGGTGTTGTAGATGTATTTTGTTCTGTTCCCCTCTTGCTAAGCAGACAACATCCTGACAGCTTCATACGCATAGATAACAACCCTGAAACCTTTGGAATCATGGAAATACAGACATCCTCAAGTATTAGTTTTAGAAGCTGAACAACTGAGCTGGAATGAGTTGTTGTGGTTTGGTCAGATTGGATTGACAGTGGTGGCAAGGTGGTACAAGGTGCTGTAAAATGTTAAACTTGTTGTAAAACTGCAATGCTGAAACATCTATCTATCTATCTATCTATCTATCTATCTATCTATCTATCTATCTATCTATCTATCTATCTATCTATATATCTA
>JAQMCX010000045.1:6369689-6381308 GCA_029814765.1 Acanthurus leucopareius | reverse complement strand
TTCTGAGATGGCTGCACACATAGTAATATTCCCTCCTCGTTGGCCTGGGACATCAATGGTTGCTCTCTGTCCAATGCAATTCCACGCCTTCTACCTTTTGCCAGATTGAAACCCCCCTCATCAAGGTATATGAATGTGTGCAGCGGTTCTCTGGCCTTCAGCTCCAGTACACGCTTCATCACAGAAGAGGGAGCGAGAAAAACTATAACAACTTTTCCTGTGTAACATAATGCATTTTGGACAACATGTCGTACAGTATGCACTGTGAATACACATACACAGAACTGTCATGTAAGTGTAGTGCATGGCACTACACAAAGTAAACAGTTTACAGCACTGAACATTAGAGTATGTGTAGAACACATACATGCTTCACCTATACATACTGGTGACGGATCTCCTTCACTCTGTCGCTGTTCCGTTCAAATGACACATTGTACAATTGTTTCATGCGCATTTCATTTCTCCTGAGCACTCTGTCAATTGTAGCTATTGAAACAGATTCAATATTCTCAAAGATGTTGTCATCCTCTATAAAAGCACTTTGTATCTCTCTCAACCTTATGGCATTGTTTGCAATCACCATTGCACAAATGGCTTCCTCATGTTGCGGAGTAAAAAGGGGCCCTCTACCACCTCTGCAAGGTTGTCTTGCAATCCTATGTGGTGTGGAGTAAAATTACAGTAAACATGGCAAATCTTTACTGTAACACTACTGTAAACTACAATACACTAAACCTGCTGCAGTAAAGCTGTTAGTCTAAATGTAAAATGTAAAAAGTGACAAGTTCTTTCCTCACTGCAAGCTTCATGTATGACAGTAGTGTAGTGCAGATTGTTTAGTTCTGAATTACTGTCCATTATACACACCTGCTCTCCTGACAAAATGTTTGAATTATTGAATTTACAGTGGTTCTCCCAACATTTAGCTGCACATTTGGCTCCTGTTTCCATCAGGAATCCACCTATGTACTTGGAGAAGTGGCTTATCATTGGTTGAAACTAATGCTTCACACACCCCTTCTCATCAGTGAAAGCTGAGGTTCACCTGAGCGAAATTGTGTAATTTAGGAGACATTTCAGGAAAAAAGAAGATAAAAAAAATGTATAAAATTTGCTTTACAGATTTTGTCAACTAGTTCAACATTGTATGTAATGACTCAAGCAATGAAATGAGGACTATTAGTTTTATGGGGAATGACTATTCAGCATTCACAAGTTTAGTTCATTTTGACTGACGTGACATAAGCAAATGATAATGTTATAAAACAGCAGAGAATTGTATGAAAGCAATTGATGCATGTCCGAAAGCATTTGCAATTTGTTGGAGAGGAATGAGAAACTGCTGCTATGATGTGTTCAAATGACTAAATGTTGTGGAAGTTGAACTAACTGTTGTGCAAATCTTAATAGTGATGTGAGAAATGCACCAAAGCGACTGAGAAAAACTGTAAGTTCCTTACTCACCCACCTCATATAGTTCAGCTCAGCAACAACACATATGTGAAACCTTTGTGTACGTGCGGAAAGCAGTTGCTGAAGACACACTGTTACTTTTGCTAACACTGGTTTGATACCTTTTAATGATTATTGTAAGCGCTATTGGTCACTTTCTCAAATAATTTTTGGTATTAGTTTCTTCTTACCTTGCAATTACAATCAAATGCTGCCATGATAACTCAAGAACAAGTTGACTCTTCTCAGACTTTTTGTGTTTCCAGTGTTTTCTTCTCTTCCTTCATCAGTGCCATTATTATGCTAATGGTCACTGTCATGATTATTATTATCAATGTCATTATTTTCATCATCTACATCATCAGCAATATTTTTATACCCATCATCATCATCATCATCATCTTTGCCATTAGAATCATCATAATCTCCTTCATTATCATCATCAGTGTCATCACTTGCACATTTTGGTGTGAGAAAGCCCAGAGCAATAATGAAAAAAATAAGAGAAAAAAAATAGAAGCTTGAAAGAGAATAAAAATTAATGACTTACATAAGATGAATGTGAAAAAGGAAATAGAGAAACGTACTTTCCGATGCATATTTGCCATCAAAGAAACATTTATTTAATATAAATGTTATGCTTGCATGATAATGGGAATCAATGTACAATTTGTGCCACATGTCGTGCTGTTTTGAAGATTTCCCTGAATACATTACAAAAGAACACTAACCATATCATATCCACTGCGCTCAATATCTTTAATCCACCCAAAGGTTTATTTATGTTATGTGATGGGTCATGGAAATTTCAATCATGCCAATGCTTCTGAACTTTGGATGGAAATACAATGTTTCTGAAAACAATTACTCTGCCCGCTTTCCAATAATCTATATATCACCTCTGTTTCTCGATGTCATGCTGAGATTGTGAGATGTGAGACAATGGCGTGATTTTTAGCTTATTTTAGCTATTCAGCTTCTATCAGTATGATAATACAGGTGTACTATTCAGAGAGCACCTAGTGAGACCTTTGTGACATCGTGTCAAACAGAGTCAGCCTCTGCAGCCAATGAATATTCATATTTTATCTCTTTCATCATCATCTTTATCTCTCCTTCCTTCCTGTCTTTCTCAGGGCAATGTGACCTTTTCTTGCGCTGAGCCAGTTTCAGTCTCCGTGACGTTCACTGACACCCACAGCTTCCTGCAGTTGCCGGGACTGACACTGTGGGCGTCAGGGGTCTTCTCTGTGGCACTGCAGTTCCGGACGTGGAATAAGGCAGGGCTTCTGTTGACCTTTGACCTCTGGCAGCAGGAGGGCACTGTTTGGCTGTACCTGAGTGAGGCCAGACTCCGCCTCCAGATCGTTAAAGCTGGCAGGACCCAGCTGGAGCTCAGTGCAGGTCAGATTAGTTGTAATATAGCATTTAAAACTTTGGAATGTGAATCTGTTGACTGTGTTGTTTGTTGTTTTACAGAAATGCTACAGAGAGAAAAAGCGAAAAAGCACAGTGTCCCATTCACACAAAGTCATTATTTCCTGTGGAGGAAGTTGTTCTGCTGAGCTGTCATTTATATTCAGTTATAGTCTGTAGCAACTAACCCAGTTTTTGCAAAGTATTCACTCTTTAGCACAATGTCTGAAAACACTGTGAAACTTTTTAGCACAAAGTAACTCTAACAGGATGATCATCACTCCATTCTGATAAGTTTTTGTAAATGCTGGAGAAGTCAATGAGTCCAGACTTCATTAAAAAAGATTTCCCCACTCTATGATCTCTATGATCAGTGTTTCCTTTCTGAGCTGTTAGTCTATCAGACTTTCATTAGAAGACACATGTATGACTGAAAGCTCAGAACGTTCCGTGAAAACTGCAAAGATCTAAATATGCAGACTTTTTTTTCTTGTTCACTATTTAATATACCTTCCACGACTAATTATAATCTTGTGATTTCTTGGCTTCTCATTATTACAGTCATTAAGGTATGAAACACAAACTTACCCCACACTTACATCACAACCCCACACAACTCCACGAGTCAAAAAACACCTTCATCGGGTTAAAGAAACTGAAAAAAAGGGCCATGATCCTGATTTGCAGCTACACCCAAACAGCAAAAATACGATAAAATCGATCACAGGTCACAATAAAAGCTTGCTAAACACAGATTGATTAATTAGAATATTTGCATCTGTGCTTGTGTTTGCATGAAGGCTCTGGTCTGAATGATGGTCAGTGGCATTCTGTGGAGCTCGACTGCAGACAAGATCATCTGAGCATCACAGTGGACACGGACGAAGGAGCTACAGCTCACACCAGCATCGCACTGCCTCTGACTGCAGACAGCCAACTCTTCTTCGGTGGTGAGAAGACGTGAATGAATATGTCTGTCTTGTGTGTTGTGTGTTTAATCTGTATCTTTTGTGTTTACATGTGTGGTGTGTGTAGGTGTGTAGATGTGTATCTTCAACTAAAAGCCTGCTCTTGTCAAATATTTTAATTGCACCTCAAGTATTTTGCTCTTAAAGCCAGAAAACTGCTGACATAAACACTCTGGACTGGTTAAAATTCATGGTGGTACTCGTGTAATAATGATCATCTCCAGATCTCCTTCGGAGGTTTAGTGCCACCCAGAGAGGGATGAAGTCATAAAGCTGCTTAGTCTCTCCCTCCTCGCTCCCTCCTCCTCTTTCCTCTCACTTTCTTTGACTTTCTTTCTCCTTCACTTTTTTCTTGCCTCTCTCCTGGTTTCCTCTCTGCTTTTTCCTCTTCTTCCTTCCTTAACCCCATTTCCTTACCCTCCAATCACCTACCTTTGCATTTTTCTCAAGCTTTTTTTCTCCCATTTTCTCCTCTTCTGTTTGTGCAGTGATTATGTTCTCCTAAGACTATAGTCTAGAAAACATTCGCTTTGTAAACTCACACACAAATAAAGCCTGCGAGATTAAACAGTACCGCAAAAAAACACAAGAACCCAAAACTTTCTGTGAGTTTATACTCCAGTTACAAATTAGAGTGATTTTTAATCCTCAAAGCGAACCATTACTGATGCAACTTCATTGCTATGACTTAATGTATTGACACCACATTTTGAAAATTACCTTCATGCGTCATTGTTGCTGCCAAAAGGAAAAAAAAAAAAAAAAACAGCTCCCACAAAATCTTATTTTGAGCTTCTAAAATTCAAAGTGATAATAAACAGTGACTCATCTTTTCTCCCTAACCCTGCTGGAAGGTGTTGGACTGTGCGCCTGATGGGCTCACTGTAATTAGAGCGATGCAGAGCCTGAAGCAGGAGCAGGAATGCTCATATTTGGCCACAGAATGCCACCACCCGAGATCAACCACAAGAATGAGTCACTGATACATAAGACGAGGAGCTCATTCACTCACTTTGGCAAAAGGTGGTTTAATGTGACAGCCACCTCAGCTGCACTGATACCGAGGGCTGAGATGAGAGTAAACATCATGTACTGTACAGTGAGGAAGAGGGGAACAAAATATGCATTTAAACTCAGAACTTGATTGTAAAAAATAGTATGTTCTGCAGTGGTGGTGGAACAGTAAGCCTCTTTCCCATATTAAATCAAAAATAAGAGAACCAGAAGCTTGAAAGCCTAGTTTTGTCCTCTGGAGACAAAGAGCAGTGAGGTGCATTCTTCAGAAAGAGAACAATCCACACCTCTAAACGCTAATCATTTTTAACACCACAAGCTAAGAGTAAACTGTTAAGCAAATGCTGTGATTATTATATATTCTGTATGACAGTGACGGTTACAGAGTCTGTTGGCCTAATTCATCCTTCATCACAAGTGATGCGAAGTGGCATAAATTCTCAACTTGCGTTTCAGTGGAAAAATATTCAGCGTTCTTCACAGCCTGTCACTCAGTGAGGATTTCACGCTGCTATTCAACAATAAATCATTATCACTTCCTACATATTGCAGTGAGGATTAAACCTCATATTAAAACTGGCATCCATAACTTTCCACATGAAATGAAAGTGTTAGACACATATTTGACACTGTGGACCTTCTGGTATCACCTGACAGAAGATAAAGAGCAAGCAGGTGTCTCAGCTTATCCAACACTACTAATGCACCTTATATAAGAGCAATGTATACTCATTAAAAGGCATTGCTGATTTTAACTTGATTTTAGATTTTACACGACAACTAAAATCACCCTTATCAGATTTTTTTTTTCCTTTTTGCACATTGTATTTAATTTGTGCAACATACAAACATATTAATGAGTTTATTATGACCACACTGCTGTTTTGACACTCCAGTGAGAATGGATGTTTTCAGCTGGGTCAGTATTCTACAGCTGCTGCTTTATTAGGTCTCTCTATCTTGATGAATGTAAGGTATGAATAACTTATTTTATTATTTAAATCTGATTCAAAGTACTTGTCCATGACGTGACATAGAGATCTATGTCTATGCTCAGAGTGGATAAAAAAAAGCGGCTGCTACTTCCTTATTCACTGCACATTTATTAAACCCCATCAAGCGTTTATAAAAGCCTGATGGGGTTTATTAAATGCCTGGTGGTGGTGGAGTTTATTAAGGCCAGTGATTATGTTGGCTTGTGTGCATCCCTGGATACTTTCTCTTCTCTTTAGTTTTTATATGACACAAACAAAGCACCCTGAGCACTAACAGAGAAAAAGGGGCAGGTGTGAGTGGGAACAGGTAAACATTATGTAGTGCCCCCTGGTAGGCCTGAGGCAGTTTTTAAAGGGCATATAAATCACCCATAGAACCTTATATGGAGAGAGAGAGAAAGGAGTAGCCCACCGCTGCCGGCTTGCAAGAGGGAAAAAAAGCACACCAAAAAGTAAAATGTTGAAGTAGCTGCACAGCATACCAGTGAATACTAGCCCATCTCTCATATAATGAGATATGTCGTGAACTACATAATATCTGTGTTTTCTATTACATCAGTCATCAAAAAAATAACATTGTTAACAATAGTTAGACACAATTTAAACAGACTTATTTCATTTAAATTCATTTGATTCCATGTGTATTGATCATTCCACCAAGAAAACCACACAGCCCATTCATTGTCTGGCTGTTTTATGCGTTTTATCTTCAGGTTGTCCTGCTGAGGAGAGCAGTCAGGAGTGCAGAAACGCCTTCAATGTGTTCCAGGGCTGCATGCGTCTGTTGACTCTGGATAACCAACCTGTTGACCTGATCAAGGTGCAACAAAGGCTGCTGGGAAACTACAGTCACTTGCAGATCGATATGTGTGGCATCATCGACAGGTCAGTCTCCAAAAGTAACACCTGAGTTACGGCCTTTAGTGTTGTTTTTCCTGATTAACAGACACATCACACTGTTAACTGCTTGTAATGCTCTGTAGGCAAACGTGCTTTCATGTGTCATCAACCCTCTTGAGTGTTTCTATTTTTGCCACCTTGTTCTTGGTGTTTCTTTGTGAGTCGTTATGGTTCAAGTCAGTCATTTTGGATTTTCAAAACAGGAATAAGGACTCACCTTGAGATTAATTTGCATTTCATACCTGGTTTGGACCACCTATGTAAACACATCAGAAACTGTTTTTTTTTCTTTTATCCTCTTAATAAAGCACATGGATGAAAAATTTTATTTTATTAGTGAAAGTCCTCTTTGAAGTCAACTGAGAACCCAAGTGCAGATAAAGGCAGCAGGTAGCTGTTCTTAACTTACTTCTGTTGATTCAAGAGGAACATTTCATAAGACTCGGGAGTGTAGCGCTCTTGTTATTTTTCACATTTTTTAGGAAATAAATTATATATGTGATGCATCTGTAAAGTTTTAGAAACAAATGTTCACGGGTTGTTTGAGTTTTTTGAGAGAAGCAAAGAGGGAAAAAGAGCAAGTTAGCGAAATACATTTAATAGCAGCCAGAACTGACACAATATAGTTACCCTAACACAAAAGAAATCAATATAAGACATAACTCTGATTGGCCGAAGCATTCTACAGTGGACAGAAGCTGGTACCTTGGACAGTTTCCTTTGCTGCCAACTTACTGCAGGATCAGGACCTTGGAGAGCGCTGCAGAGTGCAGTCTGAAATAACATTGCAGAGGTTGCTGCAACTGCAGGCATATTTTTACTGTATCTTTAAAAAAATAAAGATGTATGCATGTGCTTTGCGGCGGGTGTGTTGTGTGGGTTTTTATGTACAGCACAAAAATGCACAGTTCTTTACTCAGACAGACAGGATGACAGAAATAAAATACACTTTCTCAACTACAGTAAAGTAATGGGGTGAATGAAAGATGAAAACCAAATGTTTCTTTTAATGGGTGTCACCTCAGATTAAGATTAAAGAGGTGTCAAAATATACCACCTGACAGCTGACTGACTAACTTTTTAAACAAGAAGACTTTTGGGAGGAGAATACTTCTTAAAACTACACTTCCTCTGCACAAAGTAATGCATGTCTCCAAATCCAAAAAATCTCTCTGTGGGGGCTACATCACTTGTTTGGAATGGAGTGTTGAGATAAATCCCTCTGTGAGCAGAAGAGAAATCAGAGGTTGATAATGGAGCACCAGAAGCCTTTTATTAAACCAAAACTTCCATTTTTGGCCACTTGCTACGACTACTTACATTCCTTAGAAGTGTGTGAGAGTCATATATAATACTAAATGGATTAGTAACACAGATGAGGCAAATTTGGAAAGGAGGTTCTTTTTTAAGTTGTTATAAAGAGACTAAACTTCAAGGAAACCACAACATGCACAGCTGGAATGTTAGGGATTGCCAATGGGTTTTATGTTCTGCCACTAATAAGACAAGTATTCACAATAAAACAATAAAAGTTTTTCTCATTTCTCTCATGATTAGTGTTGCACTTTCCAATTGTTTCCAAGACATTAAATGACTCATTTGCAGAAACTTTCCAACTGTAACTTCATAGACCTAAAACCCAACTGAAGCAAGAATGTGATGTTGCACTATGAGGCACGTGAAGGTTGGGTCAGGTCTTGGTCAGATTTCCAATAGAAGGAAAATGCTAGCCTGGTAATAAACATTCTTAAATAACATATAAAAGTACATTAAAATGTTTTTTAAAAGATATGAAGAGGAAATTGGCAATGCAGGAACAGAATCTTCATTGGTTTGTTGATCAGCACTGCCTGTAGTTTCATATTTTGATCTCAGTGTTGTGATCCTGTTGAGTTGTGCTGGATGGATCTACAAACTGGATATAACTGGGTAGACCTATAACCAATTCTAAACCTAAGTGTAAGCCTTAGTCAGCATAGTGACATTATATAGTCCATAAAGTTGTCAGACTGGTATTTGTATGAAACCAGCTTCTTTCTTTTAGTCAGAAAGTGTAACGGCAGACCCAGAGACAACGCGAAAAGAGTGTAACATCATAAAGAGAGGTATGACACAATGAGTCCATAAATGCTTTTCTGGTTTTGCACTCAGTCGTATATGTGAAAAATGATGCAAGCAGTTATGCAGAGCATACAAGAAGGCAGAATTCGCTTGTCAGATTTTAAGTTTTGGAAAATTCAAACAAAGGGTCAGACACAAAGTCAAACCTTAAGATAAAAGAAGTGTGACATAAATTGGTTTCAGATGTTGTGCGATGATCCAACAAGCACTTTTCTTGAAGCACCCTGACACCTTTAGGACACTGTAAAGTCTTTGAATGCCCCCCTGGATGTATAACACTGCAAAAGTATAAGTACTGATGCGAGAAAAAATAAGCTGTCAGACAATAGTTTTTGGAACTCTTAGCTTCTCTCTCGTTCTTGTTATTTCAACAGTACAACTTGTCAAAACTCACACACACATTCACAACTGAAGAGAGACTCAGGTCACTAAGAGGTCCTCTCTTCTTCTCGTGGCTGACTGTTTTTGTATTTTTGTATCTGTCAGTCACTGACTTTATGACATGTGTGTTGCTCACTGTGACCAGAGACTCACACACATTTTATGAAAATGTTTTACTCTTGTTCTATTGAATCAGTGCTCACTTTTTCCTTTATTTGTTGGCTTGGGTCACTGTCCCTAAAAAATAGGAACTGACTGCAGGGTATTGTTAAGGTGCGAGGCAAAATTGCATTGAATGATGTTCCTCACTTTCATAAGGTGAAGTCTTTAAGAAGGCCCAGTCGATTCTGGCTGACCTGAACTCTTTAGTAAGTTCTCTCTGTTGCCACTGAGCAGCAGATTTATTGAGCCAAAATACGGGACTAACAGACTTAAGAACTCATTTGTTCCTGTTTTCATCAGGCTCTTAAATGATACGAAGTGATTTCAAATGTTATTTACTTATACTGTTTTATATTGTATTTACTGTTGCACAAAATGTACAGCTGCTAGCTGCACAAGAATTTGCCCCTTGTGGGGATACTAAAGATTGTTTGAATTGTAGACACATCCATCTAACCCTTTGCCTGTGTGTGTGTATGTATGTGTTTGCGTGTGATAGCTTATCCAGGACCAAATGCAAATTACATACCTTTCCTCTCCCTCTCTCTCTTATGCTGTTCAGTAGACTGCAGGTATTTGAAGTCTTTGTAGGACATCCCAGTCTACCTGTCCAGTAATACTGTGCAGATCGTAGGAGGAGCAGTGCTGTGTTAGTTTAGCTAGAAGGCAGTAATAGAAACATGGAAGATTGGAAGCAAGACCTGTGATCCAAGCTGTGTTATAGGAAACTGTCACACCACACTATAAACTTTCAGATAAGCTCCTGTGTCTTCACTCAGTTAATCCAGTATTTCTATGATCTGAGCTGTGCTGCAGAATGCCGACACGTTTCACTGCAATCTGTTAGTCAAGCTACGAGCCCTCAAAGGATTTATGTAGAGCAAAGTGTTTGCAAAGTTAAAAAACTTTTTAGCCCTGAAAAGATTTACAGTAGACTTACTGATACAGGCTACAGTACAGTTCACCGTTTGACCCGTGCTGGTGTTTCTCCCCCCTGTGTTCCTGTTTAAGGCTGCTGTGGTAGTAATCTGTCGACAGCGCTCTGGATGTCGAGACAATGATGGAAAACTCCACCAACTCTGCTGGAAAAGGTTGCCCGTTGTGGCTGCAGATGGTTCTTGCCAAAAGTTGAATTCTCCCAACTTCTGCCAAGTTCAGTGAGTGTAGGGACAAAGAGGATGTTGGAAAAATCCAGTAAAACAAAGATATTTGTATACAGGCTCTCCCTATTCTTACAATGAAGATGAAGTATTTCCTTCAGGCATTAATTATAAAACCTGCATGGCAGAAGCTTGATAGCAAATGGTGGTTTTCTTGTGTGCATGCTCTCCATTTAATTTTTCAGAGGAAATTAGTTTAATTACAATGTTGATGATTAGTCTTCAATTGGAGGTGAATGACAGAATGAAGAAGAGATTAAGCTCAATAAACATGTTATCAGTGTTTTGCTTTTTCTGTTTTATTAAGAACGTATCTGTTAAACTGTGAAGACAAAGTAGAAACCACAGTGGGGAAACATTCCAAATAATTCCTTAAAAAAATATTCAGTATTTTCAGGTTTATACTCGTATGCTTTTCTTGCTGAGAGTTAGATTGCAAGAGATCACTCACATGCCTGCTGGCTTTGCACAATGGAAACAAAACAGCCAGCCCACCTTTTTAATTAAGTTCCAGCCCATCTAAAGCGAACTTGAATTAAATTACATGGTATATCTTGTTTGTTGAATGTGTACGAGAAATTGCAAACACATTGCCAGACTATTTTTTGTTCAGAAGCAGTCACTTTTTGGAGTCTGCATCCCTTAAAAAACCCCAAATTTAATGTTCATAGACTAAAACATTTCAGCTCTGGACCAAAACTGTTTCATTTGAAAAAGTTATGGAGGCTGAGACAACACAGGATTGGAAAATAAAAAACTAAGAAGATGAAATTTATCAATAGCAAAGCTTCATTTGTATTGATTTTTAATGATCCCTCCTTTTGTTTATCAAAATCATTTTGCATTAGGAGAGCAGATCACTTTGTGACCTATTGTCATGATTTCAACCAGCATTGTTTTTTTAACTCTGTGGTGTAAAAGCAGCACCTTTTTAGATTCTTTTTTTTTTTTTTTTTTTTTTTTTTTACAGTGTTCATATTTTGTTCAGGTTCACTGTCCACATACAGTTGTTATGCAGTTAAAGCCGAACCATCCAGCCTTCCCCCC
>JAQMCX010000045.1:6349214-6369589 GCA_029814765.1 Acanthurus leucopareius | reverse complement strand
CACACTCCTTCCCCACCCGACGCCCTTACGTTCTTTTCAACCAGCATTTTTTTTTTAACTCTGTTGTTTTAAACCAGAAACTTTTTTGTTTCTTTTTTTTTTTTTTTTTTTTTTTTTTTACAGTGATCATATTTTGTTCAGGTTCACTGTCTACATACAGTTGATATGCAGTTACAGCCTCTCCATCCAGCCTTCCCTCCATCACTCTCAGAGCTCGTTCTCCCCTCTTCCTTACCTTCATTGCTTCTTTCTTACTCCATCCTGCATCGCTCACGCTCCCTAGCATCCCAACCCTCTGAAGGAAGCTCCATTCTTTTGTCAGTTTGGATGCCTAGCTTTGCTTGAGGGGGGTTTGTGTGAGTGTTTATATGCTTCCTTGTAATTCTATTTTTGTCAGGACCTTTGTGAGTCTTATAGCTTGTAGGTGAGGACGCTTTGGCTCTGGGTAAATGTTAGGCTTAAGGCAAGAAAATGCATTATTTCAGGCTCTTGCGCATGTAGAGGTGCAAACGTGTGTGTGTTGACAGCATCTCTTTAAAATAGTCTTTGGGGAAAATGTATTTGTTGAACTACATTTCACCCCTGTGAGTCAACAAACACATAATTCAAGGGACTGTTTTACGCAGAAATATTAAAACTGGTCCAAGTTTATTTCCTACTTACAGAATACATTATATTAGTGTTTGCTAAAATTGAAAGTTACATTAAATTAATTGGGACTCAAGCTGTGTTTTTTAGCTACTGAGTTAGGATTTATGGAAATGAGATGAACAGATGTTTGCACGTATTATTTTAAGGACATTCTATCCTCTTTGTTCCAAACACTGTACGACTCTTTTATTTTAAATACACATCATTTGCATATGTTATACATTTTTTTCCCAAATTAATATCATATTTTTATTCAATTTGCACATTTCTTTCTCTTTTATTTCTCTCACTAAATTTATTGCGATACACCAACATACCAAGGCAAATTCTTGTTTTGTAAAACATAAACTCACTGAACTAAATCTGTCAATAAATCTGTTTCCGATTCCTATTAGAGTGTGGACTATATTACCCAGTGGTATAGAATTAATCTATGTGGAAGGATTACACAGTTGTATTGTTTATTCATTTAACTGTCAAACTCCTTAGGGTTTGTACATTAATGTGAGATTGTATGGATTTACAAAAAAACATCTTTATCCTCATTATTATGTTTATTGGGTGTTACTGTCGAAGTCAGAATCACTGTTAATGCGGTGCTGTCATGTTTTGCACATTTGCACATCTGTCTGCAATACAAATTAGCTTATTAGTAGTCAGCCACAGCTGATTTTAATTGCACTTGGTCCCAACTTAATATACCATAAATTAGCTGCTCTAAATTAGCTGTTAACTGTTTTGCAGCTGATTAACATTTGAGGGTCTGAACAGCAAATAACCACCCCTCATCTTAACCAGCATCACTTCAGCGACAGAGATTTTCACACTTTCATCCTGTGAAAAAAAACTCTAACAATATCATGCGCTAAACTAGCTGGACAATGACTAGTGTGGCATGTCAGACCAAAACACATCAGCTAATTAGTCTGTTCATTTTTGATTTTTCAAAGGTCATTAACAGGCACTGATCACTATGTTTCTGGATGCTATCATGTATTTATCTAAAAGTAATCACAATGTGACCTCAAACATAACATGAGCAGCATAACAAACATAACATGAGAGTCTTCAAATCTTAACCACTGGTGCTCTTATGTCAGGCATTTTATTAAACACCCCCCATGGAAGATAAACCATGTTGTTTGTGCCACTGAATCATTTAAGCGAACACAGTGGAGCAGTTCAAAGGGCCTGGACCAAGGCAAAGTTAATCCACTATTGAAAAAAGAAGATCAGTGATGGCTATGGGACAAGGACACAAAACTTTATAAGGAAAGTCAAACAAAAAAAAATGCTCTATTGAACACAGTGATAAACACGCTGCTACAAAGTTGAAAAAAGAAGAAAAATGCATAAATTATTAAAAAACTTTGTTTTGTTTGTGAAAACTTAAAAAAGACTTTGATCAGGAGCTGTTTATTGAAAAATGTGTCCTGTGTGCATTTTAAGATCAACTTAGCAGATGGGAGATAAAGGGAAGAAATGCGCTTCCAAATCTTGAAAAAAAAAAAAGGAGATGTTATTCATATGACCCAAAAACATGAAAATAAATTATGAATTATGACTTTGTTCTTTGAAACATAGGTTGGGAGGGAATTCAAAAGTTTTGTCACTGGCTGATGCAATGTTAGTTAACAGGCCGAGATGTTACAAACCAGCTGCCTCTCAGCAAATATGCACCTATGCTCCACTTGACATGAAAGAGACACTTGTGAAATGTTCTCTTAAAAGAACTTTTTTTTGTGTGTTTCAAGACTTTTATTCAGGTCCCTCCTACACACCTGCTCACCAGAACAGTCAGGTGCACTGAAGGCCTGTTGTTTCTTTTCATATCAACATCCTTGAGAAACTTTTCAGAGATAACTTTTGACAGTCACTGAGTCTCTCTGTCTCCATCTGTATCTGTGTCTCTGTCTGTCTCTCTCAGGTGCTCTCCCAGTCACTGTGAACATGGAGGTAGATGCACGCAGTTGTGGAACACCTTCCACTGTAACTGCTCCAGCAGCGGCTATAGAGGAGCCACCTGCCACAGCTGTAAGCAAACCTCAACAGGGCATCTGCAGGTCATAAAAATGCTCACAGTGGCAAATATATTGATGAAACAGAAGTTATTAAAGTGACATTAGTTGACATGCAGTTAGTGAATTTCTGTAGTCTTATTTTCTGTCATCCTTAAGCCGCAAGAACAGGTTTTGTTGAAATTCAAGTGTTATGTAAATAAATGAAATAAGTGCTGAGGGATTATTTAAATGAGATGATTTATTGAAAACTTAATTTATCTGTTTCTTTTTTCAGTCATTTAGGGGCAACGCAACAAGCCGAGTACACAATATTAAAATATCTTATTGTTTCATATTTTAGCAATCAGATGCCATTAGTAGACTCACATTCATCTTTGATGGTGTGTCTGGTTTCCTATTTACTGTACATTAAGTCTAATTTTCAGTCTGTTTTATCTCCACCACTCCTGAATGAAAAATTGGATTCCTTGGCTGCTAAAAGTTTGACCAACCTTAGAGTGAACCAGAACAGTAATGTTGTGTGGGTTGAAGTCAAAAGAAAATGCCAATTTGGACTTAAACAACGGTGATTCATGACTTCACTTTGGCTTGAGCCTTTTGACAGAATATATAATATTTCCCCCTAAGCTCAAAGATGAAAAAGTATGTTATTTTAAAAATTAATGTCCCTACATTTTCCTGATTTAACTAGTATTTACATGATGCAGTCCAGCAAATCGACACTCAACATTTGAGATGTAATTGGTTTCTACCAATCAAACAGCATTCATATAGGCTGTTACTAAGGTTACTAAGCACAAGTGTGGGAAAAATTGATACCAAGGATTTTTTTTTCATGCATTCTGCAGTAGTTGAAATGTTGAACAGGTTGAAAATTCCAGATAGAAGAACAACCTTCCAGCCTCATTTGACCTTTGAAGTTGCTCAAAGAACTCTGTTGTTCAGAAGGCATTGCATTCGGTGAAGAATACAGTATGAAGTGCTTTTGACTTGAAACTCAACTTGTCTGGTCAGAACTTGTCAGCACTGACTCATAACATTTGAGCTAACTTTGCACTGAACTTGAGGTTTGCATGTCTTGACTTGGGACTTTACTCGAAACCTGAGTGCAAAGAGACTTACAGTGACTTGAGTCCAACCTCTGACATTTTTAGTTTTCTGCAAATTAATTCTTCTTATGTTTTAGCTTAAAATTTGAGTTAAGTTGCACTATCAGTTCATAGATGAGGAACTGGATGGATGTCTTGAACTTCAGTGCTATTAGGAATGACTGATAAGTTCATAGTCTATGTGAAAAGGGTCAGTTTCAGAAAACTCCACATTTATTTTTTAACATATCTTCTCCTACATTAACACACTTGGTCCAGCGGCTGTGAGTCATTCAGTTCACTTCTTTGTAGAAAATGGTTTCTTGAGTGGTGCAAAGGAGCAATGATGTTATGAGCTACCTGCAGATCTCACTAAATTGACTTTCTTTGGAGCCTGAGATTCTAGTTGTTTTCACTGTCGTCCTTTGGTCTTTAGTTGGAAGTGGTAGACCCAAGTTAAATCCTATTTACAAATTCTGAGTGATATCTGTTGTGCTCTGCCTCAAAAAAGACAAGGTTTTTTTAACTTCACATGTTTTGCTGAACTCACTCCTCGTCAGCCTCAAAGAGTTTTGGGACGTAGCCAGCAGACACCTTGGTCATTTGATATTCGTTGTGGTTAACTGGATACCAACTCTTTAGCATCTTAAGTGGCCAAAAAACAAAACACAACCATGTGCATTGAACTGTAGTGAGTCCCTCTCTTCATATTATCTCACAGTGCAACATTGGACATTCTGCTGGATACGAAATGTCGGAGAAACATCTAAAAAATTGTAAATGCCTTCAGTTAAATGGAAATAGGTTCAATACAGTATTCCAAACATGCTCTCATTGCATCTGCTTTAATACAGTGAGACCCCATGTCCCCCAAGACCTCATATTCTTTTGTTTTTTCCCCCACTTCATTGTTTTAGAACTTTAATTAGCTGTGTTCAGTAGGGAATAGACTAAAGAGATTGGTGTCACTTTATATTGCTCAGTAAATTAGACTTTCATTTCATTTTAAAGTCTTAAAGGTGCAATAAGCAATTCAGGATACGTAGATGATTGTGTCTCATTCCCAAGGTGTCATTTTAGGTTAGTAGGTCACCCAGACCACCAGCCAAAAACATATATCTTTCTCCAGAATCACTCAATGCATCTAAAGAGCTTTATTTTTTTAGGTTCACACATGCAGATGCCTACTATCTCTGACATTTTTATTTAGCATGTTAAATTTAAATCTGTGTGCATATTTGTGTGACCAATAGTCTAATATGAAGAAAGGCACTAGGTAAGAATAAAAAGGCTGCTTTTCATTGGTCAGATTGGAAATATGACATCACTTTTCTAAACTTTAACTGCTGCAGTTTTATATAATACACAAAACAATTATTAAATCAACTCAGAGTATTTGACACATTTTCTTTTCAAACTGCATCAGGTGCTTAAAGTGCAAATTAAGTTAAACATGCTTTTGGCAGAACTTAGTTTTTTTTTTTTAAAAATAAGTTTTTTCCTCAGAATAATACATTACCTGTAGGACTGAAGACTTGTGGATAAGTCTGCAATGAATTTGATATGCTGCTTCCTTATCAAAAGCAGCTTGTATATAATGCAGAAATAAAGTGTCATTTTATCCACTGAGAGAAAGCTAAAGAGAGAACAAAGGGATGGCATCCCGCTGCAGATGAAAGCTGAAGTTTCTCCTGCTTCCCACATCAAACAGCACACACGAGCCACAATGCCAGAGCAAATCATTTCTACTTACTTTCTATATTAAATTTTTAAAGGCATACATTTTTGGTAAATACATTTCATTTGGAGAGTGAGACACTCTTACAACAAGTTTTTTCCTATGGCGTCCTCGAGTGCTTTGATTAAATTCACCTGCAGGGATGCATATATGATTAAAATTTAATTAAATACAAATACTTAAAAACCTTTGTTTTTTTTTAAACAAATTATTAAATAATATATTTCAAAGAAATGTGCAAAACATTCTTCAGTTTCAGCTACTCCTTTTAGAGGATCTGCTGCTTTTTTCACGGCTGCTTTAATGGGTGACTTACTTTGGAAGGGGTGGGTTAATCCTGTGTACAGCAGCATGTTTGTAATTTTATTGTTGCTGTGAAATGTTTTACAAATTGTTTTTTGGAGTAAAATGGACAAATAGACTACCTCGCTCACACATAAAGATCACAGGAAGTGTGGTTGCAGTGATAAAAAACAAATCCAAGAAACATGGACACAAAGACAACACAAAAAAGGCATCCAAGCTAAAACTGAGAAACATTTATTCACTAAAATGATTTGGCCAACCTCTGACGAATGACTTTATAGCACTCTATACTCTGTATTACTTGATAGTTTTAAAGCATCAAGTGATGTATAAACACAGCTGACTTCAATAACATTTTGAATATATAATGTTTGAAAAATAAAGGATACCACACTGTATCCAAGTAGCCAAGCTGTTTTCATTGAGGTGAATGTTTAAGTTTATTTCAGTCTCTGTCTTAAATTACACTCCTGACAGGCGTTGAATCAACCAATCAGCCTCTTAGAGCCTTTGTAGGGGATTTTCTTGTATCCAGAGAAGCATTATTCCAGCTTAGGGTAGAGAGATGAAGAAAATGGGGCTTAAAAAAGAAGAAAGGACAAGAAGAAGCATACAGACAGAAGATAAGAGCAAGAAGAAAGCATTGAAAAGGAAAGATGAAGGCAGAAAACATGTCAGAAAAGAGGGGTGAGTCCTCAGGCAGGCTGTTCTTTCTACATAAATGGATTTCATCTAAGGGACTGCCTACAGTATTTTAGGTGTTTTAAATTAGAAAGAAAAGAGATTCTGGCTTTGATTACACCGCCAAGCATTGATTGAATCTGTGGTGTGATCAGCTCCCGGCTGGATCAAGGCCAGCCCAGGTTCTCTCTCTCACACACACACACACCTACACACACACACACACACACACACACACACACACACACACACACACCTCACTCTCTGATTGTTGTATTTGGGTCAAAACCTTTCTCACATTGTATCAAGGGACTGTCTGGAGAAAAGTTTTTGACTGACATGTAAGAAAAAAAAATGTTCAGTGTGAGAAACTTTCTTCTACTGTTTATAGATACGATTTATACATGCTTTGTATATTTTAACTAAAACAAATAGGCCTGTATTTGCCATTTATATGATGACAAAACATTTTTTGTATTCATCAATATCTTTTTTTAAATTAATTGTTACTTAGTCTCACTCAGAGTTCTTTTTTTCAAGATGTTTTTAGTACACAGCACCAAAGCTGAAAGGCTCAAGGGAGTGCTTCCCTTTCACACGCTTAAAAGACATTCAGAATATATTCTACTTTAGCTTTGATGCAGAAAAGCGGCCATCATCTGGTTGGCTGGATTTCAACAGGTCTGATCCAGATTGTGTTTATTAACTTCAGTTGTAAAAAACCAAGAACTTCTTCTGAAATCACATGAAATACACTTCATACTGTGCCAACCTGTGCCAACAATAAACTTATTTAACAAATATATTATGCCTTGAAAAGTGAAAACTTACTTAGCTTTAATCCAAGTGTTATTTGACGATTATCAAAGCTGCCTTGGTGGCTGTCCACCTTATGGACGTTTATGCCTGTATAGTGTCCAGTGCATACTTTCATATTTCCTGCAAATAGTGAGCATCTCACATACTGCTGATTTTATGGTAAGGTTTCAAAAATATACTATATAATAATAGGTAATATTTTAACATACTAATAAGCATATTAGTCACACCGTAATAGAGTTTTAAGAAACAGCCTCACTGTAGATAATATGATGCCAACACTACTCGCTGATGAACTCCTTCCACCACCCCAGCTGTTTCCCCATGTCACTGAAGCTCGATTATTCTATAGCTTTTGTTTGTATCCTCATTAGCTTCCTCAGTGATCGCTAATCTTCCCAAAATCCACGCTGAAACAATAACATAACAACAATAAAACTTCACAAATGAACAATACAATCAAGATAAAACTGTTGCAAATAATTTGCAACAAAGAGAAAAAACATTTTTAAAAGGAGCCAAAACAAACTATTTAAAACAATAAAGTCTATGTGAGATTTATTCATTTTTGTTTCAGTGACTTTTCTGAGAGAAAACTTAAAAAGCACAGTCATTTACACCACATTTATTGGTTTATTTATTTGAAATAGACCATGAGCTTATTTTATTGAAGTGTCTTTGGCCAAAGAAAGAGCCTGCAGTGTAAACATTAGTCCCACACTTAGCTTTAAGGGGTTGTTATGAAAAAGTTTTCCCACAAATTCTTGATTTATGTATTTCAAGTAAAGAACCTGTTCTTCATATTCAGCAGGTACTATCAGATCATGTTACAACAAGGTTTGGTCACACAAAAACACTAATTGTATCATTGACTATGTTTATGCAAATGCAAAAAACAAAGGTGCATTGTTGTTGAGTTACTTAAATGTTATGAATATTGATGCCATTTCATCACACTGTCTCCCACAGCCACATACGAAAAGTCATGTGAGGCATACAAACACAAAGGCAACACATCAGGACATTACTACATAGACGTGGACGGCAGTGGCCCAATCAAACCCCATCTCATCTACTGCAACATGACAGGTAACACGCACACAAAGACACACACACACACACACATACACACATACATACACACATACATACACATATATATAGTACAACTCACTAAAATCTGTCAAGGTGGAACCTTCAGAACATGAAATTTAGTGTGTTTTGTTACACTTTACATAACTTTTTGATCATTTCTTCCTTGAATGACTGGAAAAGACTTCGTCCATTCTTTTTCCCCTTCTGTCTCCCCTCTTGTTTCTCCGACAGAGGACAGGGCATGGATGGTGATCCAGCACAATAACACAGATATGACCACAGTGCAGTTGCCTGCTGAAAAAAGCCAACATTTAGCCCACCTTGACTACGCTTCAGAAGAGGAGCAGCTAGCAGCCATCATAAGCCAATCAGAGCACTGTGAGCAGGAACTCTCCTACCACTGCAGGAAGTCCCGCCTGCTGAACACACCAGGTAGAACTTAAGCTTGCTGGTGTTTTCTGTTGTGTCTAAGTTACTGATTTCAAAAGCTAATGTTGAGCACTCTGCATGTTTTGTGTATGCCTGAGTTGAGTGGTGTTGGTAAAGGGCTGCGGAAAGATTTTTTTACACAGCAAGTTTTTCTCTGGTGGATCTTTACCTGGAACAAAAGAGGAGTGGTGTAATTTGTGGATTGAGTTAATTTAGTAACTAATTAAACCATCAATTGCACATCTGTTGTTAATCATCTCCTCCTCACTTCTCTGCAGCAGCTAAAACTTTATCTCCACCCTGACTTGATTTCTAACCTGCAGCTGCTCCAGTTTCTGAATTAGTCTTGTTCTTCCTTTTAAAGGATAAAAATACAAGAATTTGTGTTTTAAATGGAAGGGTTCAAAGCGGACTCTTACACGCTGCATTTAGGATATATATTCTCTTATTTGTGGCGGAAGAAAAAAAATCTAACATCTTACTAGCTTGACTCATGTAAAGGGAAAGAATCCAATACTTGAGTTTGAAAATGCATTAAAGAAAGTAGCCGACCTTGTTTTGACCTGAAAGCACCAGTGTGTACTCTACAAAAACCCTCTGATCACAATGCTTGTCAGGGAGAGATGTCTGGATAGAGTAGCTGCCCATTATCTGTCCAAATTTATGGGCGGAAAACGGCCCTGATACACGGTCGAGGCTGGGCAAGGAGTTCATTAAGGCACAGCCACAAAGAGTGTTGATTTGTTTTTTAAATCTTGCTGGGATGGGTGTTGTTAGACAGACAGATGGACAGCGTGAAATAGAAGAGAGGAAGGGAAAAGACACTAAGTACCACCTATGTCCTGTTTTATATGCAAACCAAATGGTGCCTTAAACTGATATGTCTGCTGTAAAAAGCATTTTATATTTAACTTTCAGTTACTGAGGAATTCATTGTCTTCCTTCTTTGTTTATTCATGTGTAATTCTTTTATTTTTCAGTAAAACTGGGCCCTGAAGGAGAAAAGGATTAGTGATTAATGGTGTGTGTGTGTGTGTTTCAGAGGGTGCTCCCTTCAGCTGGTGGGTGGGAGGTCCTGGTCCAGGCCAGATCCAGACGTACTGGGGTGGAGCTCAGCCTGGCAGCCGGCAGTGTGCCTGTGGTCTGCAGAGTAACTGCCTGGATTCAAACCACTACTGCAACTGTGATGCTGACTACGATCAATGGTGCTTTATTATATTCCTGTGTCCTTTAGCTCTAATCCATTCCATAATGAACTCTGTAAAGAAAGAGTTGGTGAGTTGGTGACATTCAGTGACTGAACTGTGAGAAACACTGTATGCCTTCAGCAAAACGCAGGTCTCTTTAGAGTCTGACCTTTTTCAAAATTCACACTCATCGAGATAACTCAGAATGTATCATAACAACATCTACACCAAGACAAAAATAAAGCCTGTGATAGAGTTGTGATCCCGGTCTTCAAATCCATGGTTAAGTTAGTTTGATCAGAGAAAAGGTTGATTAAAACAAAGTTTGTAGGAGGAACAATCAGAATGGAGAAGTTAAAACTAAATGATGTTTCCAAATACATACAAATAGAGATTAAACACACAAGGACAAAAGTCAGTGTGCAGCCTAGAGAGCTTGTTACTGCATTTATATTAACACTCCTTTTAGTAAACAATTGGACCAAAAAAATAGTTGAAATTGTGTTTTTTGCATCTTTTATTCTTGTAGTCGGTTTAGTAGATTTCTGTGTCAGGTAACTGGTAATGTAGTGTTAATAGTAAGTGTTGTTTCTATGATTACCTGCAATTTACTGTACATCAGCCAGTGGTTTAGCAAAGTCTCTTAGATAAATAAATATATATATCATATGCATTTTCAGCCATTTATCATACGGACAAGTCTCTTAACAGCTATTTGATTATTTTCCTGAAATTTGGTGCAGATACAGTGCTCATAGTTTAATTTGGACACCATATCCTTTAAATTAATCAGTGGCCACACTCCTGTAGCACCAACTCCAGGACATGAATGTCACTGATCCTGTTACATGTCCCAGCATCAATTTGATGGTTTGGTTCAGACATTGATGTTTCCAGCTAATGAATCCTATTAAGTTTAATTATCCCATTGACTATTAGTATCCTTTAACTGAATAGCATGCCCAGTTTCATGACCAGTGCTGGAATACTACTTAAATTTAAGTGTGTTAACATTATCATTGTAAGACATCCTTGTGTATGTGCAAACATGCTTTAGTCATAGTAGAATTTAAACTGGTGAAACTGCTGTATTTGTACCATAGTAAATGATTAAAAATGTCATTGTGACTCACTGTTATATCTTTAAAAATTATTCATCGGACCAACTTTGAACAAAAATATTTTAACGTGTAATGGCCAGAAATAGAAATTCTGTAGAATGCGTGAAAATGTATTATGAAAAGATACCTCTTGCCTCCAAGTCTCTTCAGTAAAAATGATTCATTGAAATCTGTCTTACAGCTCTAATTAAGTCATTAATACGATTTAGTGTTTCCTGTCATATCCAGCTATACTGGACAAAAATGAGCCATGAGACAACCAAGACAAATCCCACGATATTTAAACATCCATCTCCATGTTTTTTATCCAATCCTGTATTTAAATCCTTTTATAAAAGCTCCAAGGAATTTCGTATTTAGGTCACCTTCCCAAATCCTCTAACCACTTCTGCAGTTAGACCCATTTTCCCATGTTGTAACCAATCCTGTCTGCATAGCCAAAGGTACTTCTTCCTATTATCTACCTGCCTAAATCTGTTGGACTCCTACTTTATTTTTAGACTTTGTCCCTTCATCAGTTTTCATCAGATTCGCGTGGCTGAGTACACCACCTATAGTCCTAATTTTGCTTTTTTGACATGATTTCAGCACAAAAAACAGCTGACTGTTAGACTTTGAAACGCCACAGAGTTGAGAGTTTGGTCAAGATGTGGGGGGATGAAACACTCAGTTGACTTTAATTTGGAAAACAGTTCCACAAATAATTGACTGAGACATGCTGTTTGAGGTGAATTGCTTGTCTCCATTTTCGAACGTCTACCTGTAAACCTCAGAGAACAAACAGACGCAGTTCAGAGATGGAGCGACAGACGAATAAATATGTTGTGTCCCACTTTTTCCGACAGTTTTGTTTGAGTTTTGGTTTGCACAGGTTTCACAAGGCATCTGTGAGCGTTCAGCTTACTAATGTTGATATCTCCTTCTTTACCCCCTCCTCTTCCTTTTCTTCATCACTGTCTTTTCCATGTCCCTCTCTCTGTCTTCCTTTTAAATTCATAGTCTTCTTCCCTTCCTTTTCTTCCTTCACCTTGTTCATCTTATAATCCCTCAACTTTATATTTCACTTATGTGCTTCTCTCTTCACCTTCATCTCTTTTTCATCTTCCTCTTATCCTTTCTCTTTCTTGACAAATGCCTTTTACTTTTGTCCTTTTCCCTCTTCTTCCTCTCCACGTTTTTCCTCTTTATCTTCTAATCCACTCCTCCTCAATTTTTCTCTTTCATCTCCACATTCTTCTTTTTCTTTTACTTTTGTTGCTCCTTCTTTTCTTCTCCCACTCCTTTATCTTCTTTAATGTGAGCTGCTTACTTTTTCTCCTCTTCCTTGTTGTTATTCTTTTCATCTCATCCTTCCTCTCCTGTACTTTCTCCTACTCTCTTTTCCATTCACCCCTTTCTCTTTTACTTCTTGCCCTTTCTCCTCCTTAACCTCCTTGGTTTTTACCTTTATATTCTTCTTCCATACCTTTTTGGTCTTCTTTTCCTTCTCCTCATCCTTCCTCTTGTTTCTTACCTCTCCTCAACCTTATTATGTTTTCCTCTTCCTCCTTTTCAATACACTTTGGTTCTCCTCCTTTTGTCCTCCTTCTCATCCTTCTTGTCCTCCTCCTAACTCTTGTTTTTTTCTTCTTCTCAACCTTCTCCTTCTTGTTCTCACTGTTCTCCACCTCCTCCTTCTCCCTCACCTCCTTCTTCTTCTTACCACTTTTCCTTGTCTTATATATTTACCCTTTCTTCTCTTTCTCCTACAGGGCTAACGACTCCGGCCTCCTCACCCATAAGGAGAGCCTCCCAGTCAGGTCCCTGGTGCTGGGTGACATCCAGCGGGCTGGTTCGGAGGCTGCCTACATGGTGGGACCCCTCCGTTGTCATGGAGACAGTACGTCCATTGGAGTTGCTGGTTGTTGCTTCACACAGTAATGCCGTCCATATTGACACTGTTAACTCTCGACCAAAGAGCAGGACATGACATGACAGGCAATGAGAGTTGAGCTGATGACTGGAGTAGGGACAGAGTGAGGTAAAGTGCGAAGCTGACGGACAGACATTGCATCATTAACCCAAATTTAATACCTCGTCCACATGCATACATGTTTTCACTGGGTTTTGATCTTGATCTCCACATGCAAATGCAGTTTTCTGGTCACTAAATAAAAAGATCTCTGCACTGCAGAGGTCACTACATATCAAGCTCTCCCACACATGATCCCTGCTGTCAGTGTCGCAGGGTTTGAACCACTCAAAGTTCAAGTTTCAGCCAGTTATTCCAGGCTTTAAAAGAGCCAGTATAGCTTTAAGGTTATTCTCGGTGCCTATTTGTTTCACATTTTCATCAAAGTGCTTCAATTATGATTTTCATCTGGCAGGATATTTTTTAAACAGTTCTTGTACAGACAGGGATATTTTTGAGAATGAAGGAGGTAAAACCCCCATTTTAAAAACTATCACAGTGTGTTCGGACTTGGTTTTAATCTGCCTTAGCTTTTGTACCATATTTGCAAATTGACAGTCCTTGTTGGTGAGAAGCTACGAAAAATGGTCGATATGATGCAGGGTTGGTGAGTTGATGGACTGTGCAGGTGTGTAAGAAGGTGTGTAGGGTTGACAGCAGTCAGGAACAGAAAGCAGAGGAGTGCTACAGCTGCAACACAGACAAAGACAATCAGCACACACAGAGAGAAACACAAGGACGGAAAAAAAACCCACAGAAAATACAGCGAATGACTGGAGATGCAGCTGTGGCCGTGGCATACTGATGGTGCTTTTAAACATTGTTCTTTTTATTCAACTATTCAGAGAACTAAACCAAAGGAACCCCTGTATCCATCCTCACTCTGCCGTTTAATTTGTTAAAGTTAAAAATGGCTGCCGCTAATTACACAAATGCTATTTAGCAGACAAGCAGCTAAAATATGACTCCTTTTGTGCTCTTTAATAACCTCTGATAAAAAGGCTAACCTAAGTGATAAATTACTCGTTGAATGGATTGCCTGTAATTTCAGCTTTCACTTTAATGAGCAAATAAATAAAAAGATACATGCCTCAACATAAATTAGTAAAGCTGAAGTTATGCCTTTGTCCTCTGCTAATTATCTCAAACATTGCTTAATTTGTTTACAAGTTTTTTATTAAACAGCCATCATAATGAGATATCCTTTAATAAGCTTTGTTCCATAATAATATGTAGCCCCTTAAAAAAAAACAGATTAATATCCTTTCATATTAGCAAACTGAAAAAAGGAAAGATATAAAGCAGTGAAGAAGTGAAGCTTTTGTTTATGTCTCAGACAACTTCTGGAACGCTGCATTTTTTGACAAGGAGACATCTTATCTTCATTTCCCCACCTTCCATGGAGAGCTGAGTGCAGACATCTCCTTCCTGTTTAAAACACCTTCCTCCTCTGGGGTCTTCCTGGAGAATCTGGGCATCAAAGACTTCATCCGGATTGAACTCAGATGTAAGTGAAAACTCAACAATGTTCTGCCTTATTAACATATAAATGTATCTACTTTTGATCCATAGCAAGTAGTGGCAAATAAATGATGGCATCAATCATAAACCACATATAAAAAAAGTCCCCTGTCACTGAAAATATTGTTTTGCTTACTGTTACTTCATGTTGAGAGTTTCTAACACTAGAAAGCTGGAAAAGTTTCACTGCACTTACCTAAATTCACAGTTCAACACATCTGGTATACAAATAAGCAGGATTTTGTGACACCAAAACTACTGCATAAGCCATTCATCATCCAATAGGCCACTTACATAAATGTAATGTGGAAACTCTCAGAGCTCAGAAACTGAAAATAGACTTTTACTGTAACAGGAGGCAACTTATGTACAAAGTGGAAATCTCAAAAATGATAGAAGTTGATGCTTTATTTGGAGGACTTTGTTAGAAAGAAGTGCTTCACATTCTGCTGTACACAAAGTTACGCTTTTTTTAACGTTAATCTGTTTGATCCAAGTAGAAGAGAAGCCTGTAGCAGGAAGTCCGAGGAACAAATGTTACAGTGTTGTCCACATTGTTCAACAGATGATGTGTGGGAAGAGAAAGCATAGTCTCTCTTCCATTTATTTTTGCATTCTATCTACATGCACACACACACACACACACACACACACACACCCAGATGCACTCCCACACACACACACATAGCCACAACAAATGGTACCTGTCCTCCTTTGGTAAAACCCGACATTGTCACAATACATCTCTTATCTCGCTGCACCACTATTACTGCTGATTATGACAGCTGGTGCTGAGATGACTGTGTATCATTAGAACTGATTAAGATGACTGGAGCCGGGCAGGAAAGCAGTTTTTAAATTAAGTTATGCCTCTGGGTTTTTTTCTATCAAATGGTTCAACAGTCCCACAGTTTTCCCCCCTCACTGTCAGCATCATCCGCAGGGGGAGATGTTGCGCTCATGCACAGATGTCACCACTCCACTAACTTCACTGCTAAATGTGGAGTGCTGGCATGCTGGCAGTGTTATGATGGATGAATGGACTCCATGTGGCCTTAAGCTCAACCCTTCTTATTATAGGTTAAGTCTTTAACATAATAGAGCTGTGTAAATGCTGCAAAGATTGATGACTACACCCTGCTAGCCTAAATTAGGTTGGAAGGTTCAGTCTCACTGGAATAGCACAAACTTACAACACATATCTTAAGAAAGTCTCATATATTTAAATTTCTTGCTCCTTAAAGAAACAAAACATGTTTGATAATACCGTGTATTATAATATAAATATATAATAATACATATTTACAAAAGCAGAGGCAGAATGATAAGCTGTATAGTGACCTCTCTGAAGCTGTTCCTAGGCTAAGCTTTAAGCTAAAAGCTAGTGTCAGCTTTCTAACATTGTTTAGTATGGTATGGTATGATGTATATTATATGCAACATCAACTTAATGTAAAAAAAAAGCTGAAATTTGGCTGAGGGGAATGTTTTGGGTTTTTACAGATTTTTGGCCATAAATCAAAGTATTAGACAACATGTAATTTTAACCTGCAGATTAAATGCTGAAAAAAAGTATGTAGCCTACCAGTTCTTATCAGAATCCCGTTGACTAGTTAATATCATAAATTTTCCATCAAAGTTCATCCATCCAAATGGGATGATTAAGAAAATTATAGCCTGATCACACTAGCACACACAGACACACGCAAACACACAAACAAACACACACAAACACACACAAAGAAACTGTCGGATTTAAGTTTGTAGCCACAGCCTTTCTTTTCTGCTTTTGGCTGATCTCTGGATAATCTCAGATCTGCGTCCATCTTTCTTTCTATCCCGCCAACAGATGGACGGGTGGGAGGCAGTTAATCCAGACTTCAATGATGGAAGAACTTGGCTGACTAATGGGTTCAATGAGAAATGGCTCAGTCTGGAACCAAAACAAAGGAAATGCCTTTCCAGTGAACAGTGTGACAAAAGACATGCTGTTTTACCCAAGTCTGTCACATTTTAAAAAAAAAATTAAAAACAAATGAAATTTCTTGAAAATTAAATTAAATTTTTATTCTTAGAGCTCCTTTTGTTAAGTGTAACAGGATTTTTTTTTTAACAAAGAGGACAAATCTAATACCTGTCCGCTCTCTCACTACACCTCAATGGCTGGATGGATTTTGCTCCTTTAACTTAGAACATCAAAAAAAAATGAGGGAAACTGCTTGATCTGAAACTGACATTTACTTGCTTATCTTTGGTGAGCAAATTCATTTTGATTTCATTCACAAATAATTGTTGAAGTAAATAAAAGTTACCTTCCAAACTACAGCTTAAAGAGTGTCAACATCATTACACACAGTGTGCCATGATGGTTTGTTTAAAGGGTTTATCCCTATGCAAAGATGGAGCTGCAACATCTTTGGAGGCGACATAAGGGATTTATAATGGCTCACTCAGAAGGCAAAATTATCTCCAAGTTTCAGGAAATGTATTTAAATTATCTGGTTAGAGTTAAGTGGAAACAAGTCAAACCCATTCTGCTTGTGTGACAGTCACCCAGTCATCTAAATCCTTTTACACAGTCTCTGATTAAAACCGTCTCTCATTTAAATGATTTCCCACTCTTCTTGTCTGATTTACACGACCATTACCTTCCTCTCCAGCCTCTTCTGAGGTCGTCTTCTCTTTTGATGTTGGAAACGGGCCGCTGGAGGTGCGAGTGGAGACGAGCGTCCCGCTGAACGACAACCGGTGGCACAGCGTGCGAGCTGAGCGAAACGTGAAGGAGGCATCATTACAAATCGACGAGTTCCCTGCTGCCAAGCAGGAGGCTCCTGCCGACGGACATATTCATCTGCAGCTCAACAGCCAGTTATTCATAGGTGAGAAGCAAGAGTGTGAATTTGTGTGTGTGTGTTACCAAAATGCCTTTAAAATGTTGGCATGAGAAAATTTAAAATAAGAGAATATGTAATAAGAATGTAAGAATTTGGGTTTGGACTTCGAAGGGTCAGTCAGTGTTAAAAGTCCCTTTAAAGATTTTTATTAGGCATGTAGTAGAGAGAGTTATGGATGTTTGAACGTTCATCTCATTAGCAGCTGATGCCGATGATAATAGCTGCCTCATCTTAACCTGACTTATCTCAGGCTGTGACTCTAACCATACATGCACACACTTACAGACAAGCAGATATGTCAACAAGCACACACAAGCACACACAAAGACCTACTGAGAAAAACGCATTTTTCTGAGGTAACCTGAAGATTACAGCAATTTTGTCTCAGCAACTCATCCTGAAATGGGCAGCCACTCAAATAAATGAATCCTCAGTGGATTTTCTCTTTTACCCAGTGAATTCAGCAATTTCTGCCAACTTTGCCATTTTGTTCATATTAGACAAAAGTTTTGCAATTCAGGGATAATAGTTTTTCTATGCATTAGGGAATTCCCTCATGAGCAGCTGTTGGAGTTTTGGAGACCAGGCAGCTGCACTCCACTACTAGTAAACCTCATCCTCAGAGCCCTTTATTATCTAACTGGCCTGAGGTACTTGGAAGGAAGCGAGTTTTGTTAACAAATGCTGCTGATATCGACAAAAAAAAAAAAAAAGTGGTGTTATTGTGGCAAAAGCAGATACTGATTTCACACTTTCTTAATGCAGAGCATATTAGATATTATGTAATATATCAAATATGAATTAATATCCATCTGGTGCACCAGTAAAGTAGATTACGCAATGTGTGTGTGATGCCTGTAAAGCTGCTTCCATGTCTCAAAAAGAGCTCAGTTTACATGTTGTTTGGAAAAGTTGATACACAGGCTACAGCTACTTTCCTATCTTTAACATGAAAATGATCTGCATACAGATGAGTATTTTAGCACCAAATCAGAAAGAGTTTCTATCTCTTATACCACAAGTAAAAATGCGCATCACATGACCATTCACATACAATGGGCATGCATGTTATGGGGCTTTGTGCTTGCCTCCTGTGCATGTGGGCAATAGCAGAATGATAAATGCAGGATTTAACTACACAACAGCTGTTAGTAACAAGGTCAGCAACGCCTGTGATGTGTTTTCTGTTTTTGTTATCTGAATCTACCGCTCTAAGTCAACAGTCATAGATGTAGGATGTTGTGTGGAAAGCATCATGTGATGGGGGCGTGGCAAATCAGAAAACAACACGTTGTGACTGATATGACCCAGTCAGGAGGTGTTCATGGTTGTGTGTGTCATTGTTTCCAAAAGCCACAGTTTCCATTTCAGTTCACTGCAAAGCAATACTGGAATTTTCGAACTGAGACTTTATGAAACAGCATTTTAGTCTCAGTTTTAGGATTCACACTGAGAAGGTGTGAATGCTGAGCGTGAATGCAGCAGAAGTTATGCATTTTAAAATGAAAACACATTAGCATCCATGTTGCCTTAGACAGCCATGACGAGTGGATTATTTTGATTCTTTAACCAGATCAATTGTAGCTGTAATCTCAACACACAGCTGAGTGCTTTACCAACATTTTGATTCTCTTATCGCATTCTAACTTCAGCACTCAGCACCAAGTTCATTTATTCCTATCAAAAACATACATCTTAAAAAGAGGTCACAAGAATAAAGTTCTTCTTCTGCTCCTTTTTTTTATATATAAAAAGACCAGTAATCTCTAGATAGCATAGTTTGTTATATAGTTATTTTGATTTGAAAATGCACCCAGTGTGCAACAGTGTTGTTTGCAATAGAGCTGCATGGCACAAATCAGGTTTTGGCTGTTTGTCAGAAGGATCAGTCCATTGTTGGTTTATTTCTCTTTGCTGACAATCAGGGGAAAAAAATAATAATTTATTCAGCATATATTTTAAAATCTTGGACTCAACTAAACTGGCTGGAAGCATTTTTTTTCTGGTTTAAGAACTAGATGAAATATTTTTTTAACTGTGTTCAAGCGATCTGTGTTCTCCTTAAACCATAAATTAGGTAATTATTTATAATTGAAATGATACATTAAAAGGATTTGGTATCGTTTCAAGTACTTGATGTACTCTTAAAAAACCTTTTTTTGAAGAATCTAAATTTTCTGTGTCCCTCCTAACTTCGTGAGATCAGACCCTGCTCATCTTCACCTCATCTCTTTCTCAGACATTCATTATTCTCTTGAACCTCTTACTTTCATTTATTGAACTTGAAGCGATGAAATCCATCTTGTGTGACATTGGTTTACCTTCCTGCAAATATTATAGCCACTTGCTTATTTGTAAACCAACAAATAATAATGAGATTGGACATCTGCAGAAAAATGGAGGTTAGCATTATGATTCACTGGCTGCCTTAAGATAATAACCCTCCCTGAAAAGCCATAAAAAAGTGAACATGCGTGCATCTCCTCATTCAGGCAGCTCCATCCTGATTGGTGTTTACTGATGGTGCTGAGGGATTCACATGTTTGAATGGAAATTGATGGGATTATGAAATAGACTGCTTGAGGAGAAGCTGTTTGTGTTGGACGAGGACTTGATTTACAGCAATGCAGTATGTATTTGGGTGTCTCTACTCTTTTTTTTTTTTGGAAAGTAAAGACCTTGTGCTCCAGAAATAATTATTCATACATAATGCATTGTAATATAATCCAGTAATAAAAAACTAAAAATGGTAAACTAAAAAAAAAAAAAAAAAAAAAAAAAAAAAATAATAAATATTTTTAAAAAAAGTTTTTTTTTTTTTAGAAAAATTAGGCCCATTAAAAAAAGGGGGGATTTTGAAGTGGTGGACAACC
>JAQMCX010000045.1:6325418-6349204 GCA_029814765.1 Acanthurus leucopareius | reverse complement strand
GGGTTGGGGGGAGGTTGATGTATAAAAAAACAAAAAAAAAAAAAAAAAAAAAAAAAAAAAAAGAAAAAAAAAAAAAAAAAAACAGTAAAAAAAAAAAAAAAAAAAAAAAAAAAAAAAAAAGTTAATTCATTTTTAAACAAACTGTATTTTATTTTTACCAATGAATGCCCTTCATAACAACGGTGACATTTAACATGTGGACCTCTCCCCATCCTTGGTTGAGGGTTTTTTTTTGCATCTTTTGGGGTCACCTCTGTGTAGGGGATGTTCAGTGTAGCCAGTCATGTCTTGTATTATTCTTAAAAACCTTTATTTCACTTTTACTGAAGTATTTTTCTTTCAAATTTTGTACTTGGCTCCATGTCAAGTCTTAGCTGGTGCAGAGTAAAAGCTTAAGTCGCAAGATAAAAGTCCTGCTAAACAATGTGACAATGAAACAATGGAAAGGAGCTGCAGCTTATGGTGTTTCTCTGGCTGCAGAACTGGAAGAGCTCCAGAGAGCTCAGTGTTCAGAGAGATGACATTTTTGTAATCACCTGACATTTGGAGAACATACATCCAAACTATACAAGTTCACTGTTCGAGGATGGGTGGGGGGGTGCATGGGGTTGAGGGGTTGGGGCTAGAAGTCAGGGGAGAGCATAAAAACGGGTTTTAGTTACTTTAATGAATCCCTGATTTAATGCACCACCTGACACACTAAGAAACGCAAATTAAATACACCCACCGTGAAGCACAACCACAACCACCAGGTGCATGCTGGGTGTGGCTAAGTTGCTCGTGGTGAATCCTTATCACTGTTGTCTCTTCCATTTTTGACACTCATTTGTGCTGACAGCCTTGGCAGTGTTTTATTCTGCTGTTATTTCCGTAAGAAGTGTATCAGGTTAGTTAATTTCTGTCGCTTAATGATGCTTGTTGTGCTGCTACAGTGTCTAAGATTTCCTATCTGTTTATTTTCAGTCACTTTTGTTTAATGTCAGGGTTCTTTCCTTTTCTCTGGTTACTTCTAGAAAGAATTTTGTGAGGACAGTGTTTGTATATGTATTATTGATAAGCAGTTTGACACACACACACTTCAAAATACACACACAGAAAATTAATTTATTGTTGGTTTTGACATCATGAATACTCTTCTATTCCTGACAGCCTGTTAAAACACACTCTAGTCTTTTGGTCTTGTTTATTGTGCAATAGCTGATCTTTTTGTATGATATTGTATGATATTCTTTCAGTCATATGCAGGGTTCTTCTTCTGACTCCTTCAGGGGTTTATACTACAGAGGCTCATGCCCTTTTTTCTCTTTCTTGGTCAGAGGTTATGTCTCTCAGGAAGCTGTCATTGGTCTTTTATCAGTGCTACAGTGGTACTGCATGAAAAGCTGCTCTGGCTGAACATTTGGTGCTTTTCCAGACTCAACTGCGAGAGTAACATCTTGCCAATTCAAGTCTGTGAAAACAACAACTACCTTGCATGCATGATGAACAGCATGGAACTCTGAAAAAAATGCTGTCTGAACAGTGTGAGGGCGCTGCAATTTATTACAGTAATAATTTTTCAGGTGAAAAAAGATAGAAATTCTTCCTTTTGCCTCTTTGAAGGCATAAATATCAGACAACAGATGGCTTATCAGCAACGCAGTTAACCAGTAAACAGCCAGCACAGTGATTTAAACAGTGTCATTGTCTCGGTGCCCTGCAGAAGAGACATGATATTGTGGCTGCAGTGGCAACATGTGGCTGTCATTCATAATTCACTGCACAGAAGACAAGATATAAATATTTGACAGTCATACAGACACAGAATGAGAGGAGGAGTGGGGTTGTTGTTAGATTTGATAGTCCTCTATATACAAAATGTGGCTACTTTTAAATTTTATTTTATTAGATAAAAAATACTTTTGGCCAGCTCGTAAACAATGAAATCCTGATATGCACTATAATCTATTGAATGGACCCCTTTGCTTCCCCAGTTGGGGTTTTTTTATGAGATCACCTGGAACATAATGGGGAGAATCTTAGACATATGAGCTTTTGACATGTTAGGCCTTGGTTACTTGGTGTCAGTCAAAGGCAACAAACCAAGTTTAGGAAGAGGAAGCACGTGCGAGTGTGTGTGTCCTGTGAACGGCATTTGTATTTGTTGTTGCATGCAGGAGGCACTGCATCCAGGCAGAAAGGCTTTCTGGGCTGCATTCGCTCTCTGCAGCTGAACGGTGTCACTCTGGACCTGGAGGAGAGGGCAAAGATCACCCCGGGCGTTCGACCCGGATGCCCAGGACACTGCAGCACATATGGCTCGCTCTGCAAGAACCAGGGCCGCTGCGTGGAGAGAGCCAGTGGTTTTTCCTGTGACTGTGGCCAGTCAGCCTACACTGGGACCTTTTGTCATGAAGGTACACACATCCAAGCACACACACTGGAGACATCCTGCCAGTAAGCACACAGATCCAAAGACTACGGCTCTTATTCTTTGCTCTACATCAGTGATAAACAAATATTAAATTGTAAAGGACAGTTTTGTCGTTGTTTCTACTTTTAATCAAGACTTCTCAAGTTGCTAGTGACATGAATTGTGACAGCAGAGAAATATAACTTAATCTCAGAACTATTAAGTTTTAAGATCACAAGACATTTTAAAATCAACACACTCCAGACAGATCCAATTATATTTGACAGACAGGTCTGCACACTGGAATGAAACCTTTGAAAATCACAATCTGATACCATCTTAAAAATAAAAAGAATTCTCTCCTCTAGCTTAAAATTGGCTAATTTATTTTTTTCATCAATACAAAACCCTTGACAATTTAATGTCATATGTCTATACGAAGGTTATTAAGGGTTTGTGTCTAAGGTTAGGCAAACCTTATAAAACTACTCCAGATATTCATGGGGAAAAAACTGACTGTGAGTATAACATTGTATTAACAGTTGTCATGGGTTTTAAAAATAATATACATGCTGAAACTGTATTTTAACTGTCAAAATTATAAGCCCAGTTTCCCACAACATAATGTACTTAGACAGCACTTAGCCGTGTCTTTAAGACATCTTAGTAATTACACTTATGACAGTAATAAGTTAAAAAAAATTCTGAGGTAACTCTTGGGGCCCTGTGGTACGCCCTGCGCAAACGCGGTGCGTCAGTGGCACAGGTGTCATTGCTGTCGTACACCCAGCACAAGTGTCATTTTGTCATCCACTTGGTCTGTGTGTCAAGGGGCGGGGGGTCTGAGAATGAAGGCGTATTTTCTATCGTCCACCCAGTGCAATTAAGTCAAATGCGCCCTGCACTTAGACCAGCCAAAACCTGGTCTAAACGCAGGGCGCAAGCGTAAAACAGCCTGTACCATAAGATACGGTGCAGCTGGCCAGCGTGCACTTCAGCGTGTTCTTCACAATCACACACCGTTCTTTTCTGTTTTTGCCTCTCAGCAGTGCAAAATATTTAAGTGTGCTTTGGACATATTTAGTAAAGTTAGTAAAGTGTACTTTACAAACATTTTTGATCACAAAGTATACATTTTGAAGTAAACAGCATGTGTATGGATGTGTGTATCTCGCGTTTGGCCAAGACGCACATACATCTTTCATTTATGTGAGCCCCCCCCAAAAAAAAGAAAGAAAAAGAAATTAGAAATAATTGTCATCACAATGCCAAATTAATCTCAATGGACAGGGTGGGGTCATAGCTGTCAGATCATTTTTAAAAGATCGGTCGCTGACAGCCGAAGCAACTTCCGTCTTTCTGTCCGCGTATTTATTTGATCAGAAAAACAAGGAATAAATAATAATTATCTACAACATGAACCCCGAGCCAAGAGTTCTGTCTCCGGCTGGAAGAAAAACAGTCCTTCAACCATTAATTACCACATGTATTCTATTCACAAAATGAATTTAATTTTCAGGTGTGTGCCTGCATATATACGCGTTTACCTGTGCAGGTGAAAATCTATGTAGAAATAGATATGACAAGATATAGAAATGTTTGCTTTCTAAATGATTTGACTTAAGGGGGGAATTAGCTGAGAGCTCTCTTACACAATACATTCATTGAGCTTTGTCCCTGTTTAGCCAAATGAATGAATAAATAAATAAATAAATCCTTGTAGTTCAGTTCTGTTTATGTTTGCGCTGGGTGTAAGATAGCAATACGCCTGCGCCACTGGCGCACGGCGCAACCAGTCTTTAAAGGAAATGAGAGTGGATTCCCCGATTGGCTCATGCATTTTCAGCCAAAGAAACACCCACAAATTGATGAGGTGATTCTACACAGCTGATAGGTCTATCCGTTGTGGCTAGTAGTGCATTGGGCGGGGAAGAGCAGGATTCCTCTGCTGCTCCTGGAACAAGGCTGCAGAAGTTGACCTTGAAACTCCCCTGAATAAATTAAAACCCCTGCGCCATGGGCGAAAGTGTAGGATAGGGCCCTTGATGTTTTTCTATCATTTTGTGTTGAATATCCTAGTACAATCATAATGTTACATCACAACTACACTATCTTTTCCAAAGTAAACATTGATTTTATAGTAATGTCTCTGACTCACTGGATAACTACTCTTTCAGGCAGCCACTGAATAATTTTCCTCTATTATTGTTTTCAAAATCCCATTTTGCTTTGGGAAACAACAATAACACTCTCCAAGATGTTCTTTATTCAAGGTATATATGTACATATTAGGGCAATAAGTGATGTGTTTTTGTGAGTGTGGTTCCTGGGGGAGATACCAGTTTTCTCTCTCAGGTTTGAGATGAAAACTTTAGGAAGCTCCGCCTTAGAGTGATGGCTGTGTGTGGGTAAATGGTCCCAGATGATAGCATGTTGCTGATTGAAACTGACCCGATGCAAATAGAGCCAATTACACAACCGATTTAAAGTTGTCAAAACAACAAACGCTGCATCTTAGTTAGCAGTCGTCACCCTGTGCCTTACCAGGACACATATATTCCATCTTCTTCGCAAAGAAAGTTGGTAAAATACACTCAGGGTTTCTGTGAATTTGTGGTCAGAAGGCCAAAAAAGGACATGAGGACAGCTTGCCCTTTATTTATTTTTCAAACAGAAATGGACAGGTGAGAAATTAGCTGGGTTTGACTCCTGTCTAGACAGTTTAATATGCATGAAAACTTGCTCTTGATTCTCCTCCTTTTTAATGGGTTTTATGGGCTTTGTTATGCCTCATTTTGCTTTGCTTCAATTCAGTCTGTCCTATTCAAAGGCTCTGAATAAAGAGGAGGAGATATGTTTGGTAGTTAGATATGTCAGTGACAAGTAATGATGCAGTAGACGCATAGATGAATGATACACCTAATGTGAAGATGGCGGCACAGAAACATCACTCTGTGACGTATGTTAAGCAATTTCATTAATTTTATTTGACCGGCTATCACTTGTTGTCTATGAAATTAATGAAAAACTAAGGTAACTGATGTGTAACTATATGGATCTCACTTCTTTTCTTGACAAGACCCATCCTACTAGTAAACCTAACGACAGTAAGCTTATGTTGAGCATTTATTCTAAATGGCTGTGAGTTTACAGTTTGAGTTCAGCATTTAGACTGTGTTTCCTCATTGTGTCTGACTCTGCCCTGCAGACACACATCTTGTCCTCTGTGTTTAGCCCAGATACACACTGGCAACAGAGAATAGCTTCAGAGGAGCAGAGACCCCAACAGCAGCAGGCCAGTGGAAATGATGCAATGGCTGAAGAGGATCATGTGTTTACAGTGGAAACTTCAGCTCAGAGTTTGCTAGCAGCACTAGCTGTTATTGTACAAACCAACCAAAAGGAACCACAAACACAACCAAAACTTGCTAGATTCAAACTTTTAACCCAAAGTCATGCCCAACAAACGCAACCAATGAAGGCAACCAATCAGAGGCAGACATGTCAGACATGAGATCCATATCCATCCCCCTGTGACTGTCTGGCTTTTCATTCTTGCACAGACAGCACGTTTAATTTTCAACACTGGCAGATATTCTACTTGAACATCTTACTGTCCCAATTCCACGATGATACTACTTCAGATAAGAATAAGTACAAATAGTTTGCTGGACATTTAAACGTTTGCAGCTTGTATTTATCCGCTTTCAACATGCTTTGATTCATTCCTTATATTATAGATCTGTATTTTGATGTGTTGGAGAGGGCGAAAAAACTCAAGACGACATTTAAAATGTGACTGCTTTGTCATATCTATTTGCTATGATTGAAAAAACAGGTGTTCACTTGAGGGGAGAAGCAGAAACAGTGGTTTACCAACTTAAATTAAAAAAAAATCCAAAAGTTTCTTGTTGTTTAAATCTTCACTGTTTGAGACAAACAATTAAGACTGTATGGAAGAGTTCAAAGCTTTGTTCATCACAATGAATTCTAAATCAACATTCAGTTGCATGGGCTATTGTGTTTGTGGCGAGGCTTTGAGTTTTGTTTGGGTTGGCTGGATGGAGCAGAGGGACGCCTACAGACAGCTGCAGCTGTTGATTACCTCTACGAGAGGGTTTGGGACACACTGGAGCTTCTAGAGGAGTAAACACATGGACTCACATCGAATTCCACCTTGATCTGGGAGCTAGACGAAAGCTCAGAGTTTATTTTTTAAACTTTTGGGATTAAACAAAAGATTTATTTTTACTGCAATCTCTGAATGACCAGTCAAACCTGTGTTAGTAACTTGTGCAAGTAATGCAAAAGAAGAGCTTGAAAGGTCGTTGGGATGGGAGGATGATAATGTCATAAAATATAATGACGGACATTTGAAGCTTTGTTCGAGAACATCAATAGAAGTTTTGAATGTTGAACAATCACACTGGGTTCATCCCTTCACACAGCTTAAATAACAGCAACATGCAATGTAACAATAAGCAATATGACTTACAACAAGTTTCGGCTTGTCAGCCACAGAAAGGTTTATATAAAAGTATTATAAAACACAGTGATGATGACTTACTGTGGCCTGGTGCTTTGATGAGGAGGAGAGCTTACTGAGGAGGGTCCTTCAGCAGATTGACCCTGACTGTCACTGTTTGCACAGCTTGGCCTCTGGTAGCTCATTTTGAGTAAGACATAATACGCTCATCCTGTCTCGAAGGTCAAGCATTTGAACTATTTGAAGGACTCTTCCAGTCTACCATAACAATGTGCCGGCAAACTGCTGCATTTAGAGCCTGTGGACAGTGAAGGCAACATAATGTCAAATTACTCCAGCACAGTAGAACTATGTTGTGCAACATTGTTGAAGGAATAGAGAGAATCGATACCAATTTCACCAGTCAGTTCCACCAGTGAAACACCTTAAAACCTTCACTTTCTAACTTTCAGAAGTTTCAGCCAGCTTCAAGTCAACCACATCCATCACTTACATCCTCAAGGAGCCGTATGAAGTGAGCAAAAACAGCAGCGCCTTGCCTTCCTCCATCTACTCTGATGTGACGTTGAGAGGAGAAAACATCTCCCTGAGCTTCAGGACCAGTCAGAGTCCTGCTCTGCTGCTCTGCGTCGTCTCTTTCCACAGGGAATACCTGGCCCTGCTAATCAACGAACGTGGTAAGGACACTGAAATAGACTGAATTTTCTTTTGTTCGTTGATTGGCCAAATTTCATTCTGCTTCCCCTTATCTCATCTTTGCATTTTCATAAATTCATCTGCCCTCCCCTCTCTTCTCCTCTTCACTCACTCTGTTTCTCTCTCCCTCTGAATTCAGCCTGCTGTCCCCTGCTGCCCTCTTCCCCATGCAGTCAGGCTAATTGTTATGCATAGTGTCAGGTTCAAGCTAAAACATTTGGTACAGTTACCATTAAATGATAAATCTGTTTTCAGCAGGGTTCATCTCTCCCTTGTTCTTGCTATTGTGAGTATTTATAGTGTTCAGATTTTCATCACTCACTTCACTGCAGAGCTTCACACACTGTAGATGTAGTTGGCAGACAGCAATGCCAGAATTCCTGCATAGCACGATAGGATTAACCAGCACCCAGTGTTTGAAATATGCTAATACATCTCACTTACACATTTTATTAAATAGGCATGTAGAGTTCAGTAGTTGAGTTTAGGTGTTGGAGATTTGTTTTGTTACTTTAATTAGAATCTATTATCATGGCCAAAACTAACAATCTAAAATCTTTAATTAAATATCTGGAGGTTTCCCTGCGAACTCATTGAATGAAAAAAAAAAATAATATCATTATTAGTATTCTAAATTCTGATGTCATTGGGAGTAACTTACAGCTTTTTGATTTACTGAAACTCTACTGTTTAAATGCCTAATTAAATCCCAGAGAGAGAGAGATATTCTTTGGATGCTTCAAAGGGCTTCTCTCAGGTTCCTCTGCAGTAACTGGAGCCACGGCTGCTGCACACAGACAAACTTTACTGTCCAAGTCACTTGCTGAGAGGCTGAAACAACTTCTGCAAGGCTGTTTTGTTCATCGCAGTGTGCTGGAATTGCACCCTATTAGTCTGTGTTGGAGAAGGGAAAAAAAAGTATAACAGTCATAATAAGAAAAAAATGGAAAGGTCATTAAGTATGCATTTTGATTATTAGGGGAAAAAAATTCTTTCTTGTGTTACTGCTTATCTGTTAAGACAGCAGACATCTCAGAGAATTAACACTGTAAGAATGAGGAAATTAATTTGATATCATAGATTGTTTTTCATGGAGATAAAGTATTAATCATCACAGTATTAAATGGTTTGTAGTTTCTTAATCGAGCAGCTGCTATCTTGGAACATCAGATATCTGGATAAAAAGTCTTTGTCTTTAAAGGAGTAAATACGTGTCCTCTGAGATTTTCAGAGCTAAAAAATTGGGAACTCATGAGTAAAACGGCTTAAGTGCCTAATTAACTATCAAAGACTGGTTAAATTTTGTCTTGTCTCTTTAACTTTTGAAACGTTTGTAAAAAATGAGCAGATTTTCTTGCATTTGCATCATTCATGCCCTAAACTTCCCTTTATTATTTGGTTTTCTTTTTTGTTCCTCTACAGTTTTTTAGCAACAGATTGTATTTAAATCTGTTTTATGTCTCTTGAATCATATTCATTATTCAGTGACCTCTGTCTTTAAGTCAAATTGCCCCTTAGGGACAAATACAGGTCTGCTTCGGCTTGACATTAATTAACATTAATAAGTGCTTTACAATTTGAGGTTACACTATGTGACAGATTTAAAGTATTATGAGATTGTTCTTATGGTTCTTTGCATATATATATAAAAACACACAACTCTATTTGCTGGCTATTGTGACCTCTTTATCCTGTATGTGTTTGCATTACACCATAATGTTGTTTTGGTTATCTGACTTAACTATCTGATTGTTTCGCTGCTTTGCTCACAAAGATGAGCTGGAATTGAGGTACAAGTTGCACAGTGGCAGAGACGTAGAGGTGCTTTGGAGCAGAGTGAAAAACTTGGCCGATGGACGTCTGCACACGGTGACCATCAGGAGACTGGCAGACGCCGTTTCTGTTCAGGTAAACACAGAACAACAATCTTTTGACATTAATCTTTGTCTGCCTTTAAAAATTGGTTGCACTGACATCAAAATCGCACATTCATTTTTTTTAAGTAAAAATACTGATCAGACCCTCCAGGTTGGGACTGAGCTGCTGCCATGACTGAAGGAGTTTAAGTATCTTAGAGTCTTGTTCACAAGTGATGAGAAAATGGAGCGTGAGATGGACAGAGGGTTTGGTGCAGTGTCAGCATTAATCTGGGTGCTGTCCACGGAGGGACAGCTTGGTAATGTCCTCCAAAAGTGCCTCGACTTCAACTGTGATTTTGATTTCACAGCCCCTTGCACTCAGCACCAACGTGGCCCAAATCAGACTAACCACATTAAGATAAATGGTAGATTTGCATTTGGCACATCACTTGATTTGGTCTGTATGGGCCCTCAGAGATTGGGTGAGGAACCCCTGACATCCAGAGGGAGTTCAGAGTAAAGCCACAGCTCCTGCACTTCTAAGGGAGCCAGTTGAGGTGGCTTTGGCACCTGATTAGGATGCCCCCTGGGTGCCTTCCTCTGGAGGTTTTCATGGCACGTCCAACTAGGGGCAGACCCTGGTGTAGACCCAGAACTTGCAGAAGGGATTAATTGTCTGATCTGGCCTGGGAAAGCTGAGAGCAGAATCCCCTAAGAGGAGTTGCTGGGGAAAGTGAAGTCTGAAATACTCAGCTTAGCCGGCTGCCACTGTGACCCGACCCTGAAAGAGTAGAAGACATTGGACGGATGGATGGAATAAAACCACTACTCGTAGTGCAGTAAACATCTAGCGAGAGGGCTCCGATAATGAGAGGAATCTGCAGGCAAACAGCAGGGAGGCACAACTGAAACTGACACTTGTTGTCTTAGAGTTAATTAAAACTGCTGGTTGCTGCTTATGTTGTGCCCCTGCAGTTCATGCTTCTACTGCAAATCAATCAACCAGGCAGGGCCACGAACAAGCAGCTTACATATGTTCCATGGTTTCACATCATAATATAAGCCATGCAGGGAAAATACTCATAAACAGGAAACTTAAGCTACAGCCGTGTCAACAACGACAGATAAATGATAAATTAAATCCTGACATGAAAATGAGTCAGAATGTCTCGAACAAATCAACACGAATAAGATCAAGATCAATCCAGGCGTTTTGATAAACACATGTCAAGTTTTAATGATGTTTCCTGGTTGAGTGACAGTGCATCTGTGCATGTGAGTAAGTGACCCTGAGGGACACAAAACACAGCAGCCAGCGGTTTCAATTCATGGTATCACAGTGAGCATCAGCAACAATCTTCCAATTGTATTTTAATAGTAAATTGTAATAAATTATAATGAAAAGATCAATCCCTCCAGGCTTGCCAGGGGATGTTTCGCCTCGGGCATCAACCTGTCCAGACTCAGCACCCACCATAATAAAGCTTGTGAAAACCTAGTAGAATAGAAATTTCTAAATGCTCCATTTCCTCTTTGTTCTTAAGCTACTGTCTGTTTCTGTGTTTTCTGCCACTCCACTTTACTCTCAGGATGATCAAACTCAGCAGATGTCTTATTGATAAATGATTCATTAAAGCCTAAATCTCTGTGTTTGCAAGCAGTACATCACACGCCCTCTGTTTTCTTACAAAGAGTGTCTCTCTGAGGCATTTACCACCTCAAAACATGCTCCACTTAGACTTCTGTGCTCAGCTGTTATGAAGCATTGCATCTCAAGAGCATATTGGTTTCCAGCTTTGGGACTGAATCCCAATTAAAGATGCAGTTCAGACCACCAGGTTGAGCCTCCAGACGCCTGTTCATGTTTATTTGCCTGCTTTTTGCAGCCATTTGCCAAAGTTTCCTCTCAAAACAGTTTTGTTTAAACCCTTAATAGTGACAAACTGTCAGGGACAGATTTCTTTTGTTATCAGTTTACCTGCTAAGCTCTTACCTGCACAGATTTGACATACATTATCTTGCAGATTGACCAGGATGCCAGAGAGGACTTCAACTTGACATCTGATATGGAATTCAACAGCATTAAAATGCTCATCCTGGGCCGAGTGCAGGGTAAGTGAGGCTCTCTTAATGCAGACCGCAGCACTTAGATAGGCTCATTTGAATAGCGGCACTGAGATGTTTGACCTCATGCGACAAAATGCCTTTTTGCTGTTTCCTGTTCGTCAGCCTGGGTGGACCAGAGAGAGATCTGCAGTCTGAGCAACAGCTGTGGTGCCATAAAAAAACAAGTCGGCATCCATATTTAAAAAGTCACAAACAGAGCTCTTTACTGTGGAGATGCAAAATAAGAACGATCTAAAAAAAATGACTAAAGGTGGAGCCTCCCACTCAAGTCATTGTTTTGTGGTATTAAACATATTTAAGAGCCATATGGGTAAAGTATTTGTGAAAATTACATTGTTTTTCTCAATAACTATTTGTCACAAGAGAGAAAATACTTTATATGTTGGTTTTGTCTTTGTTATGGAAGTGGTGAGTAATTCAGTCTTTATGTCTGTCGGGCTGCGCAGAGCTCCAGACAGCTGTAGTGGTAATAACTTGAGAAAAGGTCCTTCACTTTGTATGGTAATGAGGGGAGATTGAAAAGAACAAATGATTTCCAAGATTGGAGTCAGCACCCTGCGATTCAGCATAACAACCAATAAGTCTCAGCTGCTGTAGGTGGGGTCAAACTAAACCAAGAGTTCAGACAGTAGAGTCCACCATCTCTGCGCCTGACAGAACGTTTTACTTTCATATCACTCCTGTCGTCAGGACTAATCCGTCTTCCCCCGGCTTCCCTTAAAGGAAAAAGAATTTGTGCAAGAGATGAATTTGTGTTTTTCTTTCTCTGTTAAATCTAATGTTTGCTTTTTAATGGCACCATCTGGGTGAAACTGAAAGAAAATCTGTTATAAACACTTTTACTCGAGCGAGGGTTGGTTATTAAAAGAGGTTCTTAATAAGTAATTAGTCCAAATGTACAAAATATACAATGTTTGTTTAAAATCCCATGTAATTCTTCGAACATACCTTAGTTTATGCATTACCAGCACTTGCAGTTTCCCTCTTAACCCTGATGCACGTTACACTTTCGAAGAGTCTCACATCAGTTGTAGCATTGTTACGGCACCTGTACTGTTACCCTTTTACCACACAACGGTCAATTCAGCATAACTCTGCTCAAGGTGCGTTTTGTTTTTACATAAAAAAACAGCAGTGACACAAATCTCTCACTATGTCCACATCTTTCCTGTCTGCGTCTTTACTGTCAAAAATACCAAAAACAGAAAGCAGTGACGTTTGTCTTGGTGAAGTGTTGGGGGCGTGTCAGTGTCTCGTGTTTTTTACATGTTATGATGTTAGCGTTCATTGGTATCGAAAGCGACACAATTTAAGTCATTCAATCAAGGCCAGTGTTTGTTTGAACAGGTGTTCTGCTGAAAAAAAACTTTATAAATTATGGACTTTTTATAAGTCTTTTATAGTCTTTATAAGACTATGGACACGATAAAGAATCAAATAACATTTTGTCATCCATCATTCCATTTCTAGTGAGGCCACTTGTCAAGTGTCCCTTTGAAATGAAGCCTCTTCTAGCCCACTGTATTTGAGGGGAAGGGCACATGCTGGACACTCAGCCAATGGGATGGTTAATTCTACTTAAAATAAGAATGATTATGTTTTTTTTAATCTTTTTTGCTTTATTTTCTTTCTCAAATAACGTGACAGGAATCAGCAAGAAGCAAAGTCACAAAAAAAATGAATATCCCAACCCTCCTCTGACTGAATAAAGCCAAGAAGAAACAAGCATAAATGGATGCTGCTGCTGTTTTTACTTCCAGCGTCTGAATAGATTTTGTTTTTGACCCGGGCCATGTTAGTATGTGACCCAGCCTCCCCTCCGCTGTGCCAGAAGACTCATGCAGTCATATCAGTATCAGAGAGGCAGCAAGATAGTTGATATACTGTCACATCCTGCCAACGCTGTCATCCATCAGACTAACTAATGGAGCAGGAAAGAATGGAGAGACTGAGATGCTCACAGTGAGAAAGGGAGAGAGAGTGATGATGAAGAGGAGAGGAGGCTGAGATAATGATACAGAGAGAGGTGGAGGTAAAGGGCAGCAGCTGGGCGGAGGTGGACAGTAATCATCAGTTCTTGGATACAAGGCAGGTGCTGTCAGTGTGGGGTTTGACAGCACGACAAACATCCAAATACTCCTTTGAGAGGAAATGCTCCTCAGTGCTGATATTGCTGATTCATTTGTGTAAGCAATAATATTCAAATTATCCTTTTAACACAAATTTTACATAATTCTTTTACTGTAACTTTGCATTGTAGGATCTTGTATGCTTTATTTCACCTGCTTAGTTCCACATTTTTGGTCTTTCTTCTCACTACATTCATGTAAACTTCATTATCATAAAGACACCTGCTTTGACAACTTTTATAGCCAGTTAAACATTTGCGTTTGCATGTTAAGTGAAGAAAATTAGTTCTGACTTTATGAGACAAAACTCCCCTGCCTGCTTGTGCTTCACTTTAATCAAAACAAAATGTTGAAAGGTAGAGACAGGAAAAAAAAACACATTTGTCTTTTGTAAGCAATTAAAAAGAATATGCTTCACTCATGCAGTGCTCAGTGATCTTATGCTAAAGCCGTTACTCAAATTTGTTGTGTTTTTAACTATTTCTCTTTCTAAACTATTTATCCCCCGTCTTGAGGGAAGTTTAAAAGATATACTCGTGTCATGACATATTTAGTTTAAGGTCAAATTATTTTTTGCCGCTCGGATAATCACACCAACTTTGAAATTAAATTAAACCTAATCAAACACACAGCTAATAAACCGCCCTCTCCAGCCAGGACACTCTGCAGTGTCCCATTTACGTGGTGAAGGGTTGTTTTTTACATGTCTGCGGTGAAATCAAAATACCCTGCAGGAATAATTGTTCAGTATTTCACAGTGACACTTATAGCTGCTAAACATTTATTTAGTACCTGCTGTCATAAAGTTGTATGGCGTTGCAAGTACATTAGCCACAAGTGGGACAAAGTTTTGTTGTGATAGGTGAGAGGCAATAAAATAAGTGACAAAAGCTCATAAGTTATAACTATGAATATATATTTCCTGCCAGATTTTCTAAACATGTTTAAAAGGATATAACCTGTCTCCTATATAGGAATTAGAGGGCATTTGTCTGCTTACATCCATCATCAGGTCATAATTTCCACTTGAGCAATACTTTTGTCTGTAAACTAACATGCAAAACTTTATGAACTTTGCTGTGCTTACTCAGAAGATGAATCCTAATATCTGAGTGAGCATTTATATTGTATCATATTTGACCTGACACTTCCATAGTTTGCAATGTAATTAGGGCTGGGACTGTATCGCGTTAATTACAAATAATTAATTACAGAAAAAAAAGACGATAAAAAAATAACGCATTTAATCGCAATTTATTTTTGCACTCCTAACAGTGCAGAACGTTTCTCATTGCATGAGCTCAGTCGGTAGGGTGGGCGTCCCATGTGTGGAAGCTTTGTTCTCCACTCGAGTTCGACTCTGATCATTTCCTGTGTGTAAATAAAATATAAAATTTTAAAAAAAGAAAAAAAAAGACGAGAAGTCATTGCTGGGTTTGTTGGAAAACAATACCGGGTGGAAATGTGGATGTGTGCACAAATTGTCCAAGAAAGAATGTGCCCATCCAGAGTTCTTCCAACCTCCGCTACCACCTCAATGCCAAACATGTTGCAGCTAGCACAGACAACAAAATGACAAAAAATGTTGCTTCTCGTGTCAAATATTGATATGCGATTAATTGATATTAATTAATTACAAAGCCTCTAATTAATTCGATTGAGTCCCACCACTAAATGTAATTAACATTTTGTCCTTACTAGTGTGACTTTGGACTTGTGGCTGACTAGTTGTTTATTTTAACTGCTGTACCTAATCCTTAAGAATCTGAAGTTAGCTTCCATTGCAACATTACAGGTTAACAGACCTTCACAGTGGCAGAAGGAGTAAAAGAAAACAAAATTCTCCTGAACAATAAGGTTCATTGAAAAATTTTTACATGATTTGTGGCCAGCAAGTGTCTATGCAGGAAGTAGGGCAACCTGTTTGTACTGTGACAGAACAAATAGCTAGTTTACGTGACATAACATGTGTCTAATTCATGTTAATTGAATAAACAATTTATGTCTCATATTTTATATAAACCTGATATTTGTTTAACCTTAACCAAGTGTTTGAGTTGCTCGGCCTTACACTACATACACAATTCTGCAGGTAGCATACATGAATATTATTTGAATAAACATGGCATTCAAAAGATTCACCTTTAAACAGAGCGTGTATTTCTGTATCAAACACCATCAGTGGTTTTTTTTGTTTTTTTTGACAAATCGGTTAAGAGAACCCATTTTCAGCGGGCCTTACCTTTATGTAACGTCAAGATGGATATTAAAATGATTAAGACATAGATGGATACAACTTATCATCGCCAACCTGGTCTCATCAAGATAAATGTGTCTCCCTGCTGTATTTCGAGTGTGTAATTGGAACTTGCTGATAACAAATGAGTCGTCTCACTTCATCTCTCTGCTCTCTGTTTCCCTCTCTGTGTGTTCAGAGTCTGATGAGCTGGATGAAGAGCTGGTCGAGGTGGCCTCTCATGGGTTCACCGGCTGTCTGTCAGGCGTACGCTTTAACTCCATCAGTCCTCTGAAAGCTGCTCTGCTGCACCCTGACAGCCATGTTATTGTCACCGGCCCATTGGCCCAGTCGAGCTGTGGATCATCCTCTGCAGCCAATCCCCACGCAGCAGAAACCACGCACTCTTTTTCAGGTACAAGGAGCACACTCAACCCCCTATATCCCATAAAATATTATATACAGTGTACATCATTAGGTAAGTACCCCACCCTCTGCCAGTGTGGGAATCAGTCTGGTGTGTCTTTAATATTATTCTTGGGATGTTCATTAGACTTTTTTATGGGCCCATTAACCATCCTCCTCGGTAAGCAGACAGACTGATGGCGTTACGACAGATGAGATTAGCCAGACAACTGTAGTGAAGTCCTTTGAGGCTGAGCTGAGGCTTTCACTGAGCACTTTCTGCACTGATTGATGGTTCTCTCACTGACTGTACTTTCTCCTCATCTGTCCCCATGCACTCCTTTATCTCATCTTTCTTCTTTTTTATTCTATATCATATATTCTTCTAACCCCCCTTCCCCTCATCTCAGCTCTCGTCTCTGTATTTTTTTTTTGTTTACCTTTTTTTTTTTCCAATTTTATAGACTCCTGTTCTGGCTTCTAGAAGTTTTTCTTCTTTGTTTTTTTTTTTTCTCTCCACAGACCAACCGAGTTCAGTGGATCCTGGTCAACCATTAGTCAACGACATCAGGAGTGACTCAGCCCTAATTGGAGGTAATGTAGTTCATCTCAGCAGGAGTAAGAATTAGCAGTCGACTCAGAAGTTAATATTTGGGAAGCTGCGGCTTAAAAACAGTCTGATGTTGTAAAAAGAATAAGGAAGTGAATTTTTTAGACAGGAAAGATGCAGTGCTTTGTTTGCAAGTGAGAATACAATAATTTTGATCTAAGAGTCCAAAGAGAGAAAGGAGGCAGTGATGAGAAGCAAATGGTTGGCTTTTTATTATGAAGATTTGGTTCTGAAATCACTCAACGGTTGAAAACATCGCAGAAAAAAGTATTTTACTATTGCATTTACATTTTATAACCACTTTATATTAAAGATGAAGCAGCAAGATTTTTCAAAATGAGCTATCTCTTGGCTAAATCGGGGCACTGCTTAAAGCTGACAACAAGCTGGTTATTCATGTTTCTGTGTGTGATTTTAGAGTCATTTTGTGTATTTTTGGTCTTTTCAGGGGTTATCGCTGTGGTGATCTTTGTTACCATATCTGCATTGGCAATAATGGCCAGATTCATCTGCAGCAGAAAAGAGACGTATAGAAACCAGGAAGTCAAAGCCCCCCAGCCTGAAGACGGCCACGAGTTCCCCTTCAGCAGCCAGGCGGGCTCTCACAGTGCTCCCAGTGAAAACCTGAAGGAGTATTTCATTTAACAGGAGCACATACCTCCCAGTGGTCAGACAGGACAGAGCTGGAGGATTTACTGAGAGCTCAGTGAATAACCAGACACACAGAGCCCCTCAGCCACTGGTACCAGTGACTCAACAAAATGTGAAGTCAAAAACGGAACGACTGATTATTTTCTTTTTTTTTCCTTTTTGCTGTCATTTTGAAGGTGTAAATATTTAAAAATTGTAAATGGTTATTTGTGTGCTTTAAACAATATTTCTCTGCCATATTGAAATGTTTAAAAATTCATTTCTGAAAAGGAAACGTGCAGAGTAGATGTGGTGATCCAAACACAACTTTGTTCCAGTTAAACTAGACTTTTGGACTTGGTGTTGATTTATAAGCACTTTTTCTATGAGGATGATGAACCTTCTGCAAAATGTGAGATGTCGGAGCCATACAGTGTGTGTCAATGGATTCAAATGACTGGAGGACTGATGTGTGTGTGTTTTACAGCTACACATAAGAGCTCAGCCGCAGCACAGTCCCAAAGCCAACTAATATGCATCTGTTATAACCGGACATAATTTCCACACCTGCTGTATATATGAATACACAATTAAAGTCAGTGGAAAAACTTTACTTCAGTATTTTTCTTTGAGTTAGTCAGGAAGCTTTTATGTTACTCAAAATGTTTTTTCTTTATATCATGAGAAAAATAAAAGCCTCAAAATAAGACTGAGATTTTTTTCACTTTGTACAAACTGCAAATTTTAAGCAGCACAGGTGATAAAACAAAGACTGTCACTTCAGTGGAACTGCAGACATTGAAAGTGTTATAGCTGAAGCGCTAATCTGTGTTTGCCTGACAGGTAGACAGAAAGAGATAATTGCAGCATGAAAACAGAGCAAAGTGAAGAAAAGTTGATACTTTAATATAAACGACCCAAAAAAAAAGCCATCTAAATATAAATATTGGACATTTAAACTACAGAATGACTTCATTGCACCATAGTTGCTGTATGTCTGTTAGATCTGTCCATATTGAGTGAAAGCACCCAAGGCTTGTCATCATAATTGACCTTAATTTTATCACAGTCCCCTGTTGAGATCATTTTATTGCCCAACCCTTGTTATAAGAACTAATAAATGAATATATCTGTAAAAATCAAAACTGATTACATATTTTAGTAGCTCTACTAATTCACAGAAGTCGGTAGAATCTGTGAAATCCTTTAAAACAAGTCTCAGATTTAACAGTTTCACTTGACTTACCACATTTTCACCTGACATTAACATGCTATCTGTGTCTTGACATCCCATCCTAAAAGACAACATGTTACACAAGATATAAATATGCACCAAACAGACTGTAATAGGAAAGCTGATCAGACAGCATGACCACCTTTTGACAAGAAAAAATCCCTCTAGCGAGTTAAAAGTTTGCCTCAGGTGGCCTCTTCCTGCTACAAGCGTAAGCTGCCCTTCATCTCATGCTATATGCTATCATATTTATTCTTCACTGTCTCTGCATTGTAGTTGATTCATGGGTGGGAGTTTAGAGGAGAGAAGAGGAAAATGTTTTTATTCCATCTAAGTGTGCAGCATTTCAGCCTAAACAATAGTCTCTTTGATACTGTTTAGCCAAAATCATCATACAAAATAATGATATACAGTTCAAAAAAGCATTTTCATTCACTCCTCTAAACATCTGTTGTCTGGTAGCTGTTTCTCCTACAACTTATGTATCATATATTAGGTGATAAATATTAGATTTCCTTAACAAGCTGTGATTGCTGTCATGCATGAGCAATGAAGAGAGCTGAAGAAAGCAATCCCATGGAGACTGTTTGATTTACAGGAACTGTGGGGCAAAATCACCCGAGAAATTACTTGAATTTGCAAAGTGGACGACGCTGTCGTACAAGCCTGCTGTGATCACCACATCGCCTGATTTGGTCTGAAAGGCCATTACACACTGTCCTCTAGTAATCAGCTGGTCTAATACTCATTGTGGTGTGGGACTGGGATCTGAAACAAAGCCTCATCATCCTCAAAGTTGTCTCATTGATTAGCTAAGATGGCTGGACAAAAAAACATGATCATGATAACTGTTTTTTTTTTCAACATAATTATGATAATAATGCTGCCAGTTTGAAGACTATCCTGCTAATGTTTGAAGCCTGAAGAAACCAGATGGTTCATCAGTTTAAATTCAGAATAGAAAAAGTTTATTTCACAAGCAAAACAAGCTCTGTTTGGCTGTGTAGAACAAACTGGACATGGACCAAAAGGAGGAGGCGAGAAGTTACTGTGGGCAGAGTGGCTGAGGACGTGTGTTCTTCATGTTTAACAGGTGTTTGAGAAATGGATCATAATGTCCACACAACTCAGCCTTCTCTGCTACAAGCTTAAGCTGCCCTGCAAAAATGAGCAAGTGTTCTCTTGCAACCAACTAAAACAATTCCAATAAAAAAACTGATGGGCAGTCATCCATAATTGTATCTGTAGACCAGGTACTTGCTTTAGTTGACATCTCTACTGTCCTCACCTGGGTGATTTGCACATCATGACTGAATATTAGTAACTAACTGATTATGGATTGAGAGTAAAACCAGCTGTAAATGCAGAGGCTCATAAATTGGACGTAATTATCAAGATTCAGATCACATTTAAATACTTTGTGTTAATGAGGCCTCACTTATTCAATCCACACATAGGCCACTCTCATTTGTAACATTCCAATCTTTTTTGGACACAGTGGGTATTTTTGCCGACTGTCCGCTAGTGTGAATGGCTGATAAGGCTAGATTGTCTCTCTGGTAAATGCTAGCATACTGTGGAATATACACAAGATGTGTCATGTGGATACCTGAGTCAGCAACCTTCTTATGTCCCAAATCTAAAGACTTGCTGCACTTTATATCTTGAAAGTAACATCAGTCTGTCAGGCAAATGTTTCTAAGTCAATTTCATCTACATCATAACTCCCCCCAATAACTTAAAAGGTATGAAAGGTGTAACTCACCAGGATGCATGAGTGTTGCTGAAAATATGTAAATCCACTCACCAAATCTATTTAATCATTAGTGTCTGTTAGTGTCATCTGTCAGCGTAACACATACAGCAAGATACAGAACATCAGTCCATTTCTTTGTCTTTAGCCAGTAGTAAAGATGTTGTTCTTTTATTCAGTATCTGTTGCTCATCTTTACAATAACTTATTGAAAGTATGATGAGAGACACACTGACCCAAGCAAATGTCATTAACAATATCACATCATGTTTCAACTTCAAAATTAGAAACCTATTTTCATTGACAAACTAAGCTTCCATTATGTGACAGTGTGACTCTACATGTCTTATTGTGTCCATTGTGTTATGCTTTTCCTACTTATTTATTCATATTTAGGCTCAACTTTTGCAAATGCTTCTTTTAACCCACATAAAAATTAACTAGCCGCCCTCTTCTTATCTTTCCAGTTGTTCAGCTTTCTTTTGGAGTCTCAGTATTTGTTAAGATTAAAGTTATGTGCAGCTTTTTATGTGCATCAGTCTGCCAGTGAAGCTCATTATGACTCATTGTGCTGCCCTTGATAAAAAGAATGCCATTACCATCCAGATTATCCGCTAAAATCATCTATGACCTCAAGTGCCATCCATCATCTAGCACCTACTGCTTTTAAAATCTAAAATCTGAATAATGCCATTTATACAATTACTGAAAATAAGTTTCTGTACTTATTTTGACCTGCCTTAATGTAGGTTTCACCCATAATCATTGCTGTTGGCCCTAGAGACAGCTTTCATGGAATGTGTGGAAATTTAAATCCTGTTGAGGAAAAAATTATCATTACTGTAGTAGAAAATGCTGTGGCAAGACAGCGTTTTGAGGCAGCCGAGGTCTTTTGTTTCCCTGTTAAATGAAGCTGAAACACAGCAACACATTCCTTCTCTACAGCAAATTAAATTTACATAAATTTACATCACAGATTGTTGTTCCTCCTAAACTTTTCAGAGGAGGTCCTCTTTTATGCACTACATGACATTATAAATGGATATTAATATTCTTCTGTCTGCAGAGTGGAGATAAAGGCGGCTCGCTAAATGACTCAAACTGAATTATCCGGCAGATGGAAATGTCAAAATATTTTTATATTACTTTTAAATTATTTATATTTTCATACATATAATTACAAATAACTTCTCAGTTCAAAAGGTGGAGGTTAGGACTGATTCAGTCTGATTCTCTGACTCCGGGAGGAAGAAACGAAGCCTGTTTTGATATTGTAGTTTGTGACGTTGTGAAACAGAGGGCAGAGATCAACAACAGAAATAGTTTTGACAGAAATGAAACTAATAAAACAGATAAAACTCCGCTAAGAATTTCCATCGACAGTAATAAATATATATCTTCCTTGAAACATAATGAGAAATAAAACAAGTTAAGTGTAGTAATAAAACTGAATATCTACAGTAAATTTTAGGGGAGAGACAACTTTCTGCAATAACATTAAATTGTCATCAAAGAACTAAAATCACTTTGAGTGAAGGCATAAAACAAACAGAATAAAAATAAAACCCTTCTAGGAAACTAAAAATGAATTTGCCCAACTACTTTGCCATGTAACATGCAGATGGTGGATCCCGTTTTCACTGATTGAATGTTCTGTATGACTTTTGCAGACAGTCCAGCTCACATCAGTGCATCCCACTCAGAAGCCTGTACAGGTCTGCCAGATGAAGGCATTGTGCCTTCAGCTCTCACCCAGTGAGACAGAGCTCCCCTGATTTGAGGACTGTCAGACACAGCTAACTGACTTAAATGGAGGGGTGGAGCTGGCGGAGGTCCCTTTGCTCCCATGTGCATCACCTTCAGAAAGGGTCCAGATTGGCTGAGTGTTTTTGCTGAATGATACAAGAGACTAAAAACTGTTCATCTACATCATCTGGACAGCAGAAGGCAGCATCAGAATCAAAAGTATTTTCTTAAATCATGTTATCGTTTTTCGGGCCTAAAGAACCCCATAAAGTCTTAACTTTTGCTATTGCCTTTTAATATCTTCTCTAATGTAGGCAAATAAATGTAAAGCATAAAATTACCTTCGGTCCAAAACCATTTAGGACTTAGGTCTTAATTTACATGTGGTCGGTTTGTCATGGTTATGATTTATGTTCTGTTTTTGCTTTGTCATTTCCTAAAGTCCCATAATAACCCCTGTCTCCTTCTCCTTCTTTCAGCCAGGGCTGCGCAGGAAGGCGGGGCCAATCTGCTCAGGAGCAAGGCTCATCAACCTCACCTGCACGCAATCGGCAATCAGCCTGGCTTCTTAAGCCAGCTCCAAACATTCTCCTGCGCCAGCCAATTCATTCCTGTGACTGCTTCGCATGTGTTACTGCTCTCGAGTAGATCTCGCTGCCTCTTGCTACACGTGCCAGTATTAGTTGTGTTTTCTTTTCGCATTTAGCTTCTCTAGTGAGTATTTTTCTCCTGGACAATTTCAGTTTTTCATATTAGAGAGTTTTTTTTCCCCTCGTGGTGATTTTGTGTTTGTGTTTTTTGTTACTTCCCTGAAAGGTTGTTTATTTGTTGTTTTTTGTGCTTAAATAAACTATTTCTCGAACAATTCTGCATCTGGGTCCTAGCTCCTTTTGATCAAACCTTAACCCATTGGTTATATTTTAAATAATTAAAATATGCTTTTAATGGCCAGACAGATCAGAAACATTTAGCACTGAAGCAGCACAGAAAGCTATTACTATTAAAAGATAATTAGCTATAAATATACAACAGTATGCAAATATCAACAATCATGTCAAATCAATTATTTAAAGGCATTAAATTACAATTATACTCAAGTTGAGTTGTGCATCACATTGACTGTCATGAGCAGCTGTATTACTTCAACAGATGTAATCACTTGTTTACACCGACTTCTTAGACGACAACAGTTAAGATATTCTGTCTCTAATACTGACAACTGACTTTTCCTCCCACATAAGCAGTTTCTGAGGATCAGGGAGATGAATAAACTCAAGACACAGATTTATGAAAGATCCTCTCTCAGATCCTTCAATCCTTACAGTACAGCAGGAAGTGACATTCTGACTCAACTTATTTATTGACAAAGCACACACAGTTTGACTTTATGAAAAGACAGAACAGGCTACACACACACACACACACACACACACACACACACACACACACACACACACACACACACACACACAAACACACACAC
>JAQMCX010000045.1:6278267-6312571 GCA_029814765.1 Acanthurus leucopareius | reverse complement strand
AAAGTTCGTCAGCCCTTGGGGGCCCCCTAGTGGCCTGGGGCCCCAAGCAGCTGCCTGCCTTGCCTGTTGACAAGCGGCGCCTCTGGGTCTAAGGAGGTTAAAGCGTTTTTTGGGGGTTTCTTTGCCTCTATTCTGTTCCTGCTCCTCCTTCTGCTTCCTTTTACCCGGGTAATGAACTGTTGCAGCAGATTTGGCCTGGGAAAATAGTAAGCTTTCTTAGGCTGCCTGGTGTAATTGCTTTATCTGATTTTACAGGAAATCTGAGCCAATGGCAGTCAATTTAAGCTAATTAGAAGTTCCTTGTAGCATGTGTAAGTGGCATTCATTCAACTCATAACACTGATGGAGCAAGTAAGAGTCAGTTATATTCAGTACAATAACATAACCAAATAAATTCCTGGAACTCAGCTGTTTGTATCTCTGTGTTGGCACAAATAAACACTTTTGACTTCATTTCCGAGGCTTTTTACTGATGTGTTTCATTTGATACTCTAATGTTAGATCATTCACTAAAATCCTCTTCTTATGATTAACCTAACATTGTCTTCACTGTCTTCCGTCCATTAAGTTAAATGTAGAAAATACAGAAATAACCCCCCTTCAGGTTGGCAGACACATCCATCATCACAGCAAAGCAAAACAAAAGATTTTGTGCGCCCTAAAAGTAAAACCTTATCAGACCTAAAAGTGCATGTGTTATTATTTCTTGTTTTTAGGGGAGTCTGAATCACCTTCCACTGTCCTGAATTCTGCCAGAGTGACTGTTACTCTGCCACTGCCAGGCATTTTTGTCTCTGAAAGAAAAAAGAAGGAGGGATGCTGGTAGAATAAAGATATTTTAAATATATGTATCGCTAAATTATCCCTCATCGTTTTGTCATTAGTAAGAATTTTCAGTGTAGAAATGTTTAACTTGCTGTTTTTTCTAAAAATAAAATGTATCAGTGTTAACTAATGTGATGAGTTGCATGGTCTGTAGAAATTTTATCATTTCTACTCAATGTCAAGGAAGCTTTATAAAGTCTTTAATTAAAACTAACATGCAATGTCTGCCATCACAACTACTCTGAGCCTCATCACAACAAATTTGCAAGCACACTCTTAAAATCAGGAATATTCACAAGGTCACGCTCACCATTTCTTACTGAAGATCAAAAAACATAATTTAAACATATATACACATGCATATAACATGTAGAGACTACGAGCTGGCTAGGCTGGAGAAATGACAAGGCAGATGAATCTGCCGGGGACTGCAATGAACTACGAGGCAGGCAGAAAGTCATTTTAAAAAATTAGCATGAAAAAGAAAAAAAAAATAGCATGAAGATAATAAGCTAGACAGTGAAATAAAGGTGTATCGCTAATCTTCTGGATGGATGTGACCAGCTGATGTGATCAGCTAATATCTCCATTGACAGCCCGACATAATCAATGACAGCAAGGAAATTAGGAGAGAGCATGCAGAGAGGAGTGAGGGAGGAGTGCAGGAGAGCATGAGAAATAAAATGTAGCCTGAACATGAAACAGGATTGTACTCATGACTGAACTTTTGTTGGAGCTTCACGTATAATATATATACATATTTCAGAAACGATGTAGTATCTTCAGATTATGAAAACCAAATTGAATTTGGGGCAGACAAGCTAAAATGGAGGATAACTACAGTTTTTGTAAAACTAAAACACTAACTACTTCAACACTCACTCTCCACAGACCAGGGACAAATAAAAAGCACTTCTTGTACCATCTTCTCTCTGCTTGAACCGTAATGACAAGGTTCAATGGAAAAGATTGTTTTGTGGCAGTAGAGAGAGGGAAATAAAAAATGGGGGGGGGGGGGGGGTTGGCAGTGAGGACTACAGGGATTACTATGGCAGAGTGGTTTCAGTGTAGAGCCAGAGGTAAGGACTGTGGCTCAAGATGAAACTGGGACTTGAGGAGGAACTTGGGATGGTGATGAGGTTTTGTGAGTAAAGAGAAAGCTGATCAGACTCCTCAGGCTAAAGAATGGTCTGCAAAAAGTGCAAAAACTCAATGTGAACAGCCAGGAGTTTCAGGTCTGCGTGTTTTGGAACAGAACTTGAATTGAGCTGTCAGTGTACCTTCAAGGTGCAACAGCTGCTTTTTTCAGTTAGATTCTTCACGTTTTACAAATATAATCTAACAGTCTACATCTATCTTTGTAAATTGGGCGAACTGTTTTGTTTGTTTTTTTATGGGAAAGAATAAAAAAAAATCAGTCGATTTCTGCTGGTGGAAGTTGTAAGTTTATCATATTGACTTTTCTTCTTTATGACCATTTGAGTCTTGATCATTTAAACCCTACATTGTCAAATGATGCAATATCATGGTAATATTGATTATAGTTCAGTAGTGGTATTTGTTTCTTGTCTACATAAGAACACTGTCAACATCTCACAGAAAAACCACAGTTATGATTTCTATTATATAGTTTTATGTTATTTCAAGGCTGATGCATCTTTTAAAAAAACTAAGACTTAACTAAAATTATTAATATAAAAAAATAATAAAAAGTAAAATGTACATGACAATAAATTCCTTTCTTTTCTTTTCCCTTCCTTTAGGTTTTTCAGCGGTAGTTTATCAGGTTCATTTACTGTCATTTGGCATCACAAGGTTTCAAAGTGAGGTCAAAGTTGTAGCCCTTATCATGCTTCACATACATATTATATTCAAATATTTAAATTCTTTCGTGTCTCTGAGCACATTTTAAAGATGTATTTTGTATATGTAGCTTTGTACATCTGACACATTACCTTTCGCCAGTAAAAGCACTGAAACTGCTGAAAAAACAATAGAAAAACCAAACTAAGTCTTTCTGAAAAATCGAAAACTAAGCTAAAACTAACAAGAACACTTAATCTAACTGAAGCTGAATTAAAAATGAAAAATGAAAAATTGAAATAAATTAAAAACCAGATGAAAAATCAAAATTAATATAAGCTTTGTCACTTTAGCTCGAAACATGCTGAGCTTGATGAGTGGCAATGAAAAATGCACTTGGAAAAACACTCTTCGGCTGTGTTTTTGATGCCCAGTAAGCAGCTTTTCACAAACCTGCCTGCTGACAGAGACTCTGTTATGCAGCCATGTTTAGTGGTGAGTGAGCTAATAGCTAATAGGCTGAAAACCTCATTTAAAAGGAGAATTGATTAAATGGAGCAATGCACACACTACACAAGAGGCCTCTGCGTCACTTGTCAACAAAGTGGAGAATAGGGTTGCATTCTGGGAATTTCTCAAAGTGACAGATGAAAATACAAAAGCCAGCTGGAAGAGATTAATTATAGATTGTGTTGTCAAACACTGGGCCGCATATAAAAATGAAATACCTGTAAAAAGTGTCAAACTGGGATGACTGATGGTAAACATATCAACACAAAAGCACAGACACACAGACAAACAGGGAAGAGACACACACAGAAAGAGTCATATATGCATTTACTGTATAAATACTTAACACGCACATTTTTTGAGACATACAGTCCTGTCACTGCTGTTGATATGGCTTTCTACTGCCTGTCTGTAAGAATAATGATTGGGCCGAGACAGTTTTGCTGGAATCCGTAGATACCTGAATGCTCCGCTCATCTCCTTCCCTCCATACCCAGAACATCCATCTTCACTGCTGAAGACTAAGGATGATTTTCTTCACTGAGTGTATTTATGTCTGCCTGGAGAGGAGAGACAAGATGGCCCTTTCTTTTTGTGTACATTTTGCTTCTTTTTTCAGTTATATGAAATAACATAAAATACACTTTTGAGCAAAGCAGAGTTTTAATGGAGGCCTGATGAACCACTGACTTTAAAATTTAGAGCTGGTATTTGCTCCATCAGCTTATTACCTTGATAGCATTCTAACTTTGATAAACACTTTTCATCATATCATTGTTTGGATTCTTCTTCTTTGGTTTCTTACAAAGTAACCTTCTGGGGCTCAGTTGTTTCAGCCATCAGAATGGGGACAACCAGACCTTTGAGAAGATGAACAAAATTTAAACTGTATGTAAATCCAACCAGAATATTACTGCCTTCATTGGGATATAATCTCTTGTAAGACTTAAAGTTTTGGTGAGTGGGTGCAAAAACCAAATCAGCAGCTTTTTGCTTTTTACCCCTCTCAATCTATTCTGCCTGCAAAAAAGTAATTAATTTTCCATAGATTTACAATAAAAAAAACATATTTTTAATTCACAGAAGTAGCCCCCTCAGAACACATAAAATTTCAAATTGTGTTGGCAGTGTTATGCATTACAACCTGCACACATATAAAAGCAATGCACACCTTCTTTAACCTTACAAAGCAGCTGGACTGCTGAGATTTCAAGTCTGAAATCTCACAGGTCCATCTTAAAAAGCTCCAATCGGATTCTTTGTGTCTGGCAGAAAATGACTGGACACAAACAAATCAGTGTCCTCTTAGGAGAAAGAGATGGTAACTAAGGGACTGGTTTGGTTTTAAGGAGAGTGATAAGCAGCTGCAAGCTTGTAAACTATTGCTGCCTCTGAAGAGGTTAGCATTGTTGCTGCAGTAGTTTCATCTTTTTGTTCTTCTCCCGACTGGCTTTGGCAAGTTTGATGACTGTGACAAACTTTTTTTATAAGACCTGCCCTCTTCAAACTCTGTCTATGGGCTGTTTCCCAGATGGACATGTGTATTATATCTTATAGATATGTGAAACATTCCATCTGGCTTGTCTGGTTAAACATTCTATATAACAGTGATCATGTGATAAACCTTACTGTATCATAAAAAATACTGGTTACAAAATATTCCTATTGTATTGCAGAGGTTTTAAAGATCAGTTTTGTACAGAACAAGTGTGACTGTTTAAGGAGAAAAAAATTAATTATAAGTTAAAACTTAATTTAGAACTATAGCTTTAGACAGGGATCAGTTTGACCCAGACTCCAGGAGCTCCAAGGTTTAGACCAGCACCCATATGACTGGATCTGACACCTCACTATGTCACCCTATTGATTTATTTGTTCCAATGAAGTTACTCATTTTGTATAGAGTTTAAATCTGGTTTGAAGGAGGGAGAGGGACTTCAGGTGAAACCTGAAGCTTAAGAGTTTTGAACAAGTCACATGAGCTAATTTTTAGCAACTTTATAACATTATGAACCATCAACAACAATGTCAACAAATATCTGTTATATGATAATTATGACCATGACAACAAATTAAGCAGGCCGTTGTGCAGTGAAATGACTATGGGACATGTTTTGTTGTGTAGGTGCATCACTTTCCATACTAATCAAATAGAGTGAATGAGATCGATTCACTGACTGAACATGTGACTTAGTTTCTAAGCTTGCTTGCTTATTTGTGGTTGCAAATAGAAGTTCTGACCCAAATTCAATTTTTCCTTCATTGTAGCTATCTATCCACAGACAGAAGGTAAGCGATGACTTTGAGTGAATGAAGTGAAATCTTGGCATCAGCATCAGCATTAACAAATAGGGCTTTGTTTTTGATCACATTTTGTTGAGTTACATTTACTTTTAACATCAAGGACCTAGGCATTGTGTAGGCGCTGGGAATTTTCTTTGATATGTTTGTGACTTTTTTTCTCCCCCCTGACGGGCTGGAACAGCACCATCTCTGTGTTTCGGGACCTCATGGTTTACAAATTAAGCACAGGCTGTAGGGGACACATGGCACTCAACAGAAATCTTGTTTCCTTCTTAATGGCTGTTTTAATGATAGCAAGAAACTCAATCTGGGGCATGAAATAAAACACCGGGATGGGCCGCAGCAGGTATCTGCCACTGAATCCACCAGCAGTGCTCCCCGTTGAGATCTAACTCAATTTTTCTATTGTGAAATGTGCTTAAGTCTCCAGGTGAAACCAGATCAAAACAGTTTTCCTGGTGTGCAGCACAGCCCAGCATTCCTTTGTGCTTTCTCTGCAATTCTGTTGCAATGGGAAATATGAGAATTCACCAAGAGTATAAACCAGGAACTTTTACTGGTGTCATTGTCAGCCTAAGATATGATTTATATGAGCCACAAAAAACAATATAGCCTTTATATGTGGTTACTTTCTTATCCGTAGATTAAAATGGTAGTGAGTATTCTGCCTAGAAGCAGAGGAGGATGCAGTTTCGAAAAAGACAGCAACAGAAAACTTACGTCAATTTAATTAAAATAAGATAAGGAATAAACAAAACATGTCAGAATCATGGCTATATCTAAACAATATATAAACACTTTAAGATCATATCAGTGTTTCTGACACTGGTTCTGTATTACAGTACACAATCATCTCTAAAATCAGTATTCATTCTGTGTGTGCCCATACAGGTACAGAGGTGTGAATGTGTGATGAATTAACGGTACGTGGAATTGTTTTCCAAGAAGATATGTGGACGACACATGGATTAAAAAAAAGAGAAAACAATCAGTAATCTTAATGTTTAAAAATACCTGGTTAATCCTGGCAGGTAACTTCACTTTGAAAACCAATTTTTTTTTGTACCATTTAAATTATGTGAGCTAGTAATATATTTATAGAGCAGGTATACAGTCACTGGGAGAGACAAAAAATGAAAACTACTTCTTATTATATTGCGACTACAAGCCTCAGAGTTCGGATGGCTGTTATATTAGCAGACATTTTACCATAAGATGAATTATACACAGTTTTGTACTGTAAGTGATGCAAGGCTGTTTACAAAAGGGGTAATAATTTATGGCATGTAATAAGTCGTGACTCGAGGAAAACTGACGAACAGGGCTGTGTGGGGGAATCACTGAGGCTGGGTGTCAGTTAGACGGCAGCTCTTGGCTAGAAGCTTCGGAGACAGCAGGTGGTCCCAGTCTTTGCGGACAGGTCTTGTTTCCCAGAGGACGGTTTTTCGAACAGGTGGTTGCCTGGATGGAAAAGGTTGATGACAGTCTCTGCTGCCCTTTTCTTTCTGCCACTGGCATTAGACTCACCAATGAACGGCTGCTGACAGCTTATGACCTGCTCAGCAGTGCAGACAACGCTCTGCAGCTCGGTGTCGAGGCCAGAGGTGGCCTGCTGATTGATAGGTCTGGAGGGCATCAGAGCATCTCAACTAATTATGATTAATGCCTCGGTGTCTGCAGGATCACAAACTGCAGATGCGTGAAATTAACTTTAATTACACAGTTTGTACAGTTCAGTTGTTTTTGTTTTGTTTTGCTCTGATGGAACACTGACTATGCTGCTATGTGGATGAACTAAATATGCCAACCAATTCAAAATGGCTCAGGGTGTGCATTTAAATGTACCAAGTATATGACGTAAAGATCAATGGAAAAGTTTCTCTGTGCTCACCTAAAATACACGATATAATGTCTGCCACTGAAGGTCCCTCAGTAAAAACAATAAAAACACAAAACCTGTACTTTGATGATGTTGTAAAGTGGCATGGGATAATGGTATTTGTTATAGAATATTTGAATGCCTTCAATCATTTGTGAATTAGATCTTTAAGTGATGCAAGAGTCATCTTCTCTTGAAAGTGTTAAAAAAAATAGATACAGATTTCCTGGTTTACTTGTGTGAATATGTAGAATTTTAATGTAAGTTCACAAAGCCTCTTCATCTGTTCTTACCTATGGTTTAGATGCTAATGGTAGTTCTAAAAATGTTATGCCCTTTTTGCCGTTAAAGAAAGGATATTTTTTACATGACGCTGGGCAAAAAAAAAAAAATTCTTTCATAGTCCTTTAGCATATTCAAGTAGTCTGACAGAAAACTAGACTTCTGTAGCTCCTCTTGGTAAATGCAGATGCACCTGCAGCTCTCTCCAGATAGTGAAAACTTGACTCAATGACAGATGATCCCTCAGAAAATTCTGAGGCCTTTGATAAATTGCCAGTATTTTCTTTGGCAGCTAAAGCATATAGCACAAGGCACATGTGAACACATCCCAGCACCATACATAACATTTGAAGGCAAAAGAGGCCTAGTGACAAACAGTAGGGAATAACTTTTGAGGAGAGGCAGTTGTGTGTTTGTGTGTGTGTGTGTGTGTGTATGTGTGTGTGTGTGTGTGTGTGTGCATGTGTGTGTATGGTTTACTCTTGCTGGCATGAAGTTATCAAAGATCTGTATGACAGTCCAGCAATACAGCAACCCCTCCTGAAAAAAATCCTCTTCCGTTTCTTGCATCTCAGCACCAAAGCAGAGTGTTGCTGGAAAAGGATGTCTGGATCGTCCTCTCATGCTTTTGTTTGACAGTGTCACAGCTGCCTCTGAAGCAAGAGGCTCTCTGTACTTTGGCCACAAAGGTGCAACGAGAGGGGCCGAGGTCTCGCTGAGTTTCACACCTTGAAGAGGGAGCACTACAAGTCATGAGGTTTTGCAGGGCAACTGCCTCCTACTGCTATTAGAACTTATGAGTTTGATGGAAGGGGCTTGGTATAGTGATAGGTAGCAAAGGGACAAGCAGAGGTTTTGTATTGTGAATGTTCAAACTATCTTCTGCAGCTTTAACTGGCTCATCTCCGTGTAAAAAGCCCATCCTTGAGCAGCCTGACCTTATAGATGGCTTCCTGGCGTGATCATGATAAATAATCTTTAAAAAAGGCGCATTAAACTGCATCATTTCATGCTGGCTGGCTCAAAGTTGCATACTGTACATCACATTTAATGGAGTCATAGGATCCCATGCAATATTCATGAGCTCCTCTTACATTCAGGCAGCTTAATCAAAATACGCTGAGCAACAAGCAACTCTTCAAATTTTCAAATACCTGCTATCTCAAGCTCTCTTTGTCTTGCTGCCAGATTTATTTTGGCTGATCAGCAACTTCACTTATCATGTGTTGATTTAAGGTCAGATGCTGGCACTACATTTATAATTAAGGGTTGAAGATGGAAAGATTGGATAAATTTTCTAATATATTTCCCTCAATAGGACATTCATGATAAGCTTTACTCACACTTTTGCACCTGTTATTCAGATGCAGATGTGCTGCATTTATCAAGCAGATGCACCAGACTGCAGCCGGAATTTGTGTCAATTGTGCAAGCATCTGCACAGCTATTGCATATGCATTAAATTGAGGAATATGCAAAAAAGTGGTAAAATAGGTTGTTTATGTACCCCGCTGAATTAAGTTCACACTATGAGCAACTTTCAGTAATGCAGGGGGCAAAAGAGGTATAAACACAAAAAACTGAATTATGATTTTAGGATTTAGGATTATATTGGGAAAAGAATCTTGAATCTTGCAAAACTGTGGATCTTATTGGAAGATGGTGTTTGTCTAATGTTGAGATTGAGTTCAGGGTTTATACCGGCCCCGACCTGAATTTTTATCCAACAACATCCATCCACACCAACACCACCTCCACCCCCTCCCTCTCTCTCACCTTCACCAGGTGTACCTTGTGTGTATTTCACCCATCTTTAATTTGTTTTGTAATTCATCTCCCTGTTTGCATGCATAAATTTATTGCCTCCTGAGCTAATGAGCTGCTGTCTCAGTGCGTAAATCAGGATAGATATACACAGATTGTGTACATTTGCACAACCCCATTTTCTTAGTCAATGTGAGCATCCAAGTAACTCTGAGCCAGATTTTATTCTATTTTTCTTCCTTGTGGCTGCAATGGAAATCATTAAGGACAGCTTGGATTTACATTTCTGCAGGCAAATTTAAGAAGCTACGGCATGGACACCCATTACATTTCAGTTATATACAGAGATGCTTCCTGTGAGGGATTCGGGCTCCCTGAGTAATGCTGGTTCATTCCAGATAGTGCATTTGCCATGTAGACTAACAGAGTTGTCTCTGTGCGACTGCTGGTAATAAACCAAGCGGCATGTTTTTTTTTTTAAAGAAGCCAGAGCATCTGGATGGAAAACAGACAACTTATTAACTTCCACCAGTGCATTCAAAGTTCTGTTGGTGCATTTATACTGAATAAAATGGTAACGCAGTGAATCAGTCTAATCCTTATGTTTAAGCTGTATGTCAATGGCAGGGATAAAATGGATTTTTTTTTTTAAACCAATCTATTGCTACTGACTATAAAGCTCATTTTTTCACTTTTTATCACCATACTATTTTTTTGTTTTATTTTTTATTTTTTTGCATAGCTGTGCTTACTCCAGACTTTCTTAGCTATGATACATTTCAGGCTGCAGGATTTATGTTCCCCTCTGCTTGAGCTTATATAAACATATTTCAAGAGTTATGGAGCACCGCCTCATGAGAAGGGAGGTGCATTGTGGGCAGGTGTGAGCATTGTTTACTATTGAGCTGGATATGCTCGAAGCAGAGTCCCATGAAAAAGGAGCAGCAGTACCAAAAGCAATTTACAGTGATGAATAACAGCTTTCCTGGTTAATGTTTTGGAATAAATGCTTCAAGGCAACGGTGTGAACCTTTTGCGAAGTTTATCTGTGGATTTATGTAAAGTTACTGAAGTTGAAGGCCTTCCTGTAAAGGGTTATTGTCATGCTACATCACCTGACATTAGTGTCAGCCATCTGGGCTGCAGTTTATTCAAATTGACTACTCTTTTTTTTCTGCTTAGGAGTACTTTTGAATATCTATTTGGATTTAACTAAATGTTCTGTGTCTAACTGAGGACTATGAAGATTAGTCAGTTTGTTCCAAATTTGAAAATGGAGCCTGACCTCATCGAAAATGCAGTCTTTTTTTCACAGAGGTAGATGAAATGTGTCAACATTGGGGTTTTTTACAATGAAGCGAGTAAAACCCAATCTCTAACCAAAAACTAATTTTGCCTAAACCATTAAACAAATTTTACCTTCATGGCAGCTTTGCAGGATTTTCACACCTCATGCTCTTCGCAACAACTGAGCAAATTCCCTTACTGAGGCAGACCCTGAGATGCAACTAGAAGCTCCACATTAAGCAAGTGGATCAAGAGTTTTTTAAGCAAACTTCTGTTTATGAAGTCGAAAACAAACCTTAACACAAAACTAGGCCAAAATGTTTGAATAAATCGCACTAAAACACCAAAAGACGATTGTTTTTGACATCCACTCAAGTCATCCCATAATAGTTCCAAATGGAATTTGTTCCAACAAAATTGCATTACCTGGTTGTGATTCTTGCAGCACTGAAATATTACAGTGCCACAAATGTTCCCACCGAGATGTTGTTCCTGAACTTAATAACCCTGTGTGCATTTTAGGGCTTGATGCATCCTAAAAACTACAAGAAGATATTTTATTCTGGTTTGGTTTACTTGTGGTGCTTTTTGTCTCTTTCTGACAAATGAATTACACTCAAAATGCTCAAAGTGTGGTTGTGCTGTATGTACTGAATTCTTCCATTTTATGGCATATGGCAACCAGCATAAAGGTGCATCACTGCCAACTACTATAACAACGTGAGAGGAGAAAAAAACAGACATGATTTAAGAGGACATGTTTTGTTTACACAATATTATTATTGGTGTATTAAAAACACTATATCAATATTTTTTTTTAAAAATATCATTGTAATCATCAGCACTAATTATTGCTAACGTTCGTATTCCATCATTATCAGCCCCTCACTCCCCAACTCTATGGTTCACCATTCAAATAATTCCATTGTAAATTAAAAAGAATGATACCAACCATAATCTAAATTGTTACAGTCTGGTGAGTTTTTGTAGTGTCCACTTGTCCCCATTATGCCCTTGTGATTCAGAGCCCCTTCATACAAGATAAGAAATGACCCACGAAAAAAAAAGATAAACTCTCACTGCAGGCAGTCTGATTAATCAGCACCGTCACAGAGGGCTGTGATAAGCATGAAAACAGGAGAGTTTCTGTAGAGATCTCTGAGCACAAGCACAAGGAACATTTAGGAGTTTACATATTATAATTTAACATTAACTCCTTTGACTTCTCAATATGCATTTGGCATTTTACTGAACTCTCATACAGTTGTGGTTGATAAAGCAAAAACAGCAGCAGAAGTGAGATTAAGTGTACCTGTGTGTGATTCCAATCTTGATTCAATCTTAATATTGGACTTCATATCCTGATTAGTGCCTGAATCCGACAGAACATTACATTTTTATTTGGAATCTGTCTTTTACAGCTTCTTTCTTGTAGATGATAATGCCATTTTTTATACCCTACAGCAGCCCTGTTCAGGGTCAGATAAACATCAGCATCCCAGAACTGGAGGGAAGTCAGTGTTTTGCTCAAGGACACTAAAGTACAGCTGATGCCTGTCAAGACAAATTTGTGTACTGTATATCTCTATACAGTGGTACAGTACAAGCCAAGTAAATGACACAGAGACAGCTTAATAGATTATCATGGAAAACTGTGGAGGCTAAATTAAAATCTAGTCTTCAGTTGTTTATGCAGAACATAATTTAAAATAAATTAAGAAACTAATGAATCAGTATACTGAAGTTAATATAAACGTAAAGTGAGCAGTGGTTTATTGATAGTCCCATCTAGAAACAAACTGTATGATGAGCGTTGTTAATTATAGTTTCAACATAAGAAACATCACGTAGATTTTCTTAACAAAGTCAGTTAAAAAAAAAGCTCACTGTCAAAGGGCTCTTGGTTTTTGTTTTGGCATTTTTGGCTTTTTGGGGGGGATTTGCCACAATTTTGTTTTTGTGCTCATTCGAACCCTCTATTGTCTGCTATTTCCTATTTATTTACTATTTCTGATCTATGTATTTGACCTGTCTTTCTTGTATTTATAGTGTTTGATTTTAAATTGCTTTTACCTTTATTGTTAGCCCTTGTTAAGCAGAGATCCCCAAATACTGCGATAAAGAAGTCCCAGCATTACACTGGCTTTACTTTTTTACAGCAAACCAAAAAACATAATGCTAAGAAACATGATGCATACCACAACTGAGTCACTCTTTTAACACTGAAATTGATTTTGCTCAAATGAGCAAAATTTGCCTTGACCAGCTAAGAGAGAAAAAATTGTGGTTTTTTTCTCCTCACTCGGGAGGGTTACTGTAAGCCTCTCAGTGTTTTCTTTACATGCATTCTGCTGCTGCTGCTTTCGAAATGTCGCAAACAAAGACAAGAAAGACAATTGCAGGATTCTGCACAGTCTGACTCTACTGAACTCAAATGAACGTCTCTCTGCTTTCTCTTCATGAGGACAGAACAGAGACAGAATATCTGTGAACTCTTAACAATCATAAAGCTATAAGATTACAGCATTTTCTCATCAGACAGAATGACAAACTAGAGGTGGTATTATATAACCAGAGAACAAGAAAAAAAATTTGATTTTGAACATGTTGCATAACGAATTCTCAGTTGATGTTCACAGCTAAAAGGGTCCAAGCTAACATCCATCGAGTCGAAGGGCTGATTTACTTGTTTGGCCAGTAACATTGAATTATAGAATGCTATCTGCCACACTGCACCACAATGTATGTGAAGTTAAAAACTGTCCTGCATTTTAGTGTCATTTACAGGTATGTTGCTTCTGTCTGCTACCTTTTTTTTAACCTTTTCTAAAATACATCACTCTATACGTCTGTAAAAACCTTTTTCACTATAGTATTTATAATGATAAGGTGCTAATATAATCTTAATATTATAGTCATTTCTACCTAGGAGATTTTAACAGTGCTGTAAAAAAAATCCTTATCATAGCATACAGTCATATCAGTTTTTTTCAAAATTAGGTAAAACACTGACATCATAACCAGTACATGGACATTTTGGTTGTTAAAAGATATGCTTCAGTATATGGTGGACAGTTTCTCAAAAAGTTATTTAAGGACACCAGAAGTACAACAAAACTCTTTGCTCCCACTGCTATTTTTTTTTTTAACCTAAACAAAACGTTAATTCGTCTTCCTCTCTCAGAGTGGAAATAGATGATCAAGACATAAATGTTGCAACTTGGGAACTTATTTCAAAAAGTTGTTTCCATATTCCCGTAAGCACATTATAAAAAAAAAATGTGAAAAAAACTAAAATAACCTCAATGGAGCATAAAAAAGAATGTCATCAATCTGAGAAAGATCCTTTACATTTTACCTTTTCAACCAGCATTTCTACTTCAAAATGTGCATAAAAAATATGTAGACAGAAACATGTCTACTGTACCCTGACTATGCAGTGGGCATCCAGCCTGTTTCAGGAAGTCATAAAATGTTGTACTGCTCAGCGAGGAATATCCGACTCCCTACTCCCCGGACTCTCATTTTAATCTGGTACACACACTCACACACAGGAGAGGAGTGTGGTTTGATCCCTCTGAGGGAGTAATTAGAAGTTGGCTGTGTCCATCTGGGATCCTGTTCCCCACTCCCCATTACAAACACCCACTCAGCAGCAACAGACAGCACAGCACTTGATAGCTGCTGAATGAGTCACCAAAATATTTTAAGGAGAACTCAGCAGCACAAGATCCAAACTGGAGATCTCAGGATAAAAGGTCAGCTCACACTCCAAGACAGCTCAATTTTTCCTAGTCTTCAAAAAAAGGTCAGGCTCCCTCCTGGTCCCCTCAGCAGTATGGAGCTTGAGGAGGGAAACAAGGGATCATTGATGGAAAAAAACTGGACTGGTTAAGATTGAATTTTCACAGGGTCAAAAGGTCTTTTTTTTGTTGTTGTTGTTTAAAGAAGCATCTCCTGGAGATACTAGAGATTATTAAAAACCCCCTTCAGGGACATATCTGTCTTCATTCAAGAATCCTTTTTTTTTTGGTCCTTTGGGAGAAAGAGCTGATCTAAACTTGTTAGCCAAACACAGTCCCATGACCAACCTCATCCATCAATGGGCATGAAGAAATTCCCACAACTGTAAATCAATCTGTCCAATAGAGTCACTGATAAACAAACATAATATAGATGTTGAACAGCACATATGGCAATAAAGGCTGTGTTTTACTTCTGTCTCTGTGGTTTGGTTATTAGAAAGGTACATTTATCTTGTCTTGTTAATAGCTAATGCATGCTCTCATCTGATTCATCTTCTCTGCTAGTACATATTTAGAGAATAAAGCTACTTGCAAAAGTAATGAACAGACTGGAAAAAAACACCTGATCCTGCGCAACTGATCTTTGGTTAGTTTTTACTGCCACAGCAATGTCTTTGAATCACATATGAATATTTTCTGTGTTTTTGAAGTCAAGTTGGTGACCTCTTGTTCCACGTAATTGGACAGGAATCCTGTTTGTTCTCTATATATGTAGATGATTAACTTGTTTCCACACAGTCAGTCAGATTTTTGGGTAATTAGTGTTGATCACACAGAGTTACAACCTGCTGTTACACAAGAAATTTTATAGCACTTTGCTGAAGTCCGTCTAACTTACAAACATGAACACACTTCTTTTCCTCCTTCTTGTCTTTACAGATGGGATGACTAAATGCGATTTCAGTTAAATTTGCATGGACTTGTTTGATAGTTGAATTCCATAATGTTTCAACTTTTACTCAAAGTGATCATTGCTCCACTTTAACAATGGGATAAGATGAGGTGAATCTCAGGGTCAGAAATGGCAAGTATTATTTACTTTAATCTTAATACAATAATACAATAATAATAATAATCTACCAATAGAGCTATATGTGTGATATGTAAATATCATTTGGAACAGATTTTTCATTATGTGACTGAGCTCATGTGTGTATCGAGCAAGTCATTGTATGGGGAAGTCACAGAGAGCAAGTAGCATGTTGTATGGCAATGCTCTCATGCTTCTGTTGTACACAGACCCACAACACTGCAGCTTTTTGCTCCAGTGCAGTGTGATATATGCACGGAGGGCAGATACTCTGTATCCGTTTTTGATTGCCTGTATATTGCTTCCATGCTTTTCATTGATTTTGCAGATATTTGGATATACATGGAAACACAAAGATAAGCCACACACACGCACACACATACACCCCCCCCCACACACACACACACACACACACACACACGCACGCGCACACACACACACACACACACACACACACAGATAAGTCTAAAGCCTCATCTGCCAGCATGGATGTGCTGTAATCAAACAAGTCATGCCTCCTGCACCTTCTAGTCTGGTGCCAACACTCACCTTTGCCCAGCAGGATATTTCTATTATTTGACAACACGTCTGCCATGAATCCCTGGTTGTGTGCTGCATGTTTTAAACAGGTCGCAACAAACAACATCTACCTGATTCTGTCACCTTCACAGAGTTTATATGTGACATAGACTGAATATTTCTCCTAGTAACTGCTTGTCTATGCATCCTATATGTGCATGTGTGTATTTCAATACGTACAATGGAGTGAAAGAAACATTATTACCCACAAGGGGATTGATGAAGTAAACAAACTTCTTTTGGCACAATTAAACCCAGTAGTTGAAAAGAAATTATTGTCAGAAATCCACATGCTAATGTAACATATCAACATTAAGTTACCATCCACCTACTCTGGGTTTAGGCTACTAGTGTTGAAGAGATGGATATTAAACATCTGCTCTCTATTGATTTGCTTTCGTGTGAAGGGCCCTTTTTCATTCTTTTGTCCATATGTTGCAATAAGCAGCTAGGAACACAGAAAGAGGAAATATAAATCTTTTCTGTTCCTTTCTGTCAGCTTTTCCTCACAGCTCCATTCAGAGCTCCCAGATCTCACCTGCAGCAGTTGATTTTGAGGACAATTCCAGTGTTTCTCCTCTGACAGGAGCCTTCTTCTTACTGTGCTATATAAAAATCTGGTGTCAGTGTGAGATGATAAATATAGAGTTTGTTGGAAGAACGTGAAGACATGGAGACAATAGTGGGACAACAGCTTAAAAATAGCAGCCTTCGATCTAAATCTGAGCTCTCCCTAAAGCCCTCTTCAAGGCAACTGAATGAAGCAGCTCAAAAACCTCGAGCTTCAGTGATTTGGTTTAAGGCCTCACTAAGGTAAGCACAGTCACTTTAGCTAGATTAGGTCTGTTTAAAGTAGTGAGACTACTTACACACTGCTTTCATTATCACAAAACACATATTTTTTCAATAATTATGGGCTTGAGTTCCACCATTTGCCCTCCTACACTGGATTTGCATGAGACTCCATGTGAATCTACAGGAGATGATTTTAAAGTCAGCAGTAAGTTTTCATCAGGTTGGTCCAAGACATCTTGAGTAATAAAAAAAATATGATAGGCCGCACCTACTAACACCAAGCAGACCAGACCAGATTTTAGTTGACACCTGTTCTCAAACCATGCACACCAAAACTGATGAAATTATGTCCACTAAATCTTCATTTATCATTTATAATACCTACTTTAGTATTGTTGCAGTGTAAATTTGTGTGGGAAACTGTAGGTCAGGCAGAGAGTGTGTAGGACATGACATTTCCAAAATTGCATTTTTGCCCTTAATTACTGCATCATCATCTGGTTGATTGAGCTAATATTTATAGATAACCATTCATACAGTATTTCCAGTTAGTGAGCAAAGTTTTTTGTTTCTAGCTTATTCCAGCTTAATGCTACTTGAGTCACAACATGAGACAAGTAACAATAAAAATGATGACCTGGCACAGAAACAGGATTCTTGAACCCTTACCTGACATGCTAATGGTGAAAGCCAAGCTGTGACCTCTCACATCCTCTGCACCTCTTCTCCTCCACATAATTCAGGTTGCATTTTCAAGTTCCAGCCTTTTGATTTTCTCGTAGGTGCACCGTCTATTTCATCACATTTTATCCAAAAACCAGGAAAGCACAGAGATGAAGGTAGCCTGAGCAATTAGGATGCCTCTGGGTGCTTTCCGGCATGGAAGTGTAATTTCAGCAGAGGAAGCTTAGAGGAGGAGTGTTGGACAGAGAAGATCACGACATGCACTATTCACTTTTAAAGTAAATGGAAATGTACCAGTCTGTTTTGAGACATCAATATTCCTGTAGCTGACTTAATGTCTAGTTCCCCAAAACAGGACACCAAAGACTCTCCAGCATATCACAGAAATAACAGTATTTGAGCCGTTTTATAAAACCGATGCTGAATTCATAAGCTTGTTGCTGTGAAACTACCGAGCAAAAGTTTGCCACCTCAAACATTTCCTATGAATGTCAATGAGTCAGTGTTATGAAGCAGTGGTTGTGAGACCGCTCAAGGCTGCAGAGAACGGCAGCGGGATGGCAGACAGTGTGTGTGTTTTCCCGATGTACAGAATATCATTAAACCCTACAGAATCACCAATACAGCTTGATAACTCTCTCTCCAGCTTCTCCCTGAGCTCCAATCCTCAGAGCGGCACACATTCACATGCATCAATAAGTCTGACTGTGGGCAACGATACAGTCAAACGCCTCTCAAAGTGAGCATGGCTAAATATGGATTTAGCATGACAGCAGTTCTGCTCTTTTGTGTTATCCTGTGTTGTTCTAATGAGGAGGGAAGACGGGCAGCGATGTAAGAAAGACAAGCCGACAGATTGACAGGTTTTCATTGGACTGTTTTGTTACGGGGTTTATAATTAATCCTGCTGAGACCACTGCTGACTTTCCTCTTGACCAAAGGAGAAAGGGAGAAGTATATGGACTGAATGCAGATACAACATACCTCATGCTGTAGGAGAGCGAGTCCTTCCACAGAGAGTTGCTGTGCATACTCAGAGGATGAGGTTGTACTTGTAATTAAATATTTTTCCACTTTAAATGAACCAATTCTTTCACCTTACACAGCACAACAGGACTAGAAGGACATTGATGGTCATCACATTTCAATCTGATGGGCAATATGTTTATAGGGATCTGTGATTAAATAATGACTGTTGGGTCTCAGTAGTATAGATAGTTACTGGATCTCTTATTGTGTCTGTCACCAGTTTTGGCATCACTTTCTTTTATCCATTGCCATGAAAATTCCCTTACCAGCCCAATCCGTGGAGGTGGCTTTTTAGATCATAAATATAAACACACCTGCCTTTTTCTTTGAAAGTTCCTATTTAGTCATTTTATGTAAGTGTATTTTTTGTATTTTTATTAAAGATATGACCACTTCAAGATGTTGAAAAGTTATATTCTTTTCAGTCGTTCTAAAGTTTGTTTTTACTTTCGAAAGTACTTGAAATGTAAAGAAAAAACAAGGTGGGAGGTCAGTAATGAACAGAGATGGCTGAATGTGATGGGTTTCAGGTCACTAGGCAGAGAAGCATCATTAACCGCCTCCTGTTGAGAAGGTTCAGGATAGGGGAAGTTATTAAATTTGTCTCTGAGACTTTTTCTCCCCCTGTTTTTCAGCTTCAGTGTCAGCCCTTTTGGGCTACTATTGCTTTAAAGGTATGTGGCACAAAAAACATCTACTTTGCACCTGAAATCTGTTTGATATCTCTCCTTTTTCCAGTGGACAAATTTCTGAGAAAATGCCATTTTTACAGTATAACACTGCAGAATAATAGTAGCTCTGATGTGTTTATCTGCAGCAAGCTGAAAGGATTGTCTTATTCAGGTATAGGACAGCTGTGACACCTCCTATTAGAGCGCTGAAGGTGTTGGACAAGAAGGAAATAAAACGTCCAATCAAATTAATCCTAGCAGAAAAATAGTTGCTCTGTTCACTCAGGAGGAGCCTGCGTATCATACTGGTAATATGGCTATCTACTGACTATCTGTACACATGCTGGCTAGTTAAGTTTGACAGTCTGTGAGAGCTGTTTATGCTCAGACACAGATTAGAGGGACATAGCACAGGCATTATGCTGGAGACCCCCCCTGGGGTCAACTTTATCCTGTGTAGTCGATTTTGAAGCTCTCTCTCAGGTCTGTTTCTCTTTCATTAAAAAGCAGCAGCCATGGATCCTGAAAGCAAGAAAAATGTTCTTGTCTCCAGTGTCTGCCTAGCCTTTGTCTCTTTCCCTCTTTGTCTCGTTTTCTTGACACAAGACCAAACAGAATGCAGGGCGAAAACGCTGCTCCAACACAATAAGTGCTGATACTGTCAGTGTGAAAGGTCAACAGTATGCAGGAGCAGAGGAGGCCTTCAAAGCCATCTGCCTGTCAAAGTGATGTCCTGTGACATGAGATGCTTTTTCTTTTGGGGAAACTCAAGATAGACTCATGAGCAAACTGACACACAAAGCAGACCAACACACAGAGCACATGACAGGCAAGAAACCACAAAGACACAGAGGCAAATGACAGAAAGACAAAAAAAAAAGAAACGTGTAAACACAAAAGTAAACAGCAAACAAAGATAAAATAATAAAGGTGAACCATAAAATCAACCAATTTATTACAAATTTATAAAAATGATGTTTAAATTCTGGCCAGCTTTTCATGACGTTGACAGTGAATTCTTCCAATTGTCCCTCATAGAGGATAACAGATTGGGACTTTAGCTAAAGAAAAAAGAAGTCTCAGAAAAAGAAAATATTTTATTGTGCCATTTTCCTGACTACATGTTCATGCTTGTGCACCTTAGTACTTTTGTATATACTTGTACTTAATGTGACTTAGCAATTTGGTAGTAGTCTCTGTAATGCAGTGTGTTTCCAAGCAAAACAAGGCAGATGGGAAATAAAATGTGGAGGAAATTGAATTTTGACATTCTTGAGAATAAAAATGATTGTAAGTAAAATGCCAGACCTTCTCCCATAGCATTACTTGCCTCCTTCAACACCCTCAACACCCCCATTACCGGGGCAGACAAACATACCCCTTGGACCACAGGGGGAGGACAGTTGGTTACTGCTGACTCAGTGATGCATACCAATAGGAAAGCAATACCTAAACTTCCACTTCCTGCAGTATCCATCAGGGAGAAAGAGAAGAAGCACATCGTATGGTCCAAGTACTTGCTAAAGCAGTTTGTTGTAAAATGTCTTGTGCAAAATCTGAAGCTGTCACAGATACAATTTTCCTGTGCATAAATTCTAGCTAAATTCTAAATTCTGCTGGTATTTTGGCTGAGCAAGGTTTAAGGTGATGAAAACCTGAAGACACATCGATTTATTATGTTTTGGCTAGCCAGCTGGCTAATGAGTCTTAACTCTGCACCATTAAAAGCTGATTGATTGGTAATTAACAGTAGTAACAGCATTGGCAGACGTTGGTTGATCCTCACCAAGATAAGCATAAGCCATATTTTGATACGCAGGATGTACAGGAAGAAAACATTTGATTGTGACATAAAAACACAAGGAACTGATCCTTTGTATTTACTTTGCATATTCTGTTCAAACTCCTTCTTTTTTTGCCATTTTAAGAGCAGTGCATGCTTATGAAGCCGCCAGTACTTCCCTCACACTTGGTTCATTCTTTTGTTCTCTTTAATCTTATATTGTTTTGCCTTTTTTTGCTGAAACACAATCATAAAAGAAATACATCCATCAGCATTTGAAAGGACAGTGCAAGACCTGGATTAAAAGCATCCGATTTTTCATAACAGGAAGGAGAGGGAAAAGAGCCTGGATACAAGCTATTAGTCCAGCTATTCCCGACTAATGGATGAAATGGAACTCAGGCTGGCCAAGCAACAGAAAATTGGGGTTGTTGAGACAACATCTTTGCAGCAACACATCTACACCACAACATCCCAGATTAAGTTGTCGCACTGCATGGGCAGAGTGTGTTCACAGAGCAGTTTTGCATCAGGGACGCCTGGCAATCAAACACAGTCAAAGGACAATGTTTCCCAGATTTCATACTTTAGAAAATGAAGATGTCTGTTTTACCAGCACTATGTTGTCACTTTTGCTTTCCCCAAGTTGCAAATTATGAAAATGCATAAAACAATTCCCTGGGTAAATAAATATTAAGGCTTAAGAATAACTGTATATGTTGCCCTTTGCAATTTTTTAAACCCCACTCTATATTGTGCATGTATGTGTGTGGCATGAAGGGCTTCTACTTTCACTTCAATACACAACCCTGCATTATAGGACAATTACCTTGATACCTTGAATAGAGGCACAATGTGAATATGTGTTGTAGGAGGATTAAAAAGGCCTTTTTCATTTCAACTCAATTTCACGATATTTTCAATGTGTTCACTGTCAGGATGGAAAGGATCACATGTTGCTCCCCTTGGGTGTGCCCCCCTCCTCACCCTGGAGCTCCCTTTTGTGCCTCCTGCCGATAAGAGTAGACTGCTAAACTCACTGCCTGCTCAGAAACACTCTTTATTCTCGCTGGAAACTGGAATCGAGCCATGAATCCATTGTTATTCTGAAAATGAAACGCATTGAAGGTAAAGCCTGGTAATGGCAGAGTAATACTGTAGCTGTGTGATGTACGAGGTACCTGGTATGGAGGAGGGGCTGAGGAATGAAAGAGAAAAATAATACCCAAGACCTTGGGAGAAAATCACTTCTGTCTGATGCATTGGTTGGTCATTTCTCATACTGTAATTACACTGATCTTTGGATTCCCAGCCTATCTCGGCTCTGACCACTGCTCACAGGATCATGAATAATGGAAGTCCTAAAGGAGTCTCAATTAGGTTTTTATATTGAGGGAAAATAAATGATTCACATCTTAATATCTTTGCAGCTAAAGTGGCTTTTGGATATCTCTGACAGATATTGTGTTTTATTAGTGATAAGTTATTACCGCCCATTCAGCTGAGGCAGTTTGGCCCTCAAACCATCAGGATTCACTGTCAGAGACAAAGTCACAGAGGCATGTTATTGTAATTCCACCACATCCATTTATGTTTCATTAAACAGCTTTATAATACACGGTGCAGGCCGACGATGGATGGATGGATAGACGGATGGATGGATATGAAGAGCATCAATAATAAAGGAGCAAACATTGATAGTCAGACAAATGTGTGTGCATGTGTGTGTTTGTGTGATTTATGTGGTGCTCACCCTCACACATCGTTGCTCTTCAACCCAGTGGGAATGCCAGTAGCCAGATGGGTTGAATGTGTTGACATGCAGTTAAGTCTACCACAGGGTTCATTACACTGAAAAGACAAGCACAGAACAGACAGGCCTTCAGTTCATGTCTGCACTGGTTACCCTCATACATCACAGAGCCTCTGCAAACAGGATTGGTTCAAGAGAAACTATGTTGATGTTAAATAGAGATTTGGTTGTTAAATAATCATGCCTTTTTTTTTTTTTTAAATCTGACTCCTGACTCTCTTTATGCCCTTTTTTTAAAGACAACAATATGTCCACCTCATGCTGCAAAACACCAACAGCCTGGTAATCAAAAATGTACACTTGACACAAGCACGATTTAAAATATCATTTAGTCTCACCCCTCATTGGATTACTAGACATTCTCCACAGAAACAGGTGAAGTGGTCGGACATAACATTTACATGCACTTTATTTAACAGGTCGGTAACCTCTCTCCTACTTCTGACCTTGTTTTGAAACTATTTTGGTTCTGATAGGAGACAGAACACTGTAACGAGAGCACACAGTCTTGTACTATAACTGAAGGTGCCTGGATTTCACAAATAGTCCAAAGTTCATTTTGTCTTTTGAGGCGGCTGTACTCAAACTTCTCAAAACTCAAAAAGCTCAAACTGTGCATAAAAGCTGATTAAAAATCTAAATATGCAGATACATAAATAGAGCCAAGAAATTATCTGTTTCTTAGAGGAAAGTCGTCCTAAAACAGGTTTGTCTACTCCTCTACTCTGATTATGGGAACTGCGTTTCTGTGATGTCAAGCTACTGCAGAAAGTGGACGGTTACTTCATTACTTTGAAACACACTGACTGTTGACCTTGTGGAAATCAATTCAATCATTTGAGAGAACCGCTGCTCGACTGGATTTGTAACAGGTAAAGATTAATACAAAAGAACACTTTTATTAGAAAAAAATCTAAAAAGTGCCTCAAATTACTCTCAGTAATTGTATTTTTTACGTTTTATTACCTTCAACCTTGATATTTGCTTTCCATTCAAGTCTAGTTACAGGAGGCATCTTTGAGATGAGCTCAGCATTTAATTCAGCCACTAATAAACTTTGAAAGCTGAAATGTTTGTGATGCACTGCTAATCTGATTCCTACATGAAGTGCGCTTGCCTTTTTTAAATTTTGCTACTGTACATCCTGCAGTGAAGAGGTCTAATCTGGCTATATAAATGATTTCCAGATTGTTTATGGACTCTGGGTGTGTCAGGACTGTAAAATTAGGAGTGCATGTCAGGACTAATCTTGCAACCATCATACAAATTTGTCTAAGCAATAATAAAATAATTTCTGGTTCTTTTTTTCTTTTTAGCTGTGGTCACAGAAGTCTTAAGACAGACAGAAAGAAAATCTTTTTGAACATGGTTGTTCTCTGCACTTAAATGAAAAATAAAATGAATTCTTAAGGTTGTGACACCAAGCAACTTGGTTTACATAAAATGCTAATTTTTTTTGAAACACTTGCACCAAATATTACCATCAGTGTGAGACAGACGCTGCTGCCTTGACAACGGTCTGGATTATTTATGGTAATTATATGTAGATATCATTAGCAATTTGACAGGGATATTTGATAGTTAAATTGCTTCATCTAGTACATCTAATTGAAGAACGTGATCTGCATACGGCTACTTCTCCTGTGTTTTTATGTTTTTATGCAAGGGAAGTGATTCACAACCTTGGGGGCTGAGGGCCGGGGTTGAGGCAAACATGGGGTGAATAGTAAACTTTTGCTCGTATTACAATGAAGAAGAAGTGTCCGGTCTTTAAATGTTTGATCAGCTCATTTCAAATCTCTCTGCATTGAGGGCAAAGGTGCCAATTTTCTCTGATATTCTTGCTTGATGATTGACAGCAGATGGGTGCGTATCTGAGGTCATGAGAGTGATCCACAGAGGCCTTTCTGCTGATCGACAATGAACAAATTACGTTTTTTTTCACATTTATCTAAAATAATCCACAGCTGGAACAGAGTCACACTGGAACTACAACAATAGAAGTACACAAGGAAAACATACAACATTTCTGCAAAAAAAGCCTGTTTTCTGTATGTCGTGCATGTGAGGATCTTGGATTTTGATAGATAATTCTGAATTTCCAACTTTCTTCCAACATGGAGCTTTCAAGTGGACCAAAACAGGAGAGGAGTCAGCACCATTAGAGGGACTTGTTGCCTAAATTTTGTGTTTATCTTTTCTACACCACTTTGATGTCCTGTTTTGTAAGTATAGGATTTATTTACAGTTCAATGGCCACACCAAAGTGTTAAAACGTTTAAAGCTCCTTTATAACGTTTACATGCAATGTCTAAAGTGTGGCTATAGCAGAAATTACAGGGCTTTAGTGCTAAATGGCTGATGTGCAGGGACAGACATCATCAGAAAGCTGCTGATGAGGCTTGGACCTATGAGAGTGTGGAGTAGAACAGAGCTTCAGGGGGAATAAACACCTTGAACCACATAATTAAGCTGGTTTTTAGCAGAAAGGTTTTTTTAAGGACTGAAAAAGTATTTGCTAATGATTAAGCAAACTCCTGCCAGTAATGCTTGGTGGAAATTTACCTTATTCAATTAAAGCTTCTTTAAAAAATATCAATAACAGCTTTGCGTGACCCGAAATGACATCCAGTATGCACCTTTACATGACATGCATAAAAAGCCAGTAGAGTGCAAGAAAATGAGGTGTCTCATTTTACTGGGGAAGAACCACCATGACCACCCACTGATGAGAACAGGGATCGGGGATGGGAGGGAGCTAACAGTAAGGTTATGGGCCAAAACGCCAAAAGCTGCAAGATGCTGTTAATCTCCATGAACTGCAGAGTAGGTCCATAATTCTCTGCAGCTGCATCTCTATTACCACTGTAACATAAAAGTAATCATGTTCTTTGTTAACACGAAGCAGTTTTGAGATTAAGAAATCAGTCAGACGATAAAATCTCTGCAACTAGCATTGATCTATTCCCTTGATGTAAACAGCAACCACAAACTAAAACAATTTAACTTTGGTCAGAAGAATTTTAGTCTACTATGATCAACATCAACACCACAAAGTGTGCACAGCCTGTTATACTCCGTATCATTTGAGATGAGGGGGAGACCAAAAAAGTATGCAGATTTATAAAAAGAAAGGTGTTATTCTTATTTTTAAATACTGTTGTTGATAAATAAACTTCTCTTGTTTCTTGTAAATGCACTATCATATTGGCTTATCACTTTACTTACCATATATAGGTTTTGAACTGTATAAATCAGAGGAACTAAACCAGCACACAAAGAAGTATCGATTCTACTCCTGACACATGTTCAAACACTATCACCGACCAATCAGAATGAAATATTCTGAGGAAAAAAAAGATAGGCAAATCATTTGAACCTGGTTTAAAAGTGTACTGCTTTGTGCACTGTCATGTCCAGGGATCAAAATCATGAAAAGAAAGATTAAAAACCAAACCAAAAGCTGTTCTGTCTTCACATTTTTTTCATGCCCAGACAAAAAATGTGGCATCAGCAAATATAAAGATTTGTAGATTAAATTAACATCTCATTATCCTCCAAAATCTTTAAGTAATCTGGAGTCAAGGCCAGCCTTTATTAATAAGGATGAGAGCTTGTTAGTGGAAAGACGCAGCTTTCGGGGAAGAACCAAGGACAAATGGAGGGGCTGTAAAGTTTAGGTGGGAGTCTTTAGTATTATAGTAGTTCTAATTGTTTTTTCCTTTTGTTTTAAAGACCACACTGACACAAATTCATAGACCCCCATTTGATAAGACTTCGCCCTGGGGTCCCCCATCTGATTAGTTGTTTTCTTTTACACGATAAGTAGAAAAAGTGCCTATATTTTCTTAAAGTGAAAACAAATTATTCCTCTTTTTGCTGGGGGACCCAGGACCCTGCAAGCCTCTCAAAGACCCCTGAGAGTCCTCTGACCCCACTTTGAGAACCACTGCTCTATCAGAACAGATTCTTAACCACAAATAATTAAAACAGTTTCTTATAGTTTAGGAAAATGCTGTGCATGCTGGTTGTGATCTGTAAAATAAATGTTTAAAGAGTTTAACTCTCACACTGAAAACTATGGTTTTAGTACAAAAAAATGGTTTATGTCTCTATTGGAGTCAGTTTAACACTGGGTTTGACCAGTCTAACCTGAATAATAAAAGGTCAATAAAATTAAATACATTTCCATTGCAATGGAGATTTAGTTGCAGCTTCTCTCTATCATGTTATTTTTGTACTCTGCACTTCACACTGCACTTTTTAAATGGTTTCTGTTTCTTTTTGTATGTTTATTCCTTCTAGGAAATCACTGATTTTGATTTATCCTGATATTGTTGATAATGTTTTAGCTGTTTAAATGATAATCCATTGCGTGCCATTTTCATATTTGCAAATATTTTTGGTGATTTCATCACAGTTCTATAATAATACATTGTACTTGTTAAAAAGTCTGCACAACCTGATCTAATTGGATGGCTTATAAATAGCATGCCACTATATCATGTCATGCATTTTAACTTTTTTGGGGGGGGGTTTAATGCCTCCCACATTTTGTGAGCTTTAGATAAGCAAGAAAGGACAAAGTCATCATCATCATCATCATCATCATCATCATCATCATCATCATAACATAATAAACACGTAATAATGTTGTGATCAGTAAGGTTTATGTACCAGACAGCTTGATTAGGTTTGAGTTTGAGTTAAAATATGTATATTTAATGCATTAGGTGAGTAAACTTATGCATGCTAGTTGAAATATATTAGTGTTGACTTTTGTTTTCACACAGGACGTAAACACTGGTCTCCTGGATGGAAGTCCTGTGTGTGTTGACATCCTCTGTGTGTTGACCCCCCCTCCACATCCACCTCTCTCCAGCCACTTTGCCACCCACATAGTCGAACCCCCAGTCCGACTAAATGAGCTGTATCGTCACTTCGTCAGCTCATTTCTTCATTCAGTTCTTTTTAATATTACGAATGCTCTGCACCAAATAGTTTCCATTCAGTTTGATCAGGCTTAGTGCAGAGGACAGAAATGATTTATGACTTTGTGACTTTAAGCTGCTCACAACAATGAGTTCATAATTACTTTTGAGGCAGGCTGAAAGGTTGTCAGTGACCTGAAACAGAGTGACCGTTTGTAGAGAAACTGGATGAAACTGAAGGGGAATTTGGTGGATGTAAGGTGACGCTCACACCAAGCGAAACCTAAAAATAATGGCCATTTAATTTGTGAGAACTGATGAGGCCTGTGTTCTTCAAATTGGCTGAACAAAAATGCAGCATGTGTAGCCTTTTTTGGAGAAAAAACAGACGAAAGACAAACAGGACATCTGACAGCAGTGGATGTTCAAGTCTCAAGGGAATCTTAATCTGCTGCTGTTGAATGTTGCTCAAAAACTTGAGTCTTAAGAATCAAAGTCCCCAGATTCACCAGCGCATTGTTTCAGAGTTTGACAGCAACAAACAAACTCAAGGTCATTCAATCACAACACGTTTTTTTATGGTGTTGTTGTTTCGTTTTTTTTTCTCCGTCGCCAGGAGAGCTGACTACAGAGAATAGAAATGTCAAAGCGCATAGATGTCCTTGGCTAAACTCCATTCAAACTGTCTTATTTTAGACAAATTGACCAGCTGGCACTAAAACAGAACAACAAAAAACAAGCTTTGAAATTCCACCTAGACTTAAAATTCCCTAAACACTCACTTTGCCTTTTCTTTTTATTTTTTTAGGTAACTAAAACTATGGTTAACAGGAGTTCAATTCTAACAGAAAGACCACTTTAATCAGTGTTTGGGCACTTTTAAGTTGTTGTCTCACAGTAAGGATTTGGCACAACTTCAGAAAAGGAATAAAAAGCATCTTCTCACTGTATGTGTAAACTGTTTGTTACTACAAGAACTGCTTTCGTTTTTATCTAAAATTAAATCTTTTAATTATGCCAGTTGGAGTTTGTGTGAACCAACCAGCTTCACAGCCACAGTGTTGAACATGTCATCTGGAGAGAGAAATTAACATTCTACTCATATATGATATGTATTCATATTCAAGTTGTCAGAGCACTACATGTGAACAAGGTGACACACCCCAAGCAGCCTAGTCTCACCACAAAAAAGAGACAGAGTACATGAACACCCAAACATTGTATCATTGCAACACTGCCTTAAAAATTAACCAGTAAAATTCAGTTAAAAATATAATGCCCTCTAGATATCTGGTTTTTATCAGCAAAATGATTAAATGTTTTCAAAGAATATACTTGCAAAGTTGTGAAATGTCCAAATTTTATAGGCATGTTTAGGCAACTCAGATGTGGTCAATGTTATGTCAATTAAGATTTTTGTCCTGCCTGCCTAAATACTGTGAAAGGAAAAAAAGTAAAGAGCTGCTCGAAGCCCAAGGACATGTTTCCTTTTTGTAATGTTCAACTAGAACCTCTTGTTTCCAAGGTCAAGAGTAAGTAGTCGTGCAACTGTGAAAAAAGCAGACCAACACAGCATGTCAACCATAGTCTCAGCTGTCCTGTGCCTTCAAACTTCCATAATGTACTCTGTACAACTGTGCACAAAACTATGTAATGCTTGAACCTAATCTTAACAGCACCTAACTTTCTACTAATCTATTTTTTTTACCCAGGGTCCATGACTGACATTTAATTCCAAAACCACTAACATCCATGCTACTATACCAGCCTGTGCTCCTATGGAAAGGGTTTCAACAAAATATTGGACCGTCCACAGGTTGGGCTCATCCCAAAATTGTTCAGTGAGTTTGAGATCAGAGGCAGCCAAGTTTTTCCATATCAGAATGTGAAAAAAACCCCAAAACATTTCTTTATGAAACAGGCTTTTTGAAAGTGACATTTTCATGTTGTAGAGAGAGATTTTATACAGCTCTTCATTTTCAACCACTTACCACCAGGCTGTTGTACCTTCTATAGAGAGGTGTGTTATCACTGCTTCACTGAACAACTACTAACGGTGTTCAAGTATTAAAGGATCAAATGGGTTCAGATTCTACATCTATTTTTTTGTGGAGACAGTATGTTTTGTTGTTTTTTTTTCTGCTTCGATTTTGTTTTGTTGTGCACTTTTATTCTGAGCCTGCCGTGTTGGAGCTGCTCAACAAGCTGGTAATATGTGTCTATTTCTCACTGGATAATTGGTCAAGATTCAGCCTTCTTGCAGAGATTAAACAAACTGTGTTCTTAATGTTCCTCAAATTACACTGATGATGTGCTTGTGAAATAATGATGTCCATCAGTTGGTCAGCTAGGGTTGTTTTTTGCACAGCTGGGTGAGAAAGTCCAGACATTTTTCTCCCTTTACCATGCCCTCAAGTTCTCCCTGGGGAATGCCTAACATATTCCCTGGACAGATGCAGGATGTAATCCCCTCAGCATGCTCTGGGACTGCCCCTGGGGTTTCCTCTCATGTGGACATGTCCAGAAAACCTCTAAAGGGAGGCATCCTTATCAGCTGCCTCAACAACCTCAACTAAATCTTTTGGAGCCAAGCATCCTGCAGATATCTGAGCTGCAGAGCTTAACCCCCAGCCACCCTGTGAAAGATACACATTTTTAACCACTTATGTCCTGGATCATGACTCTATCAGTCCAACATTTCACAACATTTTGTGCAAGTGTGACGTCATTTAATCAGTAAGATTCATGCACAAGGACAGAAATTTGCATCTTTTTTTACTCATCATGACAATTTTTGTGCTCGCACCAAGTTTATGTGATTAAATGAAACACCACATTATTGATCTACGTGGGAGTAACAGGAAGGGAGGCTGGGTTTGATGGCTGTTGTCAAAATTGCAGAATAGGACTCTGACATCAGCATCAAGGGTTTGAGTCCTGTCAGTGGCTAAGTTTCCACAAGAATAACACCTTTGGCTAAAGTTAGGAAAACACATTTGAATACACATATTTGAACCACAATAACAATTGTTATTTTGTAGCTTGTGAAACAGTCACAAAATAACAATTGTTATTGTGGTTCAAATAAGAATTAGATTAATTAAACAGTCATAAAAATGAATTTATAATGTTGTTATTGTCACTAATTTATTATTATTATTATTCTATCACTGCAAACGTATGTGTTGACGTACTTTTGGCCAAATAGTGTAAAAGTCATTTGCAAAGAAACAACTGAGTACAATATGTAAATTTGGTTGTGTTTGCAGCTACTTTAATGACAAAAGAAGATGATTATATCAAACTGAGGAAAAGATGGTACTTAATGCTCCACAACAGATGGCTCTCACACAAACTGCAGCCAGACAAGCACAGAAACGGAGGAATAGCTGAGTGGAAGAGCAGATTCAAGCCAAAGTCTCCAGCTTCCAGACAGACTCTCGTGGGGTTAGGATGATTATGGTTTTGAATGGTGGATGGATTTTATTGCTAACTCTCGGTGTGTGGTTTTACCCGCTGACTGCACACACTCTTACCTGGCCTGAGGGGATTTTTATATTTTGCTGACAGGCGGCTGGTGTTTTTACCTCTCATGGGAGAGCATGGCTTTAATGTGGTGTGTTTATAGGGTTTATATATTCAGCATGAGAGCCACAGTGATCACACATACCGTCCCCTGACATCCGATATGTTCTGTTTCCATAGAAACGACACCAGAAAAAAAGTCTGTCTCGGTCCATCCTGGTCGAGGAAAACTGGACCTTTTTTTTTTTCCTGTGCTTCAAAAAGTAAGGCAATTTTTTTATATTGTTGTTTGTAAAAAAAAAATTTAAAAAAAAAAGGTTGTTTGGAGTAAATCATAAGTATCATTGTCATTGTTGTCCTTATTGTTCATTTATAACAAGACATTTATTCTTAGTCTTTTGTACTGAATTAAAGCATTGCATCCACCATATAAATACTGTTAGTGGTGTTATTATAGGTGTTTGTAGCAATAGACAGGCTAAGAGAATGGGTACTACTGACGTTACACTAGGGGGCGATGTTGTGTCGCATCTCGAACACATTTAAGCACTTAGTTGGCTTTTTCAAAGGTGAAGGAAGAAGGAAGGATTTCAGGGTTTGAGCGGAAGAAGATGCCCAAGCATGCAGGTACCATAATACACAAGACTTCTGAGACTAAAGAGACTGATTTTGTTTTATTGACCACAACAAACTGTAAATATTCACTCTTTTTAGACTGACTCAGCTGGCTGCCATGACAGCTGAGCGTGAAAGAAAAAAGGGGGACCTGGCTGAGCTGGTGGGTTTTATTCACATACACACCCCACCCACAAAAAAGAATGCAATTTAGTGAGAAAAGATTAGATGACACTTTTATGATCAATGTGTAGGAGAAGCACTAGTTAAAAAGCTTGCTAGCCTTAATTAATCACAAGTCTAGGTAAGCTCAGCAAACTCATAGGGGTTAATCATGTTTGTCAGCAACTTAAAGCTTTAGGGGCTTAAAATCTTAAGTATTTCTCCTCAATATCAATATTAAAGACTAGATAACTAACACAAAAAATATAAATTATGAGGAGTGAAATCATCTAACAGGGATGGATTGTACTATCCTGAGTTGGGCCTGAACAATACTGAAGTGTGCTGAGAAAGACACTGAATCCCAGCTACCTCAAAGACCATTGTCCTGCAGCTGGGTCAATACAACAGTAAAGTGAAAGAAAAAAGAGTAAACAGAGAATTTGATTATGGAAATTAAAAAGATTTTCCTGTCTTTTTGTGTAAAAGTGGCATCTCTCAAATTATAAGTAATCTCATTGTCCTTGAGTCCCATCCACACTGTTTACTGTGGCGTTGTCCTTGATGTTTTACCACAAGATGGCATTTAATCCCATAAGTATGGTTTGTAATGGTATTATACTATCTACAGGTTTAGAAAAAGCAAATAACTATTATAAAATGTACCTGCAGGATACACATGTTCATTTAATAACAGCATAATCTGGCTAAAAACAATCAATCATCAGTTCATCAATTAGCCCTTTCAGTTACTGTGGAATCATTTTCCTCAAATACATTTTCTTTTATTACAGGCTTTAAAGGACAGTAATGTTGGTTAATAGTTCAGTTGCAAATTTACAAAAATGTCAAATCCACACTGGCACCTTGTTAAAGCCAAAAAGATAGATGTTAATAAGGATGTTAATGCAAGTAATGCGATCTGATGGGGTATTAAGAAAATGTGTTACTGAGACATCATGCTGCCCAGATGGCTCCCTGACCCCCTCAACCCCAACCCAGTAGGCCCATTCAGTGAAGCATCTATGCTTTTTGGACTAAAAAAACTCCTGCTGATATATTTTAGCTTCGCTTCATTAACCCAACTTCCCTTACATATCTTACAGTTGGTTGACTACATCCAAAAGAAACAATTGACTTCTCCACCCAGTGTGAGGCTCACAGGAAGCAGTCTTTAATAAACATCTGCTTTCCCTAGTTCTTAGATCTGCAACTTATTTTGTGCTCACAGCTTTCAGCTCACAATGGGATGATCTGAGTGTAAGTATGAGAGACAGAGAGAGAGAGAGGGAGAGCATTTGGGAAAGCATTTGGTAAGAAATCTCCTCAGATCGTGTTACGAACCAGTTTAGTTCTTAAATTTGAATTTTATGCTTGTCTCCATGCTTCTTTTAAAGCCTCTGCAGTTATCAAATCATTAATTAAGCGTATGTTGGATCTACCCAGAGAGTCAGAAGTGGGAGAGAGATACAACTGCAGGCACCACCGGCCATCTGCTTTCAACATGCTGATGTTGCAGGCGATCAGTCCTAATAGGCCCTCTGACCAGGCAGAGCCGGAACAAGCCTTTGTTTCAGCAGTACAGCAGGGCTCATTCAGGGCCTGAAACTAGGCAGTCTACATCAGAAAGCCTCCCACTATCAAACACCATGGAGACATCTGTATGAAATGTAATTACTCAAAAACAGATGCACAGATGAACCATTACGTGCACATAATGAGCCCTCATAAGAGCTGATTGCATACATTTAAAAAGCAGAATAAAAGGTCTGAATTACTTTCTGATTTCTGGGTTTAAGCAGCACCTCGTACTAGTTCAGTCAGAGTCACAGGTAGTTGGGTAGGTTACATTGGTTTAAGCATATTAGAGTTACCCACATCCTGTTTTCCCATTGGCCAGGAGTCTGTCTCACTTTTTGGCTCAGTTGAAACCTCACCTCAGTATAAACTGATGAAAGAGCTGCCTCTGGCGCTTGAAGGTGTAGCCCACACAGACATGGGTATTTTTTTAAACCACAATTTTTTCCTTTCTTTGTTGTTTAAAGAAATCTCTGTTAAAAAAATGGAAATGATGGAAATTGAAAAAACACATGGAGATGTGCTGTTATGATCATGCCACGCCAGCAAACATTGATTTAACCCATTGACTGTATAAAACACTGGACAAACCCTCCGTGACGTCACCCATTGGTTTCTGCCAGAGCAAAAGTGAAGCCTCGGAAATCTC